>JANFOE010000071.1:0-707994 GCA_025667525.1 Glebionis coronaria
TATATATATATATATATATATATATATATATATATATATATATATATATATATAAATATATATATATATATATAGGGGAGCGTTATTGTGGTGACCATTGTTAAAATAAAAACAATAAGAACCGTTTTAAAGCCGTTAGATCAATTATTATAGATCATAGTAAAAGCTAATTAAATGAGTTGTTATTTTGATTAGCTAATGGCAGTTTTGTAAATTAATGAAACATGATGGCTATTTTACTTCTCCAAATGTCACGTGAAATACATTTGCACTTGTTTCTTATGTGTTCATTTCTTACTCATCGTCATTGTTATTTGCTATTGGTGCATAATTTATGTAGACTAATTTTATTAAGATTTCTTTTATTCATTAAATGAAAACATGTCACGAGCTATAATTACGCCACTACATATGAACTTTTGATACTTCTAATAGTTTGTTAGGATTTTCTACCTAACTGATGCACATTTTAAAAATTCACGGTTAAATAAGAAAAATTAAGTGACACATATTTGAAAAAGTAGATAATTAAAAAAAATTCAAGTGATACATGTAAAAAAATATACAATCAACTAAAAAAAGAAATGATACGTATCCTAAGTAATACACAAACAACTAAAAATAACCTAAATGATGCATATTATAAAAAATACGATCTAAAAAAATATAAAAGTAAAAAAGATCCAAGTGATACGTATTCAGAAAAAAATAAACAAACAACTTAAAAAGACACAAATGATGCATGTCCTAAAAACATGACCAACTAAGAAAACACCCAAGTGATACATATCCGAAGAAAGACAGAATAAACTAAAAAAAATCAAGCGATACGTATCCAGAATAATACACCACCGTCTAAAAAAACATAAATGATACATATCCAAAAAATGAATACACAACAAACTTAAAGATACACAAGTGATACGCATCCGAAAAACCCGCAAACAACTAAAAATTAGTCAAATGATATGTATCTTAGAAGGTTCACAACCAAAAAAAATCCAAATGATATGTGTCCAAAAAATACACAATCACATAAATAACCCAAATAATGCATATTTGAAAAATTGCACAACCAACTTAAAAATGACTTAAACGATACGGATAAAAATATACATTATCGTCTAAAAATATCCATACTATACATACTGAAAAAACTACCGGCCAACTTAAAAAACCCGAACAACAAATCGAGATTCTATTTCATGCTTATAATAAAAACCAAGTCCTTTTCTTATGACACACTGATATTTCAATTACATCATACTAAAAGAAATGCTAGATAACAAAACAAATTAACAACTGTTTTCTCAACCAATACGTTTCACTATCTATCCAAATGATGAACCAAAAACGAAAATCAAGAAGCACAAACAACGTGTTCTTGATCTCCATGTGATACACTCAAATAGGAACTATAAAAGCAAACAGTTCAAGTGCACTGATTATGTCAGAAGACTCAATTTTAGTCAAAAAAATGTGTCAAAAGTTCACGTGTATCACAAAAGTATATGTCAAAAAAACACATTGTGTCACTAAATATGTCAAAACACACAATTTTATCACTATAAATGTGTCGTTAAATATTTAAGTGTCACTACAAACGTCTCAAAATAATAATAATGTGTCACTATATATTTGTAAAAAGAAAATATGTACCATAGGTTTGGTATGTCACAATATGTATGTGTCACTTCAAGCACCATTCCCATCACTAATTAACATAGCGATATTACGACTCTCGATTTAAAAAGTAACCATAGTTATCAGCGAGGGCAATTTTTCAATAACATAGATAACAAAGAGAAAGTATTACGGTGATACATTATTATATGAGTTACACAAAAAACTAAAAATCTCAAATCCTCGAATTTTGCTATAGATTATATGTTAAATTGTGATGCAAAATTACTAACTATATTGATACAAATACACAGACAAAATTAACTAAAATAAAATCAATATCTTGTTGCTAAAAGAAAAAGAACCAATATGATAACTTGACATTAAAAAATGGCTACCCACTAGAATCCAACTACGGAACTACCGATGCCGACGTAATTCATAGTTATCTAAAGATCTATTGTTTTATTTGGAGCATTAAACTTACAATTCAATGAACCAATATTTTAACAATGCTAAAAACCTTTTGCATGGATTTGATCGATAACAGATTGTAACTGCAGCGCTAGACAAAGTGTAAACTTGCTGAGTGTTAACCGGTATACGTGGAGTACCGCTGGAGAAATCAGATCAAGCGACTAGCGTCTCGATACTATTTTGGTGCCTAAACAAATCGACGGGTCACGAGCTAAAACAAATCGACGGCAAATGGAACCTATCGTTTGATAGGCAACTTCGATAATATGAACGGAAAGTAAGTAGATAGCTGCAGTTTAGGTCGAACAAACAAGAAGTTGACTCAGCTAGTGTCTTTTCCAAGTAAATTGTCGATGGTAAAAAGCGTCTGGTGCGATGATGACGATGGACACTCATATGAGATTATGATCTTTACATATGGTTATTTTTTGATGGTCAGTTAAAAAAATAGAGACAATACGAGTATATATAATTAAGAGGTGGTAAATACCTAGTGTGCCCTTGAACAAGTATAAATCAGTCAACACTGCATGGCATATTCTTATTGGTTCTTATTGTTTTCATTTTAAGAGTGGTACTTACTTGAACGCAAATCTATATATATATATATATATATATATATATATATATATATATGTATATATATATGTATATATATATATATATATATATATATATATATATATATATATATATATATATATATATACATATATATATATATATATATATATATATATATATATATACATATATATATATATATATATATATATATATATATATATATATATATATATATATATATATATATATATATATATATATATATATATATATATATATATATATATATATATATATATATATATATATATATATATATATATATATATATATATATATATATATATATATATATATATATAAATATATTTATATATATATATATATATAGATATATATATATATATAAATATATATATATATATATATATATATATATATATATATATATATATATATATATATATATATATATATATAATAATAAACATATGCATAATATTAATTACACACCCCGGTCACGGATGAAAGAAGCAAAGATAGAAAGATAGAAAAAGAGGTCCGGATGAGGAAGTTGTCCCGACTGTCCTGGTGCTAACCAAACACAAATATAAAATAAAAAAAACCCTAAATTAGTTGGTTTCCGAAATTTTATCTAACTTGAAACAAACACCACCACAACGATTTAAAAAAAAACATTACCTTTTTTTCGACTGTGACACGTGTCTCAGTTCTCGGCTGTGACTCGGTTCCCTTCGACCGTGACTTGGGTCTCGGCTACGACAAACATATAAAAAAAAATTAAACTCATGCCTATTTCATATTAAGCCAAAATATTAACCCGAAATCCCTATATAAATATTAAGCCATATATAACCCGAATTCCATTAAGCCTAAATCAATTAAGCTGAAATCAATTATATATATATATATTAAGCACTATATATAACGGAAATCAACTAATGCTAAATCAATTAAGTCGAAATCAACTATTTATATATATTAAGTCGAAATCAACTAAGCCTAAATCAGTTATGCCTAAATATAATCCGGAATTAACTAAGTCTAAATCAATTAAGCTTCAATATAATCTGAAATCATAAGCCGAAATATTAAGCCAAAATCACCTTTGGTGGTGGTGGTGGCTATTGTTGTTGCCGGTGGTGGTGCCTACTGCTGCTGCTGCTGCCGGCGGTGGTGGTTGCTACTGCTGCCGCGACGGCAGTGGTGGTGGTGGTGACGGTAGTGCTAGGCAATAAAAAATAAACATTAATAATAATTAAACATAAACAAAATTAATAGATTAAAAAAATCATGTACCTTTATATTTATTTAAAAAATCAAAATTAAACAAAATGTAGTGGTGCGGTGGTTGCTGCTGCCGTTACTGCTGCCGTGACTGGTAGTCGTCCCTAGGGTACATGGGCCCCTCCTTAATTTTAAACTTTTTACAGAAAAATATTTATATTAATTTTAAATAATTAAAACAGATAAAAAAAGAGGAAAAATAAATTTGCCTTCACCTAGGGACGACTTAGTCGTCCCTATGTTACATGGGCCCTCTTTAATTTTAAATTTTTTACCGAAAAATATTTTATATTAATTTTAAATAATTTTAAATAATTAAAAGTGATAGAAAATAAATTTTCTTCACCTAGGGACGACTTAGTTGTCCCTAGGTTACACGGACCTCACTTTGTCCCCACAGCCTCCTTGACTTTGTTTTTCTTGTAAAACTGGTGGGCCCCCATTTAATATAGGGACAACTAAGTCGACCCTAGAAAAAGGGCGACCCTAAACTCAAAATTGTTGTAGTGATCCGATCGACAAGGGCGTTTAGATAAACCACCGGCCATCATTTGGGTAAATCAAAATCCTAATCTTTGTGTTCTGGGTAGTTTTAGTGTTTAGATTTAAAGGCTAAAAAACTGGTCGATTTGAATAAAGGGTAAATTATTTAACTTGGCATGCAAGTAACTTCCATACAATTTACTTGCGATATATCCGTCTATAAATAACTCATTCTTTTAATTTCTTCTTTTTCCTCAAAAAGCAATTATCGATCAAAAGAAACGTTTATTTATATCTTCGTTATTCTTAGGACAAATTCTCGTTATTTATTTGGGTGTGATATAATATGGGGATTAATCTAAAAAAAATGAAGTAACTATTTTTTCAAAATGTATAAAAGTTGTAAAAAGGAGCGTAAGATTTAAAGTTGCAATATGACTAAATACTCGTTGGTAAATATATTACTGGTAAAAAACAATGAAATATTACTGGTGATATTATATATTAACTATGTTTATAAAATATCATGAGTGATATTTATTGCTTTTATCACTAGTGATAATTACAACTTTAATCCCTCCGTCATTTTTTACAACTTTTGAATATGTTGACAAGAATGGTCATTTCGTATTTTTTATATGATTTAATCTTAGAGCACAGGGTGTAGTGCTGAGCCGTGGGCTCGTATCGTAAAAAAAGTGCATGCCATGTCAACCAATTCATCCATAACACCAAAATTACCATAACGCCAAAAAAGTGCCTTATTGGTTAACATCAAAATTCTGATGTTATAATGGCCCCACTTTTAATAAAAAAACTAATAAAAAAAATTAAAAAATTAAAATCCACGGGGCGAGCTCATAACGCGAGCCACGGTACAGTTCTCGCTCCGTCGGCTCGCGTTATGGCCACCATTTTGGGCTGGCAACTACGACTCGAGATGCTATAACGCGAGGAAGTGATCGCGTTATGGGCATGGCTTGAGCCATGCTCCACCGTACCATACATACACTCTTAGCTAATGAATGATTATGATTAGCCCATTAGCATCACTTTATTGAACAATGACATCCATGACTACATTATAAATCATTTATAACCTTCTAAAAATAGTAAGACTGAACTTTAGCCAACTTTCTTACTAAATATAGCAATGTAGGTGTCTTTTCCACATTTTATATCATATGACCATTTCTAACAATATTTTCTAACAAACTTTTGTAACAACTTATTAAAATAACAATTTTATTTTAAATTGAAATATCTTTCTATCTATTTATGATTTTCATAATCTAAAATCATCGTATTATGTAAAATCGTGTGGTTTTATTTCAATATCAGTTTTGATAAATTTTATTAACTCTTAGTTTTTATTTTTAGCGGGTTTATTTAATTTCACATTCTTACCCTTTACATGAATGTGAATACGAGCATGATAGGTAAATTAGTAAAATTTGTTCGCTTATCGAGTACTCTTCGTCGCATTGCGCAGACATCATGCAAGTATATTCATATATATGATGATCAAACTCTTACAAGTCTATCTACTTGACTTCATGTGACAACGCCTAAAGCTAGAAGAGTGATCTTCTTTTCGCCCAACAATACTAGTGTACGCTTTGATGACCTAGCTCAGGGAACAATATTTGACGATATAACTTCCTTTCTCCCAGACATCTCTTCTCATCTTCATCCACATCTGATGTAATATTGTATAATGGAACTTTGTATAATGTAACATTGTATAATGTATTGTAAAGATAGGACGTCAAACTTTCACTTTTGATATGTTTTTTTGGGCAAATTTAGGCTACATTACTATATTACACATTCGTATGTGGCTCATTCTAACACAAATTCTACGGACACTGCATTTCGTAAAAATCGGGATTTATAAGATAGTTTTACATCACAAAAGAAAGATTCGTGTAGTTCACGGGCACCTTGAAGTCACGAACCCTGACATTTGATATTTGGGAAAATGATTTGTAAGGTATCTAACTTGTCATCATTTTCTTTCTAGGTATCTATTGCTTTTTTTAAAACATGGGTACTTTCAAATTCGGACTACTTTAGGTATGCTCTTACCTCCTTAACAGAACATGTAGCCATAGTTTGTTAGTTTGGTTAGTTAAATCCATTTGCACCGTTAGTCCATAATGACACCATATGGTAATCCACCACCAGAGCATTCATTCACCACCATATTAGGCCAATGTCGTTGTGCTGCTCCGGGATCAGGTCGTCGCTGCTTTGGCCACTACGCAGACAGGTCGCGGGTCTCAAATCAAATGGTGCAAATTCGAATTGGTGGGTTATAGATTTTTAGGAATAAAATATGTTAAAAAAGATGTTTAGAGATGATGACAATATGACATGGTGATGGTGGTGGTGGCAGTTTCATGACGATGGTAACAAGTTTTGATGATTTATCTATTTTGGTTGGTTTGAAGAAAATGTAATAAATTTTATGGACACTGCATTTCGCAAAATCAGGATTTATAAGATAGTTTTACATCGGGTTAAAGGCATAAATTACCAACGAACTTTATTTTTTTTCTCAATATTACAAATATAGAACATAAAATACTTATATAACCGTCACTACTACACAAATGGGTATAAAGCCCCTTTAATAAAGCCCTTAAATTGTAAAAAACGGGTTCTAAAGGGATTTTCCTTTTTTTTAAAGCTATAGAGCCATGTTTTTAATCATAGAACTGGGCTTTATTTGAGTAACCCATAAACCCATGTTTCCTTGTTAAAAACCGGGATCTATTCTACTCCCATATCCTTTCATAAACTTCAATAACAATTTGTAAATTGTAAGTTTTATCATTTGTAAATAAAAGTCAAAATCTTCCCGCACCCATATTTTCACCAGCCCGCTCTTTCTCCCCAATATTTCACCAAAACTTTAGGCGGTGAAACCCTAGCCCTCTCTCAATACTTCCCCAAAATTTCAATACCGATTCAAAATTCCCTAAAATTCCCCCCCTCACTACCCATTAACCAGATCCGCAACTTTCACAAACCATAAGCCTCCTCTCTCACACACAATCAGATCCAGATCCAGATCGGTAGTTTTATCGGTGCCGTCACACTATCATATCCACAATTAAAAGGTATCAAATTTCTACAATTCATCTATTTGTTCAATTAATCTTTCTAACATCTTATAAGTATATTGTTTTAATTGAATTTTATTGATTTAGTTGTTTAACTTATTGTCTATTTAGCATAATATTTGTTGTCATTAATAATAAAAATGATACTTGATTTTGTGCTAATTAGGTTGAATATTGAAATACCAGTCATGTTTAGATGGGCATACACACGAATATTGTTATCATTCAAGTGGACTGAGCTAAATAGTTAACTATAAAGTTGCTTATAATGTGATTGTATGTCATGCTATATTGTTATCTAAGTCACTTTAATCATACTATTATTCATAATATTGTTTTTGTATCATATCTTTTTAGTCTTTAGCAATGAGCTTTTAAAAAACTGTTAATTGAAAAATAGGACATTGATTTTCCAGTCTTATCGGGTTATCTTTCCGGGTTTAATCGGGTTAAAAATTCTTATCAGGTTGTTTTGACCTGAACCCGATAAGGATATCGGGTCGGCTTCAGACTTTAAAAAGAATGTTATTGGGTTGACAGGACCCGATAACCTGTTGGTGCATAAGAGAGGCCTGCCGAGATTAGAATTCGTTCATCAAAAAACTGCAGCACTTAAAAGGCTGACTTGAAAGTTGCAACATTGACTCAAAGCAGTAAGTTCAACATTTACATGATCAGTAATTCTTGCTCATATGTGTTATGTAATCCAATTCTTGCTAATATGTGTTATGTGTTATGTAATCCATTTTTCATAATATAAGCTCCTATTTATTGTTGTTCATGTCTTTATATGTTCACGTTGATGCCATGCACAGAGATCCCGACCAAGCTGCCAAGGAGCATGAATATTTCTGTTGGGTTAACGCAAGTATTGCATGTTGCAAAGATGCACCAATCATTCAAATAGCCACCATTGTTAAAAAAAAGTCTCAAATTTCAAAAACTTCCGTCCGGTCCATCTAACACAGGCTGTATGATTTGTGCTATGTATGATTTGTGCTGCGTCATCTCGGTTGGTTAAATGAAAGAATTTATCTTTCCTGATATTCCCATGATGATGCAATAATACATCTGAATTATTTTTTGTAAAAATAATTTGTAGTTTTATGTTATATTTGACTTATGATGGTTTTAATCTGAAGAGGTTCCTTTTGGCAATTTTGAACAAGATTGGGTTATACACACTGCATATGTCTTCTTTGCAAGACCATAACGTGATCAGCAACAGGTTTCTTCTTGTCTACCTTTTGTTTGATATCTTATGAACACTTAACATGGTACTATTTAATTAAGCATTCGGTCTACTAACTAATCTCAGCTCCATAAAATATTTGCAGATACTTTGGGTGTCAGATGGGTAAACTAACGACGGTTCTATTGTAGGTCGTGGTTGGTGAGTCAAATGAGGTTGGTTGTTCAAGCTTAAGCGGGGTTTAGGTGGTTGAGCTAAAATGGGTGAATGACAAGTCACATAAACATTTTGAAAGTATGCATACCTTGTTACCACCCATTTTTTGTAGTGCATTGTTAAATGTTGAAACAATTCTGTGTTATTTGTGAACTTGTTTTAACAGGAAGAATGTCAACCGGACTGGTGAGAGTATGTTGAATCACACCCACATATTGAGGAACTATGAAACCATGTCACTTCGCTTCATAAAGTGAATACATATGGGGCACTCAACGAGTCATTGACGTACAAGTTAAAGTTATTGGTTCAGAAATACCGGATGGAAGAGGTACCACTTTAATTTATGATGTTTCTTTTCTTTATGTCAACAATACTATTTTATGATGTTAGCATCGAGTAAAGGTTTATATAATCCTATGATAAGTAATAATGACCCGGTTTCACCAGATAACTTAAGCATATTCTTCTCTAAAGATAAAGAGTGGTCATATATGATTATTAGAATATCCTATACTAGATGTTGTTTAGTCATTTTAATAGCACTTCACTCCGTGGTCACTATTAAGGTTAGTTAATAGACACTTACTTCATTGTAATAAATATTTTCATTTGAGGAGTATAATAATCATCATAAAAGGATGACAATGTAACATTTAGATTTGAAAATCTTTATACTGTTGCTTCTGTTGGCCTCGATTTGGATGTGGATGTCATCATCCAAAGCACTCGCTGACTCACTTGACCGTACTGTTGTTAGTTATGTTTAGCAATTTTTATCAGTATACCAAGTCTGTGAACTATTGTGCATCACTATAATGTTAGAGCACACTATTATATATTCTCTAACATTAAAAGAGTTTTAACTGGTTTACCTACTGTGTTTTGTAGGTTGATATTAGCATTCAAGGAAGAATGAAGAAAGAAACAAAGAAGGACTTTGTCAAGATATTGACACAATTGAAGAAGCAACCTCTCACTCTCCCTCAGGTATAAACACTCTCCCCTGGTAAGTGGATATATAATCCATTATAAGCATGTATTGATTATGTATCTACATACTGTACCACATATTACTTAGTTACCGGATGATAGGTCTTTTCCAAAAAGATAGTATCTACATACAATACTATGTATTACTTAGTTACCAACGAACGAGTAACTACCAGTCAATTTTGGTTTTATTTATGACATATCATTTTCAGTAATTTTGAAATTTATGAGTAAGGTCTTATAAACTCAAACAAGATAGGTCGATTGCTGAACGAATGTAATAGGTGATGTTATCAACATAGGTGAGTTTATCAATGATATACCAAATCAATATAGGTGAGCTTATTATAATATAAGAAACTTATATAAGCAGAAAACATTCAAAATAAGGCACAAAAAGGGAGGTTATAAGACATAAGCTAAAATCAAATAAGACATAAGCTGGCTATATGAGCTAAACCAAAGTCTTAAGTAATTTTAATCATTGTGACAACTAGTATATTGTTAATAAATATGTTTAACAGTTATAATGTCGTGCAAATAAAGTGTAGTTTGGAATCATGTCTATGATGTAAATTTGGTTCTCATGAGAAAAGATAGAATAACTTTTATCATCATTGTTTTCTTCTGATTAAAAATCTTATGGCGATTTTGTATTGTTGTTTCAGAAACTGAAAGCAATTTTAGACTGGGGCCATAAGCTTCCAAATCCTGATAGATTCTTTATTAATGTTCGTGCCCATAATGGTGTCTCATTCACAGTTCAACGAGGAAAAACATACAGGCTGAGAATTTCAAACGTGGGACTGCAAAACTCACTCAACTTCCGCATTCAAGGCCATAGGATGAAGCTTGTCGAAGTAGAAGGAACAAACACTGTACAACAAATGTATTCATCTCTTGACATTCATGTTGGTCAATCATACTCGGTACTTTTCATAGCTGATTAAGAGTAGCCCAAAAGTAAGCATAAGAAATATATGGTCAACCTGACCGTTTCACTTTTCCAAACTGTTCTCTTGGTTTAAATTTGACTATAGTAACCTGGCATCTTTTCAAATATGCATTCTTATACCTTCGAAATGCCTGGTTTATACCTTGTAGGTGATTCAGATGAACATACAAGAAGCAATTCATAAACAGATTGTGCAAGAGCTCAGGATTAATCGGGCATCACAATGAAGACATGTCATGATTTGTTACCACTTCTTCTACCATAATGGAACCATGTCTTGTTGTCTGCAAACAGGTCGGTTTTATTTGAGCTTCCTTATCCTGCATTCGACAACTTAAGATGATTCTTGAGCTGTAACTTTGTTTTTGTTATTTCACTTATTCTAATCTATATTCTTTATATATGCAGCTCTATATATAACGAGTCGGCTAGAACGAAAGCTCAAGAACAAGATGGGTCATGGTTTAAAGTTTGAACTAAAGATATAAGGATGATGAAAATTTGAGAGCTAGAATTTCTTGTAACATATGAATAATTAATGATGATAATATTATTGAATGGCTGATTTCTTTAAAAAAATATTTTTTTTATTTTTTTTTCTTCACATGGAGCCATGTTCAGTAAGAAAAAAAGGGGCACTATGATATGGAATAGAGCCCGTTTTTCAAACTGGGCTTTATTTGGTTTTCGAATAGAGTCCCTTCCCTTTTGAGTCCCCTGGCAAAAACGGGCTCTATAGGTGTTTTCAACAGGGCTCTATTGCCATTTTTGTAGTAGTGCATTAAACTTTACAATCTATTCTAATATTACAAACATTCTTATAAGTGACCGTTGTTAACAGGTAATAAAGTTAAAAAAACCTACACGTCATCATTATCAGCCGGTTAATATCCAAAAAAATTTCCACCTCATCCTTGCACCTCCACATCAGTATTCCACCTTGTATTTTTTCTACCAAAAATAAAATAATTATTCTATATGGCCATCATTGCCTTCCTTGCATCACAACTTTTTTCTTCTCTTTCTTATCCCAAGATCCGTCAACTATATTTGTGTTTAAATAAAAAGCATCGACGCCACCAACACCATACCCGCCCTCGGTATCTACTCCCACTAAAAACACACATACTGTGAGATTTACAGTTGGTTTGATGCCGGCGAACTCAAATGTGTTTGGTCGGATCGAGTGGACAAACGAAAAGTTTATGGTCGGAAGTCCGGTTGCACTCGGTTGGTGATGTTTTAAGGTAGAAAACATGGAGGATATAATATGTGAAATCTCGATCTTACAATGTAATTCGACAGCGATTGGTGGGCCAGATCTGCCAGCGACCTGTCACGGGTTGTGGTGAGGGTTGGCTAGCCAGTAGTAAAGGTGGTCGGAGGTTGGGTTAGCGAGGTTTTGGCTTGATAATATATTTTTTGGTTTTGTTTTTTTACAAGATCTTCGTTACAATGGAGTGGCTTGAGAATCGCTTCAAGAAGTCACGTTAATTTTGTTGGGGGGCTTTGGTTTTAACTGGTGAACTTGAAAGATCCATGACGACCAGTTGGTAATGGATTTGAGTTATGTGTCTCGTAGGTGGGTTATGAATCTGGTGGTAAAGGGGAAGGAAGATGAAGGTGGATACTCTTATGTCGCATAATCTATTGTTGAGATAAGATAATACCATGTGATGTGTAAAAATTAATAAAATTCAATGACACATAAGCTAAAATAATGACATGGAAAATAATTTTTTCACGTTACTAATAATAGCCGGTACCAACAAGTTTCAATGGCTATAGAAGTATTTTATGTTCTATATTTAAAATACTGAGAAAAAAATTAAAGTTTATTGGTAATTTATGGCTTTAACCCTTTTACATCACGGAAGAAAGATTTGTGTAGTTCACAGGCACATTAAAATTCGGAACCGTGACATTTGATATGTGGAAATATGATTTATTAAGGTATCTACCTTGTCATTTTTTTCTAAGTATTTTTTTTTCAAATAAGGGTATCTAACTTTCAAATTTCGATTATTTTGGGTATGCTCTTAGCTCGTGAACAGGTAGCCTTATGTGTTTGTTTGGTTAGTTAAATCGATTTGCACCACTAGTCTACAATGCCGTCACGTGGTAACCCACCACTAGGACATTCGTCCGGCCACCACCACCTCAGGCCGCTGCTGCTCCGGGCTCAGGCTATCGCAACTCAGGCAGGTCGCGGGTCTCAAATCAAATGGTGCAAATTTGATTTAGTGGTGGCTTATGGATTTTGTTTAGGACTAAAGTAAAAAAAATAAGATGTTTGAAGATAATGACAAGGTGATGGTCATGGTAGCAGTTTCTTGATAGCAATAATCGGTTTTTATTTGTTTGAAGAAAATGTTTTGATAAAATAAAGATGTTGATATGATGTGTTATATGATGTATTATTTTTGCACACTTGGTAGGTATTACTTAACGAAGTACGTAAAAAACGTAAAACAAAATTCAACGTTGAGATTGTTCCTAACGAGGAGATTGGTTTGGTCACTTTTGTACGCTTTTGGATTAGAGTGATTTAAGGCAAGAGAATGGTTTAAATTAAAAGATTATTCTACACTAAGAAAACTAAAAACAGAGACGAATTCCGTAATCACGCAAATCGAGAAAAACTAATATTAAAATAATCAAAAATATAAAAAAATTTAAAATTTTCAATATTACTTCTAAACTACTTAAGTAAACCAAAAATGAAATTAAAATTTAATTTAAAAGTCTTAATGGGCCTAAAGCAGCCCAATACCAAAGTAGGCTTAAGGCTTAAGCTTATCAGTGAACTTATTGAACCAATCTCACAATTTTGACAATAAAAAGCAGTATAAAAATGGGGAAAAGTAGAATTGAGCTTATCAAAATAAGTTATAAGCTCAAGTGAAAAAGCTAAAAAGCTAACCACAATATAAAAGCTCATAACCTGAATATTGGTAGACCTCATTTTTTTAACATAAGAAAAACACTAGATTAAGTTTTTAGAAAAGATGTACAAATAATCTTGAAATAAGTAGTTAGTGTTTTCCTAATAGGATAAAATTCAACACAATGTCTCAAAACAAGATTACAAAGACTCATAAACAAAGAAATTTCAAATAGGCTAACTACAATAGGCACAAAATTAAAATAAGCACTTAGGAAAAATAAGACTTGGTTTGTTTTCTAGAAGAATTAAAACCAAAGTCGAAACCAAGCATAGGACTAATAAAACATTGAAAAATAAGAAAATTAATCTACAAAGCAAAAGTTGTGCAAGGTCAAATAAGCTAGAATTGCCCAATAAGCTGTTTGTACAACTTATGGCAAAAAAGGAAACAATAATGTGTTAAAAATAAAATAGTGCAAGCTAGAGTTAACTAAAAACTCTTAAGGGCAGTTGATTAAGTGTGTTGTGTGTGAGGTGTTGGGGTGAGGAGGTCCAAGGTTTGAATCCTAGCCTTTTTGCTTCTCAACCCCTTTTTTATTTGATTATTTTTCGGATAAATGGCTTATTAGGGCAGCTTATTGGGGTGGTTAACACAATGGAAATATACAAATAAATAACACAATCACAACACTGTTCAAACAAATTAAAATCAAAAATCACGTACAACTAAGAACATGAACAGTAGCTGTGGAACTAACATAAGTGAAAACTATCCTAAAGCAAATAAACACATCACCTCATATAACACTAAGAAACAAGAACTAACAATCATTAAACAAGGAAAACAACAAGCAAACAAATTCTATAACCTACTGATTATGCTATGACAGAAAGTAACAAGCACATGAAATTTTGATCTCTGAAATATTTGGATAAAATAAAAGTGAGATTAAACTAACTCTAAGCCAACTCAAATGTTTGCACAAGCCTAGATCTAAAAGTGGTCTATTGCATTGTTTGTCAAGCAAAAACAAACTCCCCTTTTTGTCAAATAGCACAACTACTTAAGGAGACAAATCTAAAACCAAAGCAAGACAAAGAAATAAGAAAACATGAACATGAACTGAAAAGAACATAAAATGAGCAATTAGCATGCAACAAAATAAACAACAATAAGCACTCACTGAAAAAGCACAATATACAAGGCAAAATAAGCAAAAAAAAGAGGTTTAAGTAGCTTACATTGAATTGACCAACATTTCTGGCCAACTAAGCTTGCAATAAGCCTTTTTAACACCTTTTTGAACTTATGAACACCAAATACTCATCTTATAGCACCACCTTATCATCGACTAAAATAATATACTTAGAAATGATGAAATTTAACCAAGGACTTGAAATGAATTTCTTGAACTTTTTTTTTGGTAATGGGTTTCCCCGGTAAATAGATTATCCAAAAAAAACAGTGAAGTACAAATGGAATGTGGCTAAGGTACCACATTAACCTCAAGCTAAACAGCTTGATAAACATCAAGATCTAGTGCTTATGACAGGCCATAAACACTTACAAACACCTAGCACAAAACGAAATGAATCAAACTAACTAACAGCTGCCGTGAAGGAGTTTCCACCTGCATTTGTTTTAGAGAATAAATTAGTTGTTTCATCATACACCATTTCAACCTCGTCATCTTCATCATCGGGATCCAACACAAAATAAGAATTTGAAGTAGATATCCCAACCCCTGATGATGACTTATCAGTAGGCTTCAACTTGGGCAAAGAACCAGTTTTCGCTTTAGTCACTCCCTTCGTCGGGTTACTAATTGTAGTTTTAGGAACAAATTTGACATTCGGCTGAACCGATGGACCAGTAAACTTACCACCCTTTATAGATTTCGTCATCTTTCTCTGTGTTTTGGTGACCGTTTGGAAACCATCATTAGAAATAGATGGACCAGTACTAGCAGGAAGAACTATAGGAGAGACAACCACTTTCTTAGAGCATTGATCAAGAGAGTGACCAAAAGTCTTACACTCAACACATCTAGGAGGTCTCCATTCATATTCAATACGGATAGTTTCCTTTGTAAACCCTTCCCCCGAAAGAGAAGGGACACCAATGGTGACAACATCCACAAAATCAGCCTCAGCATTAACCTCAATTAAGCATCTGGCAAAACTACTCCGCCCCCATGACTCCTTACACATAGTGCTAGTGTAGGAATCTAGCATCACAGGTTTTCCAATGAAAGAAGCAATCAAACTAATTCCATCTTCTTCAAAGACTTGAATCGGCACATCATGTAATTTTACCCAAACAGGAATACGAGTACACTCTTCCTTAATCAACCTAGCATCCAGCGACCATTTTTTGAGAATGATCGGAGAATTACGAATCAGCCACGGGCCCTCTTCTAAAACAGCTTCCAAACCAGCAAGTGACTTGAATTTGAAAAAGAAAAAACCCTTAGAGTTCATCATGATCCGTGTCAAACCATGTTTCACCCAGTTGTTCCTAACAAAATAATCCACAACCGGGAACGCCATTCTCTTACCAATAAAATAACCATAAAGAGTATGTTCAAGACGATGACTGACCTTCTGAACCACTTTACGAGGAATAGAGACATTAACACCTTCAAAAACATCTTCAGACACCAATTGACGAAAAATACCATTATCAGCGAACTGCTCCTTATCATTTGCATTAGTACTACAAATAGAAGCAAGCGTATCCATTTTTTTTAGAAAAATCCGCGGTAATATCCTCAATCGACTGACTTGCATCATTCGATTCACCCGCCTTGATCATCAACTCAGCTTCATACGCACACAAACAAATATATATCTCCCTCAATCGTTCACTGGAAATCAACGAACAAACAGCAAATTTCATCACCTTTAAATTATGCTTGAGCTCACGAATTTCAGCCACCGTATGCAGTGGCATCTCAAAAACCTGACAAATCAACTCAATCGTACAAGGCTGCATATTATTGAGTAATACAGCCTTTTCTCTCGAATCCATCTTATCACTACTAATCACATCCACCGTGTTATTCAGTCGATCACCATTTGCTGTATCAATAACCGAAATAGGAATTGAAACATTAGAACTGGAACCCACCATAACAGACCAAACCCTAATAACAATTGCTATAAGACAAACGATACTACCCTAAACAATTGCGAGACAGAAACAAAACCAAACGACCAATTAAAACCTCAGGCCCCACAATAGGAAAAACAACCGCACGTGAAATCGCAAGTATTATACCAATGTAGCCTTCCACTAATTAAATAATGTCAGCCGACCAATTGCAATGTCAGCCGACCAATTCAATCAAAATATTATACCAAAGTCAGCCGTCCACTAATTAAATAATGTCAGCCGACCAATTCAATCGCAACAAAAAACAAAACCCTAACTTCTTATTACCCAAACGATTAACTACCAATCAATAAAAACCACCAGCGACCCTTTGGAATAGGTTAAAAAGAGGCGACCACCGACAGTAATAAGAAGAAAAACACAAAGACGACAAACAAGAAAAAAAACAAAAGACGACAAACCAGATCTTAAATAAACTATCAACCCAATAAGGACGTTGTTAACTCAGCCTAATCATAAGATTAAACGAGAAGCCAACATCATTAAAAGGCATCCTGATTAAAAAAGAAAAGGCAATCGTTTAGGGTAGGAGAATTTTCTTGTCGCCATTGATGTTTTTTAGGGTTTTTTCGTCTTTTGAATTTCTTGAACTTGGTACCTGAAACAAGGAACAAACTACTAGGATAAAAAGAGCAAAAACCTTAATAAGTACAACTTATTTGTTAGATAAGATGTAGCTTATGGGCTTATGCTACAATAAAGCATAATAATAAAAAATTGATATTTAATGAAAACAAAACTTGGAAATCAGAACTTTTTGCAAGCAAAAGTAAAGGTAAATGAAAATAGCACTCCTCAATAAGCTAAACTTATACCTTAAGTGTCAATTAAGCTATAAGCAAGCTTATTAAGTGATGGATCTAAAAAATAACCAAGGTTGATTTCTTTTTGATAAACTAGAATTAAATTTGCAAATAATTAAAGTCGACTGAAATATAAATTGCAAGGTTGCAAAAATCGTGAATCGCTAGTCGGTCGGTTGACCACCTTGTTACTTGTAATCGTTCTAGGCGGGATTAATCGGTGGTTATTCGGATTGACATATTTCTAATGAATTTTAGGTATTTCCGGCAATATTATTCTTAAAATACAACTTGTCATACGTATAACTAGTTACTATAAGTGATAAACACAAGTTTATATAGAGTTATCGGTATTTCGGCAAAATTTGCAAGTTTTCAGCAAGTTTGACCTCCATTGACCGTCGTTCACCGTTAATCATCTTTTCATTAATTGGCAAGGTTGAGAGTCTTGTAACAATTAAGCGGTCATTAATCGGCCTTGTAGACTTTTTTTTTTGCAACACTGATAAATTGCATAAAATGTAAATGGAAATTGAGATACGGAACTCAATATCTCATTTCATAAAATTCGTATTAGGTTTACAAACTATGAAAAACATAAACTGGAACAAATTGCTGCTAAGCTAAAGCTACACTATTTATAGTGTATAATGAGGAACTTAAACTTAAACCCTAAATGTATAAAATTCTCAAACTACGTTAGCATATTCTTGTTGGATATGCTTGTTTGAATTATTCTTCTTTGAATCCCACATGTGATGTTGCAGAGTTTTGAACTGATCTTGAACGTCTAAATAGTGTGGTGAACACGTTCTTTGATCCATACCATTGATTAGTATGCAATTCCTGTCACAAATGTTAAACTCGTGACATCTTGGCACGTAATGGCCCATTGCTGATGTGGCGACTGGTTTAAGCACATGGTTGTGATAGTATTGGGTTATTATTCATTTTTCCACAGTTAATTTGAGATTCCCTTTTGATCTAAACTTGATTAATTATGGGCGTATTTAGGGTTCATATGGATTAAGATCAGGCAAGTTAGTCATTTTGGGTAACTAGTAGGGTACCCGCGTAATGCGGCGGCAGGTACCCAGTAACTATATTTTGTGACGAACAAACGTATTAAGTTAAACATTTTTCTGACTTGTATGTTTCACGTGACTTCAACATTCGCCCAGTCAAATTTTATATGAATTATGAATATATATGTAACCCTATCATTAATATCTTATTTCAAAATATTTTAAATTTTATGATATATTTTAGTTGAGCGTTTATTTCAAATGACACTTCTCTCATAAACATCTAATGTGGTTTCATGCTTAAGTGTTAGGAAGATTTTTGACTCATTCACAATGGTTTCAAAAGTAGCTTTACTTTTATTATAGAAAGCCTCACATAAATGAGTGATATAACATTTCGACGTCAATGAAACGCATATGTCGAATGATATAAACAAAAAGGCCGAAGCAACCGATGACTGTAAAAAAAGTCAAAAAGTGAGAAACCAAGAGATCCATAAAAAAAAGCTTCAAAACTTGATTAATTGTGAGAGATATATTAAAAAAAACTCAAAAGATACCTTAAAACTTGATTCAGTGGTGGGGCGTTCCAGTGGTCTAGGTATAACTGTGATTGAGGAGAGGTTCGCTTGTGGGTGTACCTATGAGATATATGAATCGAGATATTCTATGTTTCTTTGTTTTGTACGTTTGTGGGTGAAAAATATATATGTCATTAGTTTTAGTGTTACTTAATGAGTTGTTATAACAGTTAAAGTTGACTGGACTGTTATAAAGTTGATTACTAATAAGACATTTTATTTTTCAGTTATAACTTTTTTTTTGAACGACAGTTTGGTGCAGCGGAGTATCTTGCGTGCCACCGAGGCACCAAGTCTCTCAACCCGAGTTCGAATCATCTCACGAAGAGAATATCAACCCCCATGCTAGCCATCCAGTTTCCCATTAAGGGGCTTCAAGACATTGCGATGAGATTCAAACCCGGCTACAATTCTGGGAAAATCCCCCATATAGGGAATGACAGGAGTCGAACCCCTGACCTCCCCCACATGAAGACTATAACCAAATGCATCCATCCAACTGAGCTAGTCTTCATTTGCTTCAGTTATAACGTTTAGTTATATGTGTATGGTTTTGTAGCAAAATAAATACATATCTTTCCTAAAGAAGAAATGTTTAAGGCTTAATCTTTTTAAGACTTCTAAAAATAAAAAGGTCCAAATGCTTTATAAAGTATTAAGAAAGATAAGTTCATGTTCCCTCGTTTTTGCCTAGGTTAAACATAATTAATTATTTAAACTTTGTAACATTTGCAACATTCACCCCTTGACTTCGTTAGCAACCTTTAACACTTTGGAATCTGGCAAGATTGACCCTTGAAACTTTTGGATATTAAGGTTGATGACACTTTGGTACTTTGGCAAGATTGACCCCTCACTTTTAATCTTCAAATAACTTTCCAACTTGGCAATTCTAGTCGTTTAACTTGTAATAACCAAGTTCAAGGACTAATCTTGTACATTCTTCAAACTTCAAGGACTAATCTTGTACATTCTTCAAAATTCAAGGACATATTTCGTATTTTAGGATGAATCAAAGGTATAAAATGTAAACTTAGGAAAGTTGAAGGGCATTTTGGTAATTTTACATATCTTCAAGGGCAATTTGGTAATTTAAGATCTTAGCATTTTGAAAACCCGTAAAATGACATCTAGCTTCGGTTTTCTGGTACGTATATGTTGCTCGTGTTCGGTTTGTCTTGTTTTTTATATTTCTTTATGGTTTCTCGATATCCGTGCCTAGACATACACAAACAAGAAAATAAGCTCATATGGTATATTATTGACGATATTTTACTTATTTTAAGCCCATTTAAAGGTATGAAAAGATGTGTAATTAGTGTCACATCGATTTTGATATAAAATATTTTTGAGAATATAATTTTTGGATTTTGTATATACTCATTTAGTCCCAAAATTATTATCCACATAAAAGAATTACACGGTTTAAGAAAAATAAATTAATTAATGATTTGATTTATACGAAAGCACAAAAAAGATAATTTTACTCTTTTTTTAATTAATTAATGTCTTTCTTATTTTTGTAAATATCAATTTGAAGTAAGGGTAATAAAGTAAACTAAAACAAGTTCAACTATTATTTTTAAAATTGCACATTAATTTTGGGAAAAACGAAAAAGTAGTCTGAGCAACGACGACCTGAGCGTGGAGCAGTGGCGACGTTGGCCTAAGCCCCGAGTAACAGCGTCGACCACTAGAAGCGGCGGTGGACGAATGTTGTGGTTGTGGACTAACGATGACACATGATGTCGTTATATATGGACTAGCGGTGGAATTAGATTTAATTAACAAAACTAACAAAATATGGGCTACCTGTTGAGGAGGCAAAAGGTAGTCAGAATTTGAAAGTTAGATACATGAATTTAAAAAGAAAAAGATGGATACCTAAAAAAGAAATGATGACAAGTTAGATACATTTACAAATTACTAGCGCGGTACCCGTGTAATGCGGCGGCGGGTATCCAGTGAAGATTTTTGAGGTGACAAATGTTACTACTCTTTCCTGTTAAATTTGTATTCAGATATTGAAGCTGTAAAAAAATAAAATCAAAATAAAATAAACTCTCAAAAAATGAGAAAGACTAAAACTTAATTAAAATATATCAAACTGAATATCAAATTAAAGAGCATAAATTTTTTAAAAATATGGTGAAATTAAATAATAATAAAAAATGATTAGATAAAAAAATTGTTTAATTTTAAAGATAAATATAGTTTTTAATAGGTTATAAAAGAAGAAGGGCGACCAGTCACAAAATGAATATTTTTATAAAAGTCAATTTTTAAAATTTTAATTGTCAGACTTTCTAAAAATAAAAATGTCTCAAATACATTATAATATATACTAGCATGGTACTCGCGCAATGGAGCGACGTGTACCTAGTGACGATTTATGAGGTGAACAAATGTTACAATTTCACCTATCAATTTCAATTTATATTCAAATTAAGGAAGTCTTAAAAATTGAATTAAAATAAGATAAATCTACTAAAAATGAGAAAAGACTAAAGTTACAAAAATATATATAAAATATTGTTGGATTAAATAGCATAAAATTTTAAGATATATATGATGAAATTAGATTATAAAAAAATAAAAAGTTTAAAAGATATTTCAACTTAAAAGTAAAAATTTGTTTTTAATAGGTTGTTAAAGAGATAATGTATATTTTCATAAAAAGCAACCTCTAAAAATCTTAATTTTGAGACTTTTAAAATTTCAAATTGTCATAAATGTTTTGTAATATAATAAGATAGTGGAAGGTTCTTTTCAGAATCAAATAAATGTACAGAACTGTGAGAACCACTTTTACTCTTAACAATGCATATGTATTTTCCTTGTTATGTTTAAATTAAACGTTTAATAATTGTTTTATTGGTTATAGATGCGTGTATGATGAGCGATGTGAAGAGTGCACATGTGTTTTCATACTATTCATCGCGAAGATAGTTATGATACATGCAAAACAAAATACATGCGCATGATCCGGAAATACATGTATCTAGCGACCTAACACGATGAAAATCCATGAATATCTACTTGATGAACTTACATGATGAAAATACATGTGCATTTTAAGAGTAAAAAGTTGGTTCTCGCAGTTCTGTACATTTATTTGGTTATGAAAAGTGCCTCACGCCCTTACCTAATAAGATAGGGTTAATATACATAAAAGTTACTAAAGTTTGTCGAAAAATTCGATTACGTTACTAAAGTTTAAAACCTAACAGATAGGTTACCGAAGTATACAAGTTTATTATTTTGATTACTAAACGTTTATAAAAGATACACTCACGTTACCCTCGGGAGGGGCTACCGGTTGATTAGGTAATTTCTTTGTCATATTTGACTTTTACGAGTCCCACCAGTCCATTTACCTTGAAGTGTAATATATTCAATTTCCTACTCACTTTGGCAAGAGTTTTATGAATGCCACGCAATTGATGCCATCCGTGCATTTATCTTGAGGCACAAACAACTGTTTCAAGAATAACATCAACACAGAAAAATAGTTGCTGAGAGTTGATTAAAACCAAAGTTACAATATTATTTTTAGAACCACATACTAGTGTAACTAAAGCAACCGCCAAGAATATCTTGAAAAGTACTCAGTAATATATTTCAATTTCCTGTTCACTTTGAGCTAAAACTCAAATTTGATTTATAAACAGAAAAGAAGTTCATAAAAAGACTTAATACCAAACACCCTCGTTTGATATTTTAAGTCAGAACACAGTTTTAAAGCAGTGAAATTTACATAATCACAGCAATGAAACACAAATACTAAGGTCAATTCTCAAACCGAATTCATGGACAAAACCAGAAAGGTATTCATGGAGAAAATCAGAAATTTAAACCATATCACAAAACATTACCCAATTACCACACAACCAAGATTTACAAAAATCAGAAACAAAACTCAAAATCTCAATACCACGAAACTCAAAACCATTTTGATTAAAGAATAGATCAAGATTTAAAGAAATCACTACAACAAATCCCTACATCTCTAATCGATCATATAATTTAATTTTATATATATATATACATATATATATATATATACATATATATATATATATATATATATATATATATATATATATATATATATATATATATATATATATATATATATATATATATATATATATATATATATATATATATATATATATATATATATATATATATATATATATATATATATATATATATATATATATATATATATATATATATATATATATATATATATATATATATATATATATATATATATATATATATATATATATATATATATATATATATATATATATATATATATATATATATATATATATATATATATATATATATATATATATATATATATATATATATATATATATATATATATATATATATATATATATATATATATATATATATATATATATATATATATATATATATATATATATATATATATATATATATATATATATATATATATATATATATATATATATATATATAGGGGCACGCTATTTGCAGAACCTCTTTTTTGGTACAGAACTTACAGAACCATTTTGAACCAATAGAAATTTAGTATTCTTAAATTTTTTTCCTAAATTGAAAGGGTATAATAGTAAAATCTATTTTCACATTTTTTTTTATTTTTCTAATAAAAACGTTTTTTTAGCATCTTAATTTTCTGGAAAAAAAATTGAATTTATATTTTTTTCTAGCTTGTAGTTTCCGTAAAAAAATACGTATATGTTTTTTTATATTTAAATTTAGGTATGTTTCTCATGTACAACTGTTTAGCAATCTAACTAATTTCAGATAATCGGCATATTTGTTTGTGGTATTTTTTTTCTAGCTTGTAGATTCCAGTAAAAAAAAGTACATGTATGTTTTTTTAATCTGTGAAATTGATAACAAATCAAAACATAACATTATAAACAAAATATGATATAAAATGAAATACAATTCAAATACAAATGTAACTTGTTAAACATAAATTTACATGCTTCACTTTTCATCAGATTTGTTAGAACATATGCGTAACCTTCCAAAAACAACATATATGCACGTTGCGCTTTTTCATCAATTCATTAAAGCATATGTCCACTCTTTCGATAAAACATACGTGCACGCTTTCGAAAACATACGTGAACCTTGCACATTTCTTCTAGGCCTTGATCTTTCTTTAACTGCATATTGGAAAAAATATTCATGATTATAATAATTAAAAAGTCACATATTACGTTATCATGATAATTTCTATTGCCGAATTATTGAGTTTCAAAATATGTAGTATGTAAACTTCATGCTTTTGGCTAATAACAACCAAGATAACTATTGGTGTGTACAACGACTAAAACAACACAAACAAAAAATTACATCCGTGTTCTATCGGAATCATTCGTACACAAATACGTATGAATCATTCATACCCAAATATTTATGACAAAAACATATATGTTTTCGAAAAAACGTATGTGTTTTCGAAAAAACGTATCAATTTTCGAAGACGTATCTGTTTTTGAAAAAGAATATGTGTTCGAAAAAACAAACCTGTTTTCGAAAAAACATATCTGGTTTTAAATAAACATACCTGTTTTCGAAATAAACATACATGTTTTCGAAAAAAAACATACATGTTTTCGGAAAAAACATACATGTACCATGCAAGAAAAAAGATCATTATACTCTAACAAAACAGTATAAACTAAATCTTATAGTAGTATATAAAGTACTACTATGTATACCTTGACAAATGTGACAGTGGTTCTCCATAACATAAACATACATGAATAAATTATATAGGTAAAGTGCAAATGAGGTGCACAGTGTAGTTAGGTTGGTACGTGCCATTCTAGTCTTAAGATTAAAAAATTATTGATTGACATTTGACTCAATTGATGACAAAGTGTTCATTATAAGAAATTCATATGATTAATTGTTGTGAATCTCCATATCTTTAATTTAATACTGGTAATAAAAAATTAATACTATTTTAATAAAGACTAAAAATATTGATACAATAAAAAGTTTAGATCTAAACCCATATTTTGTCTTACAGTTCGAAAAATGATATCATATTAAAACCATAATTTTTATCAAATTCAAATCAAATATTAAAAACAACTAACCTTTTTTTACAGATCGTTGGTGATCCTCTTGCTCAAAACCGCTTCAAAACCGTCCTTCCAAGCTTCACATATGACGATTAATAAACCATTATCATCGGATCCAAAACTAAAACAACTACTTTTAGTCATAAAGTAATACAAGCCAATGATGGAATGAAAACAGCGTGCACATATTAACATTATCCAAAAAATCTAATTCTTGTCGCAAATGATTTGGAGTAACAGAAAAAGACAAGAAGTGAGATCTAATTCATTAAGAAATAAAAGAAGGTTGGCGTTTGGTTTCATCGTCGTGTCGGTACAAGTGCTTGGTGGATCTATGATTTTTTTTTCCGGAGATTTTGTGGTGGCTGAATGTTGAGAACAATTAAATAGGGTCAGAGGGTGTGAGAGAGAAAAGCGCATATACCGAGTGAGGGACAGTTTTTTTATAAATAATAATTTCGAAATTCCTTTAATGCCCTTAAGTCACTATTAGAACTTTATTTTAAATTCCTTCCAGTTACATTATTTACACTAATGGCCCAAGTCATCTCATCCATTAATTAATTTGATCTAATGGTTTGTATTGATCAAAATTGGTTCTGTAAGTTCTGTACCAAAAAAGAGGTTCTACATATAGCGCTTCACTATATATATATATATATATATATATATATATATATATATATATATATATATATATATATATATATATATATATATATATATATATATATATATATATATATATGTGTGTGTGTGTGTACAAGTTATTATATCTAATTTATAGGTGAAGTGTAGTCAATACTGTTGGAAGATAATTCACATCAGATGTTGAGTAGTGTAGCAAAGTCTGCTGTAATATTATGGCAGTTACAAAAAACAGTTATAGGGTAGTTATTATAGTTAAAAGACACAATGGTTAGAAACTTAGAATAAGATACAATGGTTAAAGAAAAGTCACAATGGTTTACTATGTATATATGTGTACGCTTCTGTAACAATTGAATGCATCAGAAATAAAAAAAGCTTTTAATATCTCTGTGTTTAAGATTATTCAAAGTCACAATCGTGATTTACAAATTGGCATCAGAGCCTGTCGAAAGACGAACACGACTACTTCATTTGGTCACATATCCCTTCCAAAACTTACTAAATACAATTATGACAATTGGAGCATTCAGATGAAAGCATTACTAGACGCACAAGATGCGTGGGAATTTGTTACAACCGCATACCAAGAACCAACTGTCACGGAGATCAATGCCATGACTGCCAATCAGTTGAAAGCATTGAAGGAGAACCGTATAAAGGCAAAGGCCGCTCTCTATCTCTTGTTTCAGTCGGTGGATGAATCGGGTTTCGAGAAGATCGCTTGTGCTTCAATAGCGAAAGAAGCGTGGGACACGCTGGAAAAGGCGTGCAAAGGTGCTGATCGAGTCAAACAAGTACGACTCCAAACATTACGTGGAGAACTCGAGGCCATGAGAATGAAGGAGACAGAAGGAGTCTCGGATTACATCACGCGTGTACAAACGGTGGTTAATCAACTCAAACGAAATGGTGAAACTCTACCAGATACGAGAATTATAGAGAAGATTTTGCGGTCTTTAACAGAGAATTTCGAGAATGTAGTGTGTGCAATTGAAGAGTCTAAAGATTTAGAAGACTTGTCAATCGAAGAATTAGCAGGCTCGTTGGAAGCACATGAGCAAAGAAAGAACAAGAAGAAGCAAGAGTCCCTTGACGAGGCATTAAAAACAAAGGCTATAATCAAGGACGAAAAGGCCTTATTTTCACATCAGGATAACCATGGGAGAGGAACAAATTCTGGTGGACGTGGTAACAATCGTGGTCGAGGTCGTGGTAGAGAAAATAACAACAAGGAAAGGCACCAATCGGGTGAACGCGCTAATCAAAACTCGCGTGGCAGAGGACGCGGACGTGGAAGAGGCGGACCAGGATACCGTCCAAGTGTTGACTGCTATAATTGCGGTAGGCACGGTCATTATGCAAGAGATTATAGATCACCAAAAAGAACAGAAGAGAAGACCAACCTGGTGACAGAACCAGAAGTCGAAGAAAGTGGAATTTTATTGATGGCTCATGAAGAACAAGTCTCAGAATTTGATGCGATGTGGTACCTAGACTCCGGTGCGAGCAACCACATGAGCGGGAAGAAAGATTTATTTGTTGAAATGGAAGAAGTTGTTCAATGCTATGTATCATTTGGAGACGCATCAAAGATAGATGTGAAAGGATGTGGAAAAATTCGTTTCTTTCATAATGGGAAAGAAAGCATGATCGAAGATGTGTACTATGTCCCCGCTATGAAGAGTAACATACTGAGTTTAGGCCAACTAATGGAGAAAGGCTATTCAGTACTCATGCAGAATGGAAAAATGCTATAGAAAAACAAGGAAGGCGTAATGATCGCATTAGTTAAAATGTGTAAGAATCGCACATTCAAACTAAATCTCCATAGCATTACAAGAAAATGTCTAAAGAGTGATTTTTCGGATGAAGAATCTGTTTGGCATCAAAGGTTCGGGCATTTACACTTCAATGGTTTAAAGGAATTAACACGAAAGAGCATGGTACATGGGCTTCTTAATCTCAAATACGATGGTAGGTTCTGTGAAAGTTGTATCTTTGGAAAACAAACGAGAAGCTCTTTCCCAAGAAAAGCAACCTACGAGGCAAAGGGGTTGCTGGAATTGATTCACAGCGACTTGTGTGGACCGTTCACTCCTATCTCCTTTGGAAATAAAAGGTACTTTATTACTTTTATTGACGATTTCACTAGAAAGTGTTGGGTATATTTTTGGAACAGAAATCAGAGGCCCTTGAAATATTCAAAAAGTTCAAGGCGATGGTTGAAAAGACAACATGCCAATACATTAAGGCCATGCGATCAGATAGGGGTGGAGAGTACGTGTCCATACCATTTACAAAGTTTTGTGAAGAAGAAGGAATTAAAAGGTTCTTGACAGCACCCTACTCTCCACAGCAAAATGGAATAGCCGAAAGAAAGAATCGAACTATTATGAATATGGTTCGTTCTATGTTAAAAAGCAAAAATATGCCAAAAGAATTTTGGGCAGAAGCCGTCCAGTGTGCGGTGTACATTCAGAATAGATGTCCACATGTTAAATTGGTGGATAAAACCCCTCAAGAAATCTGGAGTGGTGTGAAGCCTACGGTCTCTCATTTTAGAGTATTCGGTAGTGTGGCATATGCACATGTACCTGATCAGACACGAAAAAAACTTGACGATAAGAGCAAGATGTATATCTTTATTGGATATGATGAGAGAACTAAGGCTTTCAGATTATATGATCCTCTTGAGAAGAAAGTTATGATAAGTAGAGATGTATATGTGAAAGAGGAAAGCACGTGGGACTAGAGTAACAGGTGTTTATATGAGCCTCACAAAAACATTGAACATGACGCACAACAAGAGGCCTCTATTCCAACAGCCCTAAGTGATCCAATGATCGTCACTACAGATGTTGAAAAGGATGATGAGCCCATACAACCAAGAATGAGGAGTCTTCAAGATATATATGATAATACCACTGAAATGCATCTTGTATGTCTTATAGCGGACAATGAAAATATCACCTTGAAGAAGCAATAAGGAATCAGATGTGGAAGGAAGCTATGGATGAAGAAATAAAATCTATTGAAAAGAATAAAACTTGGGAGATGGTTGAGTTACCAAACGGGCACAAACCCATAGGTGTAAAATGGGTTTACAAGAAGAAAATAAATGCTTCAGGAGAGATACAACGTTACAAAGCGAGACTCGTTACAAAAGCTTACCGGCAAAAAGCAGGCATCGATTATGACGAAATTTTTGCTCCGGTTGCGAGAATGGAAACAATCAGATTACTTATCTCACAGTCTGCACAAAACGGGTGGAAAATATACCAAATGGATGTAAAATCTACATTCTTGAATGGTGTACTCGATGAAGTGGTTTATATAGAACAAGCACCGGGTTATGCAAAAGTCGGAGAAGAGGCCAAGGTTCTGAAGTTAAAAAAAGCGTTGTACGGGCTGAAACAGACCCCTCGAGCCTGGAATACACGTATTGATTCATTTCTAAAAATGATGGGATGATCTGATCTTCACAGGAAATAACAAAAGGATGATCGATCAGTTTAAGGAATCGATGACTCAAGAGTTTGATATGACTGACATGGGACTAATGAAATACTTCTTGGGAGTCGAAGTAAGGCAAGGAACTTCTGGGATTTTTGTATCCCAAAAAGCATACGCTAAGGAGATTTTGAAGCGTTATAAAATGGAAGACTGTAATCCAGTAGTAGCGCCAATGGAATTGGGCACCAAACTCTCAAAGTTTGAGGGAGGAGAATTTGTGGATGCAGACAAATATCGAAGTTTGGTTGGGAGTTTACGATACTTAAATAGTACAAGACCTGATCTATCATATAGTGTTGGAGTCGTAAGCCGGTTTATGGAAAATCCGAAGTATGCACATTGGAAAGCATTGAAGAGAATACTGATATATGTTAAAGGAACTGAATCGCTTGGGTTATTCTACTCAAGGTCTAATGAATACACACTTACAGGTTACTCCGATAGTGATTGGCATGGAGATGTAGATGATCGAAAGAGCACTTCTGGTTATGTGTTCTTTATGGGAAAAACAGCCTTCACATGGGCATAAAAAAACAACCAGTAGTAGCATTGTCAACATGTGAAGCAGAATATGTAGCAGCCTCATGGACTGTTTGTCATGCAATTTGGCTAAGGAATCTGTTGAGGGAGTTAAAGAATCAACAAGAAGGTCCAACAGAAATTAAAGTCGACAACAAGTCTGCAATTGAATTGGCAAGGAACCCTGTGCATCACGAAAGAAGCAAACACATTGATGTACGCTTCCATTTCATTAGGGAACACATAAGGAACAGGGATGTGCAACTGACTCATGTAATGAGTCGTGACCAAGCAGCGAATATTTTCACGAAGCCACTTCTAGCAGAACTATTTAACATTTGCAAACAAAAGATGGGCATGAAGGATGCAAGAGATGTGAGCTTAAGGGAGGAATTTGTTGGAAGATAATTCACATCAGATGTTGAGTAGTGCAGCAAAGTCTGCTGTAATATTATGGCAGTTACAAAAACAGTTATAGGGTAGTTATTATAGTTAAAAGACACAATGGTTAGAAACTTAGAATAAGATACAATGGTTAAAGAAAAGTCACAATGCTTGACTATGTATATATGTGTACGCTTCTGTAACAATTGAATGCATCAGAAATAAAAAAAAGCTTTTAATATCTCTGTGTTTAAGATTATTCAAAGTCACAATCGTGATTTACAATTACACCATTTGTTACACCATTTGTGTCGTGAACTTTTTTCTTTGATAGGTTTAATGAATTTTTTTTATAGTGGTCGTAAAAGTTGAGACAAAAAATGGTTTCTTTTGTAATGAGATTTAATGATTTGTTGATCTTTTTATGAGGATTTGAAGTAATGTATTTTTGTTATAGATATAGACACGAGAGTGGGTTTAAAAAACATAATAATTTATTTTTTTAATTAATAAATATTGCATTAACCTGTAATAATAGGTTAAAACATAGAGAGTGACTTAGATAACCGGTAAATTAAAATTGGGTAACCTATCTGTTAGGTTTTAAACTTTGGTAATCAAATCAAATTTCTTGACAAACTTTAGTAACTTTTATGTGTATTAACCCAATAAGATAAGATAAGAAAATATAAAATAAATAGATTTTTCATATTTCAAATAAAGACACACTTTTTTCTAATATAATTTCCATAAATCATACAATTAGATTTTTTGTATTAGATTAAGAATCTTTTTTGATTTAACTGACCAAAAATAAATAAAAACACAATGACAGGAATGTCGCTAACCTGGTTCGAAAAAGGAGAACATTTTTCTTTTAAAGCAAATGTAAGTTGCATGCAACAGTATTGGTCGTCGACCGAACGACCAATGTCGCAGTCGGTCGATCCTGTAATTTTTGTTTGTTGCATTGCCCTTTGGATGTACCAAATATTATAAGGGAAAAAGACCAATTTGGTCATTTTGATCACTTCATAACCTTATCATGGTCAAGTTTCCCACTAAAGATCAATATGGTCATGTTGAGCACTTCACAACTGCACAAATGCACAATTCCACTACTTTATTGCCATGTGTCTGACTGACACAATATTTATTATATTATTAAAATATTGAAATTACAAATATACCCTTAATTTTGTTTTCTTATCTCTGTCTCTTCCTCTTTCTTCCTTCTTTATTCTTCTGCTTTCTTCTCCTTTGTATCCAATTCCAGAGCTTAACCAAGAAATCACATTATAAACAAATTCATTTCCTTTATGTAATTGAAGAGAAAAGTGACTGAAAGGAATTCACCTTCTTGGGACAATCTGCTGATGACCCACTTGATTTGAAGAAGTGTTTTCTTGATTTGAATTTGCTTCATAGCAAAGAAGAAGCTGTTGTTAGGTATTTTTGCAATTTTTTTATGATTATTGATGTGTGAATTTAGGGTTTAGTGATGACCCATTTGGGGTTTTTGTTAATTATGATGTTTGGTGTGTGAATTTGGGTGTTTTTTGTTATGTGTACTAGGTGTTTGTTGAAATGCTCGAGTGAAATCAGTGTTTTTAGTTGGAGAGAAATGATCCGAGATTCTCAAACCAGGAAGGTAAGTTCATATTCTGTTTTATTTGTTGTTAGTGCTGTTTTTGTTGTGTAAGTAGTTAGTAAGCACAATTTCGTAATGTTACAGGATGACGCTTCTGATGGGGCCGCCGTCATCTGGTAAGACGACACTTCTATTGGCCTTGGCGGGAAGACTAGATCGATTTTTAAGGGTTGATGGAGAGATAACTTACAATGGTTATAAGTTAAATGAATTTGAACCTCGGAGGAAAGCAGCCTAATTAGTCAGCACGATCTTCATCAAGGAGAAATGACGGTTAAAGAAACCTTTGATTCTTAGCAAGATGTCAAGGAGTTGGATCTCGTTTAGGTAACTAAACTTTCGTTTTTAATACTAATGTACTACGGTTTTGTGTTAAATTTGGAAATTGATAATATTTGATTTTTAACTAGACAATGAAATACAGAAATGTTGCAGGAGCTTGCGAGAAGAGAAAAGGAAGCAGGGATCCACCCAGAAGCCGAAGTCGATCTTTTCATGAAGGCAACTGCTATTGAAGGAAATCAGAGTAGTTTGATAACTTACTAGACTCTCACGTTACTTCTGTGTTTTAGTTTAATTAAAGCGTTTCTCTAGGAATTCCCTTTGCCATAGACTTCAACGAGATAATTCAGTTTGTCAATTAGATTGGCAAAAATGACTCATGTTTTTGCCCTTTTAAATCAATTTTCTAGGAAGTTAACTTTGCCATAGACTTCAATGAGATTATGCAATTGGTCAATCAGATCGCTCAATTTTGGTCACGTTGCTATAATAATCAATGGTTCCCCATTCAGATCCTTTTTTCTCAATTGCCACCTAAAACGAGCTTTCTTTTATTATACAAAAGTTTTTCTAAATTCTTTTTATATTAGTCTAAGTTATTATTGGTTTGGATATTCTTTCATGTGTTTGGATTGAATTTGATTAAGTTGAACTTGTTATGTGTCCTACCAAATTTAGGTAATTTTCTAACTTTTTTGGTAAGTGTCTTGTGGTTTATGTCATCTTGCTCAATAGATGCATAGATTAATTTAGTTTGAATGATTTGGAATTGGTTTGTGTACTGTTTTCCTACCTAAAGTTAGGAACTTGTGGAATCTTGCTTTTGGGGTGTAAAAGTATCGATGTGGGAGAACTTGCTCAAAATTGATTCTATCAAGAATTATATTCTATGTTATCATATGGTAGATGGAATTTAGGTAGTGGCACTTTGACTGTACATGTCAAATTTTGAGTACTTGTTAAGTTTAGCGAGTTGTATCCAGTTATCCACAATCACACTTTCATTAGCTTCCATCATATAAATGGGATTAACCAATTGCAATTGTTTTAGTTTACTTAAATTAGGTACATTTTGATGTTAAAAGTTTATTTTTTGTATAATAGTTATAGTATGTCTTTTACTGAGAAATTGGATCATTTTTTCTTTGATTTAGGGATCAGATGCAGGCCCTAAGAATAAGGTTCCTGTTTTTGGGAAGGCCACTTTGAATCTTTCTGAATTTGTTTCTTCTGGCGAAGAAAAAGAAATAATTGATCTCGACGTTCCTTTCATTGTCTCATCCGGAGCAACTGAGCCTCACGCCTCCCTTCATGTATGTACCTTAAGGTCCTTTTGTGTTGTGTCATTTCTATGTCTAAAGCTCATTTTTCCCATGAAAATTGTAATGCTGACCCGTTGAATTTGCAAAAAAAATAAAGCAAAAAAGGCAATACTCCCTTGGTTGCTTAAACATTGCAACGTGTTTCCATTTAAGACTAGTTTACCTATCTACCTGTCAACGTTATAACAACTTTACGTATTTACTCTTCATCATCACTACCAAGATTACAAGTTTAATTTGAGGTGTATGGTGCAGATATCACTTGGCTTTATGGAGATAAAAGCTGCTCAACCAGCCGAATCCACACAAAGTCAAAGTCAAACATCTGAAAGTTCTTCAGAAGAGAAAGACGAGCAATCAACATTTAAATCTAAATTAAGAAAAGTTAAAAACTTGAAGGAATACGCCTCAATCAAACGAGGTAAAAAAGTCTCTCGTGTGGATGATCATGATCATGAAATCAGTGAAAGTAGGAGTGACGAAGGTGACTATCCCAATTTTGTTGACTTTGACTCGCATGATGAATCAAATGAAAATGATGTTATTAGGAAATCAATTAGTTATGGCTCGTTAGCTTATGCAAATTGGGCTGGAGGGTCTCTTTTGGAGGATAATATGTATTATAGTAACCAAAAATCTGATGACGGTTGTTCACCAGATAATGATTCGACTGCTCCTGTTTCTGAAACTAGTGTAGTTCAGAATTCTAAACGTAGCATTTTACCATGGAAAACGAGGAAGTTGGATTTTAAATCACCAAAACCAAAAGGTGAGCCATTGTTAAAGAAAGATTATGGTGAATAAGGTGGAGATGATATTGATTTTGACCGTCGCCAAGTCAGTTCCGATGAATCCCTTGTTGAGGTATAACTTCTCACTCATTTTTTTAAAATTAGATCTAATCTCTGTACAAGTAGTTGACTTTTTAAGCCATCATACTCCCACATCTACAAAAAAATATATTAACAAAAAAATATTATAAAAAAACACTACGCATTTCTAAAAATGACCGGTTTTGAATAAGAAATGCCTATGGCAAGGAGTGTTTGGATTTGCATTTTCAAAATGATAATCTGATTCTACTTCTGATCGTAATATTAGTTTTTTATGTTCGGATAATGTATCTTCTCTCTTATGTCTTTCGGATAATAAGTTTCATACTAGCTACAACAAAACGTTTGGTTAATTAGTTGCATATTACCAATGGGCCTTTGGCCTAGCGGTATCCGATGTAGATGCTCCCCACACACCATTTGAATCTTGATTCTGATTACTGAAGTGCAGTCACTTCCAAAACACACTGTTAAAAACCCCATCGTTATTTTTTCAGCTTTAAGTTTATTTCAGACAGAATGTAGAATATCGTCAAATACTAATACAAGACATTTACTAATTGCAGTATCATAAATTCAATGCCCGACATTTAGTATCTGAGTTTGGGGACGACGGTTTTGCAGTCGGAAACTGGGAACAAAGAGACACAATAGACCGTGATGGAAGCATGAAGCTTCAAACACAAGTCTTCTTTGCTTCCATTGATCAAAGGAGTGAACAAGCAGTAGGAGAGAGTGCCTGCACTGCTCTTGTGGCGGTAATTGCTGATTGGTTCCAAAACAACTGTCATCTTATGCCAATAAAGTCGTAACTTGATTCTTTAATCCGAGAAGGTTCAGCAGAGTGGAGAAGACTTTGTGATAACGATACTTACATGACTCGATTTCCTGACAAACACTTTGACCTTGAAACGGTACTAGAAGCCAATTTACGACCTTTATCTATAATCCCAGGGAAACCTTTTGTTAGTTTTTTTCGTCCGGATGAAGTCAACGAGGGTAGTTTTGACTTTTTGAATGGAGCAATGTCATTTGACAGCATGTGGGATGAGATAAGCCGTGAATCCGAGGCTTGCATTGATAATGAACCACGAGCTTATATAGTGAGTTGGAATGATCATTTCTTCGTGTTGAAAGTTGACTTGGATGCTTATTATATAATCGACACTTTAGGAGAACGACTCTTTGAAGGATGTGACCAAGCTTATATCTTGAAATTTGATCGAGCTTCCCTAATTTCCAAAACACCCTCTGTGACAACCCCGGTTTTTGAGGTTCGTCACTTAGTCTTATTTTTAAGGTTTTTTGTGTGACTATGTGTTTTATGTGATTTATGTGTTTATATGTGTGATTTTGGGGATGAGAATGGACGAAATGAGGTACATGATTTGTAAATCTTGGTACGGGTTGGAAATGAAATGAAATGAAATGAGTTCAGAAATGAACTGCGGGAAAGTTCAGATATCATTTTTACAAGGCCTCGTGTACGTATCGTATGTTGTATGTATGTATTAAGTATAGATTATATGTTTTAGATAAGTTTTAGAGGTACTTTCCATAATTAGAAACTTTTGGAAATGACAGTTAGTTCGGAAATCGCGTAGAAAGTCGAAAAAATCAACGTAAGGCTTTCGGGTTTTGGTCCGGAAGTAACCCAAATATGAGGTTTAGTTTAAGAATGATATAAGTTATAAAATAAGGTTAAAATCCATATTCTTAGGTGCTTTGGGCTTGGTTTGGGCAGCCAAAAGAAAAGGAAGGAAAAAAATAACCAAAAAGCCCAAAAACAGACCCAATGGACTTGTAATAGGATTAAGGGGCCTTTAGGACTTAACCAAACCCACCCATAACCAAAATAATCAGATTTATTACCCCCATAACATCTCATAGTCGAATTTTAACAATGGTGGCCAATTAGGGTTTCAAAGATAAAGATCTTCCATTATTTTTTAAGGTAAAATCTTCAATCCCTTTTTAATTAAATTGTTTGTACGCATTTATAAATCAATACATGATGGATCTATGATTATGTCTAAATTAAAATCTGATTTTTAATGATATAATAATGATTAGATTATTTATGGTTTATAATTAAACAAGTTATGGGTAATTAATTAGACTAATTATGTTAAAATCGTTTTTTAAAAACTGGACAGAACTTTAGGTCAATTGTTTTCATCATATATAGAGTTCTACAAACTCTTATTTTGCGATCTAAGTATCCCTGGAAAAGTAATTGAGTTGTCTTTCAAATTCAAGAAACGAGAACTAAATTGGAGGTCGGGAAGTGGGTCAAAAACAGGTTACAACAGTCGGAGGTCAAAACAGTTTTGAAATCAACGGGTTTTCAATTGATGTTTTAGGGTGATTGGGGTACTTAGGAGTACAATTGAGCCCTCTAATGGGCATGGGAGTTGGTTTATATATTAAATAAGAGACCAGGGGTGGGGCTAAGAAGATGGGTTAGGGTAAGACCCCCTAATCATAACAAACTTTTTGTATGTTCAAAATCAGTAAAATTCGGATAGACAAAATTGTGTATATATATATATATATATATATATATATATATATATATATATATATATATATATATATATATATATATATATATATATATATATATATATATATATATATATATATATATATATATATATATATATATATATATATATATATATATATATTTATATATATATATATCGGGGCCTTAACAGTAGCTTTAAGGTTGGGGCAAAGGGGAGGAGTTAGCTGACATATGTAAGGGCATAGGTTTTCCTTTACAGAGATCATGAGTATGGTTAGGTGGGCGTTTGGCTTATAGTTTGGAGACCTAAAAACCGGGACTGTTTTGGGTAAAATGTTTACGAGACGGGTTATGAAGTAAACTAATTTAAGGGCTTTATAGAGGGGTGTAATGAGATGCTTAGAGCATATAAATGAGGTATATATATGGGAGAAGGTTAGATGTCCATCATGGGTTGATGAGCCATCTTAGTGTTTGGTTCATGTTTTGATTGTGTGCTTTTGTTTGTTAGTTTTTTGCTAGTGCGCGGATTTTTAGAGATGCTCAATCAGGTGAGTTTCATAGTCCATGTGTTTTAATGATTTTGACTTCCAGATGGGATGGAAGTGACACTGTTTGGTTTTATAACTTATGATGTGAATGTTTTATGATTGGTAATGGACTTGTGTGTACACTTATGTGATTAATTACTATGTGATTCTTGATTGTGTTTATGATTTGGATCGGGTGACACGTACCGTCTCAGTTATTATGGTTTGACTTGGTACCAAGGGGATGTTGACAAGGCGGGGCCTTGGGGAGGTATATAGATGTGTGAGCATCTATGGGACCAATGGATAATGACAAGGCAGGGCCTTGGGATTGGTACATAGGTGTATGGGCGCCTATGGTACCATGGTGTTTGGTAAGGCTGGGTTGGATTTGGTTTGGAATGATTGATCTTGAATGTTAGTTGTTAATGTATACTTGTAGCACATTGTCCATATGTTTAGTGGTTTATGGTTGTTCACAACTTATTATAATCTATTTTCGGTTGGAGTCTAAACCTATTACTCTCACCAACATTAGGTTGACGTGTTTTAGTGTCTCTTTCAGGTGATAAAGTGGTTAAGCGTGAGAACATATGCGGCTAGGATTGGAGTCGCGTAGGAATACATTTAGAAGGAGATCCCCGTTCCTTCTTAGTTTATTTTTCTGTTTGTTTCTATAAGTGATACTATGAACCTATATGTTGATTTGTTTGTGTTATTTGTTTGTCTTGGGTAAGAGGTAGGAATGTTACCTACTTACCTAGACTCCTGCATTGATGAGATATTGTCATGACATTTATGTCACCTTTTATGACATTTCTAATTCATATAGTTCTCTCTATGGACACGCTATTGTTGTGATGATATCCATGCGTCGCGTCCCATATTCCGCCATGGTGGGGTGTGACAGAATGGTATCAGAGATAATGGTTATAGAGAATTAGGTTGCCTAGTCTAGTAACCTAGTCTATAGCTTAAGGGTCCATGCATATAGGCGTCATAGGAGTATGTGTGCATTTTATATTAATTAAAGTTTTCTGGATGTTATTGGTTTTTACTTGCGATGTTTATTAAGTTTTGACTACTATGGGTTGAACCATAGTAGTTCATACTTAGCCACATGTTATTTTCTTTTCGGTGTGTGACTAGTGCTGGTTGAACCATAATCATCCACGCTAGTCATTGTCATATTTTGCTTAAATTGTAGATTATAGTACATAATTTGGTACATGGCAGTTTCTATCTTTTGTTGGGTTATTTTATGTACCTGAGGTATACTATTTTTCTTTTGATGTTTAAGTCATGTTCCCTAAGAATCATGTGGTGGTTCGAGTTATTAGGAGTAGGTGGATATGAAGGATTTTAAGTTGTTTCCACTCTTATGGGCGACATGACTTATAACTGATTATGTTTTCGTTTTGGATTTAGTCTATGCTGTTTTAGCTAGACTATGGATTTATGTATTTCAAGAGTTTGACTATGTTATTTTAATGGACGGAGTTTTGGACTTTTTTTTGGTTATGTGGTTATGAGCTTATGTGAGTAGATGGATATATGTGTTATGTGTGGTATTAATTCTTATAAGTGTCATCATAGGAAGGAGTGCATTGGGGAAGGGTAATTGTATAAGTATGGTGGCCAACATAGTTATATAAGTACCACAACTTCAATGGATTCCTAAGTATGATTGCATGAAGGAGGGTTAGTACATGCTTGTATAGTAGATGTTAGACGGATTTAAGTATATGTGTCCTGATATGCCTATATATGTATGATCCCCTACAATTATCGACTGTATCCTTACTTCTTTTTAGATATTCAACCTCCGTTGTAGCGTATTCTTCGAGTTTCCTATTTCATGTGTCCGTTTTGAAATGGTGTTTTTGGTTTTAAGTCTATTAAAATAACTTGGGATTTCTTTTGAGATAATGAAATCTTTTATGTTGAGTCTTACATTTCTTTTGGTCGGTATATATTGAAAAGACTTGAAAATCTACTATAGAGTTGAATAGTTGGTTGTATTCGGTAAATAAGGGTAAGGTGTTGGAGTCGTGTTTGAAACAAGATGTAACATAAGAATTTAAATCAACACTTATTTATTTCAAAATTCTAAATGACTCTCTATAAAATAAAGCGAAATAAAATTTATTTCTACATAAATAGTTTATATAATTGAGTTTAATCGATTTACGTCATTTATAATTATTTATACAAGGTTAAATTGAGTTCATGAAAATTTCACATACAATTATTTTTATTTATTTATTTAAAAGGGTTACATTAATCACTAAGATGATTCTTTAGTTTTTAAAACAACTAGTATAAAATTGTTTTGGTCGTAACTTATTCTTTTTAAAGCTTTTTGGGTGATTCAAAAGCCTAAAATTATGTACTCGGAATGTACTTTTCAAATATTTGGTATGTATAGTCATGGGGTGTCAGTAGCTTGATCGAAATTTTGGTACAAGTGACGGTTCAAGGTTGAGTTTTGAATAGTAGTTTTTTTTAATGATTTGGGATGCACGGGATACCTAGTCTTTGAGTTGAGTTTTGAGATCGTCTAGAAGGTTGTTTGTAGATTGTTTGAGTCACATAGATGTGGTGAGGAAAGAAGAAAAAAAAAATTCTTTTGGAAAAGTCGATCTTGTGCACGGTTTAAATAATATGTCGCGGGGCATAAGATGTTTTGGTTGCCATTAAGTGTTTCTTGGATCATTTTTCGTTGTCATGAGTCATTTGAATTGGTACATGTTTGAGTTTTCCTTTTGAGTTATCGTGGTTTTGGTCTGTTTTAACTCGTGCGCGTGAAATGTCGTTAGTTATCCGTGGGTTTCATTCGTTGATCGTATCTAGTGGATTCAGGATGTAGTTTTGGGTTCGTATTGATTGGGAGCGTTGAGGTAGACATATGAAAGACTTGGTCGCGCCTACATGATTAAGTAGGTGGCCCTGAGAGAATGGTCGGAATGCCCTTAGTGGGGATGAAAGAGTTAAAAGTTCGTAGACGAACTAATGTGGTCATGAGGTCTCTTAGGAGTGACAAGGGAGATGAATAGAGATTTGTATAATGTATGGATATTGGCACAAGTAACGCGCCATAGAGAGTGTTGGAAGGGGATATAATACCTCAAAGGTATTTATGATTGTTCGTAAGGCATGTAAGTTTTCCGAAAATTTCTTAAGATTTAGTAGGTTTACCTATTATCTTGAACTAGAACCATGAACAGAGCAAGTAGAAGGAGCAAGATGAGTTGTAGTTAGTGCCTTTCCAAGGCAATTGTTGATGGAATGATTTTAAAGACAAGAGTTGTTAGAAATTGCAAGGAATGCAAGATAAAGGTTGAGTTGCCTGGTAGTAAATGTGATGTGAAAGCGGTTGGATGGGTTGATAAGAAAGAGTATAGATCTTTTAGAATGTGTGTAGAATTTCGCGAGTAGAAAGAGGTAGAAATTTGCTTGTGTTGATGCCAAGAGAGGATGCAGGGATGATGTTAAGAATGTTGAATGAACGCTTTAGGTTTACGGTTATGGATTTGGCTTCACCAAAGCACTAGCGGTTTTCATGGAATCAATGAACCGAGTGTGCGTGACCGTATATAAACGAGTTGTCATCGGGAGTATCGACGACATCTTGATCTACTCAAAGTCTAAGAAGGAGAGTGAGGCGAATTATGTGTTGGTTTTGGAGTGGTTTAGAAAAAGGAATTATACGTGAGATTTTCAAGTGTGAGTTTTAGGATTAAGTTGGCCAGGACGAGTAGTTAGAGATGATGGCATATCGTGGAACCAGCAAGGGGCGAATTGAAGAAGGATGAGGAAGCGTTTTGGAGGCCGAAGAGGTGGATTGGATAATGAGTAGATCTTGGCATTATCGGAAGGACTAGATGAATTCGCGAAGCATGACGATACGTGGAACAAGGATTTGGATGCGTACGAGGACGACAAAGAAAGGCGATTGCTTATACGTTGTTGGAACTGAAGATTTAGAAGAACTAGAAAAGACTTAGTTAGTAGAGCTGGATTGTTAGATGTGCCTAGAATGCTAGAGGCATTTGGTGTACGATACGTTGAGAATGATCTATACGGATCATGAACGTCTCCAACACATATTCAATCCTCTTTATTGAACATTTGGCAAAGGTGATGGGTGGAGTTAAGTGACGAAAGAAAATTGCAAGGCCAAGTACCATCTGGGAAAGGCAAGCATGGTTGATGAAACATGGAATAAGAAGAAGGAAGTGAAGCTGAGACGAACTTGAACTATATGGATGACGTATTAGGGTGGTTTGGATGAAGGATGTAGGTTAAACTAGTTAAGTTGTCTAAAGCAGAGAACGCGTCAACATTTATGTTGCGTGGCTTGGATAATCATTTGGAGAAAAGGGACGTAGACTATACTTCCTACATAGATAGGAGTAGCTTAGAAAGGGCGATGTAAGGACGAAGTTGGTGGAAGGGATACATAATGGGGTGGAGGAATAAGTACGATGAGGAGTTGGGTGATAGTCGATAGACTGACCAATTCATCCCATATTTCAAGAGGAATGAGAAGTCACGTAGTTGAGAAGTTGGAAGGATTACGTACAGATACGATGGAATAGGAGGTTTTGTGTAAAAGTTAACCTAATAGGTATGGAATGCCTTATGAAGGATTATGGCAAGGGAAGAAACGATGGGAAGCAAGCGTAGTATACCGTTGATAGACTAATGGTTGGTATGAGCATACTATAGGGTTAATTGAGAAAGACGCCTAGAGCATTGGCGTGAGATTTGGAGATAGTCGGAGAACGAATTATATTAGGAAGAATTCTTCTACAAAGAGAGAGTCATCGGTGAGAGGGGCATATTTCCCATTGATGAGAATGTAGGGAATAAAGGAGGAAACGCCTAAATTATAGGATGAAGGCGGGATATAAGATGGTATGGAAATTAAGATTGTGGAAAGACAAGCGAAAAGTAGTATAGAGGAAGAATGATTCGAGGGAGCAAGATGTTGTCAAGATAGTGGGGTGATATTGAAGGGAAAACCCTTAGAGCAAGAGGTTAGTAGTCACGAACAATGAAGCGTCCACCAAGAGAAAAGGTGTAGCACCTGTTAGTATGAAGGATGGTTAGTTACTTGGTGCCAAGCATGGGAAAGCAAGGATGAGGTGGTGGTTATGACATGTTTCATGTGAATGTTATGGGAAGCTTTTGGTTATGCAATCCTGCATATACCATTGGATGTGATTAAGGTTGGGAGAACTTCCGAATGATGGAAAATCTGTAGATGATAGAAGCCGTTAGGTCTGGTGATAGGAATTGTAGTTGAAACGGCTGGAGTTAATTCATAGGAGATGAGGTGGATCACCGTTATAGTGGGATGAAGTTAGAAGCGGCCAACGTATTGGACCGAAGGTGGATCGAAAAACTATGAAGGTGGTGGCAGGTTGAAAATGGCAAAGAACCGACAAGAAAGCTATGCGGACGAGAGGCATAAGCCGCTGGGATTTAAGATTGGAGGTAAGGTTATGCTAGAGGTTTCACCATGGAAATGAGTGATGTGGTTTGGGAAGAAAGGGAAGATGGCACCTAGAATCATGGTTCCGTTCGAAATCCTCGAAAGGATTGGACCAATGGCTTATAGGTTGAGGAATTACTAGGAGAATTGAATAGTGTGCATAATGTATTTCGTGTATCAAGCTTGAGGAAATGCTTAGCAAGAACTGACTTGCATGTACCGTTAGATGATATTAGTATGAATACGAGTCTTCGTTTCATCGAAGAGCCGGTAGAGATTTTGGGTCGTGAAGCTAAGACGTTGGAAAAAGGGTAATATACCGTAGTTATGGTTAGATGGAATTTGGAACGTGGACTAGAGTTCACGTGGGAGCGGGAAGGATTTATGAGGAACAAGTATCCTTATATTTTTGGGAATTATGATCCTAAGGAGTAAATCTCGGGACGAGATTTCTATTAGGAGGGAGTGATGTGACAACCCCGGTTTTTGAGGTTCGTCACTTAGTCTTATTTTTGGGGTTTTTTGTGTGACTATGTGTTTTATGTGATTTATGTGTTTATATGTGTGATTTTGGGGATGAGAATGGACGAAATGAGGTACATGATTTGTAAATCTTGGTACGGGTTGGAAATGAAATGAAATGAAATGAGTTCAGAAATGAACTCCGGGAAAGTTCGGATATCATTTTTACAAGGCCTCGTGTACGTATCGTATGTTGTATGTATGTATTAAGTATAGATTATATGTTTTGGATAAGTTTTAGAGGTACTTTCCATAATTAGAAACTTTTGGAAATGACGGTTAGTTCGGAAATCGCGTAGAAAGTCGAAAAAATCAACGTAAGGCTTTCGGGTTTTGGTCCGGAAGTAACCCGAATGTGAGGTTTAGTTTAAGAATGATATAAGTTATAAAATAAGGTTAAAATCCATATTCTTAGGTGCTTTGGGCTTGGTTTGGGCAGCCAAAAGAAAAGGAAGGAAGAAAATAACCAAAAAGCCCAAAAACAGGCCCAATGGACTTGTAATGGGATTAAGGGGCCTTTAGGACTTAACCAAACTCACCCCATAACCAAAATAACCATATTTTTCACCCCCATAACATCTCATAGTCGAATTTTAACAATGGTGGCCAATTAGGGTTTCAAAGATAAAGATCTTCCATTATTTTTTAAGGTAAAATCTTCAATCCCTTTTTAATTAAATTGTTTGTACGTTTTTATAAATCAATACATGATAGATCTACGATTATGTCTAAATTAAAATCTGATTTTTAATGATATAATAATGATTAGATTATTTAGGGTTTATAATTAAACAAGTTATGGGTAATTAATTAGACTAATTATGTTAAAATCGTTTTTTAAAAACTGGGCAGAATTTTAGGTCAATTGTTTTTACCATATATAGAGTTCTACAAACTCTTATTTTGCGATACAAGTATCCTTGGAAAGGTAATTGAGTTGGCTTTCAAATGCAAGAAACGAGAACTAAATTGGAGGTCGGGAAGTGGGTCAAAAACAGGTTACAACAGTCGGAGGTCAAAACAGTTTTGAAATCAGCGGGTTTTCAATTAATGTTTTAGGGTGATTGGGGTACTTAGGAGTACACTTGAGCCCTCTAATGGGCATGGGAGTTGGTTTATATATTAAATAAGAGACCAGGGTTGCGGCTAAGAAGATGGGTTAGGGTAAGACCCCCTAACCATAACAAACTTTTTGTATGTTCAAAATCAGTAAAATCCGGATAGACAAAAGTATATATATATATACATACATATATATATATATATATATATATATATATATATATATATATATATATATATATATATATATATATATATATATATATATATATATATATATATATATATATATATATATATATATATATATATATATATATATATATATATCGGGGCCTTAACAGTAGCTTTAAGGTTGGGGCAAAGGGGAGGTGTTAGCTGACATATGTAAGGGCATAGGTTTTCCTTTACAGAGATCATGGGTATGGTTAGGTGGGCGTTTGGCTTATAGTTTGGAGACCTAAAAACCGGGACTGTTTTAGGTAAAATGTTAACGAGACGGGTTATGAAGTAAACTAAGTTAAGGGCTTTATAGAGGGGTCTAATGAGATGCTTAGAGCATATAAATGAGGTATATATATGGGAGAAGGTTAGATGTCCATCATGGGTTGATGAGCCATCTTAGTGTTTGGTTCATGTTTTGATTGTGTGCTTTTGTTTGTTAGCTTTTTGCTAGTGCGCGGATTTTTGGAGAAGCTCAATCAGGTGAGTTTCATAGTCCCATGTCTTTTAATGATTTTGACTTCCAGATGGGATGGAAGAGACACTGTTTCGTTTTATAACTTATGATGTGAATGTTTTATGATTGGTAATGGACTTGTGTGTACACTTATGTGATTAATTGCTATGTGATTCTTAATTGTGTTTATGATTTGGATCGGGGGACACTTACCGTCTCAGTTATTGTGGTTTGACTTGGTACCAAGGGGATGTTGACAAGGCGGGGCCTTGGGGAGGTACATAGATGTGTGAGCATCTATGGGACCAATGGATAATGACAAGGCGAGGCCTTGGGATTGGTACATAGGTGTATGGGCGCCTATGGTACCATGGTGTTTAGTAAGGCTGGGAGCCTTGGATTTGGTTGAATGATTGATCTTGAATTTTAGTTCTTAATACATACTTGTAGCACATTGTCCATATGTTTAGTGGTTTATGGTTGTTTACAGCTTATTATAATCTATTTTCGGTTGGAGTCTAAACCTATGACTCTCACCAACATTATGTTGACGTGTTTTAGTGTCTATTTCAAGTGATAAAGTGGTTAAGCGTGAGAACATTGTCCATATGTTTAGTGGTTTATGGTTGTTCACAGCTTAGTTTATTTTACTGTTTGTTTCTATAAGTGATACTATGAACCTATATGTTGATTTGTTTGTGTTATTTATTTGTCTTGGGTAAGAGGTAGGACTGTTACCTACTTACCTACTTACCTAGACTCCTGCATTGATGAGATATTGTCATGACATTTGTGTCACCTTTTATGACATTTCTAATTCATATAGTTCTCTCTATGGACACGCTATTGTTGTGATGATATCCATGCGTCGCGTCCCATATTCCGCTATGGTAGGGTGTGACACCCTCCCCCGAGGGTTCTACAGAAAAGTCAACCGAAATGGAGAAGTCAACTGAAAAGTCAATGGAAGAAAACGAGATTATTTGTAATGGGAAAGAATCTTGCAAGGAATATATAAAGAATTTCTTAGCTGCTATTCCTATTAGAGAACTATAAGCAGATATCAAGAAAGGTTTGGTTTCTTCTTCGACTCCGCTTCGGTTTATTTATCTTCTTTATTTCATTCGGTTTTGTAGGCTATAAATTCAAGTAGAGGGTCCTTTAAACCGATACTTGTATCAGTAGGCCACCGTGTGTCTCTTGATGCTGCAGTTGAAGTCGTTAAAAGAACTTGCAAATACCGTGTCCCTGAGCCCATTAGGCAGGTAAAACAAAAAATGTCGCCCAATATTTAGTATTTTAATTATCATTAAGGCAAACTGTGTTTCATGTTATGTTAGTCTCCGTCGTACCCCTATCTAATATTACAAATCATAAGTTATAGAATTGTTGATTTGCACTAACAGGGGAAAAAGTGACCAATCTTGTCACATATCTATTGATTAGCACAAATTTGTTCTTCATGGTTTACTCTTCTGATTGTAGGCTGACATAAGATCAAGAGACTATCTTCGGAAGCATCATTAAATCATATGAGATCTAGCCCTTCATTAGTCGCTCTCATTGTATCAAGTTTTTTTTCTCTGTATATCATTATATAAGATGATGTAACTGCACATTTCATTAGCATCAGATGTACATGTTGACGCCAATTTTGATAGTTGTTTTTCAAACCGAAACAATGTACACTTCATTTTATAGAAAAGCTTTTATGCCTGTGTAACTGTTGTTTAAAGAAACTGGATCAGGCCGTAATGCAATTACAGTTACAAATCAATCCAAACCAAATTTGCTAGGCGTGGATAGTTCATATGCACATATTGTTTAAAAATACAGCAGGAGATGTGCTAGAATAGTTGACCTTCATGTGATAATTAAGCTGTTTTGAAGCAGGTGATACACTTGTACTATATAACTGTCAGTTATTAAGTCAATAGTACACATAAGAATGGAGACTCGTCCATACTACTAAAATGCTATATCAGATGGAAGAACAGATCTTCTTTTGAGTATGAGATCCAATTTTAGATTCTCGGGACAAACCCAAACAGGGGGAATGAATCTGCAACAGGGCGAAAAGCAACAAATTACTCTAACGAGTTAAATGGGTGAGCAGCGACGGTTGATCACTTGAGCGGTTGAGCACTTGAGCGGTTGCGCACTTGAGCACTTGAGCAATTCCGAGCAATGACGGTTGAGCACTTGAGCACTTAGCACAACAGTAGTCATTTGTTGCTGAAGCGAATCAAGTTTCCCTTGAGTAGATTGGAGCTGAACCGAAAGATCTTCTTCACGCTAATTTATCTCAACTTTTTTTCCACACTTCAAATCACAAATTCCTATTCAAAAACATTTAAAATTAAGTCAAACACATCAAGATCATAAACCAAGTCACACTTCAAATCACAAATTCCTATTCACCCTGTTTACAGATAACTCGGCTTTATATGAATCTGAATTCAAAACTTTTCGACTCACATTGTTGTATATCTCGTTAATAACCATCTCGAAAGTTGTTTTGACATTTGTTGAATCGAGTGCTGATGTTTCCATGAAGAACAGTCCATGTTTTTCTGCAAGGTTCTTGCCATCTTCTATGGATACAGCCCCGATATTCTCCAAGTCACATTTATTTCCAAGCAACATTCGTGCCACCGTGGTCTCGGAATGACCTGCATGAGTTTTACGAACGGGAATTAATAAAAAAAATACATGATGATAATACAACCAGGACATGCTCAACTACTTAACTGCTATTGCTCAACTGCTCCATCGCAATTGCTCAACTGCTCCATCGCCACCGCCACTGCTCAACTCCTCCACCGCCATGCTCAACTTTTCCATCCTATATCTGAGACCCTAAATTTAGCTATTAAAACCTTTCCATCTCTTGATTACTACAAATAATATTAAAAGTCGTGGTTAAAAATAATGGAAGTGCGGGGAATCGAACCACGTGCCTCTCGCATGCAAAGCGAGCGCTCTACCATATGAGCTACACTCCCGTACCCATAGAATTTATCTTTGAACTTCTTACCCCATACCCATAGAATTATATAGTGATGTGTCATCTTCTTTATGGACAGCTTCTTCCTGAGCTGCTTTCTCTTTCTTTCCACGTGCTTGAGCAGGTTTTGCCTGGGAGAAAGAAATAAAAAGTAAAAACTTTGTTGTAATACAAAAAGAAAAATAATTGAGAACCAATTATGGTAGGGTTTGGAAGTTAAGGTACAAACTTATTTAAAACATAACTCATAAGTCATAAAACAATAAATTACATGATCAATCATGGCTACGACTTAGAGGGATTTTGTTCACCACGAGGGGTAATCCTTTGTATGCAAACCACAAGGTAAAACCACCGTTTCTATTAGAAATAGCTGACCCATTACTACAGATGACTCGATTTGGGTTCTATTTTATCACAAACGGATCAAATAGAACACATGAGTGACGGGGTCAAATGGGTCAGAATTCAGGAACATGACAAACAGCATGAAAGTCACCAAGAATTTATCTTTTTGCAAACAACTTCTTATATCGTCTTTATAAGAGGCACATACCGGTCGTCTCAGTAGACGGACTTTCAAGCTATTTCTCCAGTTGCCCTCTTGGTTCAGCTCTAGGGCCTGTTTAAAAATAATAATTTGATTCAATTAATAAAGAAATGACCGATGAGAGAAATTGTAATCTATAGGAATGGTGGCACTTACTGCTTTCTCAGCTAGCTCAATGGTCTCATATTCCACAAAAGCATGCAACTGAAATTACATATACAGGAGGCAGTAAGTAAGTAAAGATGTTAAGAGACAATTCTGAAGTTTTGCAAAAAATCGAGAATGCTCTGATCTATTAATGTTTCTGATTCACTTAGTTATTGACCAATGGCGTAACAATCGCACAATCATCTATGTATTTTGACTTAGAGAACATCATCTTTGCATATACATCTAATAATCAAATCAATTTACATAAACCTGTCGTCCCGTCAATGTAGGAAAATCCGACTAGCTCTACCATATAAAGATCTATCACATATAAACACGTAAAAAGGAAGCATTAAAACTAATGCGTAACAGCTTTAGACACCAAATTGCATTGAATGTTGGAATAGGTCAGAACAAATGTCAAATGGATCAATAAGAAAAAGGTAGCCAAAATGGGAACTGGTCAAAAGGTCAAAAGTCACCCAAAGCTTAGCTACGACGCTTGCTATGAAATCGTTATATTTATAATCTTAGACTATTATTGTAAGATCGTAGTGTTTTGGTTATGACGTTTCTCTCTTTCTTCAGCACTCATATTTAAGGCTTGGCCAATTGAATCTGCAACTTCGGTTATGTTCCATGGGTTAACAAGGATGGCCCTGCGCCAAGGGATTGTGCTTCACCCACAAACTATAGGTACACCAAGATGGATATTAGACAGGTGAAAAATTTACATCTACCTAACTACTTGATTAATCAACCTATGTGCAGAGAAGACCCATTCATACTTAAAATCAGACAGACTTTATGGTGCTGATAGTTATCTCACTTAAAATCAGAACCCCTCTTTAGCATTTTGGCATGCGACAAACTCGTAACTAACAAGATTCATACCATCCCGCAAAGATGTGACAATTGCTATATCTGCCCATGTATCAGGAGACATATCCAGTAAAAATCAAAATCATTTAATCCCGACTTTCATTAAATAAAATTATAAAAAATTATACCAGTGACACCATATAGTGCACATAAAGCTTGAAAATCCAGAGACCGGTCCTGCACACGTAATAGAGATTTTTTTAAAACATAATAAACATCAAATTTAAGTGAATGTAGATAAACATGAGTGTATATCAAAGCTGGTTAAACCCATGTTTTGAAACAACGGGACAGAAGGTAAAGGGCCCGTCAGTTCGTTGTAGGAAACGTTGCATGTCATCAAACTTGACAGATTTGCAAATGTTGCTGGAATTTCGCCCGTTAGCTGATTGTTATTCAGTAGTAGCTGATTCTCGATCAATATCAAATTCCCGAGCTGTGAGGGTATCGGTCCCGAAAGCTTATTGTGACTTAAGTTCAAAGCAATTTGTAGGCTCATGAGCGACCCGATCTCAGGCGGTATGGGTCCGGGCAATGCAGTATCCCAGCTGGTATACTTCCGGTTAACAAATTCGACGAAATATTAACCGTGACCAAGTGAACAAGTTTCTCAATCTCATTAGGTAAATATTAAACGCGTAAGGCGGGATCTTCCCGTCAATGCATTGGCTGAAAAGTCAACCACCCAAAGACGGTTGAATAGCCCGAGCCTTTGAGGAATGGTGCCATTTAACGAATTGCTAAAGAGCTAGAGCTGATACATTTTTGGCAGATACTGAAAACCAGATGGGATAGGGCCTGTGAGGGCGTTTATGGAAAGATCGCGTTTCGTTAAGTTTTTCAAGTCACTGAGCTCATTTGGTATGACCCCGTGAAGCTGGTTCTCGAATAGATAAAGCAATGTAAGACCTTTGATTCGACTAAACTCAGTTGGGATTTCGCCTACCAAATAATTTTCTGAAAAATCGATTTTCATTGTGACCAAAAAAGGAAGTAGGATCCACAGACGAAAAGGAAGCTCTTAGCTGTAAGGTGATTTTGACCAAAAAAGTAAGGTAAAACCAAACACATCCAAACACATCCATAAACCTAAATCTTTCGGATACTTAATATATCATTTGCTTACCCAACCTACTTGTGGCGCCATTATCCTCTGAGAAAGCAAATCCTGAGTAGGCCAGCTTGACTATTGCAACAGTGAAGTTGATACGAGACCAAAACAATAACAATAAAACCCAACCCACTTGTAATGAAACAAATTGAGTGTAGTGATAGGGGAAGAAATTGGTTGCCAATGCGTTTTTAAATCAATCCACTGAATAGGAAACATGATCACCCGGTCGGCGCAGGAACCAAACACACCTCCCTCTCCTCCACAGGTCGCCGTAAGAACGAAAATATGTTTATCTGGCTTGATTTGAGAGTTTTTTTGGATCGCAGAAGGAAGAGGGATAGATGAAAGATGCAAATGAGAAAGGGTATTTTTGTCATTCGACAGATTTTGATAATATAATAAAATATTATGTATTGGACACTTGTCAATAAAAGAGTGAAGTTGTGCATTTGTGTAATTGTGTATGACCAAATTTGTCACAATCAAAAAACTTGACCATGGTTTAACTTTGGAGAGGTGATTTTGACCAAATTGGTCTTTTTCCCATATTATAACTAGTATGTAATTTTTGTTACCATGAAAAACTCTCGCGTCTTCAGAAAGGGCAACATGGTACCGAATATTCGAAATGAACCGAATAAGTCGAATCAAATTTGTCAAAATCGAGCCAAACCCAATGAGATGTTCGATACGTCTTTGCTTTTTTTAGTTTTGGTGAAGTGAAAACAAACCTAACCAAACCAAACCGAATTCAAATTTTTATCTTTGATATCATGTAGAGACGACTGCTAGACATTCTTGGCCAGGCTTCAGGGATGACATTCTAGTGATTCTATCATTTGCAAACACGTGTGGGAAATAATGTGAGGAACTTCTTTCAAAATATATCGACTAAATCCACTGTTGATTCGCGTTTTGAGCTTGGTTTGGATAGGCATGGAAGCCCTAGCTGTTTTCTAGACAAGCACGTTAAACGGGTCCACCGAGCTCTTGATTCAGATTATGTCTTTTTTTTTTTTTTTTTTTTTTTTTTTTTTTTGGTAACCGTGATTTCCGACTCATTGGGTTTGAGCCCACCGCCATACAGACTCAACCAGGTAAAGCCCTCCCTTTACAGGAGGTTGGCGTGGCCACTTCAAGGTTGTTTGCACCTAGTGGGAATTGAACTTGAGACCTCACACACTTTGGAGTTAATAACAGTGTCGTTAAGAGAAGGTCATACTACATTAGATGGGTCTTGTGCTCTTCATTATGCTGTCGCTTATGCTGATGCTAAAACAACAACTGAGTTACTTGATCTGGCACTTGCGAATGTGAATCATAAACACTCGTGAGGTTTTACTGTATTACACATTGTTGCAATGAGAAAAGAGCCGCCCGACCTGCTGATCTTACCCCGGATGGTAGAAAAGCACTTCAGATTTCAAAGAGATTAACAAGAGCTGTTGACTATTACAAGTCATCTGAGGAAGGAAAAGAATGTGTGGTACAGGTCGTTTGTGCATTGAGATCTTGGAACAACTGGAAAGATGGAACCATTGCTAGGAGAGGCTTCTGCTTCTCTTGCCATAGCTGGAAATGATATGTGTGTAAAGTTGTTGTATCTTGAAAATAGAGGCACATAATTTGGAACTGAGAATTAGCCTGCATGACTTTTAGAAGTCAGAATGAGCCTTTATCATCCTAATGAATGTACAATACGTACTATTATCACAATCAGTAGCGAGCTGTCGAAATGTTCTCATTGGAACTTAGGAAACGTTATTTCCCTCGATGTTCAGAAGTACTATATAAGATAGTCGACTCTGAAGGACTTCAATGGATAAACACTCCAGAAATGCGAGAATCAAAGAAGCAAAAGTATTCACAGGTTCAAGAAGCAGTAAACAAAGCTTATGACGAGCACAAAGAAGAATACGAGAAGTCCCAAGGCATCTCTTCTTCATCTTCATCCACATCTGGTGTCGTGAATCCATACAACCCAGCCTAGTTTTCCATCCCAAAATAGTAACCAATGTACGATATACAAAATGGTGTAGTCACAGATTTAACTTCTTTTCGTTGTTTTTTTTTTTAAACATAGGACATGATAGTTTGTCAAACTTTCACTTGTGATATGTTTTTTCGGCCAAAGTTAGGCTACGTTTCTATATATATACAAGCTACAGATGTAAATTTTACTTCAGCTCAGACCATATGTGCAGATCAAATACAGATAAATTAAATGACATATTAGCTCGGACCATATATATGTTATATAACCTATAGGCAACTCTCTAGAAACCCCGAACAGCCACCTATTAAGTTCGTTTATAGAATAACAGATCGACAACATAATATTCATCAAAACCTTCAACTTAGAAACCAAAAAGGGAAACAGCTTGTGTGGACAGCATATTAATCAATGAGATGAAAGTCATTTGGAATTACAATTCTGTCATCATGCTGGAAAAACACTAACGAATTGTCTTTTAATTCTAATGCCATAATAAAGTGCGTGAACAAAATGCAGTGTTAGTAGAGGAAGGAAGGACGCCGTACTGGAAAAAGAACCAAAAAGAGAGTTGATGGCTACTATAACTTGGATGTATAAGCACACTAAAAAGAGAAATAATTAACATGTTTTCCAGCATAACCACGGTCTCTTATACAAGGCTTGTTCATCAAAACATCAGCCATAACAAAACATTGAGAATTTTGCAGCTGCTTGTACATTCAAAATTTTCTTTTAAATTTAGCTTTTGAAATTTTCTTAAGAAAGGAAGTCGATCAACGAGTTGATAATCAACCAAGTTTAATTAATCACACATGAGCAAAAGATGCAGTATACTCGAAGCAAGCACGTATGCAACGGGACAGTCTCTGGCGCGAATCAAAGAGCTCAGTGACAGTCTCTGGCGCGAATTTATATTGTAAGATCTTTCCAGACAGTTCAATTACCATAAACGAATCCTCGTCCCGTTCTCCTAAAACGATACTCAACATACAATCCCATGTATTGTATATATTCCTCCATGTTGGATATGTCTTCATCGTGTCATCAAGATTAACAAAGTACTTAACCGACCATACAGAATTCCCATTCTTCATCTCATAAATGTTGAAATGTCCCGACTGATCATAATGCTTACAAAGAAGAAGCAAGCTATCACGAGACTTAAACAATTTATGTTCACAACTCTCCTGCCATTTAGTTTGGATAGTTAGAGGAATGATTGTTAAAACCGGACGATCCAGTATATCTAACTTGACAAGAAAAGGCTCCCTATAATTTATCCAATGAATGGCATCATTCCAATATATTCCACCATTTATTCCACCGTTAGAACGATATAAAGATAGACGAGGAAATGTATCATCCCATACACTCCAAACACCAGTTTCAGAAGAGTAAGTTTGTATTCGCATGCAATAATCGTAATCATAATCATCATCATCTACGCATCCAACATGTACAACTTTGTAAAAAGGTGATTTGGTAGGATCAAAAGTGATTTTCATGGCTTCGATACCATTTATGAGATAATCCAACTCATGTTTAGGTGGAAGCATCTTAAACAAACTGATCAACGGATTGTAAACATAATATTCAAAGGGCCCATCATCACAAGGTATTACACACAGAAGCAAACCATTACACGACCCCACAATTTGTGCCTTTGATTTAAAACTAAAGGGTATTGACCTTTTCACTGGGATTCTGGGATCAAATGACACGAAATCGTAATCGTTTGGACCCCAATCCTTAGTATATCGCTCAATAAAGAGACCAGAAGTAGGATCGACATTGGGGATCCGGGTTCGTTTCGAAGTGAAACTAGAAGATTTAATGATAGATAGCCACTGTTTACATACCGGTTTGAAAAGATGAAGTGAGAGTGTTGATAGTCGAAGTAAGATTTCTGTCAAAAGGTCGTCATTGGATAACACTTTATGTACGGATGTAGGGAAGTTGTCATCATCGGCAACATCCTCCAACCGGATCCGAGCAAGTTCAGATAAAGTACCAGCCATCGTTTGCGTATTCGAATGTTAGGGTTTAGATTTTGAGACGTCTATTTAAAGGCTAAAAAACTGGTCGGATCGCTTTCAATAAAGGGCAATTATTTAACTTGGCACCAAAGTTTCTTATATTTACTTGCGATATATGCTATCTATCTTTATTACATGTTTTCAATTATATTTTTTTATTAATAGTAATAATTTACGAGAAAACAAACCGACAACTATCTGCGCCGTTAAGCTACGTATGTTTTTTTTGGAATGTTTTATGTTGGCTTGTTAAAAAGCTAAAAGAATTAAAAATAATTAAATTCATTACCAAAAATAACTCAATTAAGAAAATGTATACAAAGTGTGTGATGAAGGAGGTCTTTTGTATGTAACACAAATAAATTCGGATTATAAAATAGTTTTGTAAATAAAAAGAAAAATACTTTTTTTAAACTTATAAACTTAATAAAGGATGGTCAGTATAAATTAAAAAAAAATAAACCAATCTTTTTTTATTTCTAAGTTTTGTTATTGGAAAAAACATAAGTATTTTAATAATATATTTAAAAAAGAAGATTTTTAATTTTAAACGTTTAAATATTACATAAGTAAATGTGAAAGTCCCTAATCAATGCAAGAAACCCTAATCTTAACTTAATTAACACAAGGTATTACTTTTCAAACGTAATCTTATTATTGTATAATAAAGAATTACAAGTGTTATGGATAACACCGTTTGATGACAATGTGTTGTGCACACTTTGAACAACAACAAATCCTAACTTATGAATACAGTCGTAGCTGTTTGATTCACTAAGTTATACGCACTAATGTTCTTAATATCTCAAAGTGTTTTACATTAATGCATGGATACATATCCTATTTATAGTGTTACGAGTTTGACTTAAACAGTACTTGATGTCGAATACACAAGCTTTTACAAGTTCCCACATCAGTCACATGATGTCCTTCTATTCTTGGTAGTCTTCCATTATGCTTTAAGGAACAGTTGTCAAAAACAGTTTCCTTATTCTTCATAGTCTCGAACACACAAATGGCATGTCCTAAGTGTGCTGAGAGTTATCAGGATATTGCCACCCCTGTTAACTCTCAACCCCTCAGAGTCCCTGATACATCTTGGCTGTTATCCATCACAGCCAAGGAGTATGTCTTCAGGTAATCTTCGACTTCCCTGACAATGTCTCTGACATGGACTCCTCTGAGGTTGCTCACAGAGACTTGGATCTCTGTGAGTCTTGCGAAACTTGCCTGCCTCCTAGGCACAGGCAAGGGACTATCTATCAGCCTAATTATGTTTAAATCAATGATCAGGGAATCTAATAAGTTTAGATTCCCAACAATCTCCCCCTATTTAAACATAAATAATGCTAGATCTAACTAAGTTAAGGTAAGTGAGTTTAACAGCTTTTTCTTACACATAACAGATCTAAACAAACATACCTCATGATTTTATTAAGACTTAAAGAAAATTACAAGTTCATTACATAAGTAAAATAAAAGATGAAGGTAAAAAGGGCTGAGACCATCTTCAATAGTCATCATTTTTGATTATTTCTTCAGCTTCGGCCACGTCTAATCTGTTATCAATTTCATCCTGCAAAGTCTTTGCAAACTTCTTGGAATATTCTGTGTTGATCTTGAGACACTTCTTGTGACAGAGTAGCTGAATAGTTGAAGCCAGGCACAGCTCATCTTCCCTCTGAAAAGCATACTGGCAAGCCTTGTTCATAAATGCCATTCCTCTTTCAGGCTCTGAGTATGTCTGACCATCAACAGGGCCAACAATACCATTTGGAAGGATCAAATCCCTGTGCATACCATCCACATGAACATCTTCAGTAACAAAAGTTTCATTAACAATTTGTGAAATTCTTCTTCTTTTGTTGCCTGTCTTTGGGGGTTCTTGTTCAAAAAGCTGTGGTGGGGGATCAATCTTGAGTTTGGTTGCTGTTTCCTTGATCCAGTTAAACTTAGCCTTAAGAGTTTTAAGCAGAAGGAAATTTGCCTGTCCAGACTTTTTGGCAGCTAAGGCTTCGAGTTCAAACCATTCTGATAACCCAAGTGTCTTTAACCTGAAGTTGTCAAACACATCCATATTCCTCTGTTGGTTTTCCCTCCATAAGATCATCTGTGGGGTGTTTGTGGATTTGTGAATGGTGTATTTAAACTTGGTTATCTTGCCAGCAGCATACCTGTTGTTCACGCAGGCATCATAGTCAGCTTTGACTTTCTTTAAGGCCTCAGCGCGTTTTACTTCCATTTCCTTCAACCTTTGTTTTTGTTTTTCCCTTTCAGGTGGTGTCATCTTCCTCAGAGTAGCTTCATTTAATTCTTTGGCTGTCTTGAGCTCATTTAGTCTTTTGAATTCTTCAGCCTGTTGCTCTATTTCTTCAGGGGTTAAAGGAATCTCATCGGTAGGTGTAAAGGTTGAAAAGTGGGAAAGGTCTATGGTGGATCCTCCTGTCTCTAGCATCGCAGCTATCTTTTTAAGTTTGGTGTCAGTATCAACCAAAACTATCTCCTTTCCTTTCTTCGAGACAGAGGACTCCACACTTATGTTTTTCAAAACATCAGCTCTATTGATGAACGCTGTCTGAGCCTGAGTTTGAATAGCTTTGGGAAGAGAGCTCACAGTGAATTTTAGTTTCTTGGCCGCTGGCTCATCATCATCCTCAGGCTTGCTGATGTTAACTAAGATCAGAGATTTAGATGAGTCAGCTCCATCTTGTGGCTCCCCCTGAGTATCATCCTCATCATCAGGTACTATAACTGGTGTGATGACTTGGAGAGGAACAGGTGTAGTTGAGGGATTAGCTGATGATGAGCCTTGTTCAGCAGATGCAAGGCTGAGTGTAGTATTCTTCTCCCCCTCACGTTTATCCTGACTTCGTTGATGCCTGGATGAACGTGCCTGAAAATGTCTTGCAATCTGCTCCACAGAGGCAGCCATGGCACGTTGTCTTTTTCTTGAAGCCCTGGCAATCTTCAGCAGGAGGTTGGCATTGGCATTAGTATTTGCCCGAACACGCCTGAAAATAAAGTTAGCATGGTTGTATTGCCTGTTGCGAACAGCATTAAATTGCCTGTCTAGGGTGAGTTCATGTTCACGGAACATAGCAGGGACAGCTGAGTCAATAGCATTCTTGATTCGTGTTGAGAGATGACTAAGTCCCTAGGCTACACCTTTTCTTGCACCATCCTGAATTGGCTCAGTAACAGCCTCAGTCACAGCCTTCTTTATGATGCCTGGAAATGTCACAGTAAAATTGTGCATCTCTGACTTGATCACATCCAGCTTCCTTGATAAGCGCTCAATATCAGATTGATGATGTACGGGCTGAAGATTCTTGATATTGAGGCTTTGCTGAGCAAAATCATCCCCCCTTGGAATTAAGTCAAAGTTGGTCTGGGCAGGATGATCAAACATGAGGAATTCGGCTGTTGGATCATATGTTGGTCTTTGAAAGACTGTTGTTGAAGATGTAGCAGAGTTTGGAGTGTCAATAGCTTCCTTGAGAGGAGAAGTCTTGTCATCAGCTGGTGTGGACACAGCTATATCTTTAGGAGGAGAGGCAGACAGCTGGTCGTCCTCATCTTCTTCATCCTCTTCATCAAACATTCCCTCAGGAAATTCATCTTCAGGCATTTGCTCAATATCAGAGACATAATCCTCTAATGAGAGCATTTCTTCATCATCATTTATCACAGGCTCTTCACCATTTGGTTTGTCCTGAGTCATTGTATCAGCCTCCGTTTCTTGTTGTACCTGAGGCTTTACGACTGGTTGTACAATTTCAGCCTGCAAGTTTGTTGTAATTAGTAACAGGGAAAAATATAAGGGGAATGGTCGCCATTTCGCTGTCCCAGAGAGGCTGAGGGTGATTACTCAGCCACTCCAAAGGATAAATCCTTGGGATTCTTTTAAGTGTGAATAAAGTGTGGTTAATGATCGCCATTCGCTGCCCCTAGGAAAGCTGAGTGTGATTATTCAGCCCCCCAAAAGGTAAAAAAAAACTTTGGGACTCTTTTGATTGTGAAACATATGTTGTTTATGGATCACCAGTCGCTGCCCCTAGGAAAGCTGAGTGTGATTATTCAGCCCCCCCAAAAGGTTAAAACCTTTGGGACTCTTTTAAGAGTGAAACATATGTTGTTGTGGGTCGCCTGTTACGCTGCCCCTAGGAAAGCTGAGGGTGATGATTCAGCTCCCCCTGAAAGGATAAATCCTTTGGGACTCTTTTAAGGAGGGAACCAAGAGGCTGTGTGAAGTACAGCTGATCAAGGTTGAGACATTAGTATATTCAGGTTGTTGTTAGCCTGAATACTGTCTAGAGGGTTCAGGGTCATCGGGGTGCTTTGTAAACACAAATGAATCATTCCCTGGTGCAAAGACAGGGTGTACAGAAGTCTTAAAGTATTCTAAGTGTAATGACAGACTTCTATGGGTCGAGGATTACCCTAACTTCACCACTCTCTCCTACAGACAAATGAGAGTGGCTGCATGTGAACCTCTAAAAATGTACACTGATTACCTGTGAGATATCAGCTTGATTTGGCTGGTTTCCTGTTGTCTCAGCTGACTTAGAGATACTAGACGCCTGTTGTTTGTCAGCCAAAGAGTCTGAATCCACAAGAGTATCTGGACCAGAGGCGGTGTCAGTCTTCTTTTCCTTGGCCTTGATAACAGCTTTGGAGTGGGAAGAAGAGGGGATTTTCTTCTTCTTAGGCTGTTGGCCAGATGAAGCCTTGGACTTAGTAGTGTGCTGCCTAGAGGTCAAAGACATAGACTTGCCAGCAACACTAGAAGTATTCACCTTCTCAGAGGAAGGGAGCAAGGGCTTCTCAGCGTTTGGTACCTGGTTGGCCACGTTCAGCATGTGGGCGGTGATAGGGATATCATCAGCTCCTATTTCCTTGTAGATGGCGCCTGTGATGCGATAGGGCTTAAGAGCAGTCATATCAGTTAGTGTTTTCATTGAGAGCTCTCTTTGAGAGGGCTTTCGATTTAGAGATCCCATCTAAAAAAATAAAAATAAAAGCAAGTATACTGTTCATCGATAAAAATAAATTCGAGTTACTATGGCATCCGAAAACAACGATCAAGACGAATTATCCAAGCTCCTTCATAAGGGCACGGTGAGTGAATATGAAAGTGAGTTTGTGATACTTGCCAAACGAGTAACGGGGATGTATGAATATTTACTTACATGTTATTATACTTGGCTTTACAATATGCACCCTTAAGGTTATCGCCTACAATTTTAAGAGAAGCCTTTCCTTAGCTTGTAGGCTTGTTTTGAGGCAATTGCAGAAAAATAGATGAACACATAAGAGAAAGTAAAAATTGTTCTATCATGCGCAGGTAAAGAGAATATGTGGTTAAGGGGTTCTTAGATTCTTATGAAGATATTGGTGTTGTTCAGGTTAGTAGTATGATCGATGACGACTTCGATATTGATGAGAGTAATATGGAAGGTTTGAAAGTTCGTGAATCTTCCGAATATAAAATGAATGGAAAAAGGCTTATATAGGTGGTGCAGCGTTTGGGGTTGGCGAGGATCAGTTAATAAAGTGATATCTGTCTTAAGGATGGCGGTGATGATTCAAAAGTTTTAGGTCTGGTTATGTTAGCGGAAGAAGATGAATTAGTAGATAACAGGGTTAGTCCTCTACTTTGGTCGCACATGGAAGTCCGTGATTTTGCCAACTACGTGAAAAAATGGGAATCAATGATGATCACAGGCGTGTGAGATATTCTTCGTATCACTTTAAGGACATGGTGATTTATGAAGGAGCGGGTAGTGTTACAATCTGGGCATTCGAAAGTTGAAGAATGATGCCATGTTATGTCCAAGGCAATGGAAGGCAGAAGAGGAAAAAGGGTATTGGTCGCGATAGCAAAAAGGGGCTGCGGTATGGTTAGGATATTGGATCCCGAAATCAAGAGTGTTTTTCAAGACATCAGGTTGAGGACAAAGTGGCTTCAAATGAGTGGGGATGATATGTCCCCGCGCATATACATCGAATGGTTTATTAATGATTGAATCAAGTTAAACAAGAAATAAATCTATAGTCTTCTCTTCTCTATTTCTTAAGTAGCAAACAATCACTAAAAATGGTGTCCTATCTCGATACTACCCGAGAGGTCGTATCAAATTGTTTCATATATACGATGATCAGACTCTTGCAAATATATCTACTCGATTTCCTATGACAACGCCTAAAGCTAGAAGAGATATCTTTCTTTCGCCCAACATTACTGGACGGTAAAACTTCCTTTTTCTTTTCGCCCAAACTAAAGATGAAATCATCCTTGTTGGAACATATTATAGGGTAGTCCTTTTGCATATTAGCGATGCATCAAGGATGCGATTTAGATTATTCATCATGTAGTGTCTATGGATTGGCTGGTGCGGTAAACAAAGCTTATGGCGCAGACAAAGAAGAATACAACTATACAAGAAGTCCCAAGGCATGTCTTCTCATCTTCATCCACATCTGGTGTCGTAAATCCATACAACCTCAGTTTACCATCCGAATATAGTAACCAATATACAACATACAACTATGTTGCACGGAAACGCCCATCGGGTGCCGTGCCCGTCTCAGAAACGTCGTTTCGGAAACGGGAAACGCCCGGAAACACGGCGGAAACGTTTCCCCAAAAAGGAAAACGTTTCATGAAGATAAGAAACGCCGAGGCTCCAACAGAAAAGAGAAAGGAAACCTTTCTTGGGATTTTAACACGTTTCTAGGCTAGTTTTTTGGCCACGAAACATTTTTTGGTCCATTTATATTATATATAGATATTGTAGGTCGTCATATCTTTTAACAAACCTCTAAAAATTGACTATCAGTATTTTTTTAATGTTAAGTATATGTTATGTCTCACTATCGGTATTGATTTTTTCTTGCTTTATCGGTTAAAAATTCATTTTTATTTAATTTATTAATAAATATATATATAATAAAAAAACGTTTCCAGCCGTACCCGTTTCATGGATTTTGGGACTTTGCCGTTTCTAAGTACCCGTCCCCGTTTTCGTATCCGTCTCCATGGGAACATAGATATACAATATGTAACATTGTATAATGTAACATTGTAAAGATAGCACGTCAAACTTCCACTTTTGATATGTTTTTTGGGCCAAAGTTAGGCTACGTTTTTATATTGCACATTCTTATGTGGCACTTGCGGATGTTGAGAACTAGAGTATCCCTTCTTACAAAGGGGGCCGGCCCCCTGATCTTACCCCGGAGGCCCGGATGGTAGAAAATCACTTCAGATTTCAAAGAGGCAAAAAAGAGCTGAAGGTAAAAAATGTCGTAAAGGTCGTTTGTGCATTGAGATAGTGGAACAAGCGGAAAGACGGAACCCATTGCTAGGAGAGGCTTCTGCCTTTCTTGCCATAGAGGTACATGATTTGAAACTGAGAAATAGCCTGCTTGACTTTTAAAAGTCAAAATATGCCTTTCTTATTAACTTAAAAAAGATTCAGCAGATGTATATTCTATATTTCAGTTGCTCTTGTAAATCTTCTATTTCCGATGCAAGCTAAGGTTGCAATGGAGATTACTCAAGTTAACGGCACTTCTGAATTCATGTTAGAAACTGCAGACTCTAATAATTTAGCAAATGCACGGAGAACAACAGTTGATTTGAACGATGCACCCTTCTTGATCAAAGAGGAGCATCTAGTTAGGTTAAGAGAACAGGTAAATGTTAGTATTCGGTTAATTTGATGTTTGTTCTTTTTTCTCTTATCTGACCCATTGGACCTTAATTACTGAATACTTCGGAACTGATGATTGTGTTGTCAACTGAGCAGTGGAACTTGGGAAACGTTATTTTTCCTTGGCTGTATAGAAGTACCAAATAAGATAGTCGACTAAAGCACATCAATGGATATACACTTCAGTAGAGCGCTAATCAAAGAAGCAAAAGTATTAACTAGTTCAAGAAGCAGTAAAAAACACTTATGATGAAGACAAAGAAGAATACGATAAGTCCCACGCCATCTCTTCTTCATCTTCATCCACATCTGATGGCGTGTAGTCACAAAGAAGAATACGATAAGTCCCACGCCATCTTTTTTTTTTTTTTTTGGCAACATATATAGGACATGATAGTTTGTCAAACTTTCACTTTTGATGTTTTATTAGGCCAAAGTTGGGCAATGTTTCATTGTTTCTACATATAAGGAAGTCAGTGGCTATAGTGTCCCGTATGAATTCCCGCTTGAGTAGATCCAGTTACAAGTATGCTGACTAGGACCCATATAAGCATGCATACATATAACACTTGGGCTATATATGCTGTCGACACAAGCTGTCTAGATACCTCGGACAACCACCTATTAAGAGCATTTATAGAATAACAGACGATGTAACATTCATTAAAAATTTCAACTTACAAACCTAATCGGGAAACAACTTGTGTCGACCGCATAGGACACTTGCATCAGAACAAGAAACTGAATCGAATAAATAACTTATCAATGAGATGAAAGCTAAAAAGGTTGAAAGTGATCAATGAGATGAAAGTCATTTGGAATTAAATTTCCTGTCATTTTGCTCATTACAATAAAAACACACACTATAAATGAGATTAATTGATGGCTACTACAACGAGAAATAATGAACATGATTTCCAGCATAACTATTGTCGGATTTTAACAAAGTCGTACAGTCGTTTTCCTCTACTGCATGCTAATCACTAAGCTTAGTGAGTTCAATAAAACATCAGCCATAACAAAACATTAGGAAGTCCATCAACGAGTTGATAACCATTCAGGTTTTATAAATATTGGAACATTCAAATAAGTAAGTTAAACCTGATATAAAGGCATAATCACACATGAGCAAAAGATGCAATATACTCGAAGCAACGACCTATGTGAACGGCTTTTCCCAAATCAAGGACCTCACTCAGCGTCCCTGAGGTGAATTTGTATTGTATGATCTTTCCGGACAGATTAATTACCATAAACGAATCCTCATCATGTTCTCCCAAAACGATACTCAACATATGACGACAAGCCCAGTCAGCGGGGATCCTCCATGTTGGATATGGCCTCATTATGTCATCAAGATTAAAGAAGTACTTAACCAACCATACAGAATACCCATTCTTCATCTCATAAATATAATGTCGGGAATGATCATTACAATTCTTACAAAAAAGAAGCAAGCTATCATGAGACTTAAACAATTTTCGATCACAATCCAAACCCACTTTGCCTAGGATAGTTAGAAGAACGTGGTTTTGAATGATTGTTAAAACCGGACGATACACTATATCTAATTTGACATGAAAAGGCTCACTATAATTTATCCAATGAATGGCACCGTTCCAATATATTCCACCGTTAAAACCATTCAAAGATAGACGAGGAAATGGATCATCCCATACACTCCAGACACCAGTTTGAGAAGAGTAAGTTTGTATTCGAATGGAATAGTCGTAATCATAATCATAATCATCATCATAAAAATCATCATCATAACCTACGCTTCCAACATGTACGACTTTGTAAAAAGGTGATTTGGTAGGATCAAAAGCGATTTTCATGTCTTCGGTACCATTCATTTCATAACATAAATCATGTTTAGGTGGTAGCATCTTAAACTTACTGATCAACGGATTGTAAACATAATCTTTAAATCGCCCATCATGACAAGGTATTTCACACAGAAGCAAACCATTGCACGACCCCACAATTTGTGCCTTTGATTTAAAACTGAAGGGAATTGACCTTTTCGATGGGATTCTGGGATCAAATGACACGAAATCGTAATCGTTTGGACCCCAATCCTCACAATATCGTCCAATAAGGAGACCAGTAGGAGGATCAACATTAGGGATCCGGGTTCGTGTCGAAGTGAAACTAGAAGATTTAATAATAGATAGCCACTGTTTACATACCGGTTTGAAAAGATGAAGTGAGAGTGTTGGTAATCGAAGTAAGATTTCCGTCAAAAGGTCGTCATTCGATAACACTTTATGTACAGATGTAGGGAATTTGTCATCATCATCAGCAACAACCTTGATACGAGCACGTTTAGATAAACCATCAGCAGCCATCGTTTGGGTAAATCAAAACCCTAATCTTAAAGTTCTCGGTATTGAGTTTTAGGGTTTAGATTTTAGGACGTCTATTTAATCATTTAAGTTTTCATCAACTAATTAATGATTTGACCCTTCAAGTTTCTTTGTTGGTAATTTAATTCCTTTATTTTGTTAGCTTGTTTAAGTAGCCATCATCAAACAATAGTAGTAATGTATTGTAGATCCTAAGCATATGCGGAGTTTGTGTTCAGTACAGGAAATGATTCAAAGGCGAGAACTCGAAGTTACAGTGAAGCCAGTTTCACTGAAAATGTAGCCATGCTTGGTGAGTTTGGCTCCGAGTGATCTTAAGCATATTGCCTTCTTTTATTAGCTTCTTATTACAGCCATATTTTTTTTCGGCCAACGTTAGGCTACGTTTCTATACATGCGAGTTTTTTATCTCTTTGACATTAGTATACTTCTTCTGTAAATAACAATGGTTTCCGACTTTAGACCGACTAATTCATCGATTTTGAGTCTAACACACAGACTCCGTTAAAGTTACTTGCATCGAACAGTACTCCAACATGAGTCCATTCACGTTTAGTAGTGGCAACTCTTTTTTTTCATTTGCAACCATATGTAGTAGCTAACTCATTACTGTATAAAATTAAGTAGAGATTTTTTTTGAAATTATGTTTGTAAAAGTAAAAAGTTGCAAAAATTAAATTGTCGCTGCCCGGGTTCGAACCGGAGACCTTTTGCGTGTAAAGCAAACGTGATAACCACTACACCACAGCGACTGTTATTATTTTTATAAGCTATTGGATGGTATTTATTTACAGTCAATTTGATGGCTTTTATTTTATAGACTCATAAGCTTCTACGGGTTCATTTAGGGTATTCGTTTCAGCTTATACATCAAGCTTATGGCTTATTTGGTAGTCATAAGTTAGCTATATAAGCTCAAATGAACACTCTCCTATAATCTTTTCTACATTGTTTATTTGTCTCTTTTTTTAAAAAATTATCATGTTCTAATTTTGCCAGAAAACAAATGTTTGTACATAATAAGTACATAACTATTATAATGGGTTATGGGTGTGGGCTCTCTTATTGGGCCTTCTCTATCTAGCTATTAGTCTAATGTTTAAAAACTTCTTTCCAAAGTTCTATTTGTTTCGTTTTTCGAATTATCATATGCTAATTGTTTTCAAAACTAGTAAGATGCTAGACAAAATATTGAAGTTTATAACGTATAAGACGGGATTGGACCGGCTAACCAATTGTTCCACCCACAACAACATAATCTAATTCTACCAGAAACACAAATGTTTGAACTAATGGGTGTGGGCTCTCTTAGTAGGCCATTTCTAGCCTTCTAGCTAACCTTTTTCATGAGATTTTGTGTGTAGCATTTGCCCTTTTTTATGTGTCCGAAGGTGTGTGCATTGTTTGGGTAACACCGATTAAACGAAATATTGAAATCAAACCAAATCAATAGTTACTTAACGAATATATGTTTGTAAAAGCAAAAAGTTAATAAAATTATATTGTCGCTGCCCGGGTTCGAACCGGAGACCTTTTGCGTGTAAAGCAAACGTGATAACCACTACACCACAGCGACTGTTTCTATTATAATAAGCTATTGTATATTATTTATTTACTGACAATTTGATGGCTTTTTATTTTATACACTGTTCATGTAGGGGTATTTGTTTCAGCTTATACATCAAACTTATGGCTTATTTGGTAGTAATAAGTTAGTAATATAAGCTCAAACCAACACTCTCCTATTAAACCGTTTTAGTCGTTATTAGTTTAAATTTTAATTAATCTTTTCCACATTGTTTATTTGTTTCTTTTTCTAAAATTATCATACGTTAATAGACGAAATTGGATCGGCTAACTAATTGTACCAATACACTCTCCATTGTTTACACATTTAGGTTATGTACTAATTTTATTACTAATATGACTATTAAAAAATTTCTATTTTTTACAATATAAGTAATGTGACCGGCTGTAACAAGTCACAGCTCAAAAATAACCGACACGTCATTTTTTTTTCTTTTATCTCACATGGATATACCACCTCAGATATTAACTAGTGACATGGATATAACTTTATATACAAATATAAATAAATACAGATATAAAATCCTCATTTTATTACCAAACAGTTCTTTTTATCTCATCTAAATTCCCATCGTATTCTTAATCACAAAAATCTTGTTTAATCTCTTTATCATATGTATCTTATAAACCCCCATATTTAAAACCAAGCTGTCAGAATATATTAGATCCGCCTGAATTTTTTATATCACTGAAATCTGTTGTTGCACATAAAATTAAAAAAGGTTTTGCTCGTGGATAGTAACGGGTTGGATCATGAGACAAGCTTTCTTGAACCTCCAACTTTCCATCATATTGATTGCTACGATCCTTTGATTTCCTTATGAACGAGCATCACCGAAGACAATTATTTTTCTCATTGACATCATATAATTGCTTCGAGATCTAAATAGGTCGCGAGTAGGTATTTATAAATGCATGTCGACTTTTTATTTTCATTTTTTATAAGATATAGATCGATGATGATTTTTAAATTTTGATGATGAATCTGAGATCTATTATTTTGATTGGTTGACGGATTGATGATTGTTTTTGGTTTAATAGCTTTTGAGTAGTTATGATATTTTTTAGCAATGAATTTTAACTCAGCGATGAGTTAACCCAGTAAAATTTACATAGAATCTTTTTTCGATGGTAATGAATGAATGAATTATTTTGAGAAGAAATATGAATGAATAAATTATTTTGAAAAGAATTGAATAATTTTGAATAAGAAAAAGCTGTGGATAAATAAAAGAGTAAACTGTAAAATACATCTTTATGGTTTGAAGTTTCTCACATTATACATCCCTTAGTGAAATTAATGGCACTATACATCACTCGTTAGGTAAACGTTTGTCATAATAAATTCCTCAGGACTAACGATGCAATTTTTTCTCGTTAAGTTCTGACGAAGGATGTATTTCGCAAAAAAAAACATTTTGAATTTTTTTAATATTTTTCAAAAAAAAGTGTAATATTTTTTTTGGAAAAAATTTAGTTTCCTTGATGAAATTTGTTTTAGAAAACAATATACTGTTTTCCTTCGAATTATTTTTAAAAAGGCTTCAAACATTATTTTCAAATTTAAAAAAATGTTCCTTCCAAAAAAACATTTTTAAAAATTTTTTAACTAATTTTTTTAAAATTAACTAAATTTGTTCCTACGAAAGGAAAATAAAATTTAAAAAGTTTTCGAACATTTTTTACTTAAACATTTTCTTAAAAAAAATATTAAATTTTATTAAACATTTTTTGTTTAAAAAAAATTAATGCTTCCTTTTAAGAGACTTAGATAAAAAAATTAGTTTTTAAACAAAACACGTTTGATGAATTTAATTTTTGTTCTTTTTAAGAAAACGTTTAATTTTAAAAAATGTTCAAAAACATTTTAAAAAATTATTTATTTTATTTTTTCATAGCAACAAATTCAGTTAATTTTAAAAAATTAGTTAAAAAAATAAGAAAATGTTTTTTTGGAAGGGACAATTTTTTAAAAAAATTTTGAATATAATGTTTGAAGCCTTTTTTTTAAATAATTCGAAAAAATATATATTACTTTTTTAAAAGAATTTTTAATAAGAAAACTAAAATTTTTTCCGAAACCTTTTTTCGAAAAAAATTAAAAATAAAATTTGAAATGTTTTTTTTTTTTGCAAAATACATCCTTTGTCAGTAGTTAACGAGAACAAATTGCATCGTTAGTCCTGAGGGATGTATTGTGACAAAGGTTTGTCTAACGAGTGGTGTATAGTGCCATTAGTTTCACTAAGGGATGCATAGTGTTAGAAACTTCAAATCAAATGGATGTATTTTGCAGTTTACTCTAAATAAAACTTAAATAAATATTATAAAATGAAGAAGATAGGGGTATTATAGTAATATTCGTCTAGTAATTAAAAAAAACCTACTTGGAAATTCAGCCGGTCATATTACTTATATTGCAAAATATTAGCCGGTTTATATAACCATATTAGTAATAAAATTAGTAAATTACCTAAATGTGTAAACGATGGAGAGTATATTACTGATATATGAACTTGACCCTTGTAGAAAAACAAAAGTTTAAACATAATTATTTTGACGGGTTATGGGTGTAGGCTCTTTTATTAGGCTTTTTGTTTTAGCTTTCTAGCTAACTTCTTTTATTAGGATTTTGTGTGTTACATACTTACATTGGCCTTTTTTTGATGTACCATGTACTTGGGTGTGTTTAGTTAATATCCGAATAAAATTAAAAGTGAAGCCGAATTAAATCGAAAATAACTTAGCAAATTTGTAACAATCGAAAACCAAATTTATATAAGAAATACATATTTATTTTTATTTATACATAAAGAAATACATTAAAACTCTTTCCTTTAGTAAAATATAATAAATAACACTAGTACAAAAAATTATTTTTTGGAACGGTTTAAAAGGCTTTCTGGAACGCTTATAATTCCGTTCCATGAGAGTTCCAAAAAATAAAAACCATTTTGGAGCGGTCTAGAAACCAGAAACCGTTCCTAAAATATTGTTTTTTGTAACGTTTTCTCTAATAACCGTTCCACAATGCTAGCAAAAGAATGTGAGAAATTTAACTATTCTGGAACGCTTTTTAATTGATGTGTTCCAAATGTTGTTCATATTTTGGAACAATTTCCTACAACCGTTCCAGTTTAACCCTTTTTTTTACCCATTTTTCCAGCAGAATCAGCAACCAAATTATCAGCACGCATGTACCCTATTCTCGCAGCTACCGATATCTACAATTCCATTTCTGCAGCAACCCATAACTAGAGGTGCAAATAAATCGGATAAAACTGGATTCGGATTTTAAAAATCCGGATTTGAAAAAACCGGATTTTCAAAAATCCGGATTCGGATCGGATCGGCTTTTTCGGAATCGGTTTTTTTCGGATAAAAATGTTCGTATCGGATTTTTTCGGATAAAAATTTTCGTATCGGATTTTTTTTCGGATAACTTTTTTCGGTTAAAAAAACATCGGATCGGGGGATTTTCGGTTAAAAATGTTCGTTATCAATTTTTTACGTTATCTTTTTTTTCGAAATTTAAAACCTCGCCATTTATTAAATAAACTGGTTAATAATAATAAAACTATTTTTTTAAAACTATTATATTTAATATTGGGATTTTACTAGTTTGAAAAGTTCGTTTCTCGGTGTCTTGACGAATTGATTTCCGGTTCAAAATGCGACTCAATTGTTTTTGGTGAAAAAGAATATTTTTGGTTGTTTTAAAATAAATGTGCAAAGACGTAAATGAAAATGACCTTAATGTAAATCTAAATCTAATTTAAAATAAATGGCGAGTATTTAAAAGCGTGACGAAAAATTAAAAAGGCACTTAAAGTAAATAACGCAAACTTAAATCTATCTAAGGCAAACTTAAAACGCAACTAAAACTTAAACTAAGGCAAGGCTAAAATAAATCTAAGGCAATTAAACTTAAAGTGCAACTAAGTAAAAAGGCAGGAAAAGTAAAGCTTGAAAATTAAAAACAGTAAGTTAAAAACTGAAATTAAAAAGAACCTGAAATCAGCTCATCCGGAATAATCCTTCGTTCGGAATAATCACTCATCCGGAATGTCACCTTCGTTCGGAATGATTCTTCTTCACTCGGAATATTTACCAAAACACTTGATCCGGAATAAAATGCTCACTCGGAATATGTCACTTATCCGGAATAAACTCTTTACTCGGAATAATGCCTTGGTTCGGAATACTTTGCTGATCCGGAATAAAATCTTGACTCGGAATAAATTCCGAATGAACTCAAACTTCTTGATTCAGAAAATGTTCCGAATGAACAATCCCAAATCCTTCGTTAGGAATATATTCCGAATGAAGGTGTTGATCCGGAATAATTAATTATTCCGAATAAAACTCCTTGATCCGGAATATCTCCTTGGTTCGGAACTTCTTCTTAGTTCGGAACTTATTCCGAATGAACACCAAATGAATCCTTCGTTCGGAATGTTGGATGTTCCGAATGAACAGCCCCTTGATTCGGAATGTTCCGAATAAACAAACACTGATCCGGAATACTTTCCGAATGAGCACCTTTACTCGGAATATTTTTGCTGATCCGGAATATCAAACTGATCCGGAATATGTCACTTATTCCGGATTAAAGCCCTTTATTCGGAATATTCAACAACTACCTTCACTCGGAATGTTTGGTGTTCAACAGTACCTGGAAAAACAACAAACAACGAAGAACAAGGAACAAAGAGAAACACGAATCTAAACAAATATAATCAAAATCAACCAAAATATTAAATCAAACTAATCAATAAACATCTACTAATCATAAACAAACAATCCAAAACAATCAAACTAACAATATTAATCAAAATAATCAAAACCCACTTAATTAAATCAATACAAATCAAGAACATAAACATAAACAATAAAGCATGAAGATTAAGATCAAACAAGAAAGGTAGATAGGAGATCAAACAATAAAAGTAAAGATTGACAATAATTAAAAGAAAACTTACTTGAAATTAAAGGTATTTAAGGTACAAGACAATTAAGGTAAATGACATGTAATTAAATGACAAGGAAAATAAAATAGAAGAACTAATTGTCACTATTAGCCAACAAGAACAAATGAAGGAAAATCTAATCTATTTATAGGGGAGATTAGGGAGGTGCTTAGGAAGCTTCCTCCCTTCTTTCTTCTTTCCTTAATTGCGTCATTAAGTCCTTAATCTTCTTGATTCTTTGACTTAAACGACTTTGTCTCGGGATTTTGATACACGTGATTTTGCATGTAAAAATTTATCGTCACAGTCTCTTCGAATTGAAAACTGGTTAACCGTGCGACTCAGTCGTCTTTGGTGGAAGATAAAATTTGTGTCGTTGTAGTAATTAAAAGTGCAAAACAATTAAAGTAAAATGACGTTAAAGTAAATCTAACTCTAATTAAAATAAAGGGTGCAAGTATTTAAAACGTGACGAAAATTAAAAGGCACTAAATGTAAATAACGCAAACTTAAATCTATCTAAGGCAAACTTAAAACACAACTAAAACTTAAAACTAAGGCAATGCTAAAATAAATCTAAGACAAGTAATCTTAAAGTGCGATTAAGTAAAAAGGCGGGAAAAATAAATTTTGAAAATTAAATTTAAACTAAAACTAATTAAATTCGCAATACTAAGAAAAACTGAAATAATTTCGCAATTAAACAACAATTCCGCAATTATCAAAGTCTAGGATTTCGCAATTCTGGAAAGAAGGAAGAATCCGCAATGCTAACAAGATTTCGCAATTCAGAACTAAGATTTCGCAATTGGGGAAAAGCACAATATCGCAATGATGTTAACTTGAAGATTCCGCAATGCTCAACCAAGATTCCGCAATGATTTGCATTCAATTTCGCAATGCTGGAAACTAACTAATTCCGCAATAATTGCGAAATGATGAAGATTTCGCAATCACCAGGGAAGATCAAATCCGCAATAAGCAAAAGCAAAGATTTCGCAACTTTGGAAGAATTCAATTTCGCAATTAATGAAAAAGTTCCTAAAACGAATCAAATTTCCTAAAAACTAGAAAAACACAAAAAGTACGAAAATAAGCACAAAAATCTTAACTTTTCAAGGACAATAAGCAAAATAAAAACACAAAAAGCTAAATAAAAACACTAGATCAAAGATAAAACGTATGAAATCAACAAGAACAAGACACGAAAATTAAAAAGACATTAACTTTTAAGAAAACTTTGAAAACAAATAAGTTAAATACCAAATAAGCACATAAGATTGTCAAGCTTATGGCTATTTCGTATGAAAACTTAAAAGGAAAAAGAAAAGACAAAACTTTTAATCAAAAAAGCAAATGGATTAAGCAAAAACTTGCTAATCCGAAATTGGAACCGAATCAAAAAGAAGAAGAGTAGAATGAGATTAATAAAAGTAAACTTGATCAAAGATAAATAAAGATTAAAGCAAGAAAATTAAAAACACTTACTTGGAAATTAAAGGTATTAAAAGTGCAAGACAAGTATTTAAAATTGACATGAAAATTAAATGTGCATAAAAGTAAAGGTGGAAGAACTAGTGTCACTCTAGCCAACAAAAACTAATGAAATGAAAATGAGGGGTATTTATAGGTGATTAGGGAGATGGTTAGAGGAAGCTTCCTCCCCTCCTTCATTTCTTCTTAATTGCACATTTAAGTCCTTCCTTCTTAATCTTTTGTAAATCTTGGACTTTAAAGACTTTTGGCTCGGGATTTCTTTAAACTCGTCTTTTAATTCTTCAATAAATAAGACTCAAGTTCTTCGGCATTTGGTAAACTTCCGTCTTTTGACTTTTTCTTCGATAAATCTTCAGAATTGGTCTTGGACTTCCGTTCTTTTTACACTCTTGACTTCTTGACTTCGTCTTTCATCTTTTTCTTCAATAAAAGCCCGTAAATGCCGTGTTTTCTCCACTTTTCACAATTTCGTCCTAAATCACAACAAAAACACAAACCACGCATAATTCCGACATAAAAGACATAAAATACACGTTTTGGTCCGGTTATTATTGTAATTAAGTGGTAAAAAGGATGGGTGTTTACACACATATCAGATTTCTTTTAAACTCGTCTTGTAATTCTTCAATAAATTAGACTTGAGTTCTTCGGCTTTTAGTAAACTTCCGTCTTTTGACTTTTTCTTCGATAAATCTTTAGAATTGGTCTTAGACTTCCGTTCTTTTCGCACTCTTGACTTCTTGACTTCGTCTTTCGTCTTTTTCTTCGATAAAAGCCCGTGAATGCCTGTGTTTTCTCCCCTTTTCACATTTTCGTCCTAAATCACAACAAAAACACAAACCACACATAATTCCGACATTTATGACATAAAATACACGTTTGGCTCGGTTATTATAGTAGTTAAGTGGTAAAAAGGATGGGTGTTTACACACCTATCAATATTTAATGTTTTCATTTAGAAGCTCAAATAAATTATACACGTAATGCTTTTATATTTTATAAAAAGTCCAAAAAATCCAAAAAAACCCACAAAAGCCCAAAGAAACCAAAAAGAAAAGCCCAGCTTTATAAATACCGGTTCTTTTAAACGGTTATAACCGGTCTCTATATCAAATATTAGTAATAAAAAAATTAAAAAAAAATTATTCAAAATTTAAAATCCAGTTAAATCTGGTTTTTATGAAAACCGGATAAATCCGATATTTTATCCAGTTTTTATCCGACTTTTCAAAAATTGTAAAATCCGGTCTAACCGGTTCGGATCTAAAAAGCCGGACCGGATAATAAAAAACCGGTTTTTTGAAAAACCGGTTTCGGTTTTCTTACCGAATTTTCAAAAATCCGGTTTTGTATTTACACCTCTACCCATAAACCATTTTTTTCCGAGACCATATCAACTAAAGCAAATATATTATAAACATGAAATTAAACCAACAATCCAAAACATAAAATTCATCCTTTACAACTAAACTGTCTAAATTCTAAATAACCAAATCCATATACATTACAACTAAACTTTTTCTGAAATCTAATTAACTAAGACACACATTATTTTTCTAAGCACAAAAACTGTATGGACACACCAAACATATAACTAAATCCTTTGTTTGCATGGTTCGCAGTGATGGTTGCTCGTACAATATCGCCATAGGGAACTAACAACTCACATGGAGTGATTGTCTCCTCAATATCGCCATAGGGAACTAACAACTCACATGGAGTAGGAACCTGCAAAACATGAAACAAATCAGAAATATTACAGTTTGAAAAGGTAGACCTATAAAACTTTGAGCCACATAAAGAAAGATAGGCAATGCAATATTTGTTGCTACCACTACTACACCATTGGGAATAAAGCCCTCTCAATAGAGCCATCTTTATTAGAAAACAGGGCTTTATGAAACCTTGGGTCAAATTTAAGGAAATGCAACCCGGTTATAGATTTAAAGAACAGGGTTTTATTACAACAAAAATATAAAGCCATGTTTCTTGGGAATATACCGGGCTTTATTTGTTTCATTTTTTATTTTAGAAAAGAGCGGGATATCTCCCTCCAATATTGTCATTCTTTTTGAACATCCTCTTATATTTTTCACTACAATTTATTATTATTATCTTTTCCTACCTACCACCAGAACTCACATACACATAAATCCTAAATCAATATTTACTTATGATGGCTGATGATCAGAATTGTTTTCAAGTTCAATAATCAATCGGGTATACAATCTTGCTCTGAGATCCTTGTATTCATAAATTCGAGGTGTTGATGAGTCAAATTGATCGGTTGGTATCTCTATTAATGGTGGTTTTAAACTCGATTGCTTATAGATTTATTCAATTATCTGCGAAATTTGTCTACAGTTTTTCAAAGTTCGCATTTTTAATTAGCTTAATTTGAGATTGTAGTTCGTTAGCAATTAGGGATCTGGAAGATAGGCTTTAATTATACTATATTAGTTAATATTAATCAAGTTATGGTGTATGTATGGGCTTTAGTTATAATATATTAGTTAGTACACATCTTGATCACAGATTCATCTTTTCTTCTTCTTTGTTACAAGTTGTACTATATGAGTCTTTTTGCATAACCCTTGCACATAGATTTTGTACTTACAGTAATTTCTTCTACATTTGCTATCATAAGTGTTGCAGTTTAGAAACCCCTGCTTATTTTCCGGTTGTCATTTTTTCTATGATTTTGATTATGCATGAGATAACCGAAGGTGATTGGTATTGTTCATATTGCTCTTGTTGGAGTTGTGGGAATGTGGTCAGTAATAATGCTCTCTTGGTCTCGGATGTTCTGAAATGTTTACGGTGCAAACACAAATGTAATTTTCTTAACCTCCAAATTTCATATTATTTTATGCTAATGGCTAGACGTTTGAGCTTAAAATTTGGTTGCAATATTTATGATATTTTTCCTTCGATTTGGCACAACTACATTCTATCGGCAAATAATGCATTAAAGTGATTAATAGCAGTATATATATATATATATATATATATATATATATATATATATATATATATATATATATATATATATATATATATATATATATATATATATATATATATATATATATATATATATATATATATATATATATATATATATATATATATATATATATATATATATATATATATGTTTATATGACAATAAGGTATTTAGTAACTTATACTGTATATATATTATCATAAATGGCCATGTTCTTATGCTGTTTCCTAACAACTTTCAAAAGGTAAACAACTTTTTATGTCATAACTAATCCTATGTATTTTTGATAAATGTGGTGCTCGTGAACAGACCACGAGGAATGTGTCAAGGTGAAGGGACTTGGGTGTGAATCAGTACCTTCTACCTGGTTCTGTAGTGAAAGCTGTAAAGAGGTAAGATACATTATATCTCATTGTAACTTGGATGTGTTCTATTTGGAGTTGGCAAAATAGACATGTTGTGTAACGTTTATTGGTCAACATGTCAGACGAAGTTGGACCCTAACTGGTGATATTGTGGCATGAAAAAAGTTTATATTAGTCAAAACATGCCAGACCAAGGTGGACCCTCAAACTCTTTTTTCTTCGTGTTTCAAAATACTACGTATCAATAACTAATGCGTTTGTTAAAATTGTTTTTTAAGCATCATTTATGATTACAAAAGCAGTCTTATCACGTTAATTATCTGATCTATGAATAAAACGGTGACTGGTAATCTTTTTCTTCATATTCAAAATACAATCTATTATTAGCGAATGCATTAAGAGGTTGCGATGTTATGTTCATTTGGAGTGGACTTTAGGCGACTGTCATCCAGTTCCTCTGCCAGCTACTTTTTCTAATTGCGTCGTTTAAATAAAACACAACCTGAATCGACCTGTTTATAAGTAAGTGACTCAAATTGATGCTACTGGGAAGACCATTATACAGAATAAACATAATCACCTTCACTATCTACCTTTTACAGGTTCACATGGGCCTTGATTCGCGGGTTGGGCTATGAATTCGATAGCCAACGACTACTCATGGATGCTTCTGAAATGCACTCATGGAGACCAAAAGGCTCTTTCTAATCAACATTTTGTCGCTCTAAAAGTGGAATGCAATCTAAAACTAGTTGTTGCGCTTAAGATCATCGAAGAATGTTTTCTTCCCATGGTGGATCCTAGAACAGGCATCGATATGATATCCCATGTGCTGTACAATCTAGGGTGAGTACTCTCATTGCTCTTTTATTATTGTTTCTGAATTCTTTCTTTACATTACTGACATAACATAATCATTTTGCAAAAATTATTAGCATCTTGTTTTATTCAGTTTAAAAATTGCCAAAATAATGGCAGATCAGAATTTGCTCGACTCGAGTATGAGGGATTCTACACAATGGTATTGGAAAAAGGCATGACCATTCCCGTGATTTTCTTTACTTTGCGATTTCTATGGCATGTCAAGCATACAAAGCATAGACTAGAAGGTACAAAAGTTAAAAGTGACATCCTATCTATTGACTATATCTGCTTATTACTTTTTTGGTTAAGGATGAATGTATTACTAATTGAATGTCTCATGCTGCAGTTCAAAAATATATCGTTGACCTGTGACTTGACCGATCCACAAGCTTGTCGATAACTGCATCGGTCTTCAAGGTTTCCAAGTCTTTCAACGCAGCTGTGGAGTGAAAGTTGAAGATGCGCATAGAGCTATTTTTGACATTGCCAAAGTGCAGGTAGTTGTACTACTGTTTTTAACCGGCCTCTTCCCTGTTTTATAGTAATATTGGCTATTCTAGTTTTTTTAGCATAAATCGGACTACTACAAAAGTTTAATAATCTTGATAATATAGGTTCTTGTTCTCAAACTTGTCGCAAGCATAAATGTACTGTTTGACTAGGAATAACTTGATATAATGAAAGTCTATGAGACTTTTTCACGCGCTTTCTTCATTTGTTTGGTGACTAATCTATCATGATAGTTGTCACAGGTGACCCATGCTATGGAATATACTATATCTTATTTATTTTCTTAATCGTTTATATCGGAAAATGTATATCTAAAGTTTATTATAGAGTTGTATAAATTCTCATTTGGTATATACGTTTACAGGGCTTGTAGGGGAGTGAAAAGAAAACTTTCATCTGATCTAAGGTTTATTATTTACTTGTATAAACTCTCATCTGGAAAGTGAAAAAGAAGGTAAGCTCTTTACTTTGTTTTTCTCAAGAGGGTAGTCATATTTTTTTCTAACACACTACTACAGAAAATTGGATGGTCTTTTATAAATCCCCGGTTAAAAAATGAAAAATCGGGCACTATTACAACCACAAATATAGAGCGAGGTTCTAAAAGGGAAACAAATATTTTTTTGTTTCAACTTAGCACCCACAAGATAAAGAGTTGCCTAGTATCACGAGACTGGCCATTTTTCTTTCCATTCAGGCTTGCCTAGTATCATGAGACTGACCATTTTTCTTTGCTCATTCATGTTATATGCAGGGGATAAACTTATGCTTTGAAACAAGTCCTCTATATATGGTGGTTCGGTGAGTGCAAAACTGAAAAAAATCAGGTATCGAAAAGGTTACTAGAATTGTTGTGTGCATTGTTGATGCAGCCACAATGTCTTTCTACGAAGGACCAGAACTGCGTCTATTGTTACACCATGATCTGTTATCGACCCACACCCAAGATAATTTAGCTCATGGTTCTGTTCGATTAGGACATGGATAGAGGGTGTATTACTCATGCTACTTAGCATCACTTCTTGGGGGTACTTGGATTGTTTTACAGGTACATTCACGCGATATAAATACTTTATTTCTTTTTAACCAACTATGTAGCTTTTCTCATTGAATGGACTGACGACATTGCTTTAGAACAATTCAATGTATGAATTCTTAAAGGTTTGATGATGAGTCCAAGTGACACTTATTTGTATTATACGGTGCTACCCTTTTTTTGCGTTATACAGGATGGATTAAGTTTCTTAGTAACTAATAATTACTTTGAATAAGTTGACTTTTAACTATGTTTTTGTGTTATATAGGATGATGGGAAAACTGGAACATGGTGTTCTTTTCTCGACAACCAAGTGGTTGAGGTAGCATAGTCCAAAAATACTTGAGGTACAATGTTATTTTGAGTTATCTAATGGAAACATGCAAATACACTTGTCATTTTACCTATTCTAATCCATGCTAGTGATTCTTAATACATGCAACCTCTATATAGTATATGAAGGTTTGTATTCTAACCCGTCTTTCCATGTAGGTTTTTGTTCTAACTATGCACCTTACTTTCTGTTAGAGGTTTCAGTTTTAACTCATCCACGCAATGACCAAAAACGAGACTTACAGGGATGATGAGATGACATTTATACATGATCTCATCATTCTTTTCGGGCTTTAAATGCATAAAAATGTCATAAAAATACCATATATATGCTTGTGTTTGTTTACTTGTGTATTTTAGGTATGGATATCGTGAAAAAGACAAAAGATCACAAGTTACAAGGAAAAACGGACACGAGCAACGAAGCCGTACAAAGAACCGGGCCTTAATCATGAAATTCTCAACAAATACCCTTGAAGACTTGAAGACAAACAAGATTGATCCTCATTTATTGAAGAAATGACACTTAAAACCCTTGTATATTCATAATTACAAGTTTGGTCCCTTAAGTTTGTCAAAATTACACAAAAGGTCCTTCAACTTTGAAGAAATGGCAAGAATAGTCCCTCAACAAATCAAAATTGCCAATTATGGTCCCTCATAAAGTCAAAGATGCAATGAAGACCTTTGAAGATCAAGAATGTTCAAAATCAGTCCTTGAAATATCTCAAAATGGCAAAAAGAACCCTTGAAAACCCTTTTGAAAAGTTATGTGTCAAAAGTGACAAATGGTGAAACGTTGATACATGTAAAATGGGCGCTGATAGAAGTTTGCATCCAAATGACAAAAGAAAGGAAAGAGGAGGGCTAAACTTGTGCATTTGAAACATTCAAACACGTTTATTGCGCCAAACACTTTCCACTCCACCAAAAATGGATCAAACAGACTTACTGTTCACCTTTTACCACCCAGAATTACATCACTTAAAACAAAGGGTAAAATGAAATTACCTTGGCACACGTTTGATTCACCTCACCTAAAACGCATCCCACACCAAAAACCCTCACTCCCACTCACAATGGACCCCACCCCCAATTCCCTTTCCACCAATCAGTAAGCAACTTAGCCTCCAAGTTAAGTGACGTGTCCAAATCAACAGCCAAGGATCATTGCTTCATAACAAAGCTGAAATGAACGTCCAAGATGCATTTAAACAGCTCACATCAAGGATTCGTCTAGAAAGACTTAGGGCATTTAGGGAAATTCACATCTAGGGTTTGTGAACAGTGTAGCCTTGGCATTTGCCTATATAAAGACTCCTCAACATGTGAGAGAGCTTTTGTTCCAGATTTTAGCTTTTAATCTTTGTAATTCCTTTTTATGAAATAAAATTTGATTTTCAGAAATTTTGAGAAATCTTGTTCTTTTTTATAAAAGTTTGGTGTTTGAGAAGCTAAAATCTGAGTTCCATTTATATGTTTGAAGGTTTTTGATGCAAGGTTTTAAGTGATAAAACTTGTGCATCAAAAATCAGAAAGTCCTTGTTTATTTGATCTCACCCTTGTGTTTGTTCATCTTAGCAGCATTGGAAGCTGGTACTTGTTTTGCTAGTACCTCAGCTCAAACAATCCAGGGCCTGGATGTAGGTCTTGGAGGTTTGCACCTTCTTCCCTTTTCATTTTCTCTTTAAGTTTCTGAATATTTGTGATTTTTGTGGATTTGTGCTTGAATCTGTGTTATTGTGGATGTTTATTGTTGATTTGGCTTTGTTTGATGTTAATGAGGAGTTATTGATCTGATTTGTGGGTTGAATCTTAATGATCCTTTGAAAATTTGTGAAAATAAGTTTTAAAAGGGTGTTTGGGATTACTGCATAAGTTGGATTTGAGGTTTGTTAAGTGCTTGTGTGTTGTATTCAAGTATTGGTATCTGTTATTTGGGAGTATTTGTGCATCTGTTTGCAGGTTTTGTTGTCTTAAACACATTGATTCATAGTTTGGCTATAAAATCTTCATAACTTGGTAAAATTGGCTAGGATTTTGAGGACACCTAGATCTAAGCTTAGGTTAAGGGTAACAAGTGCTAAATCATAGCTAATCACACCAGGGTAGAAGGATTTGAGGCTTGAAGTTGGATCAAGTGTCAAGTATATCAGCAAACTTGTTTCTGCATATTGTTCTTGGTTCATCAGTAACTTTTTGTGCTTTGATCTTGCTATTTACTTTGATTCAGTGTTTGATTCTTGTTGCTTTGTGTTCATTGTTAGTTTATATAGCTTGTGTGTGCATCTGGTTAAGTTTGGTTGGCTTATTTTGCTGAAATCTGCTTTTTAAGTGCTTAACTGCTTATTTGCATATCTGGTGTTTATCTGTGGACTGTTTGGCTTATTGTGGCTTATTGTGTGGATCATTTTGTGATTTTATTGTTGCTATTGACTCCTTGTGGTTCACTGATCACAAGGGTGCCTTTGTTTCCAATTGAATCAAACCAGAACTCTCAAATAAGCTTGGTCAAATAGTCAAAGCAGTGGGAACTCCTTTCCCCTGCTGGTTACCACTGCTAGTGCATTTTTGGTGTCAGCTTATCAATAAGCTATAATAGCTTATTCCAACCTGCAACAACTTTGTTTTTGTAATAGGTGCTCATATTTTGACCCATTTGTTCATCCTGGAGCATTTGGGTGGTTGACTTTTAGGTTTGACTAGAAAACCAAGTCCTTTGACTTTTACATAAGCTCTTTTGTGCTTATTCTGGCTTATTGCTTGTGCTTATTGGATTTTTGTTGATTGATATTGCTTATTGAGTCCATTTGAAAGCTTTTGCAAGTTAAATCAGCTTCTGAGGTTGAGTATTTCTCAAAAACGACTATTTTGTCGTTTTATGAATTTTTACTTTTCGTTTTTCTGGCTTATTGAGTTAGCTTATTGGAAATTTCTTTTGACAGATCTCTTAAGCATCCAAAAAGAGGGTTGTGTGTTAAATTAGAGCTTATGGCATTAGCTTATGGCTTAATGGGTTGAAAAGCCCAATAAGAATAAGCTTTGTGTTTAATAAGCTGTGATAAGCACATTTTCAGCTTTTGGGCCTTTAGAGTTTTGTTCTTAGAATTAAATTTTAAGTCAGATAGGGCTTTTCCAAGTCAATTGGGCCAAGTTTGACTTTTTGGGCCCAAAAGCCCATTTAGGTTGACTGTTTTTGGTTTTGGCCCATTTGAGGGCCCATTAGGGGTATTTTGGTAATTTCACTTTCATTTTCTGATTATTTAGGTTAAAATAAACTAGTTTGCAAGTTTTTAGAATTTTTTATAATTTTTGGATTTTTAATATTATTTTATTATTATTTTTAAAATTTCACTTTTTCTAACTTTTTACATTTTTCTTAGGTTAAATACATTAAAATAGGAATTTAGCAACTTTTAGAATAATTTTCCCTCTTATAGATTAATTTTTTATAATTAATTTAAGTTTTAATAGTTTTTAAATCATTTTAAATAGTTTTTATTAGTTTTAAAATTTCTAAAATTAGTTTTTAATCATTTTAGGTCATTTTAGAGGTTTATCAATTGAAAAATCTTTATTTGGGCTTTTTGATAATTTATTAGATTTTTAGGGCTTTAATTAGCATTTAAAAATTGAATATTTAATTATTTAAAAGGTTTGAAAAAGTTTTGATAATTGGTAAACTCTTAGTTTATTATTTTTGATTTTTGGTGAATTTTTGGTAATTTTTAGAATTTATTTTTATTTTTGTGGTTTTTAAGGTTCTACGTTTTAACTTTCTAATAGTGATTTTGAGTTAATTTTTATTTTTACGACTTCGTCATTTTCTCTTCTAATCCCCTTCTAAACCAAATATTAATCTCAAATCTTGTACATCTTAGTCACACACATATACCTCCTTGGGAAACGAACTTAATCGGGTCATTAACACTTGATTTTTCCTAAAGTCATTTGTTCAATACTTACCGCTTTTACGCCTTTTTCCTAAAAGGTGTATTTTACCTCAATCACTTTGGCGCCGCTGCCGGGGAGGTGTGTCGTGATTAGTTTGCATTGTTGTTTTTAATATTAACCCAATAGTATTTGTATTAGTAGAACTCTACTAATACGTATTATCGGTTTTCTTGGTTTTTCTTGTACAAATATTATTGCTACATTGTATTAAGTGTCACCATAAATTTACAATATCTCCAAAAGTGTGAAAATACAACCTTAATTGGGATTTGATCTCCTAATTATTGTATTCGAATCTCAAACAAAAAGAAAAGGCAAAAATAGATAAATACTTTCGTGAAGCTCGATTTTGAAAAATACAAACTATAAGGTGGGTATAAGGCGGGTATTATAAAATATTCCCTAAGGAAAAAGGCTCTTAAGTGCTTCGCGCCGCCTCGTTTCCCCGCTTGCTTGTGAGTATTTTGAGATTGAAGGCTAATCGAGGGTTTTGCCGCCCAAAGTATTATTACGTATACTATATTTGCTTGGTTTTCTTTGTGATTAAACCCTCTTGAACAATTTGGTTTTCACCAAAGTTCTAAAGTCATTCGAAGGCGTTCACTCCACGTGATCGTTTTCATTCCTTTGAGGCTTCTTTAATCAAGAGTTTGATTCGAGGAGAGATTTTGTAGATTGTTGTCTACGAAGATACACCAAAATCCATAAAAATTAAATATCATCAAAAACACAAAAAAATTGAAAATTCACAAAACACCCAAAAAGAATCTTCTTTGCTCACCTCCCATTCTTCGTGAAGTTTATGATCACTCGTAATCAAGCAAAACGAGCTCGTAAACGACTTCAAAAGCAAGCCAATCAAGAGACGTTGATTGTTGAAGAACCTCCAATTGTTGAACCTATTGTAGAACAAGAAGTCGTCATGGCTAATCGTACTATGATGGAGTTGCTACAAGCACCCACCGAGGGTTTTGGAGAGGCTATTGTAATTCCCGCCATCCTTGCGGAGAATTTCGAAATTAAGACGGGTTTAATGTCGATGTTGCAAACAAATAAGTTTAGAGGTCACGAGAAAGACAACCCGCATTACCACATTAGGAATTTCAACCGTCTCACCGCCACTAGCAAGTTTAAGGATGTTCCGCATGACGCCATTAAGATGATGTTGTTTCCATACTCGTTGGATGGACCCGCAAAAATTTGGCTCGAGAAAGAACCGCCAAATTCGATTTTGACATGGGCCGATCTCGTTTCTAAGTTTGTGAACAAGTTTTTTCCACCATCTAAAACAACACACTTGAAAAATGAGATTTCACGATTTGTGCAAAGAAATAATGAAAGTTTTTCAATGGCATGGGAACGATTTAAAGAGATGTTACATGAATGTCCACACCATGATTTTACGGAATTGCATCAAGTGGATACTTTTTATAATGGGCTTAATGATCATGAACGAGATTATTTGAATGCCGCCGCGGGTGGTAATTTTTTGTGCAAGACGACAAATGAGGCTTTACAAATCATTGAAAATAGATCTAAGGTTTATAACCCTCGTAACACACCGAGTGTTGACAATATGGGTTCGTCTTCTTCGTCACAATCGTCTCGTAGCATTAACGCCTTACATGATGAAGCTAATGAGGAAAATCGGTTTTTTGATAGATTTGCTAATCGAATGTCCCATTGGAAGGCTCAAGAAGCTTCCAATTCCGCTTCGGTCAAAGCGGTTGCTAAGAGTTGTTTATCTTGTGGGGGAGCTCATGATCTTTCCGAGTGCATTACCGCGGATGGTAATACTTCGAGTGCTTATGTAGCAACGGAAACTTACAACCAAAACGGCCAAGGTTCCCGTCCAAATCAAGCTCCACCAAACCAAAATGTTAACAATTATCGAAACAACAACCAAGGTAATTACCAAGGCAACACACGCAATTACAAAAAGGGGAATTATCAAAGTGGGAATGGACAAATATCTAATCAAAATCAAAACCGTGATTTTCAAAACACTACTCAAGGTTTTCAAAATGCTCACACTAAAAATTTGCAAGGAGAATTTTTGGATTATGCAAAAGCAAATGATGCTAAATTTGATAACATGCAACGTGAGATGATTAGCTTAAGATCCGAGTTGAAAAACGAGCTTAAAAATGAACTTGCTAATGAACTTAAAACTCATGCAAACAAAATGTAAGGAAATGTCCAACGTCTACAACAAAATCAACAAAAGATGGAATTGGGACAACATGAGATTAAGCAAGAGTTATTAAAAGCGGATGCTAGGCAATCAAAATTTGAGGACCGAATGGCTAAGATGTTTGAAGCAATCATGTGTAAGCCCTCTTCTTCGGGTGGTCTTCCTAGTGATACCATTGCAAACCCGAAGGGAGAAATGAAGGTTATTACTACACGAAGTGGTAAAACTTTCAAAGAACCAATCTCTCGTCCAAGTACTTCTAAGGAGAAGGAAATCGAGAAAGAACCCGAGGTGATGGTCGAAAAGGAGCACATTACAATCACGAAGTACCGCTCATACCACACCTACGGTTGAACCAATACCAATTGTGGAACCCGAGTTTCCAAGGCCGTTGCCTAATGACCAACCCACACCACCTTTACCCTACCCTTCGAGACGAAAAAAAGAGAAAGCACAAGAACGGAACAATTATCAATTTGAGCTATTTATGAAAATGTTTCGTGATATGCATTTTAACATAAGTTTTGCCGACGCTCTTATCATGATGCCTCGATTCGCCGCAAACTTCAAAAGTATGCTTAACAACAAAGAGAAGTTACAACAATCGTCTAGTTGTTCATCGGTTTTTCTTAGCCGCATACCACAAAAAGTCGGTGATCCCGGTAAATTTTTGATTCCGTGTGCAATTCAAGCTATGGAGGAATGCTACGCCTTGGCCGATCTTGGTGCTAGTATTAATTTAATGCCTCTCGAGATTTTCAAATCGCTTTCGCTTCCGGCTCTTACTCCTTCGAACATGTCTATCGAGATGGCCGATCATTCTACGATTCTAGCATGTGGAGTAGCCGAGGACGTTTTCTTTAAAGTCGGAAAGTTTTACTATCCCGTTGACTTTATCGTTGTAGACATTCCTATCGATCGAAAAGTTCCTCTCATTTTGGGTCGTTCATTTTTGGATACATCAAGAGCACTTATCGATGTTCATGCTCGAAAAATCACCCTTCGTTTCAATGAAGAAGAACTTGTCATCAATGCAACACAAAACTCCAATCTTTCTCATGTCTATTCTATTGCAACTTTAAACCATGGTGATTCAACCAATGTCATTTGCAAAGAATTTTCACCAAGAGTTTTAGGAAATGTCGCCAAAAACAATTTACCATTTCCTCCGCCGATGGAGGTTATGAGTGTAAAGCCTACAAAGAAGAAACCGTCAATACTTGAATCGAAAAATCCTTCACCTCACCTCGAACATTCATTCTTGAAAAGTATTGATAAGTTGCCGGTTTCTACGAAAGATCTTTCGGATGATGAATATGTAGACCCCGATGGGGAAGTTTTCTTCGTCGATAAACGTTTTGAGAACTTGCCACCACCAAAACCAAAACGATTTACAAATGTGAGAATTTTTAGTGTGACTAACATCGTCTTAGAAACACCAAATATTTTCGACATAATCAAAAAGGGTTTTCATAAAGAGAGTTTAAAAGATAAAAAAGGAAAAGATCTTAAATGTGATTTAATTGATTTTTTTACAAATCTAACTCCGTCATCACCACGTGATTTGAGTGCTACAAGCTCGTCTACTCCTTTTAACGATGCTTTGTGTGGTTCTAGTATGGGGGAAGCCCCTTATGTTCCCTCATCCTTGTCCACCGAGGACGAGATATTCGATCCCGGAATTTCATGTAAAGGGAAATCTCGGTCTTCCACCGATGCAATAAATGGAAACTATATCTATTTGCTTGGTGCGAGTCTACCTCGAGTAGCTCGAAAGTTTGTCTTACCAATTGTCCCACCTTTCTACTTCTCATCTCTTTTCTTAAAACTCTTTGAGTTTATGGCACATGTTGAAGTGGCGTTAATTTGTTTTTCCAATGAAAACGAGAACGCCATCTTCGACCCCGGTATTTTGCATCATTTAAGGACTTAGTCCTTTATACCGGTTGCTTTTTGGGCCTTGTTTATCATGTAAGCCCCATCAAAAATTGACCATACCATGATTTTCCCTAAATGTTCACATTTTGAGGGGATCGAGTCGAGCTCATGACTCGGTAATCAAAAACGAGGTGCCTCGTGGGGGAGATCCCATGCTTATCTTTTATGCTCACTATTCACTAATAAGGGGACTTGTACCCTTTCAACTCGTTGTCTCATGGTTGTTTGTGATTGTGTTATCTAGATCATCATCATCATCTACGATTGAAGACTCTCGTGTTCGTTTACGTGAGCCTCCATCGTTCGTTTGAAGAAGTTTTTCACGATTCCATGACATATCCTTTATTGTTCTAACAATTATCTTTTAGCATAATTAATAAACAGCTTTAGATATATTGTTGATCACCCTTTCCATGCTAGATCCTAAGCATTCGACTCTTCGTCTCTAGTATGGGGGTGCTCCACCTTTAGACTCGAAACATTGAGGACAATGTTTACTTTTAGTATGGGGGGGTGAATAGGTACTTGCTTTGCTACGCCCTCACTCTTTCAATTTTCAATGTTTTGTTTTGCTAATAAGGCTAAAAATGGCCAAATTTTAAATTTTTTTTTTTTTTAGTTTTTCATAAGTGTTTTTGAGACACGAATGTATATTTTCCGATGGGTAGAATAAGAGTTAATTTTTGACTTGATGGGCATTTGGAGCCATTTACATTCCTTAACCCGCTCATTTCAAGTTTTGCTAGACTTTTATATAGGGAGCTTTAAAATGCGAAAGTCTTAATTCATACGGGTTAAGAACAAGAACTTTTCGCAAGTTCCTATAATTGATTCTAGAAAGTCACTTATCAAGGGAACTATAAAACGCATTCTCTAAACTTGAAAAAGTCCAAGAAAGTGCAAGATCCTATAGGTGGCTTGAAAACCCAAAACTTTGATTTGATATAGTCTTAATAAAAGCTAATCCAAATTTGGCTTAATTTTGACTTGCATGGCTAAGTATTCACGAGTCTCTTTAATTAGAGGTCTTTATATAGTGAAGAACGAGAAATGATAGAGTTAGACAAGTGATCATGCTAAACGTAGAACACGAAAGTGTTCTTTCAAAAACTCATATGTTTTTAATTGTGGCTTTTTCTTCCCATAAGATCAATGCATTAGGAATAAATCATAATTGCAATAAGTAAGGTCGTACGATTTGAAAGGTTACTTAGCCTCTAGCGCAAGATCGTTTAAAAGTTGCTCGGGGTTGAATAGAGTTCATAGCCAAGGCATAACTTATTGAAGCGGGACGCGAAGATTGGCGATTATCCAAAAAAGCCCTAACAAGGCATGAGGAGCTCTATTTTTGCTAAAGATCCAAAGATGATGTGAAGTATCATTATTCCTAAATCAATATGAAGGATCGAGACACACGACGAGAAGCAATTACTCTCCTAAAGAATGGAGAAAGTCTATCCAAAAAGACCCTAACAAGGTATGAGGATAAATATATCCAAGTCCGAAAAGGAGGCGGATCGTTGTATATCAAAATCCAAAGTAAAGATTGAAGAAAAATAATGAAGTCGTGGTCCAATATGAAGAATCTCTCAAAAACGTCAAGTGAAGAAATTCCAAATATATGAAGAGAAGACCATAATTTCAAGAACGTCTTCCCAAGATTTGAAGTATGAAGTACATGCCAAATATCGGTCCGAGAAAGGTCTCAAATCGTGAAACGAGTTATGCCAAGATATGAACTTAAGGAGATGCACGAGCAGCCGTTTTAAAAGATTTTGTCCTTCGGCTAACTATTGATCAAATCGTGCTACTTTGCTTTCGGATTAATAACTACTCAAATAAGTCAATATGAACCACTTGTGATCCATGACAAATAGATAAAAAATGCTAGTAACCCATTTCCTTTTATAATAACTAGGATTGCGGGGAGAAAAAGTATTACACAATTTGGACGTATGAGTAGTGTTAGCATTGTGACTTGTACCAACAATGATCTTGTTTTTGCACTTAGCATGGAATGTATGACAATCAAGGATGAAGAAGTTTACTCTAAGGAGCATTTACTTGTTTCTATTCTTTGACCCTAAAAGTCACTTTTTGTGATGAAAATCATACATTATGTCTTTACACATCATCGTAGTATGTTGCAAGTCTTTTTACTCTTCAATAAAGGTTAATAAAATTGAACTTTGGAGATGCTTAGATACTTTATTCTAGCATTGCGTGAGGGCACGGCAATGGCTTAGTATGGGGGAGTGATGAGATGGCATTTATACATGATCTCATCATTCTTTTCGGGCTTTAAATGCATAAAAATGTCATAAAAATACCATATATATGCCTGTGTTTGTTTACTTGTGTATTTTAGGTATGGATATCGTGAAAAAGACAAAAGATCACAAGTTACAAGGAAAAACGGACACGAGAAACGAAGCCGTACAAAGAACCGGGCCTTAATCATGGAATTCTCAACAAATACCCTTGAAGACTTGAAGACAAACAAGATTGACCCTCATTTATTGAAGAAATGACACTTAAAACCCTTGTATATTCATAATTACAAGTTTGGTCCCTTAAGTTTGTCAAAATTACACAAAAGGTCCTTCAACTTTGAAGAAATGGCAAGAATAGTCCCTCAACAAATCAAAATTGTCAATTATGGTCCCTCATAAAGTCAAATATGCAATGAAGACCTTTGAAGATCAAGAATGTTCAAAATCAGTCCTTGAAATATCTCAAAATGGCAAAAAGAACCCTTGAAAACCCTTTTGAAAAGTTATGTGCCAAAAGTGACAAATGGTGAAACGTTGATACATGTAAAATAGGCGCTGATAGAAGTTTGCATCCAAATGACAAAAGAAAGGAAAGAGGAGGGCTAAACTTGTGCATTTGAAACATTCAAACACGTTTATTGCGACAAACACTTTCCACTCTACCAAAAACGGATCAAACAGACTTACTGTTCACCTTTTACCACCCAGAATTACATCACTTAAAACAAAGGGTAAAATGAAATTACCTTGGCACACGTTTGATTCACCTCACCTAAAACGCATCCCACACCAAAAACCCTCACTCCCACTCACAATGGACCCCATCCCCAATTCCCTTTCCACCAATCAGCAAGCAACTTAGCCTCCAAGTTAAGTGACGTGTCCAAATCAACAGCCAAGGATCATTGCTTCATAACAAAGCTGAAATGAACGTCCAAGATGCATTTAAACAGCTCACATCAAGGATTCGTCTAGAAAGACTTAGGGCATTTAGGGAAATTCACATCTAGGGTTTGTGAACAGTGTAGCCTTGGCATTTGCCTATATAAAGACTCCTCAACATGTGAGAGAGCTTTTGTTCCAGATTTTAGCTTTTAATCTTTGTAATTCCTTTTTATGAAATAAAATTTGATTTTCAGAAATTTTGAGAAATCTTGTTCTTGTTTATAAAAGTTTGGTGTTTGAGAAGCTAAAATCTGAGTTCCATTTATATGTTTGAAGGTTTTTGATGCAAGGTTTTAAGTGATAAAACTTGTGCATCAAAAATCAGAAAGTCCTTGTTTATTTGATCTCACCCTTGTGTTTGTTCATCTTAGCAGCATTGGAAGCTGGTACTTGTTTTGCTAGTACCTCAGCTCAAACAATCCAGGGCCTGGATGTAGGTCTTGGAGGTTTGCACCTTCTTCCCTTTTCATTTTCTCTTTAAGTTTCTGAATATTTGTGATTTTTGTGGATTTGTGCTTGAATCTGTGTTATTGTGGATGTTTATTGTTGATTTGGCTTTGTTTGATGTTAATGAGGAGTTATTGATCTTATTTGTGGGTTGAATCTTAATGATCCTTTGAAAATTTGTGAAAATAAGTTTTAAAAGGGTGTTTGGGATTACTGCATAAGTTGGATTTGAGGTTTGTTAAGTGCTTGTGTGTTGTATTCAAGTATTGGTATCTGTTATTTGAGAGTATTTGTGCATCTGTTTGCAGGTTTTGTGGTCTTAAACACATTGATTCATAGTTTGGCTATAAAATCTTCATAACTTGGTAAAATTGGCTAGGATTTTGAGGACACCTAGATCTAAGCTTAGGTTAAGGGTAACAAGTGCTAAATCATAGCTAATCACACCAGGGTAGAAGGATTTGAGGCTTGAAATTGGATCAAGTGTCAAGTATATCAGCAAACTTGTTTCTACATATTGTTCTTGGTTCATCAGTAACTTTTTGTGCTTTGATCTTGCTATTTACTTTGATTCAGTGTTTGATTCATGTTGCTTTGTGTTCATTGTTAGTTTATATAGCTTGTGTGTGCATCTGGTTAAGTTTGGTTGGCTTATTTTGCTGAAATCTGCTTTTTAAGTGCTTAACTGCTTATTTGCATATCTGGTGTTTATCTGTGGACTGTTTGGCTTATTGTGGCTTATTGTGTGGATCATTTTGTGATTTTATTGTTGCTATTGACTCCTTGTGGTTCACTGATCACAAGGGTGCCTTTGTTTCCAATTGAATCAAACCAGAACTCTCAAATAAGCTTGGTCAAATAGTCAAAGCAGTGGGAACTCCTTTCCCCTGCTGGTTACCACTGCTAGTGCATTTTTGGTGTCAGCTTATCAATAAGCTATAATAGCTTATTCCAACCTGCAACAACTTTGTTTTTGTAATAGGTGCTCATATTTTGACCCATTTGTTCATCCTGGAGCATTTGGGTGGTTGACTTTTAGGTTTGACTAGAAAACCAAGTCCTTTGACTTTTACATAAGCTCTTTTGTGCTTATTCTGGCTTATTGCTTGTGCTTATTGGATTTTTGTTGATTGATATTGCTTATTGAGTCCATTTGAAAGCTTTTGCAAGTTAAATCAGCTTCTGAGGTTGAGTATTTCTCAAAAACGACTATTTTGTCGTTTTGTGAATTTTTACTTTTCTTTTTTCTGGCTTATTGAGTTAGCTTATTGGAAATTTCTTTTGAAAGATCTCTTAAGCATCCAAAAAGAGGGTTGTGTGTTAAATTAGAGCTTATGGCATTAGCTTATGGCTTAATGGGTTGAAAAGCCCAATAAGAATAAGCTTTGTGTTTAATAAGCTGTGATAAGCACATTTTCAGCTTTTGGGCCTTTAGAGTTTTGTTCTTAGAATTAAATTTTAAGTCAGATAGGGCTTTTCCAAGTCAATTGGGCCAAGTTTGACTTTTTGGGCCCAAAAGCCCATTTAGGTTGACTGTTTTTGGTTTTGGCCCATTTGAGGGCCCATTAGGGGTATTTTGGTAATTTCACTTTCATTTTTTGATTATTTAGGTTAAAATAAACTAGTTTGCAAGTTTTTAGAATTTTTTATAATTTTTGGATTTTTAATATTATTTTATTATTATTTTTAAAATTTCACTTTTTCTAACTTTTTACATTTTTCTTAGGTTAAATACATTAAAATAGGAATTTAGAAACTTTTAGAATAATTTTCCCTCTTATAGATTAATTTTTTATAATTAATTTAAGTTTTAATAGTTTTTAAATCATTTTAAATAGTTTTTATTAGTTTTAAAATTTCTAAAATTAGTTTTTAATCATTTTAGGTCATTTTAGAGGTTTATCAATTGAAAAATCTTTATTTGGGCTTTTTGATAATTTATTTGATTTTTAGGGCTTTAATTAGCATTTAAAAATTGAATATTTAATTATTTAAAAGGTTTGAAAAAGTTTGATAATTGGTAAACTCTTAGCTTATTATTTTTGATTTTTGGTGAATTTTTGGTAATTTTTAGAATTTATTTTTATTTTTGTGATTTTTAAGGTTCTACGTTTTAACTTTTTTAATAGTGATTTTGAGTTAATTTTAATTTTTACGACTTCGTCATTTTCTCTTCTAATCCCCTTCTAAACCAAATATTAATCTCAAATCTTGTACATCTTTGTCACACACATATACCTCCTTGGGAAACGAACTTAATCGGGTCATTAACACTTGATTTTTCCTAAAGTCATTTGTTCAATACTTACCGCTTTTACGCCTTTTTCCTAAAAGGTGTATTTTACCACAATCACTTTGGCGCCGCTGCCGGGGAGGTGTGTCGTGATTAATTTGCATTGTTGTTTTTAATATTAACCAAATAGTATTTGTATTAGTAGAACTCTACTAATACGTATTATCGGTTTTCTTGGTTTTTCTTGTACAAATATTATTACTATATTGTATTAAGTATCACAATAAATTTACAATATCTCCAAAAGTGTGAAAACACAACCTTAATTGGGATTTGATCTCCTAATTATTGTATTCGAATCTCAAACATAAAGAAAAGGCAAAAATAGATAAATACTTTCGTGAAGCTCGATTTTGAAAAATACAAACTATAAGGTGGGTATAAGGCGGGTATTATAAAATATACCCTAAGGAAAAAGGCTCTTAAGTGCTTCGCGCCGCCTCGTTTCCCCGCTTGCTTGTGAGTATTTTGAAATTGAAGGCTAATCGAGGGTTTTGCCGCCCAAAGTATTATTACGTATACTATATTTGCTTGGTTTTCTTTGTGATTAAACCCTCTTGAACAATTTGGTTTTCACCAAAGTTCTTAATTCATTCGAAGGCGTTCACTCCACGTGATCGTTTTCATTCCTTTGAGGCTTCTTTAATCAAGAGTTTGATTCGAGAAGAGATTTTGTAGATTGTTGTCTACAAAGATACACCAAAATCCAAAAAAATTAAATATCATCAAAAACACAAAAAAATTGAAAATTCACAAAACACCCAAAAAGAATCTTCTTTGCTCACCTCCCATTCTTCGTGAAGTTTATGATCACTCGTAATCAAGCAAAACGAGCTCGTAAACGACTTCAAAAGCAAGCTTTTCGGGCTTTAAATGCATAAAAATGTCATAAAAATACCATATATATGCTTGTGTTTGTTTACTTGTGTATTTTAGGTATGGATATCGTGAAAAAGACAAAATATCACAAGTTACAAGGAAAAACGGACACGAGAAACGAAGCCGTACAAAGAACCGGGCCTTAATCATGGAATTCTCAACAAATACCCTTGAAGACTTGAAGACAAACAAGATTGATCCTCATTTATTGAAGAAATGACACTTAAAACCCTTGTATATTCATAATTACAAGTTTGGTCCCTTAAGTTTGTCAAAATTACACAAAAGGTCCTTCAACTTTGAAGAAATGGCAAGAATAGTCCCTCAACAAATCAAAATTTCCAATTATGGTCCCTCATAAAGTCAAAGATGCAATGAAGACCTTTGAAGATCAAGAATGTTCAAAATCAGTCCTTGAAATATCTCAAAATGGCAAAAAGAACCCTTGAAAACCCTTTTGAAAAGTTACGTGCCAAAAGTGACAAATGGTGAAACGTTGATACATGTAAAATGGGCGCTGATAGAAGTTTGCATCCAAATGACAAAAGAAAGGAAAGAGGAGGGCTAAACTTGTGCATTTGAAACATTCAAACACGTTTATTGCGCCAAACACTTTCCACTCCACCAAAAACGGATCAAACAGACTTACTGTTCACCTTTTACCACCCAGAATTACATCACTTAAAACAAAGGGTAAAATGAAATTACCTTGGCACACGTTTGATTCACCTCACCTAAAACGTATCCCACACCAAAAACCCTCACTCCCACTCACAATGGACCCCACCCCCAATTCCCTTTCCACCAATCAGCAAGCAACTTAGCCTCCAAGTTAAGTGACGTGTCCAAATCAACAGCCAAGGATCATTGCTTCATAACAAAGCTGAAATGAACGTCCAAGATGCATTTAAACAGCTCACATCAAGGATTCGTCTAGAAAGACTTAGGGCATTTAGGGAAATTCACATCTAGGGTTTGTGAACAGTGTAGCCTTGGCATTTGCCTATATAAAGACTCCTCAACATGTGAGAGAGCTTTTGTTCCAGATTTTAGCTTTTAATCTTTGTAATTCCTTTTTATGAAATAAAATTTGATTTTCAGAAATTTTGAGAAATCTTGTTCTTGTTTATAAAAGTTTGGTGTTTGAGAAGCTAAAATCTGAGTTCCATTTATATGTTTGAAGGTTTTTGATGCAAGGTTTTAAGTGATAAAACTTGTGCATCAAAAATCAGAAAGTCCTTGTTTATTTGATCTCACCCTTGTGTTTGTTCATCTTAGCAGCATTGGAAGCTGGTACTTGTTTTGCTAGTACCTCAGCTCAAACAATCTAGGGCCTGGATGTAGGTCTTGGAGGTTTGCACCTTCTTCCCTTTTCATTTTCTCTTTAAGTTTCTGAATATTTGTGATTTTTGTGGATTTGTGCTTGAATCTGTGTTATTGTGGATGTTTATTGTTGATTTGGCTTTGTTTGATGTTAATGAGGAGTTATTGATCTTATTTGTGGGTTGAATCTTAATGATCCTTTGAAAATTTGCGAAAATAAGTTTTAAAAGGGTGTTTGGGATTACTGCATAAGTTGGATTTGAGGTTTGTTAAGTGCTTGTGTGTTGTATTCAAGTATTGGTATCTGTTATTTGGGAGTATTTGTGCATCTGTTTGCAGGTTTTGTGGTCTTAAACACATTGATTCATAGTTTGGCTATAAAATCTTCATAACTTGGTAAAATTGGCTAGGATTTTGAGGACACCTAGATCTAAGCTTAGGTTAAGGGTAACAAGTGCTAAATCATAGCTAATCACACCAGGGTAGAAGGATTTGAGGCTTGAAATTGGATCAAGTGTCAAGTATATCAGCAAACTTTTTTCTACATATTGTTCTTGGTTCATCAGTAACTTTTTGTGCTTTGATCTTGCTATTTACTTTGATTCAGTGTTTGATTCTTGTTGCTTTGTGTTCATTGTTAGTTTATATAGATTGTGTGTGCATCTGGTTAAGTTTGGTTGGCTTATTTTGCTGAAATCTGCTTTTTAAGTGCTTAACTGCTTATTTGCATATCCGGTGTTTATCTGTGGACTGTTTGGCTTATTGTGGCTTATTGTTTGGATCATTTTGTGATTTTATTGTTGCTATTGGCTCCTTGTGGTTCACTGATCACAAGGGTGCCTTTGTTTCCAATTGAATCAAACCAGAACTCTCAAATAAGCTTGGTCAAATAGTCAAAGCAGTGGGAACTCCTTTCCCCTGCTGGTTACCACTGCTAGTGCATTTTTGGTGTCAGCTTATCAATAAGCTATAATAGCTTATTCCAACCTGCAACAACTTTGTTTTTGTAATAGGTGCTCGTATTTTGACCCATTTGTTCATCCTGGAGCATTTGGGTGGTTGACTTTTAGGTTTGACTAGAAAACCAAGTCCTTTGACTTTTACATAAGCTCTTTTGTGCTTATTCTGGCTTATTGCTTGTGCTTATTGGATTTTTGTTGATTGATATTGCTTATTGAGTCCATTTGAAAGCTTTTGCAAGTTAAATCAGCTTCTGAGGTTGAGTATTTCTCAAAAACGACTATTTTGTCGTTTTGTGAATTTTTACTTTTCTTTTTTCTGGCTTATTGAGTTAGCTTATTGGAAATTTCTTTTGACAGATCTCTTAAGCATCCAAAAAGAGGGTTGTGTGTTAAATTAGAGCTTATGGCATTAGCTTATGGCTTAATGGGCTGAAAAGCCCAATAAGAATAAGCTTTGTGTTTAATAAGCTGTGATAAGCACATTTTCAGCTTTTGGGCCTTTAGAGTTTTGTTCTTAGAATTAAATTTTAAGTCAGATAGGGCTTTTCCAAGTCAATTGGGCCAAGTTTGACTTTTTGGGCCCAAAAGCCCATTTAGGTTGACTGTTTTTGGTTTTGGCCCATTTGAGGGCCCATTTGGGGTATTTTGGTAATTTCACTTTCATTTTCTGATTATTTAGGTTAAAATAAACTAGTTTGCAAGTTTTTAGAATTTTTTATAATTTTTGGATTTTTAATATTATTTTAATATTATTTTATTATTATTTTTAAAATTTCACTTTTTCTAACTTTTTACATTTTTCTTAGGTTAAATACATTAAAATAGGAATTTAGCAACTTTTAGAATAATTTTCCCTCTTATAGATTAATTTTTTATAATTAATTTAAGTTTTAATAGTTTTTAAATCATTTTAAATAGTTTTTATTAGTTTTAAAATTTCTAAAATTAGTTTTTAATCATTTTAGGTCATTTTAGAGGTTTATCAATTGAAAAATCTTTATTTGGGATATTTGATAATTTATTTGATTTTTAGGGCTTTAATTAGCATTTAAAAATTGAATATTTAATTATTTAAAAGGTTTGAAAACGTTTTGATAATTGGTAAACTCTTAGTTTATTATTTTTGATTTTTGATGAATTTTTGGTAATTTTTAGAATTTATTTTTATTTTTGTGGTTTTTAAGGTTCTACGTTTTAACTTTCTAATAGTGATTTTGAGTTAATTTTTATTTTTACGACTTCGTCATTTTCTCTTCTAATCCCCTTCTAAACCAAATATTAATCTCAAATCTTGTACATCTTAGTCACAAACATATACCTCCTTGGGAAACGAACTTAATCGTGTCATTAACACTTGATTTTTCCTAAAGTCATTTGTTCAATACTTACCGCTTTTACGCCTTTTTCCTAAGATAAACATCCGCGGATGGTTATATTAGCTAGCACTAAAACCTTTTTGATGGCCATAGGGCGTGATATAAGTATCAAGATCTTCTAATTCTATATTTTTTTCTTATTCATAATGGTAGAGTTCTATACTTCTCCTATCTTGTTTTTAACTTTTTTCATAAAGAACAATATTAGTATTTTTTTTAATGAGTAAGGATTTTAAAATTTATATGAAATTCAAGTCCCACACCGCTCAAAGAATAGAAATTGTGTTCGTTTATATGTTGCGGGTTGCAACATTTTGAAAAGTTGGTATTAGTACCATTTACCATTTACAAACTTTAAACTAGTTTGTATGTCATGGTAGAATGGCTTATGTGCACATGTCCATTTGAGCTTTTTACTCTATGAATGTAGTATGCTTCGCGAGATATAAGAAATGTATTGTTAATCTAAGTGGATTTTTTAAAAATAAAGTGTTACAATTTTCTTTTATTCTTTTAAAAATCATGGTTTTTGACACATTGATCGAATAATACCTGAGATTTGACACCCCCAATGTCAAACTAGATTAAACCACTTTTTCAAAATATTGGTGTGATCACTTCAATATTGTGAGAATGAGATCATGAGTTCGCCGAAGATGACATAAACCGGTCATTACATTGATAGCAGAATCTTATAAGCGTTTTATCACATGACTTTCATGTGCAAAAACATTTCAAAGATTAAAACTCAAACAAGCAAAAGTATTTACAAGACCAAGAAACTCTAATATACAAAAACGTATTCATACAATAACATGGCAAGAGAGTTAGGTGATGTTTATTAACAAATTACAAGTTTGAATCTGATTCGTATATTTAAATCTTAATGTTAAATCGAGAAATTTGAATTCGATTCAAACTTAATGTAAATAAATAGATGAAAAATCTGAATATATTATAACTAATATAAAATTATTGTTTATAATGTAATTAAATGTTATGATATATAACACCCCAAAACATACCCATGTTTTTACCTTTTATTATATGTTAATAATTAGAAAAAGAAGTGGAAGGAGAAGTGGCGCCGAAGCCATGCGGCATTCTACTTGCGAAGAAATCCAACGGCGTACCGTTGTGGCTCTGTCGACGTTTTGTTTCGCGTCGGTGGTAATAGCTATGCAGTTGAGCTAACATTTCAACGGCCGGTTGTACCGCTGGTAGCATCATTGGTGGTGTTTTTTTTATCATTTTGTGATCTAGTGGGGTCCATGTGTACTAGCTGACACTATATTTTCTTTGGCTCATTGTACGGGTACCGAATGTGGTGTAAACCATTTCTCGTGTCGTTAAGGGTTTTGATGACGTGACATCACTTTTTGCCAACGGTATCATCGTTTTTAGTATTCTTAATTTTAACCGTCTCTTAATTACAAAAAAAAAAAAGCTTTTTAATCTATATATCTAAATACATGTGATTAGTTCATATTAAAATGTTATTAAGAGGTTTTTTCAAAAAACAAATCCAACCTTAAACCAATAATGTTGTTTGTATATGTTATGTGAATGTAGAATTTTTCTACGAAATAAGGATATTTTTATAGGAAGTGATTTGCACATTCCATAAATTGATTGACACACTTAAAATATTTGTGTGCGGACATTTATACCCTTATATTAATGGAGTAGGCAAATTTAAACACATATATTAAAAGGTAAAATTGTCTAACACACAACATTTTGAGTGTAACAATCAATTTTTAAAGTGTACAAATTACCTATTTTTTATATATTGATCCACCTGTCCATCACTGATTGGCTTAATTAGCTGTTGCATTGGCCCTTAAGCAACATTTAGTTGGTTGCAACTTGCAAGATCTTATATGGGTCCTAAATCTTACTTAATATTTAATAATGTATAGCATACTTCACTAGATGGGGCACAATAGGGCACACTAGTAAACTTTCCAGATATAGAATGGCCCTTTTTCCAGATATAGAATGTAAAGCATGTCCCCTTTTCTTATCTACCCATAACTAGCAACAAAAACAAAAGTTTTCATTTCATATTAAATTGTGTGGCTTCGGATATTGGTTATAAACTACGGATGATTTGAATTCAACTCTACGAAAGTACACAATGAGTTGGTTCAGGCCTAACACGAATTCATGATGTTGAAAAAAACTATTGACTGAATTAATCACAATACTCATATTAATTGTAAATCAGTATTTTGTTAAATAGAAAACATCTTAGTGCTCGAATTCAACAAAAATAAAATAATATGATTTGTGCAATCTCTAATTACAAAGTGTTTTTTTTAACGGTGAATTAGTACAGTTACTAAGTCAGTTACTAGATTCTACAACATTTACAGTCTTTTTTAGTCTCGAATAATGTTCGATTCTATATATCCTCGAAGGTAATTCATGCCAGCCTTGAATTCACGCATCGATAAAGCAGAATCTTACAAATTCTCATCTTGAATGGAAACCCCCCACTAACAAACTCGAATCTAAAACCTCTCGCATGTGGTAACAACTTTTTCACGAACATTTTTTATGACCAACTGAGCTAGAGCAGTTGATTTACGAAATGTTATCTAATGATACTTAATTGTAATCTTACAAAAAAGGATGAGGTTTCTACATCCAGATTACTTAAAAGAACGCAAGTTTTTTTGTCTTAGATGTATAGGATTTGATCGAAGTATTCTTATGACCGTTTATGGTCTTTTTTTAGCCACCCACAAATGTGTTGTGTGGGAAGTCAAGGAGTCACTATAAATACCTTGTCACTTTTTATTTTGTAGAGAAAGTTAGATCAGGTATTTGTAAAAATACAAAATGAAAAATGATAGAGACATTTAATTCATATGTCTAAAAAGAGATTTAATCATAGGATTAAAACACGTGACACAATTAAAGGCTGATGTGAAAAAAGAGAATATATGAAATAGTGAACCCCTATATTTCATCAATCACAACACGCCACGTGGCATTATGTCTGTTTTTAGGTCTTCTTATTAGGTCCATTTATCAACACTCATACAAAATATATCCATGAATCCAACCAATTCTTCTTTGATTTACATACAATTAATTCAAAGTTTACAATAAAAAAAGAACAGAAACAAAATTGATCACAAAAAAATGATCAATAATACAATACTAACACTCTTATAGACCAAACCAAAAGATCTATACAGACTAACAAGAACAAATATGATCGTCCATTTTTCCGGAAAATGTAATTGCTAAATCATCAAAAACACCCAATTTGATCTTCCTAAATCCTAATCTATTGGTGTTTTAAGCAATTCAACACTTCCAATACATCAAACTACATCAATTAAAGAAAATTCACTTCAATTTCTACATTAAATCATCCTCAATTTTAAATCCAATAATTCTTCCAACCTTGAATTCATTTTAATTTCATGCACAATCTTTCAATTCATGATTTTATTAAAGCTATGGCATATCCTAACTCAATTACATTCCTACTAACAAACTAATTCATCTAATTCATACTAAATAAAAATACTCAAATTCATCCCTAAAATGATGGACAAGAATCAATCAAATCAAATGGTTTCGAATACAGAAATTAGATTACCTTGTTAGGTGCCATCAATCTTATCTTCTAATTTTTCAAAGAAAATTTTCTCCTTCTCTTTCTTTTTTCTTTTGATATGAACTAGTGTGTGGTGTGTGTTTTTAGGAAGCCGCCCGGCTCCTTAATTGGATGACAGGCTCCTCAAAAATTCCCAAAAATTTCCTGATTATGCTAACGGGTTACATTCCGTTAGTACTTTTTCAAGAATCACACTATCACCACATACTATTCATTTCTAACAACTAATTAATTTAACGTACAAATTAAAAATCCTACTTAATAACCAAAAAACTCAAATTAAAACCAAACAAGTTTAAAACCAAAATATCCCAAAAAGATAACCAAAAATGTTAGTAAAAAGGTAAAATGCCTAAATTAAATGAAGGGAGCAAGCCTTTTTGCATCCTAGGCATCGTTTTATTGTCTTCCTCGATTCTTCAACTATTTCACTCCATGAAATGTTCCACACCCAAAATGTCATCGGTTTTAAACTTTCCACATAATTCTCTCTTCGTACTCTTGGTATTGAAACCTCTTGTATACATATTACCATATGGCGTCGCAACTTTAATTTTAACATGCCATGATTTGTCACCTTCTTTCCCCGTGTACTTGCTATTTCCCTCGGCATGCAATCTAAATTTTTGAGTTGAACATGTAATGATCCCATGAAATCGGTCATCTTTTTAAACACAAGTATGTTCTTGAATGGATTGAAATAGGCTTCAATAGCCAAAGCTTTCTCCATAGCATCATCACATTTTAAGTATGATACACCCAACAGGCCATACTTAGGGTAACCATCTTCATCACGTCCTACCACAAAACATCCAAGCCACTTGTATTCTAATTCACTTACGAATTCGAAATACCACGGCTCACTCGTAGCCTTGGTTGATAGGTATGAATCGTAACCCCATCATTCATCACTAGTGTGTCATGTCCCAAATCTATTATTGCACCGCATGTCCTCACGAATGGTTTTCCCAAAAGCAATGAAAGATCTTTATCTTCAGGGATGTCCATGATCAAGAAGTCTACCACATATGCTTGAAATCCTATTTGGACACACACATACTTCACCAATCCCACAGGCTTTGTTTGGGTATTATCCGCTATCGTCAAATTTGAAAAATAGGGAATCAGATTACTTAGACCGAGCTTTTGATAGATTGAATATGACATCACACTCACACTAGCCCCCGTATCGGCCAATGCATCATATGGTGTGGCCCCATTCATCGTGACAGGAAGAACAAAATTGCCAGGATCCTGCATCTTCTTTGGTAACCCATGATCCATAATTCGGTCCTTCACACTTTCATTAAACTCCTTATCTTCCAACTGAGCTCTCCCCATCTCTATTTCATCAAGCTTCTTCCGATAACTCATAAATTTCTCCAAAACCTCCAAAATAGGTTTCGGCTCTTTCAAATCTGTTTCTTTCTTTTTCCAAGATAACTTTTACCTTCTCCTTTTGCATTTTGGAAAGTGGGTAGGATAATGGTGGTGGATTGGGTACAAACGTGAAAGGGGATCCCTCCTCACATGTTGGTTGAGTAGGCATGTATTGGATTGGATTAAGTTTGTTGGCTTCCAAGTTTTTGTTTTTTTAGCCTTTCCCATCTTCACAATTTACTCCACACTCTCTTCGGTTTGTCATTCATCCACAAAAATTCAACATAATCATCCATACCTTCCTTAAGAATGGCCAAATCTACCTTTATTGTTCTTTGTGCAAAATCCACTACACGAGTTTCAAACTTATAACCGAATACAACTGACGGCTCTCTGATGTCGGCATGATCAATGATATAAAAGTCCATCAAATAGACATACCATGGATATGAACTCGGACTTCTTGCACAATCCTTCTCCAATACTCCGTATAACCCATACAAACGAAACCAAGTTTTTTTTAGCATTTCTTCCGTCATATAGTTTCCAGGATTAGTCAAATTAAGTCCGCGTCCTATGAACCTTGGTTGTCCACGTTATATGGTATAGCAAACTTCATCAAAGGTTCAGTATGCGACCGGTACGACGCACATGAGAAACCTACCTTCTCATGACCATCTTCATTCACTAAAACACGTTTATGAGGTAGCGCCTCAAATAGCTCAACATCTCTCTTAGTCTTCTCCACTCTTGTGATGCTTGATTGACACTCATCGCTAAGCTCTCCCTCCAAATCATTAAGGTAAGCCGAAATCCACTTAAAGATTCCATTTTCTAGAATTTAAACTAGAACATACAATACAAAAATCACAAACATTAGCGTTAATGTTAGTTACAAATAATATATAAAACATAAATTAAAAATGATTAACTATCTTGACAAGCATACAAACTAAAACTAAAATAAGTCAAACAATTAACTTAGCCAAGCATTCAAACAATATAAACAAACAAATCACAAAAAAAAATTACGTCTAAGAGAAGCCGACCAGCTACTCGAAGCAGCCGGTGGCTAACCGAAAATAGTAGCCGATCGGCCGGGCTAGGCAGCCAGCCGTCGGTCCAATCAGAATAAAGCATCTGGTCAGCCGCTGTGAGCAGCCGGCCGGCTGCAGCAAAACCTGCTGGACGGAATTTTTTTCCGATTTCTTTTTTATTTCAATTTTCCGAATTTGTTATTACACAATTTTCTTAAGGATTTTCATTAAAAATATTAAAACAAAATAATTAAACTAATATTATATGAAATTAATCAAATAATAGGCTATGACCGCAGAACAAATAAAATGCAATGACACACATCAAACATCAAATAAGCACAGGATCATTTTATTACTAAAGCAACATCAAAACTAACACAAATTCCTAAACTTTATTCTTTTTATTTTTTTAATATGAATAAAACTAAATTTTTAACACCACCACTAATTTGTAGTGATTACAACATGAAAAGTAAACAAATCCTCGACAACGACGTCAAAAACTTGATGCGCGTCTTGCACTCCTAATTTTACATTTATAATCAAGAATTAATAACTTTATAACAACGCATGTGAGCAAGTATACTCGTTCGATTGTAGCAAAGTCGGGTAAGTCTAGTTCGTCCCAAGGGATTTGCGTATAATCAAAACTGGATAAATGTGTAAGTAATATGATTGTCACCATCAATATTACCGCTAGAACAAAGATCGTATAGGAAATCATAACTAAAAACAATACTTGTGTGAATTCCATTTCATCCATTGGAGAGATTAAATATGTGTGGTTAACAACTATGAATCAAAATCTAAAGTATATTGATTTTATTTCATGGTGTATTTTATAAAATCCGTATTAGCAGATTAAATTAGACAAGCCCTTTTGACCTATGATCATCTATTTCAACCCACCATAATTAGCATTTGCTAGAAAAGATTAAAAGATAAGTTTGGTTTGAATGGGTCCTTTCGACCTATTCCCAAGATAAATCATTTGACAAGTCCCTTCAACCGACTCGTCGTGGTGAGTGTCAGTCTCCAAGAAACCAAATCGACTCATGCACAAATCATTTAGAACACAGTTTACTGGAAATACTTTCGACCTTTAAATCCAATGACCATATTGTATCGATTATAAAAACATATTTAGGAATTTATCAACCATACAAACCTAATTATAATTTCTTAATCATAATTCAAACTTTCCTTTAGAATCCATGTTCATCACACAAGCATATCACACTACTCCATAATCATATAGAAATTTAAACACAATTCAACTCAAATCATCATCACATTCAACTCAAATCATCATCACATTCAACATTAAAAACACTTATATTAATTCAAACACACTAGAATAACAAGAATTTTACCACAATAGTTCTTCAAACAAAAATTATCTAACAATGGAATTTAGAGCAACTCCAAGCTTTAAATCGAATAATCAACTGAACTAACCAATCTCCAACACCTTGAAATTCGTCCTTGAATCTATAACTAGTAGGGTATAACAACTCCGTTGGGTTTAGTAGTAATTGGTGTTCTAACCTTTGCCAAGGGTTAGAATTCTTACAAATGAAAGCACACCTAGAATCATCACCAAAGGCCTTAATTTATATATGATTTAGCCTTAGAGAAGAGGGAAAAAAACCTCCTAGAGATGTTATAGAAGGGAAATGATCAACCTTCCATTGATGTGGGGGTTAATAGCTTGTTTATGGCTCAATAAACTAAACACGTTTTCAGAGTAGCTGGTAGTGAGGATAGGCAGTTAGTCGGCTCATTGAGGCTCTACAGCTGGTGGCCGTTTGACTATGCTGGTGGCTCCTCCACCCCTTCTTTCTTATTTTTTCTCTAGTCATTCTTCTTTGTTTCATTCTTCAATCTTCCTCCAAAACCTTCTGTAGAAACTAGAAGGGGGGTTGAATTGTTTCTAGTTACTTTTTCAAAACATTTCGGCTTAATCCATTGTGTGCGGTTCTTTATTGTACCTGCGGTTCTTTATCAATAAAAAACCACTGGTTCATATAGGGAACCGCCGACAGTGGAAAAACTATTTATTGAATGTTAATCTTAAACAATCCTTGGTATCAAGTTCTCAATCAAACTTCACTAGATATGAGATGTGTTTGATTGAAAGATAAATACTACAAGTAAGAAAACACACAAACACATCAAATCAAGAGTACATCAAGCAATAGTCTAAACACTAAGCACACACGTACTAAGCATTAGCTTTTCCGCAACTAAGATGTTTAGACTAAGTGATGTACACTTTACCATAATCTAAACATGAAGCACACACGTACTAACCCTAACTTTTCTGCAACTTAGATGTTTAGATTATGAGATGCACACAACACAGAACAACATATAAAAGCATCAATAAGAGTAAAGACATAAATGCAAAGGAAAGTATCGACACGATGATTTATAGTGGTTTGGTCACGAAGCTCCTTTTCGCCCTACTCCACTCCTCGAGTACACCTTACTCGAGAGTTACTTCACTAGTCAACAAACTCCTTAAGGTGGAGAAACCATACACAACGTTTCTTATCCAATTTCCGACTATAAGCTAAAATTCGAGTCCTAATCTTAGGTAGGACCAATCTACACAAAGTCGCCTACTTCACCATTTTCCGATACAAGGCTATATGTCGAGTCCTAATCTTAGGTAGGACCAATCTACACCCATCTACACCAATCTTCACACTAGTTATGTTTTATGGCCCAACATAACAAACCTTGTGTTTTATGGCCTAAACACATAAACCATATAGATCTAAGCACACAACACTTAGATCTATGACTCTAACACTATATCCAAGTATTATCAAACTTGGATCTACACAACTAACACCTAATCCAAGGATACCCATCACTTGGATCTTCTACCCTTAAAAACACATCCAAGTGAACCCAACACTTGGATCTTCTACATATACATAGTAGGAAAACAATGACTTGATCTAGAAGGAGAGATCTTCATCATGTTATGAACCCAACACTTCATGGTAATGAAAGTGTTCTTCTCTTTGCACGTAAGAGGATGAGAGGATTGAAGGAGAGAATCACATCTTAAACAAGATTAATCTAAACTAACTAATCAAGGAGTTTAAAGATGTTTTTGAAGAAACTGGGCAAAAAGGGTTAAAGAAAAACTAGAAATGATCTACTATTTATAGGGCAAGAGTGCAACGATAAAAAACACCCGGGGTTCCTTATCAATAAGGAACCTCCTGCTTGGAGAGCGTGCATTTTTGTCCTTTAGTGGGGATATGTCATCTGGGGTAGTTTATACCTTCAAATGATATTCCTTTGGCATATGGAATATGCCAAATTTAAATGAAAGAATATTCTTTGAAATATACCTTTAAGAATATTCTTTGGAATATTCCAAATTCAAATTTCTATTTTCTTTTTAATAAAACATTTTCTTAAATATAAATTTTATTAAAATCTTTTGTCACATTTGATTAAATGTGAGTTTTAAGAAAATATTAATCCTTAATCAGTTAGTTATGTTAATGACATGTTTATTCATACCTTGAGTGACTCATGCCGAATACGATCTTGGAGATGTCGAGAGAAGTATACAGATGTATTCTTGAGTGATTACGAGTACCTTAACATTTTATATAATGTATTGCGAATTATACGTTTGTCATCAATAAAACACAAAGAGATTATATCGACAAACATCGTAATGTTTGCACTAACAATCTCTTCCTTTTTATGATGACAAACAAGTAAACCATAACACATATTAAAATGTATAAGTTACTCGTTTACACTTACTTCTCCCCCTTTTGTCGAATCAAAAAGGTAGTCAACGTCTTTGAAGAAGAGAAGAATCAACGTCGAGAGAGCGCACATCCAAAGTGGTAATCATCGATAACACGTCATTTGAAGAAGTGAAGAATTGACGTCACGAGAGCTTGCATCCGAAAGGTAGTCTTCATTTGTAGAACAGGAGGATCGACTTCGAGAGAAATGCATAAAAAAAGCTAATCGTCCTTTGTGGTTGTCGGTTGAGAACCGAGAATCCAAACCGTAGACCCATCATCTAAAGATATTGAGCTTGCGTCATCCTAATGAAGTCTTCAATCAACATAGGTTAACCAACTCCATGCATAATAAAATGCTTATCTTCGAGATCCCATAATTCATTACTTGCAAGATGTTCAATGAATGCAATTTGAGTGAGTCAACGATCGCAGATGTAATGACTAGAAATCTTGCAAATGCTCCCCTTGATATGAGCTCCCCTTTGCTTGAGGCACCAATGAAGCAAGGATAGTAACAAGCTACAAAGAACGGTTAGAAAAGTCCTACAAAACAAAGTTAGTGGACAAGAGCATATATGTATAGCAATGTCACCCAAGCAGAATTAGCTTTAAACATCTTAAGTACAAAGAGAGGGACTCAAGAGAAAGCTAAAACAACCTTAACTTTTAGAAGTGTAAAAAATATGACAAGTTAAGAAAAATAACAGGGCTATTAGGTAGAAAAGAGAACCCAACTTATTTTGGTGACACCAAAAAGAATAAAGAGGACTAAGAAAGAAAAGAGATGTCCAATTTATAAAAGAAAGAAAATTGTCGAGAGGACATACTCCACTTTAATATCATGGCAAAAATACCAAACTAAAGAGAGTATGACATGGACAATAAAAACAATTCCACATAGTCGAAAAGAGAGGAAGAATGACTATGATGAAAAAGAAAATGAGGACGATAAACAAGTCATTTGCACAAACAATGACAAGCATTGAAGAAAGAAGTGTGTACACGATGCTATCAAATCCAAAAAAAATAAAAAAGTCCAAGGAGAGGATTTTGACAAGATCAAATCACAATTGATGGAATAAAGGTAGAGAAGAAACATCCATACCAATTGTAATGATAAAATATCAAAAGGTTAAAAGCTTATAATTTTTGGAATCACCCATGAAAATTCAAGATTTAACAAAAATCCTCTCAAAAGGTTAAAAACTTAGAATTGTTGGAATCACCCAATTCAATTGTAAATTTAACCGCAATCAACTCTCAACAATGAGAGAGACAAAAATAAATAACAAATCAAAGACATTTTTAACCTTAAACATAATTCCTTTAGAAAACTCCAAAAGCTTTCAGTCGGGAATCAAGGTACAAAACTAAAGAAGAACCAAAAGCGAGGATAAATTGACGCTTAAGAAAATACTAGATATATGACATTATAGGCAAGTATGCTTATGATTGTTGACACCAAAAAGATGACTCAATGATATAGAGAAAGAGATCAAATAAGCCAAAGAATAGAAAGATCAAGATGGATGGTGTTTAGCATACGATAAACTACATGCTCAAAGTTTCATAGCTCTTCTCAATCATTGTGAATGTTCAAAGAACAATTACATGACGAGAAAAGGGTGAGGCTTGACTCGACTTAGTTTAGAAAGGATAGAAGAGAGAGACTTAACTTAGAGAGGCATGATTAAAATAAATCGAGAGAGACTCAACAATGAAGTAAAGGATGACTTCACAAAATGATCCAAGAATACTATACCTTATTAGGTGATAGTGAAGTCTTGAAAGAAAACAAGAGAAGAGACTCAAAAGAGAAGAAAATAAGGAATCTTCAAGAAAACTCGTCAACGAGAGAAATAGACCAAAAACGAACAAAAGGAACTCACTGGCCTCAGTTCGTTAAATAGGTCCGCGGTTCATTATTAATAATGAGCCGCTAGGTTATTTGAGGAACCGTGGACAGTGGGTGTCCAAAAGCGATTATCGACTCAAAAGAAAATCACTTGGTCAAACAATTTAACATAAGATGCTAAATGGCTTGAACGTTAATGCTTCAGATATGACTTTTAACAATTGCACTTGCAAGTTAAAATTACTTGAATATTTCAAAAGAAATATTTAAGTTTTCAATCTTACTAGGATAGGAATTAGATTAAGATCTAAGCTTCCTTGACAATCAAGTGAGAAAATAAAGAATAAAAGGAAGATCACAAGGAAAACGATATCCAAGACCCAAAGACAAATCATGTTGAAAAACATGAAAGGAAATACAAGAAAATAAAGATCATACAAAGATGTATGAAACACAAGCCTAAAACTTAAGCATAATTTTAATCTTAGTTACACTAGAATTCTAAGATTTGCTTAAATTAGATGTCTTAGCAATAAGTAATCCACATGCTTAAATGAAAGACAAGGTGGTGGCGGAATTTGGTGGATAAGGCTTGGTGATAACCTTGTAATTCAACTCATCATAGATATAAGACATAAAAAGATGTTGATATTGACAACAATGACAATATGTTCCATGATGCATGATGTAAAACCCGCATGCTTTTACCATGAATAGTGCCCTTAAGATCGTACGTTCTAGATTAAAACTTACCTCATGTAGTATTGATCACATTCATGTGCTAATAATCAAGCAAGTGCATACGTGTATGTCATGACAAGTATCGATTACGTACGAACCCATGATAAACAGTTAATAATATATCACGTGAACATAATTAAATCATGAACACCATTTAAAATACTAACTAAAATAATTACGTAAATACTTATAATATATTTACGAGCGTTAAGTTTACGATAAACGACACGTTAAAAGAAACAGAAACACGTTAAACACGAGCACGTTTAACCACGAACGAACACGAAACATCGGGACACGAGAAAGGTACGGGTACCCCATGTGGGGCCCCCATACCCACGGCACACATATGAGAAATGGGCTTAGCCCATGGACTTTACAAGTAGAGGGGGGTAAAGTGTTAAACATGTTTTCACTATTCACTTTCAAGAAAATAAACAAAAAAAACCCTAAAAGAGTTTTTCTCCTCTCCTTTTTGCTCTCTTGGTGCCGCCACCTCTACACCACCATAAGGGGGTGTTTGATTGATTTTGATCTTAAAAACAAGTGTTAGAATACGTGTTTGTTCATCCTTTTTCCAAGCTACATAGTGGTATACCTTTCTAACCCTTCTTTTTAATTCTTTTAATCTTTGATTATTTTCATGAACATGTTATTATTTTTCTTATAAAAACAAGTAATTAATCATTGATCTAACATGTTTTGGTATTAATTAAAATCAAAGAATGGTTTATAAGGGTGTTTGTTTTTGGCCGCCTAGCAAACAAACCCGAGGGGGGGGGTTTGGTTTGCTATTGCCGCCACCACCAAGACCACAATTGGTCTTGGTTGGCTCATGTGGGACCCACGGCAGCAAGGGGACACGTGTGCCCCGGGTTTGGCCCGGGGTACGGTGTCGAATTCATACCCGATTCATGGTTCGTTGGTTAAAATCATGATCTATGTTACATGTAATTTTTATGAATCATGAACTTAGGATATAATTAATTAATAACATGAAATATTAATTAAATCATGACTTAGGTTATTTTAATTATTAGTTTATCATGACATTAAATTAACCTAAGTATTTTATGTTATAAGTTATAATTAATTAATTATTAAAACATGCCTATAATTAATTAATTTAGACATGACTTAGGTTATATTATTATTAATAATAATACACATTTTAACCTAAGTATTTTCATTTCATTTTAATTAATACATGTTACACTTTAATTAAAATGCTTAACCTATAGTTTAATTAAAATACATGAAATAATAATTAAACTATACACTATATCATATGACTTAAGAATAAGCTTATAACACTTAGACTTATATGTTAGCTTATGTAATCAGCTTAATTCTATATATGGAAACTTATTTATATAAGGCAGCTGATCTATTTTTGGAAACTTTCTATTTTTAGAAACTAATCTATTTTAAGCAGTAAATTCTATTTTAGGAAACTTTCTATTTTTGGAAACTTTCTATTTTTGGAAACTTTCTATTTTTGGAAACTTTCTATTTTTGGAAACTTTCTATTTTTGGAAACTTTCTATTTTTGGTAACTTTCTATTTTTGGAAACTTTCTATTTTTGGAAACTTTCTATTTTTGGAAACTTTCTATTTTTGGAAACCTGCTATTTTTGGAAAGTTACTTATTATTACACAGTAAGTATAATAATACATGAAACACCAGTAATACTTAATCAGATTAATCAGAATACAAGATAAACACAGTTTAAGGCTTTAAATAGTGAACCATGACCTAAAACATACTAAATCAGCTATAATGAGACACAGAACCCAGTACGTAATCAGTGAATCGATACTTATACACGTGTGTATTCATGTAGCGTTAGTGATCCAGAAGTAGGAGTCTTTCTTCCGTTCATTCACTGGACTTGAGGTACGGATTCCCGTCCTTTCAGTATGGACATTCCTTCCTTATTAGGATTTCCCCGTATGCAGCCAACTGTTTTCCCCAGCATTTGTTTTATTGTTTTGAACTGCTTATGTTAATTTAGCATAAACTATAGCCATATACAAGCATGACCAGTTTCACCTAGTTATGGAGGTACCATAACCATAGCATTGGAGGCACCGATGTTATGACTTCCCCACGGCGGAGTGATTGCTCGTGGCGTCCCTTTTTCAGTTTGGCCATATTATTATATCAGGTGGGGCGTATGGGTGCATCCTAGTTACATGTTTTATTCAGTTTATCATGGTGAATGTGGTGTGTGCCTTGCACCCTTCACAAGGAGTTGATCCCTCCTACCCAAATCAGTATATTGATTAGACGCATCCCCTCTAATCAGCATGATGAGGTCACCCCTCCAAGTATTCATGCACGTGACCTTTTCATGACCTATATGGGCTATGGTATATATATGTTAAAACAGTTTTCACAGGTTAAACATAAGGCTTTTCAAACTATAAAACCAGTTTTCTTGTTACTTAATCAGTTTACTCAGTACTTAGTCTTCCGCTGTTATATGTTACATGCTTATCCTATATCATGCTTTATTGTACATCCGTGCACTGAGCGTCTTGCTCAGCCGTTTTCCTTTTCATGTTCCCAAAACGGCAGGTACTCAGGGACGCTCGTAGATCTCAAACGTAGGTGCATATGGACTGGAAGCTTTACTGTCTTTCTTTACTTTATGCATTTCCTTTACTTTGATACAGTTGCTATGGACATTGTTTCGTCCTTTCCTTTTTCAGTATTTATGTTTGTGTGTGATGAGCTTTACTTTGGGATACCGATGTTTGATTCCGGTATTTCCCTTTTATGGTTGAATAATGCTTAGACATTTATCCTTGTATGCTTTGATGACACGCCATGATTATGCGTAATATTCCATTTCCAAAATGGGGTGTTACAATTATGGTATCAGAGCCAAGGCTTCGACCTGTAGGCTCTCAAATATGACCTGTGATTAGTGGGTAGTCACTACGGTCTTCCTAGAACTGACAGTTGTTTTCATGCATTCATCATTTTTAAGCATACATATACATGTCATTGTTACAGGGTTTTTGACTAAGTAATGGTTGGTACAGGACTGGCCCTATTTAGTCGCATGTGTTTTATCGAAACTTTTAGATTTGGGACCGACCCATAGGCGTCCCCTCGATATGTCTTTTAATTTGAGTGAACTGACCTAAGGCGTTCACTCTCGAGCATCAAAAGTTTTCATAAAACTGCATCATGCATTCATACAAAGATTTTCTTGCATAAAATTTTTCTCGTGAAATTTTGGCATAAATTTTTTTTTTCTTTTATATATTTTATGTTTGAACTGTTAATCATATGTTTTATGTTATACTGTCAGATGGTTCTCACACGCGAGCAAGAGCAGCTCAATGCTACGATTCAGGCTGCCATGCAAGCCTTACTTCCTCAACTGAGGAATGACATTCGTGCTGAAGTCCAAGCTGCGAATAATCAGCAGCCGCAGAATCAGGCACCTCCTCCTCCTCCTCCCCCAGTGACTCTAGCGGTATGGTTGGAAAGATTTAACAAGCTCCGTCCTAGAGCTTTCGAAAAGACTGATAGCCCCAGCGATGCTGAAAGCTGGCTGACTCACATTGAGAAAATCTTCAATGCTATGGGATGTGACCCCGCCTTCAAGGCAAGATTGGCATGCTACAGATTTGAAGGCGATGTACTCAACTGGTGGCTAGCTTTGACGCAGTCAGAAGGAGGTGATGAATGGGTCGCTGGTTTGACATGGGCCCAATTCAAGGAGAGAGTGATGGAACAGTTCTTTCCTAAGGCAGAGCAGGACAAACTCAAGCGTGAATACCACGGGATACGTCAGAGACAGGGCGAGAATAGCAACGAATTCATGCAGCGCTTTCTTCGCCTTGCTGGTTTTCTAGGAGCAGCGGCTGGTACACCTGAGGAGCAGGCACACCATTTTAGGTGGGCACTTCTCACCTCGGTTGCGAACAATCTAGTATGTGCTACGTTCAATACAGTAGCACAAGTGGCTGACGCAGCAAGAAAGCTTGAGATGTTGCAGGAACGCGATGAGTTCGGGGAAGCTGAAAGACCCGACAAGAGGTAAAACATTTCATGTTCTAGCGTTAACCAGACCGCATCCTATCGTTATATGTTCTATAATCATCTCTTAAACTGTATCTTCCAGGCAGAAAACTGGGGACCGGTCTCAGCCGGCTACCCAGCAGCAGCCCAATCAGCCCAAAGGAAACGGTCACTCTAACGACCGTTCTGTTGTGGAAAGGCGCAGCGGTAATGATAATTACCGTAACAATGCGGGACACTCCAACAACAGCAGGTCCTACTATTTACGCAGCTTCTTATGATTTCATTGTTATATCTCTCATGCTGACACTATATTAATCTCTACCAGGAACCACGGTAACGGAAGGGACCAGAACCACAGGGGTTCTCAGCCTAACCGTTCAGCTAAGACTGGTAAACATCGTATGACGCTTACGTCCTATACTCGTGCATATACTTTATTCTTAACACGTTTTGTCATCAGCAGGCCCTCAGCAAGCAAGGACTCCTGCTGGAGGATTCACTCATCCTCTTTGCAGCACCTGCCATCGCAGACACCCTGGCCCATGTCGTCGTGACTCCGACGCATGCTACAAGTGCGGCCTCCCTGGCCATCGTATGAGAGATTGCCGTAAGGGTGAAATGGAGGGTACTTCGGGTCATGCTGATACTAAACCGCCTCCTACCACTGGGCGTGTCTACACGACATCGCGCGATCAGGCAAACAAATCTACAGGTACCATTACTGGAATTTTGTATATGTACGGCCAGGCTGCATGTGTTCTTTTCGACACGGGTGCCACTCATTCAGTTGTTTCCACTGCTTATGCTAAGAACATCAGGACACTTCCCTTGCCATTAGAAACTAAGCTTACCATTTCCACGCCTCTGAGGGACTCTGTATTAATAACTCATGTATACAAGAGTCTTCCTCTAGAGTTTGACGATAAAGTTCGTGCAGTAGATGCACTTCCCCTAGACATGATTGAGTTCGATATGATTCTCGGCATGGATTGGCTATCCAAGCACCATGCTACCATAGACTGCCATTCTTATCGAGTGATCTTCGGCGACATTAATGCACCAGAGTACATCCATAACGGGTTCATACCCGGACGGTCTGTACAAGTCATATCTACCTTGCAAGCACGTGCATTACTGTCACATGGCTGCGAAGGTTATCTCGCTACGGTTCATGACATGGATGCTGAATCCCCATCGATTCAGGATCAACCAGTAGTTTCGGAATTTCAAGACGTCTTCCCAGATGAACTTCCAGGCATACCACCTGCAAGAGAAGTGGAGTTCAACATCGACCTTGTTCCAGGAGCGGAGCCAATCTCTAAGGCTCCGTATCGTATGGCTCCCATAGAGTTAAAAGAACTGAAGGACCAACTGCAGGAACTTCTTGAACGAGGGTTCATTAGACCGAGCGCATCTCCATGGGGCGCACCGGTCTTATTCGTTAAGAAGAAGGACGGCAGCATGCGACTTTGCATTGACTACCGTGAACTTAATAAGATTACCATACGCAACAGATATCCACTGCCACGTATAGACGATCTGTTTGACCAACTTCAAGGAGCCAAACACTTCTCAAAGATCGATCTAAGGTCAGGCTACCATCAGCTAAGGGTTAAAGAGCAGGATATTGCCAAGACTGCTTTTCGTACCCGCTATGGCCATTATGAGTTTGTAGTCATGCCATTCGGCCTGACTAACGCTCTAGCAGTATTCATGGATCTGATGAACAGAATCTTCCATGAATTCCTTGATAAATTTGTCATTGTATTCATCGATGACATCTTGATATTCTCAAAGTCCACGGAGGAACACGAAGATCATCTCCGTACTGTACTACAGATTCTTCGTCAGAAGCAGCTGTATGCGAAATTCTCCAAGTGTGAGTTCTGGTTAAACAAGGTGGCATTCTTAGGTCACATTGTATCAGCAGAAGGGATCACTATGGACCCAGCGAAGGTTGAGGCTATCACTAAATGGCCAAGACCAACATCAGCGACAGAAATCCGCAGTTTCTTAGGCTTAGCTGGATATTATCGAAGATTCGTGGAGAACTTTTCCCGCCTGGCATTGCCTCTCACCAAACTGATGCGAAAAGGAGAGAAATTCGTCTGGACGGAAGAACGAGAGAAGAGCTTCGAAGACCTAAAGCAGAAGTTAGTATCTGCACCTATTCTTACTCTCCCATCTGGTACAGGTGGATTTCAGATCTATAGCGATGCATCGGGGAAGGGACTGGGCTGTGTTCTCATGCAACATGGGAAAGTGATCGCGTATGCTTCACGGCAACTTAAGCCCTATGAAGAAAACTACCCTACGCATGACCTGGAACTTGCTGCAGTGGTGTTCGCATTGAAGATATGGAGGCATTACTTATACGGAGAATCATGCGACATTTTCACGGATCACAAGAGCTTGAAGTATATCTTCACACAGCGAGAATTGAACATGAGACAAAGGAGATGGTTGGAACTGTGAAGGATTATGATATTAACCTACAGTATCATCCCGGGAAAGCTAATGTAGTAGCAGATGCACTCAGCAGAAAGTCCGGAATGATAAACGGCATTGAGATCAAGGAACAAAACATAAGGGACTTGGAGCGGCTTGACATTGAAATCATGGTACGTGGGCAGCACGGATACTGGGCGAATCTTACAGTAGAACCTGAGTTACTGACTAGGATTAAGGAAGCGCAGAAGGATGATGGAGAGATTTGGGCGATAATTCAGAATTTGGAGAAGCAGACAGAATTCAGAATGGACGCAGACGGTATCGTTTGGCAGGGCACGAGACTTTGTGTTCCTGACAATCAAGAACTCCGGGAAGCATTGTTAGCTGAAGCTCACAGCTCCCCATTTTCTATACATCCTGGGTCGACAAAAATGTACCATGACATCAGACAGCACTTTTGGTGGAGTGGTATGAAACAGGATGTAGCCACGTATGTCTCCAAATGTCTTACCTGCCAGCAGGTTAAGATTGAACATCAGCGATCTGGCGGTCTCCTTCAACCGTTGGATATTCCAGAGTGGAAGTGGGACAAAATCACCATGGATTTTGTTACCGGTCTTCCGCCTACCAAGAAGAAGCACGATGCTATTTGGGTCATCGTTGATCGACTCACCAAATCAGCTCATTTCTTACCGATACGCAAGGAAGATCCGGTAAGTAAACTCGCAGATACGTACAGAAGGGAGATCATGAGACTCCACGGCACTCCCTCCAGCATCGTCTCAGACAGAGATCCTCGTTTCACGTCGCGATTCTGGAAAGGTCTGCAAAAAGCTTGGGGTACACAACTTAAGCTGAGCACAGCCTTTCATCCTCAAACGGACGGACAATCGGAGCGAACAATTCAGACATTGGAAGATATGTTAAGGTCGTGTGCGTTGGAATGGACAGGTGATTGGGACGAGTACATCTGTTTAGTCGAGTTTGCATACAACAACAGCTGGCACGCAAGTATCAAATGTGCTCCTTTCGAAATGTTGTATGGCAGAAAGTGTCGCGCTCCAACTTGCTGGGATCAAGTGGGAGAGCGAACACTTGAAGGACCAGAGATTATAGAAATGACCAACGAGAAGATTGAGGTAGCTAAACAGAAACTGCAGGAAGCGCGTTCACGCCAGAAGAGTTACGCCGATAAGCATCGTAGGGACATACATTTTAATGTGGGAGATCACGTCTTCCTCAAGGTTTCGCCGGTACGTGGTGTTAAACGCTTCGGGATCAAAGGAAAACTCAGTCCTCGGTTCATCGGACCATTTGATATCGTTGAACGAATCGGCGAAGTATCTTACCGATTGGCGTTACCTCCTCAGCTTTCACACGTGCATAACGTGTTCCATGTGTCCTTACTCAGAGGGTACAATTATCATCCCCTTCACATGGTTCAGTATCCACTAGAACAGATACGTGAAGATCTCACGTTTATAGAAGAACCCGAACGAGTACTCGACAGACAAGAACGAGTCATGAGAAGGAAGACGATTCCTTTCGTCAAAATCCTTTGGAGGGACCATACCGAGCGGGAAGCCACTTGGGAAACAGAGGAGTCTATCCGGGCTTCTTACCCTCACTTCATATTTTGAGTTCGGGTATGTCACTTCTTTTCAGCTTACTTTATCTATAATTCGGGGACGAATTATTCTTTTTAGGGGGGAAGAATTGTAAAACCCGCATGCTTTTACCATGAATAGTGCCCTTAAGATCGTACATTCTAGATTAAAACTTACCTCATGTAGTATTGATCACATTCATGTGCTAATAATCAAGCAAGTGCATACGTGTATGTCATGACAAGTATCGATTACGTACGAACCCATGATAAACAGTTAATAATATATCACGTGAACATAATTAAATCATGAACACCATTTAAAATACTAACTAAAATAATTACGTAAATACTTATAATATATTTACGAGCGTTAAGTTTACGATAAACGACACGTTAAAAGAAACAGAAACACGTTAAACACGAGCACGTTTAACCACGAACGAACACGAAACATCGGGACACGAGAAAGGTACGGGTACCCCATGTGGGGCCCCCATACCCACGGCGCACATATGAGAAATGGGCTTAGCCCATGGACTTTACAAGTAGAGGGGGGTAAAGTGTTAAACATGTTTTCACTTTTCACTTTCAAGAAAATAAACAAAAAAAACCCTAAAAGAGTTTTTCTCCTCTCCTTTTTGCTCTCTTGGTGCCGCCACCTCTACACCACCATAAGGGGGTGTTTGATTGATTTTGATCTTAAAAACAAGTGTTAGAATACGTGTTTGTTCATCCTTTTTCCAAGCTACATAGTGGTATACCTTTCTAACCCTTCTTTTTAATTCTTTTTAATTCTTTTAATCTTTGATTATTTTCATGAACATGTTATTATTTTTCTTATAAAAACAAGGTAATTAATCATTGATCTAACATGTTTTGGTATTAATTAAAATCAAAGAATGGTTTATAAGGGTGTTTGTTTTTGGCCGCCTAGCAAACAAACCCGAGGGGGGGTTTGGTTTGCTATTGCCGCCACCACCAAGACCACAATTGGTCTTGGTTGGCTCATGTGGGACCCACGGCAGCAAGGGGACACGTGTGCCCCGGGTTTGGCCCGGGGTACGGTGTCGAATTCATACCCGATTCATGGTTCGTTGGTTAAAATCATGATCTATGTTACATGTAATTTTTATGAATCATGAACTTAGGATATAATTAATTAATAACATGAAATATTAACTAAATCATGACTTAGGTTATTTTAATTATTAGTTTATCATGACATTAAATTAACCTAAGTATTTTATGTTAGAAGTTATAATTAATTAATTATTAAAACATGCCTATAATTAATTAATTTAGACATGACTTAGGTTATATTATTATTAATAATAATACACATTTTAACCTAAGTATTTTCATTTCATTTTAATTAATACATGTTACACTTTAATTAAAATGCTTAACCTATAGTTTAATTAAAATACATGAAATAATAATTAAACTATACACTATATCATATGACTTAAGAATAAGCTTATAACACTTAGACTTATATGTTAGCTTATGTAATCAGCTTAATTCTATATATGGAAACTTATTTAATTAAGGCAGCTGATCTATTTTTGGAAACTTTCTATTTTTAGAAACTAATCTATTTTAAGCAGTAAATTCTATTTTAGGAAACTTTCTATTTTTGGAAACTTTCTATTTTTGGAAACTTTCTATTTTTGGAAACTTTCTATTTTTGGAAACTTTCTATTTTTGGAAACTTTCTATTTTTGGTAACTTTCTATTTTTGGAAACTTTCTATTTTTGGAAACTTTCTATTTTTGGAAACTTTCTATTTTTGGAAACCTGCTATTTTTGGAAAGTTACTTATTATTACACAGTAAGTATAATAATACATGAAACACCAGTAATACTTAATCAGATTAATCAGAATACAAGATAAACACAGTTTAAGGCTTTAAACAGTGAACCATGACCTAAAACATACTAAATCAGCTATAATTAGACACAGAACCCAGTACGTAATCAGTGAATCGATACTTATACACGTGTGTATTCATGTAGCGTTAGTGATCCAGAAGTAGGAGTCTTTCTTCCGTTCATTCACTGGACTTGAGGTACGGATTCCCGTCCTTTCAGTATGGACATTCCTTCCTTATTAGGATTTCCCCGTATGCAGCCAACTGTTTTCCCCAGCATTTGTTTTATTGTTTTGAACTGCTTATGTTAATTTAGCATAAACTATAGCCATATACAAGCATGACCAGTTTCACCTAGTTATGGAGGTACCATAACCATAGCATTGGAGGCACCGATGTTATGACTTCCCCACGGCGGAGTGATTGCTCGTGGCGTCCCTTTTTTCAGCTTGGCCATATTATTATATCATGTGGGGCGTATGGGTGCATCCTAGTTACATGTTTTATTCAGTTTATCATGGTGAGTGTGGTGTGTGCCTTGCACCCTTCACAAGGAGTTGATCCCTCCTACCCAAATCAGTATATTGATTAGAGGCATCCCCTCTAATCAGCATGATGAGGTCACCCCTCCAAGTATTCATGCACGTGACCTTTTCATGACCTATATGGGCTATGGTATATATATGTTAAAACAGTTTTCACAGGTTAAACATAAGGCTTTTCAAACTATAAAACCAGTTTTCTTGTTACTTAATCAGTTTACTCAGTACTTAGTCTTCCGCTGTTATATGTTACATGCTTATCCTATATCATGCTTTATTGTACATCCGTGCACTGAGCGTCTTGCTCAGCCGTTTTCCTTTTCATGTTCCCAAAACGGCAGGTACTCAGGGACGCTCGTAGATCTCAAACGTAGGTGCATATGGACTGGAAGCTTTACTGTCTTTCTTTACTTTATGCATTTCCTTTACTTTGATACAGTTGCTATGGACATTGTTTCGTCCTTTCCTTTTTCAGTATTTATGTTTGTGCGTGATGAGCTTTACTTTGGGATACCGATGTTTGATTCCGGTATTTCCCTTTTATGGTTGAATAATGCTTAGACATTTATCCTTGTATGCTTTGATGACACGCCATGATTATGCGTAATATTCCATTTCCAAAATGGGGTGTTACACATGACATAATCATGTGATGGAGTAAGAACACAAAAAGGAAGTGGTGAAAAAGAGAATTTCCAAAATTAATTTTCTTAGAAGGAGAAAAGATTTAATTTGGTGTGTTCTTTAGTGAGTTTGGATTGAAAGAGAATTTAGAAAATAGTGGATAATGAAGGCTTTCATTTGTGAAAAATACATTTTGCTTTGGTGTGAAAGAGATTTCAAAATGCTTTGCGTTAAGAGGAGAAAGCACATGATATTTTGGGAGTGACCAAAGGTTTGAAACAAGGATTCCACAGGGTGATGGAACAATTGGGAAGTTTTAGAAAACCCGTTTTTGAAGGTGTCTGTCCGCGATTCCTTTTATCCACCGGCGGTTCCATATCGATATGTAGCCGCGGTCTCTATAAAGAACCGCCCACAGAGGGTGTGTTTTGGAGGATTAGGGAATTTTTCCAATTCGGCAAATCCTAATGTTCTAATTTTTCCAATTCGGAAAATCCTAATGTTCTAGTCTAAATTATCATAAAGTTATGCTAAAGGGCATTAAAAACTAGAATACACACAAAGGAAAAACACTAAGGTTCAATTAGCACGTAGGAGGAAAGCTAAGAAAAACCTAATGCCTACAAAAGAAAAAGACTCCTAATGAAATTCAAAGTTCATCAAAGTAAACAATCATTAGTTATATTTAGGAAGAGCCATTTAATCAACTTAGAGAATGAGTATGAGACTATCGAGGTGCTCAATTAAGGCTAAGCACGACCGTTTTTTATGAGTTATATGATAACCCAACTTCTCACATGGAAGTAATTCAACCGTTAGGTCAAATTAAGATTCTAGTGCATAAATTCTCTAGTAGTCATTCTTAAGTTAGACAAAATGTAATTCCTACATTTGTATAATAAAGTGTAGCAAGGATGAAAAGTGTTTGACGACACAATGCACAAGCTAATGAGGGAGAATGCACCATTGCATATCTTGTCAAATAAATATAGTTAAGGTTATTTACCTTAATAGAACTTGAGGCCAATAACTTTGAAGTGTATAAACAACGTTTACACAAAACAAAGGAACACTCTTGATTGGTCTTTCGGAAATGACACATTTACAAATTGCATTACAATGTAAATTACTTGAGTATTTTGGATGAAACATCCAAGTTGTCAAACCGACTCCATTGTGCATTATAAGAAATTATTAAACAAATATGTCTAATAATTTGAACAAGTAGATTCAATATACCATCATCAACACAAGTGTGAGTTATGATCCGATGTATATTATTAATAAACCACATTTATGTCTACACTTAAAAAACATGTCAATTAGATTTGATAATGATACCAATCATAGTTTGAATAATGAATTGATATTTAATTGAAATCTTTCTTGATTCCTACAAACACTCCTTTAAGAGAAAATAGCTAAGATTTTTAGAGGGTGTTTCATGTTTTATAGTGAGACATTAATCTACTTGAACTAATAACACAATGATCAAGTAAGACGACCCACATCAATAGATTTGACAAGCTCCCAAAACTTTTGAACCTAAAAGTGTTAAAGAACATGCCAAAGTGTACAAAAGTTTTATGTAACATTTGTAAACCAAGAGATGTTAATCATATATGCAATGCACACATAAATAGACAACTAAGTAACACTACTACCAATAGTAATGATCACTTAAGAATGCCCAACGACAAAAGAAAAAGCACAAAAGCATTCGTCTTCGTTTTGAGTGTTAGATACACCAAAGTATGCATAGCTTGATTTTATTTGAAAATAGTTTTCGACCCATTTCAAAATTTAATTAAGTTCAACACTTTATAAATATATCAATTTTCAAAGATATATCAACAAGAGATGTCCAACTTAATAGAAAAGAGTAAAACACAAGTTTTACGACAAACCGACGCTCAATACTTTGGACAAAGTATGGAACTTAGAAAACATCCAAATTTTAATAATTGAATAAAGGTTTGGAAGCATTTTAGAAAGGAAATTCAATTACGCTCGAAATGACGGGTGGCACGACTTCTACGGACTTACAGTTGATTTTATATGATTTTTCAAAGTTTCAAAAATTTGTGTCGGACTGACTGCGGTTTCTTATTGGTAAGGAACCTCGGGGAACAGATAAAGAACCACGGTCAGCAGGTAAAAATGAAGTTTTTGGCCAAAATCATTTGGTAACATTTTGGAAGGACTTAGGACTCTAAAAAATCATTTTAGACACATAGGACTCGTATTTTAGAGTTAATTATGACATAAAAGATTTTTATACTTCCAAACATGAAAAGATTTAATTCAAGCTATTATACAACGTTTATTTAACACCAAAACTTGTATGAATGAAACAACAAAACACATTTCATAAGTAATCACTCTTCATGAACAATTTGATACAAAGATCGTGTCTATTTTTAAAAACCGTTTCCATTTTTAAAAACCCTTTGTTTTGAAAACGAGAGCAAGGATCGATCCAAGCTTTAAAGCACAACATACTTAAGAGATCTTGAATAAACACGCTCTGATACCAACTGTAGAAACTATACGGGGGGTTAAATAGTTTCTAGTTAATTTTTCAAAACATTTCGGCTTAATCTACTGTGCGCGGTTCTTTATTGTACCCGCGGTTCATTATCAATAAAGAACCGCCGGTTCATTTAGGGAACCTCCAGTAGTGGACGAAACTATTTATTGAATGTTAATCTTAAACAATCCTTGGTATCAAATTCTCGACCAAGCTTCACTAGATATGAGATGTATTTGATTGAAAGATAAATACTACAAGTAAGAAAACACACAAACACATCAAATCAAGAGTACATCAAGCAATAGTCTAAACACTAAGCACACACGTACTAAGCATTAGCTTTTCCGCAACTAAGATTTTTAGACTAAGTGATGTACACTTGACCATAATCTAAACATGAAGCACACACGTACTAAGCCTTAACTTTTCCGCAACTTAGATGTTTAGATTATGAGATGCACACAACAAACAACAACATATAAAAGCATCAATAAGAGTAAAGACATAAATGTAAAGGAAAGTACCGACACGATAATTTATAGTGGTTCGGTCACGAAGCTCCTCTTCGCCCTACTCCACTCCTCGAGTACACCTTACTCGAGAGTTACTTCACTAGTCAACAAACTCCTTAAGGTGGAGAAACCATACACAACGTCGCTTATCCAATTTCCCACTCTAAGCTAAAAGTCGAGTCCTAATCTTAGGTAGGACCAATCTACACAGCGTCGCCTACTTCACCATTTTCCGACACAAGGCTATATGTCGAGTCCTAATCTTAGGTAGGACCAATCTACACCCATCTACACCAATCTTCACACTAGATATGTTTTATGACCCAACATAACAAACCTTCTGTTTTATGGCCTAAACGCATAAACCATATAGATCTAAGCACATAACACTTAGTTATATGACTCTAACACTATATCCAAGTATTAACAAACTTAGATCTACACAACTAACACCTAATCCAAGGATACCTATCACTTGGATCTTCTACCCTTACAAACACATCCAAGTGAACCCAACACTTGGATCTTCTACATATACATAGTAGGAAAACAATGACTTGATCTAGAAGGAGAGATCTTCATCATGTTATGAACCCAACACTTCATGGTAATGAAAGTGTTCTTCTCTTTTCACTTGAGAGGATGAGAGGATTGAAGGAGAGAATCACATCTTAAACAAGATTAATCTAAACTAACTAATCAAGGAGTTTAAAGATGTTTTTGAAGAAACTGTGCAAAAAGGGTTAAAAAAGATGGAAATTATCCACTATTTATAGGGCAAGAGTGCAACGGTCAAAAACACATGCGGTTCCTTATCAATAAGGAACCGCGGCCCGGGGTTCCTTATCAATAAGGAACCTCCTGCTTGGAGACCGTGCATTTTTGTCCTTTAGTGGGTATATGCCATCTAGGGTAGTTTATACCTTCAAAGGATATTCCTTCAGCATATGGAATATGCCAAATTGAAAATAAAGAATATTCTTTGGAATATACCTTAGGGAATATTCGTTGGAATATTCTAAATTCAAATTTCCATATTCTTTTTAATAAAACATTTTCTTAAAAATAAATTTTATTAAAATCTTTTGTCACATTTGATTAAATGTGAGTTTTAAGAAAATATTAATCCTTGATCACTTAGTTAGGTTAATGACATGTTTATTCATACCTTGAGTGATTCATGCCGAATGCGATCTTGGAGATGTCGAGAGAAGTATACAAATGTATTCTTGAGTGATTACGAGTACCTTAACATTTTATATAATGTATTGCGAATTATACGTTTGTCATCAACAAAACACAAAGAGAATACATCGACAAAACATCGTAATGTTTGCACTAACACTTTCCAAAACACTTACTTATCTTATTATTCATCATAGAAAAGCCACACTTTCGTATCTCGTTTATCCTTTCTCCTTCAAATTCCGTCTTTCTCGTGTCTTTCTTTCTTTAGTTCGTGTTTCCTTTCTTCTTGTTTACTACAAACACAAGAACTGAACTTTGCACAATATTAGCTATACAAGTCTGTTTATTACCACAAATCCTACATAAAAACTATAGATAACGCGTATAAAAACATGTTAGATTTGAGCGTTATCAACCTCCAATAATATTGGTCATATAACGATGTGTGGAGATTGGCTATAAAGGTGGAGGGGTAACTGTGGAAAAAGACTAGTATCTCTCGTTTTACTAGTCTTGATATGGGAAATGAAAGGGTAAACGAGTTGTAGGTTCGAACTAGACTCGAAATCCAAATATTATCGCACCTCCAAATTTAGGGCCTAGTCAAAACCAATTTTCTAACTCTAGTTCTAGTTGGGGAGGGGTTACAACTAGTGAGCATTGATACAAGTGTCAAGGTCTTGCTCATTTTCTTGTCGAGTGTCCAAATAGTCAAATTGTTACTATATTAGAAGAGGATTTTGGGCATGTTTTTATGAGTGTGGAGATGAGGCTGAAAATAATGTTTTTGATAAACAGGAAATCACTTATTTTGATTCTTGGGAGTCACTAGTGGTTAGAAAAACATTGATTACGGTGGTGGCGAATGCGGTCGATTCATGGTTAAGGCACAAAATTTTTCACACAAAGTATACATGTAAATGCAAGGTTTGTAACGTAATCATTGATGGAGGAAGCTGCGAGAATGTCATTTCAGCCATAATGGTTAGTAAGTTGAGCTTGAGGACCAAAGAACATCCACATCCTTACAAATTGGCATGATTCAAGAATGGTAATGGAGTAAGGGTTTCTAAAAGGTGTTTAGTGAATTTCTCAATAGGAAGAAAGTATTTTGATGAAGTTTGATGTGATGTAGTGTGTATGGATGCGTGTCATTTGTTTCTTAGTAGACCATGGCAATTTGATCGTAAGGCTATGTACGGCGGACATATGAAAACCTATAGTTTCAAGAAGGACGGTGAAACCATTACACTTGGCCCATCTGATATAAGAAAGGAGTTAAAGAACCAGTTGGTGTCTCAACTAAAGTTCTTAGCAGAGGCACAAGATGCGACTAATTTGTATGCTTTACTGGTAGTAGAATCAAACGAATGTCATTTTGACGTTCCTCATGAGGTGAAAGCTATACTTGATGAGTTTGCGGATGTGGTTTCTTGATGAGTTACCACCCCCGCTGCCTCTAACGAGGGACATCCAACACTACATCGACTTTGTACCCAAAGTTGTCATACCTCATAAAGCTACATATAGGATGAACAACAAAGAGCGCGAAGAGTTGCGAAGGCAAGTACATAAATTAATGGAAAAGGGTTGCTATTGAGAAAGCATGAGCCTCTGTGCGGTACCGGTGTTATCGGTTCTAAAGAAAGACGGGTCATGGCGAATGTGTGTATATAGTCGTGCGGTTAACAAGATAACAATCAACCGTTTTCCAATTCCGTAGTTTGATGATTCAATCGATCAATTGTGTAGAAACTAGAGGGGGGGGGGGGGTTGAATAGTTTCTCTTTGGTTTATGTCTTAATTAAAATTCCTTTCAATTAGGTTTGTCTCAAAACTATCTTTTACTTAAAAGCTAGTTGTATAATGATTAGGTTCAACTCTAATGCATTGACAATGACAAGTAGTTGTTGTATGTGATGTAATAATGAAAGTAAGTAAAGAGTAAGGAAAGAAGCAACCTAATAGGAAGACACCAAGATTTATAGTGGTTCGGCAACGAAGCTCTATATTCGTTCATACTCTACTCCTCGAGTACACCTTACTCGAGATTTCCACTATATCCACAAGCTCCCTTCTTGGCGGAGAAAACCTTACAACGTCGCTTACATTATTTTCCGACACTAAGCTAAATGTCGAGACCTAATCTTAGCTAGGACCAATCTACACAACGTTGCTTACTTCACCATTTTACGACACAAGGATAGATGTCGAGTTCTAATCGAAAGATAGAACCAATCTTCACAACGTTGCCTACTTCACCATTTTCTGACACAAGGCTAGATGTCGAGTTCTAATCGAAAAATAGAACCAATCTTCACGACTCTTCACTTTAAAGCTAAGTGAGAACTCACAAGACACAACTACACATCACTTTATAGTCTAGTGAGAACTCACAAAACAAAACCACAAGTCACTTTATAGTTTAGTGAGAACTAACAATACACAACTCTTACAAGTCAAAAATACATATCCAAGATATACACATGTAACTTGGATCTACACAACACAAATCCAAGTATACACATATACAATGGATTTACACAAGACTAATCCAAGTATTCACTAATACAATGGATTAACACAACTAATCCAAGTATACACAAATACTTTAGATCTACACAAGACACAAATAAAACAAATGATGAACATGACTAGATCTTTAAGAGAAGATGATCTTCATCAAGGCTTCATTTTTAATCACATCACAAGTGTGTAAGTGATATTCTCTTTGGACAAAGTAAATAAGGAGATCAAGGGTATAATAATAAGTAAACATACTTAACACTTTAAGTTATCATTTACAAATGATTAGGAATTAGAAAAGAGAAAGATGGCACAAAGAGTGTCCAAAAAGGGTTATGGAAAATGCAGATTTGATTCACTATTTATAGGAGACAAAGGACAACGACTCTCTGCCTGCGGTTCTTTAATTGACTTACGGTTCCTTATCACTATGGAACCGCATAGGCATTTAAGGATCCGTGGTAGTAGACTCCGCTCCCTTTTGTCTTTTAGTGGGAAGTAATATCTGAGGTAAGTTTTTACCTTCAAAGGATATTCGTATGGCATTTGGAATATGCCATATTCAAATTTATAATTTCCATTTTAATAAAACATTTTCTTAAAAAGAAAGTTTATTTGAAAAATCTTTTGTCACATTTGACAAAATGTAATTTTAGGACTAATAACTAGATTTTACTTAGTTATAAAAGTTCGTTGAATCCGATCTTTTCGAATTGATTACTCGTTAAAAGTGCGACTCAGTCGTTCTTAGTGGACAAATAAAATGGTTTGGTTATCTATTTTAAACTAAAAGCAAATATAAAAATGTCGTTGAGTAAAATAAAGCTTTAAAAATTAAACTAAAAATTACTAGAAAAACACTTGGTAAAAATAGAGATTTCGGGAAGCGTTGCAAATTTTGGAAATTAAAACTTTATAAAAACAAGAAATTAAACCCATCGGAATAATCCTAATCGGAATGCCACCGGAATAAGATCGAAATGTGGCTTGTCGGAATGAACAGATTAAATCATTTCGTCAAATCCCAGGCGAGCAGTTTCATGAAGCATTTAGTAGACTTAAGGAGTTATTAAGAACATGCCCTCATCACGATGTTCCAAAATGGGAGCTTGTCAAAGTCTTCTATGATGGGTTGGATTATAACAACCAACAATTTGTCATGGCCACTAGTGGGGGTATGTTTTTCTCGCGACCTATGGAGGAAGAATGGGAGTTTTTCGAAAAACTAAGCAAAGGTTCCAAGACCCAAGCTTCAGTGGATCGAAACAACCACCCATCTTCCGCCAATTTTGTGTCTAACCAACGTGGCACAAATTCTGAAATTAGCGAGTTAAGTAAGAAAGTTGATCTTTTGTTGAAAAATCTAGGAAAAGGTGTTCCAAGTGTGTCTAATGTGTCGCATAGTGGGTGTTCAATGTGTGGTGATCCAAGTCACTCTGTCGATAATTGTCAAAGTTGGGGGGCACCACCAAATGAGGAGGTGAATGGAGTCTATGGAGGTCGTCCACGAAATGACCCATTCTCCGAAAGTTACAATCCTGGATGGCGCAATCACCCCAACTTCCGTTGGAAAGATGAAGAGAATCGCCCTAATAATGCCCAACAACAACACTATGGTTACAAACCAAGGTATGAGGGTGGCGATTCATCTAACTTCCAACAAAATTCTTGCAATCATAGGCCACAACAGCAATAGATCGGGACGTACATCAACGTTAGCTTACGATCCTGAAGTTGAGAAAAGTGCAAGGTTGAGGAGGAAAACGCTTCGACAGTTTTCTACTAATCTTAATTTTTCAGGTTTATCAGAGCTTTTCGCTGAAATGCCAGGTGACGAAGATGTTGGCGGAGGTGCTAGCGGAAGTAGTAGCGGAGAAGAATCCCCACCACGGGGTGTTGATTCTTATTACAGGTCGGGGATCTTCGAGGATCCCTCGCCTATCGTTTATCCGGATCCGGTTAAAGGGGTTACAAGTAACTTCCAGATCTAGCCGAACCTCATGGCAATCTTGCCAGTGTTTAGAGGTCGTGAGGAGCCATAGGCACACCCGTAAGAGTTAAGACTTTCGCGTTTTAAAGCTCCCTATATAAAAGCCTAGCAAAACTTGACTTAAACACGTTAAGGATACTAGCTAGAGTAAACTTACATAAGTAAACTCGGGTTGAGTCAAAAGATTCACAACGTTGAAAAATCTAAAACCACTTTATTGAAAATTTATTCTAACACAGAAAGTAAATAACGATAACAAAGGAAAATACTACTATAATACTAGGCCAAAATAGATTAAGAATTTTGAAAAATGTCAAAAAATCAAATTTTCCGGTTAAAATGAGGACAAATTCATGGAAAAGACCACTTACTTCGATAGAAGGAATAAATGAAGCTGATCGGAATACTTGTCGGAATGGGGAAACCTCTTCCGATGGTATTTGAATTCGAAATAAGGCAAGATTTTAAGCTACTTTTGATAAGCTCAAACCAAGACTTAACCAAATAAAAAATACGACGAACTAATAAGCATAAAATAAGAACTTTTTAAACTTTAAATAAGCAAAACTTTTAAATCAAACTTTAAAAAGACTAAAACTTTAAAAAACTTAAAACGTAAATAAGCTAAACACAAACTAAGCCAATAAGCATGAAAAGCTCAAAACTTAATCCGTATTAAAACTTAGAAATGAATAAAAAGATAAAATTTTTAATCACATAAGCATCAAGATGAAAACAAAATCAAAGATTATCACTAATCAAGATCAAAATAAAGAAAGGTAGAAGAAGATTAAAGATAAGAAACTTAACTTGAACTTGTAGATTAAAGACTCAAAGATACAAGATTAAATCAAAGCTTAAACATGAAAAGAAGTAAAAGATAAAGTTCTAGTGAGAGAAAGTTAAACACTTTCTCTCTCTAAAATTAAAACTAAAGAAAGAAAAATAAACTAGCTGATAGGTGTGTAAACACCCATCCTTTTACCACTTAATTCGGGCTAAAACGAGACCAAAACACGTATTTAATATAATTTGTTTGGAATTATGCGTGGTTTTTGTGTTTGTTGTGTTTTCAGAGCCAACCGGATAAATATTGAAGAAAACATGGGATTGCACGGGTTTTACTGAAGAAAAAGACTCAAGATAAAGTCTATTGTCCAAGAGATGCAAAAGATTTGAAGTCGCTGGGCCTATTCGAAGATTTATCGAAGAAAAGGACCAAAGATGGAAGATTTATATAAGTCAAAGAAACTCAAGTCTATTAAACGAAGAAATTTAAAAAACGAGTTGAATTTAATCGACAACAAATCCCGAATCAGAATCGAAAACGGAAACTTTTCTGAAAAGACGAAAAGACACGAAGAACGGGATAAAGCCCACTCACCAACCAAAGGAAACACCTATAAATAGGCCATCCCACAAACATTTGAGAGAGCTAGTTTTTCTTTCTTCCTCCCTTTTCTTTCCTCCTGGTTCGTATAACACCATCACCACTAGGGTGATTGGTGATTTTTATCTTTAGTTCTTTAATCTTGTAATTTTAATCCTTGTTTCATCTTGTCAAAACATCAATCATTCAATACTAAGTTCTTGTTTAATCTTTCATTTCATCTTGTTCATCATCATCTTTATCTTCAAGTTTTTAAGTTTTCATTTTCTTGATTTGATCTTCAAAAGTTGTTTGGATTTGTGTTTTTATTAGTGGGATTCATTGCTTATGATGTCTAAATGATTTGTGTTTAATTTGGTAAATTCCTTTTAAGTATTTGATTTGATTTTGATAAAAATTGGTATCCCGTGTTCTTCGTAACTGCTACTATATCTGGGTTTCAAAATCTTCCGAACCAAGCAAAAAGTTCCGAATGAAGCATTCATTCGGAACCTTCCGAACCAGTCTTTAAGTTCCGCATCAAGTCACTTTCATTCGGAAGTTTCAAACTTCCGAATCAAGGAGAAGTTCCGAATCAACCTTTTCATTCGAAAAGTTCCGAATCAATCTGAAGGTTCCGAATCAACAACTTCCGATCCAGCAAGTTCCGAATGAACATTCATTCGGAAAGTTCCGAATCAGCCATAAAGTTCCGCATGAGCAAGTTCCGGATGAGTATGTTCCGAATGAGCAAGTTCCGGATGAGTGAATAGTAAGTTCCGAATGAGTATGTTCCGAATGAGTATGTTCCGAATGAGTATGTTCCGAATGAGTATGTTCCGGATGAGTGAATAGTATGTTCCGGATCAGTTAGTTTTTTAGTATAGTTACTGTTTTACTTACTGTTTCTTCACTCATATTTCACAATTTATTTGTTAACTTTAATTTTAATTTGATTTTATTTTGAACTTTAAATTTTCAGCCAAGTTTTTGTTAATCTTAATTAAAGTAATTGCCTTTGATTTAAACTTTCATTTCCACTTTCTATTAGACTAGAAAACCCAACCCCTTTATTTAGTAACCAAGAACAATCATTCCACTTAAGACCTAGATCAATTCGAGAGGATATCGAGAGACTAAATTGAACCTAGCAAAACCAGTGTATCAAATGGCGCCGCTGCCGGCTCTTCTCGTTAAGATCAAAAGTTTTTTGTAGAACTTGGATTTTGGGATCCGTTCCCCGTGAACGTTACTTTTTCAAGAAAATTTTCAAAAACAACTAAAAAATATAAAATTTTCAAAAATCCTAAAAACTAAAAAACAATAAAAACCAAAAATATTTTTGCTTTGTTTTTCCTTGTTCATTCTTTTGTAGGTGTATGCGCACTCGATCCACGTCTTATCAAGAGCCCGAGCCTCTCGATAACTTAGACATGGCTGGTGTACAAAACAACAATAACATACCACCTCCGAACAACAATAATAACAACAACAACCCACCTTTCAACAACATGAATAACAACAACAATGAACATCTTCCGGATAATCGCCCAATGATTGAATTGCTGCAAGCTCATGTTGATGGCAACACGGATCCAATTGTTATACCACCAATTGCCGCCAACAATTTCGAGCTAAAGTCAGGCTTTATCCAGATGGTATCCGCTCAACCATTCTTGGGACGCCATATTGATGACCCACATGACCATATCAAGAGATTTCTACAACTCACCAACACGGTCAAGTTCAATGGTGTTCCACAAGAAGTGATAAGGTTACAACTTTTTCCCTTTTCTTTAGAGGGACAAGCCCGGCATTGGCTTGCTAAGGAACCGCCACAGAGTATTCTCTCGTGGACGGATTTGGAAACAAAGTTCATCAACTACTTTTTTCCACCCTCTCGTACTACCGCTTTGCGGAATGAAATTATAAACTTTGAACAAAAGTACGATGAGTCATTCAGTGAATCTTGGGATCGTTTTAAAGATCTTTTAAGGAAATGCCCACAACATGGTTTTACCAAAGTACATCAAATAAATACTTTTTACAATGGTTTAAGCATGAGTGACCAAGATTCACTGAATAGTGCCTCAGGGGGTAATTTATTGGCTAAGACTTCCAATGCTGCTTGGGATATCATTGAGAACAAATCTCGTGTGCAAACCAAGAGCGTTAGGACCAATGCTGCTAGTGCTAGCACTAATGACAGCGACAAGCGATTAGACAAAATCACCACACTTCTTGAATCGCTTGTCACCCACACCGTCAGCAACAACAACAGCAACAACGCCAAAAATGCACAAGTGAACGCTGTCAGCCAACCTTGTGAGATATGCGGTGGTCCCCACTCTTACACAACTTGTACCGCCACCCAAGATTACCCTGCTGAGAATGTGAATGCGGCATATGGCACCTACCAACAACCTGCTTATCAAGCAAGACCTCAAGGTGACCGTAACTTGCTTAGCTACCGCAACAACAACTATCTTTCACCACCCGGCTTCCCTCCTACCAACCCAAACCAACAACAAAACCTTAACCGCCCTACTCAACAACAACAACAACCTCGACAACCATATATCCCACCTCACAAGCAACAACAACCACCTCCACGTAACAATCAAGTCTACCAACAACCTGCTTACCAACCACCTGCATACAATGCTCCTTCCAACCAAACCAACACTGCACTACACCAAGAGGTCGCCACCTATATGAGGACCAATGATGTGATAGTGGGAAATCTCCAAGAGGAAGTGCGCAATTTGAAAGCAGATTTGGTCAAGCAAGGAAATGATTTGAGAGCTGATATGAGAAACACGTTGGATAGCCAGACTAATGATCTGAGGAACATGATGGCTAGTTTTTTCCAAAGTAGTCAACCCTCTTCTTCGGGTACTCTTCCGAGTAACACCGTTGCGAACCCAAGAGGGGAGATGAAAGCAATCACTACTAGAAGTGGTAAAGGTACCAAGGAACCCGAGCTTCCTATGCCTCCACCGGTGGTTGTGACCAAGGAGAACGAGTCGCCTGCTCCCATTTCTCATCCTTCTCCTTCCCCAATTTCTCCACCTCTTCTTTCTACCCCTCCTCCACCCGTGGTTGTGAGTGATCCTATTCCCTTAAAGCCTTCCTCTTCTTCCAATATACCTTATCCTTCAAGGTTGAGGAAAGAGAAGCAAAAGAGCAAGGATGATATTCAGGTTTCTAACTTTCTTAAAATGTTTAAACAACTGAATTTTAATATCTCCTTCGCTGAGGCTCTCGCTCACATGCCCAAATACGCCAAAATGTTTAAAGACCTTCTGAGCGACAAGGAAAAGCTCCTCGACATTGCCAACACCCAACTTAATGAGAACTGCTCTGTAGTGCTCTTAAGGAAATTGCCAATCAAGCTTGGTGATCCGGGTCGTTTTCTTATCCCTTGCAATTTCCCGGGAGTAGAGAATTGCATGGCCCTAGCCGATCTAGGTGCCAGTATCAATCTCATGCCTCTAAGTGTTTGGAAGCAATTATCTCTCCCAGAGCTAGTCCCCACTAAAATGACTTTGGAATTGGCCAACCGTACGGTTGCTTATCCAGTGGGGATAGCCGAAGATGTCATTGTAGGAGTCGACAAATTCACCTTCCCTGCTGATTTTGTTGTCGTCGACTACGAGATGGACCCCCGTGTACCACTTATTGTTGGTCGTCCATTCTTGAGGACCGGTCGCACTCTTATTGATGTTGAAGCCGGAGAGCTTATCATGAGAGTGGGTGACGACAAAGTAGTCTTCAACATGGGAAAGTTGTCTAAACAGCCTTATTCATATGAGAGCGTTAATTGTATTGACGTTCTTGATGAGGCTTGTGAAGAACACTTTAATGATGCTTGCAAAAGTATTCCTACCTCTCTTCCCAATGTTGAGACCGTGTCCTCCTTTGATTCATCGTTGTCTCTATTTGGAGATAGTGATTTATTCTGGAACAATCTTGAAGCTACCATGGGAGATGCGAATTTAACCACTAATGATTCTCCCACCGAGGGGGATAAAGATATGAGTTTCTTTGACAATCTTCTCACCGACGACAATCCTTCGCCCCCATCTCCCACGGTTATTGCTATCGATGCCACGACTTTGAAAACGCCTCCCGTCGAAAATCCTCCGGATTTGGAACTTAAGGAGTTGCCGCCTCATCTTGAGTACGTGTTCCTTGACGACAACAAGAAGTCGCCCGTCATTATTGTAAAGGATTTGGACGATGCAGATAAGACTCGCCTCGTTGCTGTGTTGAAAGCTCACAAGAAGGCTATTGCGTGGAAAATCTCGGATATTCGTGGAATTGATCCTCACTTCTGCACGCACAAAATTCTCATGGAGGACGACTATAAGCCCACTATTCAAAGCCAACGAAGGGTGAATCCAAAAATCCATGAAGTCATCAAAACAGAGGTTATCAAACTTCTTGATGCGGGTATGATTTACCCTATTTCGGATTCACCGTGGGTTAGTCCAATCCATTGTGTGCCCAAGAAGGGCGGAATAACCGTTGTTCCCAATGAACACAACGAGTTGATTCCCACTCGTCTCGTTACTGGGTGGAGAGTTTGTATAGACTACCGCAAACTCAATGATGCCACGAGAAAGGATCATTTCCCTCTACCTTTCATGGACCAAATGCTTGAACGATTAGCCGGTAATGAATATTACTGCTTTCTTGATGGTTTCTCGGGTTATTTCCAAATACCCATCGATCCCCAAGATCAAGAGAAGACTACATTCACTTGTCCCTACGGCACTTTCGCTTACAAAAGAATGCCTTTTGGCTTATGTAATGCGCCTGGGACTTTCCAAAGGTGCATGTTAGCTATCTTCCATGACATGGTCGAACAAACCATGGAAGTCTTCATGGATGATTTCTCGGTATTCGGGGATTCCTTCTCTGCTTGCCTTGCCAATTTAGAACGTATGCTAAAGCGGTGCGAAGACACTCGCCTTGTTCTAAATTGGGAAAAATGCCATTTCATGGTAAAAGAAGGCGTCGTGCTTGGACATAAGATTTCGAAAGCCGGTCTTGAAGTAGACCGTGCTAAAGTTGATGTTATAGCAAAGTTGCCTCCACCTTCCACTGTGAAGGGTGTGAGAAGTTTCTTGGGTCATGCGGGCTTCTACCGCCGATTTATCAAAGACTTTTCTCAAATCGCTCGCCCGATGACTCACCTCTTGGAAAAAGATACTCCTTTTATCTTTTCCAAAGAGTGCCTTGAAGCCTTCAACTCGCTTAAGGATAAGCTAACTAAGGCACCCGTCTTAGTTACCCTTAATTGGGAGCTGCCTTTTGAGTTGATGTGCGATGCTAGTGATTTTGCTATTGGAGCGGTTCTTGGACAAAGAGTGAACAAACACTTCCAACCGATCCATTACGCTAGCAAGACAATGACAGGGGCACAATTGCATTATACGACAACCGAAAAAGAGCTTTTAGCTGTTGTCTATGCTTTTGAGAAATTCCGCCCCTATCTTGTCCTTTCCACCACCATTGTGTACACCGATCATTCCGCGTTGAAGTACTTGTTGACAAAGCAAGATTCCAAACCAAGACTTCTTCGCTGGGTTTTGCTGCTCCAGGAATTTAAAATCGACATCCGCGATAAAAAAGGAGCAGAAAACTTAGCCGCGGACCATCTTAGTAGACTTGAGGATCCATACCAAGGGGATCATCCGACCAAAGAAATCAATGATTCTTTTCCCTTGGAGACCTTAATGTCTATAAACTCGAAGCCGAATGAAACCCCGTGGTTTGCGGATTTTGCAAACTACTTGGCGGGTGGAATTCTCAAGGAAGGGTTAACGTCCCAGCAAAAGAAAAAGTTCTTCACCGACATTAAGACTTACTTTTGGGACGACCCTTACCTATTCAAACAATGTGCTGACCTGATTATTCGCCGATGTGTTGATGGACCGGCAGCGTCTGAAATCCTTCATGCTTGCCACAAAGGACCCACCGGTGGTCACTTTGGTCCCAACTACACCGCAAAGAAAGTGTTTGATTCGGGATTTTATTGGCCCTCCATATATCGTGATGCTCACAATATGGTTAAGCGATGTGATGTTTGCCAAAAGCAAGGCAAAATCACACATAAAGACGAGATGCCTCAGAATTTCATTCAAGAGTGTGAAATTTTTGATGTTTGGGGTATCGACTTTATGGGGCCATTCCCTTCGTCTAAAGGAAACAAATACATCCTTGTAGCCGTTGACTACGTTTCGAAGTGGGTTGAAGCCAAAGCTTTGCCTACTAATGACGCAAGGGTGGTTTGTAACTTTTTGAAGGCTCTATTCGCTAGATTCGGTGTGCCTCGCGCCATTATTAGTGATCGTGGGACTCATTTCTGCAATGACCAATTTGCTCGAGTCATGGCTAAGTACGGTGTAAATCATCGTCTTTCCACAGCCTACCACCCACAAACTAATGGCCAGGCTGAAATATCCAACCGAGGGCTGAAGCGAATTCTTGAACGAATCGTGGGATAGCATCGTGCCGCATGGGCTGATAAACTCGATGATGCTTTGTGGGCTTTCCGTACCGCTTACAAGACCCCGATCGGCTGTACGCCTTATCGTCTTGTGTACGGGAAAGCGTGCCACCTCCCAATTGAGTTGGAGCACAAGGCTTATTGGGCCTTGAAGTGGGCCAATTTTGATATAAACAAAGCCGGTGACCTACGCAAGATCCAACTCAATGAGCTCAATGAACTCCGTAATGAGGCTTATGAAAATTCTTTGATCTATAAGGAAAGGACTAAGCTCATTCACGATTCTAAGATCAAAAACCGAGAGTTCCATGTTGGAGACAAAGTCTTACTTTTTAACTCTCGGTTGAAAATCTTCTCGGGAAAGCTCAAATCTCGTTGGTCCGGCCCATTCACCATTGCCCAAATTTTTCCATATGGTACTCTCGAGCTCGCTCAACCTAATGGACCTAATTTTAAGGTGAATGGCCAACGAGTGAAGTTGTACTTTGGTGAGGACACCTCTCAAGAGGTGATTCCATCCCTCACCACGTTCCCCATGAACTAATTTTGGGTCGAGTCAGGCTCGTGACTCGGTTATCAAAAACAAGCGCTCCTCGGGAGGCAGCCCGAGTATCTATCCTTATATGTTTTAATCCCCTAAGTGTAGGAGGGGACTTCTATATGTGTTTGCCTTTGTGTGGTGATGTGATTACAGGGATAAGTGCACTCTTGGAATCTTTGAAGAACCGTGCTCCAGTGTTTATCCGAAATCCGGTTCTATCTCTCAACTATCGTGATTCAATTTTCTTCATACTCACATTTGAAATTGATCACTTTAGTCGTCTCTTCCTTAACTTGAGTTAACCAACGTGCACAATGTCATAAGTGTAGGGGAAACTTTTCCCACATGCTTAAACATTGAGGACAATGTTTATCTTAAGTGTAGGGGGGACTTCTATCGAAGTTTTAAGTGGACTTTTCCATGAAAATGCCTTCAATTAACCGGAAAATCCTATTTTTCAGCATTTTTCAAATTTTTTATTAACTTTGGCCATTTAGTCGTAATTTTTAAATTTTTATCGTTGCTTTCATATGTATATATTCCGCAATAAATTCAAAAATATTAATAAAAGTGGTGTAGCTAGTTTAGGAATCTTTGACATATTAGGCCCGTTGCGTTTATTTTGACTCAACCCGAATAGACTTATCTAAGTTTATTCTAGCTAGTATCCTTAACCATGTAGACCTTAATTGGTTTATTAGGCTAAGTGTCCACGAGTCTCATTACTTGAGATTTTAAATTGTGGAGGACGAGAAATGATAGAGTCAATTATAAGTCGGTATTCTTGCGCAAGCTCACTTGGTGTAATTATTTGCCTATTCTCCCATCACTTGCTAATAATTTATCTGCAATAAGTAAGGTCTTACGATTTGAAAAGTTACTTAGCTTCTAGCCCAAGATCGTTTAAAAGTTGCTCGGTAATGATAAGAGTTCATAGCCAAGGCATAACTTATGAAGCGGGGCGCGAAGATTGGCGAGTCCGAAAAGGCCCTAACAAGGCATGAGGATTCAATTTTATTGCTGAAGATCCAAAGTGATGTGAAAAGCATTATTCCTAAAGTCAATATGAAGGATCAAGACTCACGACGAAAAGCAATCAACTCCCATAAAGATCATGGAGAAGTCTATCCGAAAAGACCCTAACAAGGTATGAGGATAAATAGATCCAAGTCCGAAAAGGAGGCGGATCGTTGTATCTCAAAATCCCAATTAGAGATTGAAGAAATAATCATGAAGTCGTGGTCAACAAAGTTGGAGTACCCCTCAAATGTCTCCAAGCGAAGAAACTCTATTTTGATGAGAAGACCATTATCTCAAGAACGTCTCTCGAAGATATGAAGAATGAAGTACATGCCAAATATCGGCCCGAGAAAGGTCTCAAATCGTGAACCAAGTTATGCCAAGATATGAACTTTTTGATATCCCGAGAAGCAGTTTTAAGAGATTTTGTCCTTTAGCTAACTATTGATCAAATCGTCCTACTTTGCTTTCAGCCCTAATAAACTATCGAAATAAGTCCAAAAATGCATCTTCATGATCATTCTAAAGACAAAAATAAAATATAAGAGATACACCTAGGAATAAGGGAGTTTAAGCATTTAATTAAGCCATGTGTGTAAGTGTTTGAATTGCTAACTTATAATAACAATGATCTCGTTTTTAAGCTTAGTTTGGGGAACGTGAAACTTGAGGGTGATAAATCTTCGCAACACCAAAGCCCTAATGTAAGTCATCGATTTCTCTTCAAGTTATTTCCATGTAGCTATTTTCAAGTGAAAATGGTTTTCTATCCCTTTGTTACCTTTGAAGTTTTATTTCTTTAATTTTTGTTAAGTAGAATTTTAAATAAGGCCAAGGTTGATTAATTATGAGAAAAGTGTAAACTTGCTTTATCACTAAGCATTGCATGAGGGCATGGCAATGGTTAAGTGTAGGGGATTTGATAGGTGTGTAAACACCCATCCTTTTACCACTTAATTCGGGCTAAAACGAGACCAAAACACGTATTTAATATAATTTGTTTGGAATTATGCGTGGTTTTTGTGTTTGTTGTGTTTTCAGAGCCAACCGGATAAATATTGAAGAAAACATGGGATTGCACGGGTTTTACTGAAGAAAAAGACTCAAGATAAAGTCTATTGTCCAAGAGATGCAAAAGATTTGAAGTCGCTGGGCCTATTCGAAGATTTATCGAAGAAAAGGACCAAAGATGGAAGATTTATATAAGTCGAAGAAACTCAAGTCTATTAAACGAAGAAATTAAAAAAACGAGTTGAATTTAATCGACAACAAATCCCGAATCAGAATCGAAAACGGAAACTTTTCTGAAAAGACGAAAAGACACGAAGAACGGGAGAAAGCCCACTCACCAACCAAAGGAAACACCTATAAATAGGCCATCCCACAAACATTTGAGAGAGCTAGTTTTTCTTTCTTCCTCCCTTTTCTTTCCTCCTGGTTCGTATAACACCATCACCACTAGGGTGATTGGTGATTTTTATCTTTAGTTCTTTAATCTTGTAATTTTAATCCTTGTTTTATCTTGTCAAAACATCAATCATTCAATACTAAGTTCTTGTTTAATCTTTCATTTCATCTTGTTCATCATCATCTTTATCTTCAAGTTTTTAAGTTTTCATTTTCTTGATTTGATCTTCAAAAGTTGTTTGGATTTGTGTTTTTATTAGTGGGATTCATTGCTTATGATGTCTAAATGATTTGTGTTTAATTTGGTAAATTCCTTTTAAGTATTTGATTTGATTTTGATAAAAATTGGTATCCCGTGTTCTTCGTAACTGCTACTGTATCTGGGTTTCAAAATCTTCCGAACCAAGCAAAAAGTTCCGAATGAAGCATTCATTCGGAACCTTCCGAACCAGTCTTTAAGTTCCGCATCAAGTCACTTTCATTCGGAAGTTTCAAACTTCCGAATCAAGGAGAAGTTCCGAATCAACCTTTTCATTCGAAAAGTTCCGAATCAATCTGAAGGTTCCGAATCAACAACTTCCGATCCAGCAAGTTCCGAATGAACATTCATTCGGAAAGTTCCGAATCAGCCATAAAGTTCCGCATGAGCAAGTTCCGGATGAGTATGTTCCGAATGAGCAAGTTCCGGATGAGTGAATAGTAAGTTCCGAATGAGTATGTTCCGAATGAGTATGTTCCGAATGAGTATGTTCCGAATGAGTATGTTCCGGATGAGTGAATAGTATGTTCCGGATCAGTTAGTTTTTTAGTATAGTTACTGTTTTACTTACTGTTTCTTCACTCATATTTCACAATTTATTTGTTAACTTTAATTTTAATTTGATTTTATTTTGAACTTTAAATTTTCAGCCAAGTTTTTGTTAATCTTAATTAAAGTAATTGCCTTTGATTTAAACTTTCATTTCCACTTTCTATTAGACTAGAAAACCCAACCCCTTTATTTAGTAACCAAGAACAATCATTCCACTTAAGACCTAGATCAATTCGAGAGGATATCGAGAGACTAAATTGAACCTAGCAAAACCAGTGTATCACTAGCTAACACCCTCCTAATGTGTCATTAGGAGGGTATTTATAGGAGGTGGGAAGGTACATGTGTTGCTTCCTTCTTTCTTTCTTCTTGACTCGATTTAAATGTTTTGTCTTTCTCGACATCGTCTCAGGATTTGTCGATACAAATTGAACTTGTCTTATAATTTTCTTCTTCTATTAGACTTGAGTTCTTCGACTTCATTAAACTTCCGTCTTTAGACTTTTTCTTCGATAAATCTTCAGAATAGGCCTTGGACTTCCGTTCTTTTTGCACTCTTGCTCTTAAGGAAATTACCAACCAAACTTGGTGATCCGGGTCGTTTTCTCAGTCCTTGCAACTTCCCCAGGGTAGAGAATTGTATGGCCCTAGCCGATCTAGGTGCTAGTATCAACTTAATGCCTCTAAGCGTTTGGAAACAATTGTCTCTTCCCGAGCTAGTCCCCACACGAATGACCTTGGAATTAGCTAACCGTACCGTTGCATATCCGGTGGGGGTAGCCGAAGATGTCTTCGTCGGTGTCGACAAATTCACCTTTCCGGCGGATTTTGTTGTCGTTGACTATGAGATGGACCCCCGTGTTCCATTAATCGTTGGACGTCCATTCTTGAGGACCGGTTGCACTCTCATTGATGTAGCCGCGAGCGAATTAATCATGAGAGCTGGTGACGATAAAATCGTCTTCAACATGGGTAAACTTTCTAAGCAGCCTTCTGAAAACGAGAGCGTTAATTTCATTGACGTTCTCGATGAGGCTTGTGAAGAACATTTCAAAGACGCTTGTAAAAGTGGTTCTTCTTCTCTACCCATTGTTGAGACCGTTGCCTCTATTGCTCCATCACTAACTCCATTTGGAGAAAGTGATTTCATTTTGAAAGAATTTGAAGCAACTTTGGGGGATGTGGATTTAAAATATGACGATTCTCCCTCCAATTAGGATGAAGACATTCGTACCATTGAGAAACTTCTCAATGAGGACCATATTTCTCCACAGTCTCCTAAGGAAATCTCTATCGATGAACCGAATTTGACTACGCCTTCCATCGAAAATCCTCCGGATTTAGAGCTTAAGGATCTGCCGTCTCATCTCGAATACGCGTACCTTGAAGACAGTAAGAATTCACCCGTCATCATCGCAAAGGATTTGAAAGAAGACGAAAAATCTCGACTTATTGCCGTGCTGAAGAATCATAAGAAAGCGATTGCTTGGAAAATCTCCGATATTCGTGGAATTGACCCTCATTTTTGCACACATAAAATTCTCATGGAGGACGAATTTAAACCCACTATTCAAAACCAAAGAAGGGTGAATCCCAAGATCCATGACGTTATCAAAAAAGAGGTTATCAAACTTCTTGATGCGGGAATGATCTACCCTATCTCGGATTCACCATGGGTTAGTCCGGTCCATTGTGTGCCTAAGAAAGGCGGAATCACCGTTGTGCCCAAAGTAAACAACGAGTTGATTCCTACTCGTCTCGTTACAGGGTGGAGAGTTTGTATAGACTATCGCAAACTCAATGATGCTACGAGAAAGGATCATTTTCCCCTTCCTTTCATGGACCAAATGCTTGAACGTCTAGCGGGTAATGACTATTACTGCTTTTTAGTCGGTTTCTCCGGGTATTTTCAAATTCCCATCGATCCTAAAGACCAAGAGAAAACCACATTCACTTGTCCTTATGGAATATTTGCTTACAAAAGAATGCCTTTCGGCTTATGCAATGCTCCCGGGACTTTCCAAAGGTGTATGATGGCTATCTTCCATGACATGGTTGAAGAAACTACGGAAGTCTTCATGGATGATTTCTCTGTCTATGGTGATTCTTTCTCTCATTGCCTTGCCAATTTAGAACGCATGCTTAAGCGGTGTGAAGACACTCGTCTCGTTCTTAATTGGGAAAAATGTCATTTCATGGGAAAAGAAGGCATTGTGCTTGGACATAAAATCTCAAAAGCCGGTCTTGAAGTGGACCGTGCTAAAGTTGATGTCATAGCAAAATTACCCCCACCTTCAACCGTGAAGGGTGTGAGAAGTTTCCTTGGTCATGCGGGCTTCTATCGTCGATTCATTCAAGATTTTTCTAAAATCGCTCGCCTGATGACCCACCTCTTGGAAAAAGATACTCCTTTTATCTTTTCTAAAGAGTGTCTTGAATCCTTCAATCCTCTTAAGGACAAGCTAACTAAGGTACCGGTCTTGGTTACCCCTAATTGGGAGCTGCCTTTTGATTTGATGTGTGATGCTAGCGATTTTGCTATTGGAGCGGTTTTGGGCCAAAGAGTGAACAAACACTTCCAGCCAATCCATTATGCTAGCAAGATAATGACGGGGGCTCAATTGCATTATACCACTACCGAAAAAGAGCTTTTAGCTGTAGTGTATGCTTTTGAGAAGTTCCGCCCCTATCTTGTTCTTTCCACCACAATCGTGTACACCGATCATTCCGTGTTGAACTACTTGTTGACTAAGCAAGATTCTAAGCCAAGACTTCTTTGTTGGGTTTTGCTCCTTCAAGAATTTAAAAAATTAAAATTCGTGACAAAAGGGAGCCGAAAACCTAGCCGCGGATCATCTAAGTAGACTTGAGGATCCTTATCAAGGGGATCATCTGAATCAAGAGATCAATGACTCTTTTCCCCTTGAGGCCTTAATGTTTATCAATTCCAATCTTGATGACACCTCGTGGTTTGCGGACATTGCAAACTACTTAGCGGGTGGAATTCTCAAGGAAGGGTTAACGTCCCAACAAAAGAAAAAGTTCTTTAAAGACATTGAACACTATTTTTGGGACGACCCTTACCTTTTCAAACAATGTGCAGATCTTGTCATTCGTCGATGTGTTGATGGGCCGACAGCTTTACTAATCCTTGAAGCTTTCCATAAAGGACCCACCGATGGTCACTTTGGTCCTAATTACACCGCGAAGAAAGTTTTCGACTCTAGATTATATTGGCCCACCATTTATCATGATGCTCATGAAATGGTTAAACATTGTGATGCTTGCCAACGGCAAGGCAAGATCACACATAAAGATGAGATGCCTCAAAATTTCATACAAGAATGTGAAATCTTTGATGTATGGGGCATTGACTTTATGGGGCCATTTCCATCATCTAAAGGGAACAAGTACATTCTCGTAGCCGTTGACTACGTATCTAAATGGGTTGAAGCTAAGGCTCTCCCTACGAACGATGCGAGGGTGGTTGTGAACTTTTTGAAGCAGCTTTTTGCTCGATTCGGCGTTCCTCGTGCTATCATCAGTGACCGCGGGACTCATTTTTGCAATGATCAATTTGCTCGAGTCATGGCTAAGTATGGTGTCAATCACCATCTTTCCACCGCCTATCATCCCCAAACAAATGGTCAAGCCGAGATATCTAACCGTGGATTGAAGTGAATTCTTGAGCGTACTGTGGGAGAGCATCGTGCCACGTGGGCCGATAAGTTAGACGATGCTTTGTGCGCTTTCCGTACCGCATATAAGACCCGGATTGGTTGCACACCTTATCGCTTGTGTACGGGAAGGCATGCCACCTCCCTATCGAGCTCGAACATAAGGCATACTGGGCCTTGAAGTGGGCGAATTTTGACATCAACAAAGCCGGTGATCTTCGGAAGATTCAACTCAATGAGCTAAATGAACTAAGGAATGAAGCTTATGAGAGCTCATTGATCTACAAGGAGAAGACCAAGATCATTCATGATGCAAGGATTAAGAACCGAGAGTTCCACGTTGGTGATCAAGCTTTTGAGAGACAAGTTGGCCAATTGGCGGATCAATTAAGCAAAAGAGATGAGGGAAGGCTACCGAGCTACCCCACCATGAATCCCGCACACAAGAAAAATGGAAATGAGAACGTGAATATGGTGACGTCTCTTCGAAGCGGTAAAATCTACAACAACGACAAGGGAATTCCAAATTCTCCTGATGTCGAGGATTTCGTTACTGATGATGAAATCATTATTGAAGGTAAAAATTCTGATAATGTTAAGTCCGGTTCTGAGTTGGTGAATGATTTGTTAAATGATTTTCCTAAACAAACAACACAGAATCCTAAAGCTACTGAATCTTCCGAAGTTGGGGAGGGTGGTGTGTCCAGCACACCTTACCCTACGGCTTTGGAGAAATCGACATCTGCAAGGTTAGCTAAAAAGGGTCCTCATGCTGAGGATATGTGGAAGACTTTCAAGCAAGTTAAAATCAATCTCCCCCTTATTGATGCTATCAAGCAAATTCCTGCATATGCCAAGTTTTTAAAGGACTTGTGTACCCAGAAGAGGAAGCTGAAGGCGTCTTTGCCTAAAAAGATTGACCTAACTGAGCATGTTAGGGCAGTCTTATCTAGCTCTCTTCCTCCTAAATTCAAAGATCCTAGAGCACCATTAATTTTAGTTGTGGTGGGAAATATTGCCATTAAGAAGGCGCTCCTTGATCTTGGTGCGAGTATCAACATCCTTCCTACTAGTTTGGTCGATAAGTATGACTTAGGAACTCTTCGTAAGACAGACACCATTATTTCCTTAGTCGATCGATCTACCAAAATTCCTAGTGGTATCTTAGAGGATGTTATTGTGAAAGTTGATGATTTCTATTACCCAGTTGACTTCTTTGTTATGGACACTGAGTCACAATACAAGGATGTTCAACCAACTATTATCCTTGGGCGCCCGTTCTTAGCCACGATAGATGCTAGGATTAATTGTCGAACTGGTGCCATGGATATTGCATTTGGTAATAAGAAGATACGACTGAATGTGTTTAATTCTATGAATTCTCCTACGATGAATGAATGTTACCAAGTAGATGTGATCGATGAGGAAGTTCAAAAGCATGCATCCCATATGCTTAAGGATGACCCTTTGGAATTATATCTAACTTGTGAGAATAAGGAGATTCTTGATGTTGCTGAAGTTCAAGAGATTTAAGAGTGTTTGGCCAGTTCTTTGGACCATCAAAAGCCACCTTGGTCTTATAAAGTGGAGCCCTTGCCTTCTACTTTCGACACGGCCACGAAGCTGTCTCTAGAGGTGCCTCCAACTCTTGAATTAAAACCTTTGCCATCCAACCTTAAATATGCTTTTCTAGGTCCTAACAATACGTTACCCGTTATTGTTGCTTCTGATCTTTCTGAATCACAAGAGGAAGAACTTTTAAAAGTGCTTTCCAAGTACAAAGCAGCAGTGGGATGGACGATTGCAGTCTTGAAAGGGATCAGCCCTTCATTATGTATGCATCGGATTGTTACGGACCCAGATATTAAGCCAGCAAGAGATGCGCAAAGGCGTCTGAATCCTAATATGAAAGAGGTGGTGAAGACGGAAGTTCTTAAATGGTTAGATGCTGGTATCATCTATCCCATCTCGAATAGTAAATGGGTGTCCTACTCAAATGGTGCCTAAAAAGGCCGGAATCACCGTTGTGGAAACCGAGAGTGGGGAAAAACTCACAACTCGACCAGTTACTGGGTGGAGAGTGTGTATAGATTACCGTAAGCTGAATAATGCCACATCTAAAGATCACTTCCCACTACCTTTCATTAATCAAATAGTTGAGAAGCTTTCGGGTAAAAAGTTCTATTGCTTCTTGGATGGGTACTCCGGTTATAATCAAATACCCATCCATCCTGATGACCAGGCCAAAACTATGTTTACGTGTCCATACGGGACGTTTGCGTTTCGAAGAATGCCTTTTGGCCTGTATAATGCACCGGCTACCTTTCAGCGGTGTATGATGAGTATCTTTTCTGACATGGTTGGAGAATATGTAGAGATATTTATGGATGATTTCTCCATCTTTGGTCAATCCTTTGAAAGCTGCCTTGATCATCTTGAAAGCGTGTTAAAAAGATGCACCGAAACTAATTTGGTGCTTAGTTGAGAGAAGAGCCCTTTCATGGTTTGAGAGGGAATTGTATTAGGGCATGTTGTGTCTAAAAAAGGATTTGAGGTTGACCGTGCCAAAGTTCAAGTAATTTCGACCCTTCCTCCTCCCACTACCGTCAAGGGTGTGCGTTCTTTTCTTGGTCATGCCGGGTTCTATAGGCGATTTATTAAAGATTTTAGTGTAATATCAAAGCCTCTTTGTAATCTACTCTTAAAAGATGCACGCTTTGACTTTAATGAATCATGTCTTAAAGCATTCAACATGCTTAAGCAAAAGCTTGTAGAAGCCCCTATTCTACAATCACCTGATTGGTCGAAGCCTTTCGAGATCATGTGTGATGCGAGTGATTATGCTGCTGGGGCGGTTCTAGGACAGCGGGTCGATAAGAAACCTGTTGTAATCTTTTATGCTAGTAAGACTTTTTCAGAAGCTCAAATGAATTACACCACTACTGAAAAAGAGTTGTTAGCCGTGGTTTTTGCTCTTGATAAGTTTTGGTCATATATTTGGGGGCATTCTAAGGTGATAGTATTTTCAGATCATAGTGCCTTAAGACATTTCTTGACTAAGAAAGAGACAAAACTGAGGTTGCTTAGGTGGATTTTACTTTACAGGAATTTAATCTAGAAATCCGGGATAAAAAGGGGTCAGAAAATGTAGTTGCCAACCATTTATCTAGAATTATCCCTACGCCGTTAAAACCTTCTGACGTAATTAAGGAAAGCTTTCCGGATGAAAGTTTATTTGAGGTTTCTAAGGTTCCTTGGTACACAAATATAGTTAATTACTTAGTTGTTAAAAAGCTTCCGGAGTTTGGTCCAAACAACAAAGAAAATACTTCTTCTCCCGGTTGAAGCATTATTTTTGGGAGGATCCAGAGCTCTATGAGGTGTGTGCTGACCAAGTTATTAGGAGATGTGTTCCCGACCATGAGCATATGGACATATTGGCTCATTGTCATTCTTATGCATGCGGTGGACACTTTGGTGCTACGAAAACTAGGCATAAAATCCTACAAAGCGGTTTCTTTTGGCCGACTATATTCAAGGATGCCCAGTCTTTTGTGAAAGCATGTATTCGTTGCCAACAAGTTGGTGGGATTTCAAGGCGTGAAATGCCTATGAATCCCATACTTGTTGTTGAGATCTTTGACGTATGGGGTATTGATTTTATGGGACCATTCCCCATTTCCCATGGCAATGTGTACATTTTAGTGGCAGTTGATTATGTGTCTAAGTGGGTAGAGGCTGAGGCTACTAGAACCAATGACCATAGTGTAGTTCTTAAATTTGTCAAGAAGAATATCTTTGCTAGACATGGAATTCCTAAGGCTATCATTAGTGATGAGGGTTCTCATTTTAATAACTTTAGATTTGGAAAATTATTGAAACACTATGGAGTTAATCATAGGATAGCTACCCCTTATCACCCACAGACTAGTGGACAGGTGGAAGTATCTAATAGGGAGATTAAGCGAATTTTAGAAAAGACCGTTCGTAGTGATATGAAATATTGGTCCTTGAGGTTAGATGATGCTTTGTGTGCATATAGGACGGCTTTTAAGACTCCTATTGGTATGTCACCGTATAAGTTGGTATATGGCAAGGCGTGTCATTTACCGGTTGAAATAGAGAATAAGGCTGAATGGACGATTAAGACCGTTAATATGGATTTAGAGAAAGCATGTAGTTCTAGGAAACTTCAATTATCTGAATTGGATGAGATTAGACGTGATGCCTATAAAAGTTCTAGGATTTATAAGGAGAAAATCAAAGCTTTTCATGATCGACACATCACCAAGAAGTCTTTCTTGGTTGGTCAAAAAGTTTGGTTATTCAATGCTAGACTTAAGCTTTTTCCTGGAAAGTTGAGAAGTAAATAGACGGGTCCATACGTTGAGACTCAAGTCCCTCTAAACGGAGCCATTGAAATAAAAAATATGGTGGGTGGAGAGCCGTTTAAAGTTAATGGACACCGTTTGAAGCCGTATGTTGAGTTGGAGAGTGATTAGATGGAAACGGTGGATGTGGTTTACTTAGAACCACTCCAACCGTTTCAATAGCTCATTTGAGTTATGTCTGGCTGAAGACGGTAAACTTAGCGGTTCGCGGGAGGCAACTCGTGGTTTGTGGAACTTTGTGGGTGTGTTCACTACAAACCCTCATGAGACAAAACTCGTCCAGTCGGGCTACCTAGTGGTTTAAAGGCTTGTTGCATACGCTAAATGCAACCGTGATTCCTACGAAAGTGAGTTAGGTTTTTTTTTGTGAGTTTGTCAAATTGATTTTTAACCAAAATCTCAATTTAAAATTTTTGCATTCGCTTTAAGTTGAGGGGGGGGGGGGGGGGTGGCACATGTGTTACATGTTGTTGTGTGAAATTTTGGTCAAAATGGGTTAAAATGTGATTTTTGGGAAAATTGAAATTTTTTAACAATTTTAAATCACATTATAAAAGTCTTGTGCTAATTAGATGTGGAAGTTTCTTCTACATATATGTTTGATGAGTATTTGCAGATTCTGAAGATTAGCTTGTGGATGATTTATTGGAGCAAGCTAGAGGATTTTGCCATAATTATCACGTGCACCCGATTCCATTGTATAATTTGGTTATTAAATTGATTTGATTATTTGCATGTAGTTAGGCATATGTATAATTTAGATGATCAAACCACGCCGGTTGAATTCCCTCTACTTACCTTTGCTTAGATCGAGTAAAAAGTTTGAATAAAATAATATGAAATATAGTAATGTAATAGTTGAGTTAGGACACTTGAAATTGATCTTATTCGGCTCGCCGTCCGCGCACGGTGGCCTTAGAAAAGAGTTGGATAACTGTCATAATTATTGGTGGTAGTCATATGCTGGGCTTGCCTATCTGATTCGTCACCCGCGCAAGGTGATACTTTAGTTGTTAGCATGGGTCAGACGCCAATTTTTATGATGGATAGCATTGCACTTAGCTGAGACAATTTTATGTGAAATAACCTAATCCTTGTATTGTTGTAATGAAATTAGGAAGATTAGTTTAATTTAGTGCATTGTATAATTATACTATGTGGTAGATAATTGCATCATGTGATGTACCAGTAGGCACGAAGTATAACTGTTCCCATTTAATTAAACAGACTTAATTAACCGGTTCTCATGTGCCAATGTGTCTTAGTATGCACCTATAGGATAGATATTCATTTTTCTGAATAATTGTTCTTTATATCAACCTTAAAAGGAGTGTATAAAGCGTTCGGGATGACTTGTATAAGAAACGGTTCCGAATGGCTAAAAAAAAGAGCTTATGTGTGATGTGAAAAAAAATAAGAGTGAAAAACAAAGAAAAAAATGAAAGAAAAAAAATGAAAAAAAATTGAAAAAGGAAAAAAGAGAGGAGGTGAAAGTAAGTAAGCTAAAGTATGATGGCTTAAGGTGCGCCTCTTATGGTATATAAACTCCAATGTTATAAAAGGTGTACAATATTCTCACCTCTTGTTAATGTTTAGATTGATTATAGGTGTGTATTAGGTACGTTGGACACATGGTTAATTATATAAAATATAAAGTAATGGAATCAATGGGAATGGTTATGCTAAGTGTTTAAGAAGGACAAAAATATTGGTAATCATTTTGGATTATTTGTCATGTAGGATGGTTATTAGTGTATTAGGTTGAATGTGATCTTTTTGATGAAATTTCAATAGTATGATTAAAAATTATGAACTTAACATGCTTGTATATTTTTATTTTATTTTTACTTGGGACAAGTAAAGGTTAAGTGCGAGGGGATCTGATTGGTGTATTTTGCATTCACCTCATAGCATGTTAATTTAGCATAATTGTATATTTATTTGTTGTTATATATTTACTTAGAGTGTGTTTTGTGATTATGTAGGTTACGAGCGAAATGGAATAAAATGGCCGCTTAATTAATTTTTTTGAAGAAAAGACATTGTGAGCGCCGATAAATGAAGAAAAAATATTGAAGAAAAAGATTTGAGAGCGTCGCAATATTTTCTGCCATCTTTTATTTGTCCGGGCTTCGTTTAAGAAATTGTTGGCGTTGAGTTATTTTTTATTAGGCCAAAATTATTATATGGCAAAAGAAAAATAAATAAATAAATAAATAATAACTTTTAGCCCAATGGACCCAAAACCCAATATTAGCTATAAACCGACTATGAGGAAGTATATATACACAATGAAGTCTTCAAAAAAGTGGACGATTAGAAAATCATTGCACACAATTGCAAAGTGATAGCCATCCATTGTAGTCCAACGGCAAGATCATAAAAAAAAGAGAAAAAAAAGAGGTTGGCTTTTGGGAGAGAAAAAGAGACGGAAGGAGTACTAGTAATATATAGATTACATAATTTGTTTTATTGGTACATCAAATACAATTGACTCCTTTAGGATAATTCACAGCCGGAACAACATAATTTGTCCAAGGGTTTTATTTCTTAATTCGAGCAGTAAGAAAATGAAGGACGCACAGCGGGTTGAGTGTACCGCGATGTCCGGCTAATTTTGTTGTAATTCCTTCCGGTAACTTTATTTATGGTTAGATCATTACTTTTGGGCTATTATATTTTAACTAAATTGATTTATAATTTATTCATAAATTATTCTATTGATTTAATATTATGTTTAATTATTTGTGCGAGACAATTTATTGTTAGATAACGATTCATACTTATTTTATTTAGTTAAAAAAAAGATGGTCGTATAATAAACATAAATTGTACCTAAATAAATTATTAAAACATAATTCTTGGTTGGATTAATACAAGATTTATTATTGCGAGTCATTGATAAACATAATAAACGCCGACATTAATTCATTCATATTAAGTCGAAATAATCTTTGTAAACGAACTAAAAAGTTTCGATAATCCATAAGTGTGACCAACCATAAATATTAGGAGCTGGAAGGGATTACATTTTTCTTTTAATTGTTTACATCCTTATTATATTTTTATAGCTTTATTATTAGTTTAATAAGTATTTTAATTTTTAATCAGCATTTTTATTATCAAAAGTATTTTAGTTGTTAGATTTCAAAACCAAAACTTTTATTGATCAGTGATGACCCCAAAACTAAAACTAAAACCACATATTCCTCGTGGATCGATACCCGCTTACCCTATCTAGTATAAGGTAATTAGGTTATTTTTGACCGACACTTCGACGTCGATCACCTAATCTTTGAAAGGTAGCACGTTTCAGTGGATTCAGGAGGCACATGAGGCCTTCGAGTTGTTACAAAAGAAGGTAGATGAGGCTCTAGTGGTAATTATACCTGATTTTGATGATGTGTTTAAGGTCCATCTCGATGCTTCAGGTGTGGGTATTGGAGGTTTTTTAAGTCAAAGTGGCAGACCAATAGATTTTTTTAGTGAAAAGCTAAATGAGGCAAGGTGGAAATACTCAACATATGATAAAGAGTTTTACGTAATAATTCGTAGTCTGGAGTATTGACACCATTATCTTGTTTCAAAAGAGTTCATCTTGTATTCCGACCAAGAAGCTCTAAAGTACATCAACGGGTAACATAAGTTAAAACCGAGGCACGCCAAACGGGTTGAATTAATGCAAGCGTATAGCTTCTCAATCAAGTATAAGGTAGGAACACTAAACAACGTAACTGATGCGTCGAGTCATAGGCATGCTTTATTTTCGACAATCCAAGTTCAGATTGTTAGGTTTGAGATATTCAAAGAACTATACGTTGATGATTCTGATTTCGCGATCATATGGGAGAAATGTCAGACAACCTTACCAGCCTTTTCTTATACAAGATGGTTTTCATTTCAAAAGTAATAGACTTTGTATACCGAGTTGTTTTTTTTGCGGGAATTAACTATGAAAGAGGGTCATGTCGGGGGTTTGCGGGGACATTTTAGGGTGACTAAGACCGTGTCTTGCTTAAGAGAACAATTTTATTCGCCACGAATAGAGCGCGACATTGCACGGTTTACAAAGAAGTGTCGAGTTTGCAGAATGTCGAAGACTCGAAGCACCAATGCCGGTTTATACCAACCTTTACCAGTTCCAGTAGCCCCATGGGTTGATGTAAGTCTCAATTTTGTTCTCGGATTTCCTCGTACCCAAAGGAATAAGGATTCGATTATGGCGGTGGTTGACCGATTTTATAAAATGGCACACTTCATTCCATGCAACAAAACATATGATGCACCGAAGGTTGCGTGTTTATTTTTACAAGAAATTTTTAGGTTGTACGGCTTACCTAAGACAATCACGTCAGATCAAGATGTAAAGTTTGTTGGGCATTTTTGGTGTAACTTATGGTGCAAGATGGGAACACAACTTTAGTTTACTTCAAAAAACCACCCACAACCTGATGGGCTAACTGAGGTGGTGAACCGAAGTTTGGGAAATCTGTTACGTAGTTTAGTTGGTGAAAGCCCAAGACAATTGGATTTAGTGTTATCGCAGGCTGAGTTTGCCTACAATAGATCACATAATCGCACCACTGGAAAGACTCATTTTGAAGTGGTAAGTGGTGTTAATACCATCTACTTGACCTTACACCGTTACCGACTACAAAACATTTTAGTTCTAATGGAGAAGCACAAGCTCAACAAGTCCAGCAAATGCACGCAAAAATACGAGCTAGAATTGAAAACCAGAATCAAAAGTATAAAGAGCGATTAGATTCTCGACGCAAGAGGGTCATGTTTAAAGAAGGAGACTTGGTTTGGATTTGGCTTGGGAAGGAGCGTTTTCCAGCTGGTAGGTTTAGTAAGTTGAAACCACGTGTTGATGGTCCGTTTCGGGTGCTCAAAAAGATCAGTGACAATGCCTACAAAATCGATCTACCTGGTACGTATAATGTATCAACAACATTCAATGTGGCAGACTTATCCTCGTACGTGACTGATAGTGAATACGGCGTAGATGAAGAGATTTGTGATGTCGAGCCAAATTCGAGGGCAAATCTTTTCCATGCAGAGGAGTATGGTGCACGTAGCTATTGAGATCATGGGTAGTTATATTCGGTTTGAGCATCCACTATGATATTTTAAACATATGTCTAAATTTTTGTGAAGAGGTCTAAACTTTTTTTATCCATAGTGAGGAACCATTTTATGCCTATGTGACATGAAGAGGTCTATGATTATGAAGAGCTCCAAAACATTGTTTTCAATAAATGATTTCTAAATAAATATAAACTAGAAATGTTTAATCATAGTGAGAATAGGTTTGTAATATGAAATGTTTAATGATTTAATGTAATTGTAAGATGTGTCACTTTTATAAACCTCTATGTAGGTTCATCATATTAGATGCCCTTATTAGTATTCATGTTTTATTTTTAATTCCGTATTTCTTTTGGCTATACAGAAAGTCAGACGACGGTTAGAAAAACAATTCACTTTTGGTTAAGAAGTTTATAAAAAGTTAAGGGTGCGTTTGGTATGTAACAACGGGAATGAAGGAATCATTTGATACGCATTGAAAATTGGTTTTTAATGTTTGGTAAGTAAGTTGGAAATCAAAACTAATAATCACAATCATAGATCCATAGGAAGGGAGATAGGCTCCTTTTCTTCTCGTTCCATCCTATCACATACAACTTGCATTAATTATTTTTTAAATCAAACTAGTGGTTTTCATAAAATAATTCTTTTTAAATTAAAAATATTTTCACTAATATTACATTCATACCCAAAATTCTATAAACAAACCAAACAACATTTTTATGTTATGATTAGGGCTGAGCATGACAGACCCAAAACCGACCCGGACCGGAAAACCGGACCGGACCGGACCGAATCTAACCGGACCGTACAATTTCGGTCCGGTCCTCGGTCCAGGGTTTTAGAAAAATTCGGTCCTCGGTCCGGTCGGTCTGGTCCAGTCCGGTTCGGTCTTACAAAAATCTTATCGATTTTGCCTAATAGGACCCGACCGGACCGAGGACCGAACCGGACCGGACCGACCCGGACCAGACCGGACTTTTTTGGTCCGGTCTCGGTCCGGGGTTTCGGACCATTTCGGTCCTCAGTCCGGTCCGGTCTTAGCCGGTCCGGTCCGATCCTGTACCGATGCTTAACCCTAGTTATGATAGTCACTTTCATTCCACATTGATTTCAAACCGATATCGATTGCGATCGCTATTTAGAAACCAAACGCACCCTAAGTCTATTTTCACATTCTTGCTCCTGTTATACTTTTTTCCACAATCAGATATTGTTGTTATATTAGTCATATACATGACACTCACTTCCATCTCGAGAATGAGGTGAAAAAGTATTGACAAAAAACTCACGTTTTTTTTTTTTTTTTTCATATTTATTTTTATAAAAAAACCTTATAAACACAATCATATTTTTCCTTTTTACTTACTTTTATTTCATTTAAAATTAAAACTCGAAAACACAATATTAATATTAACGTAAATCGGATAAGAAAAATTGTGGTCCATGAGGCTCCATGTTGTTAACTAACATAAACAAAAAATATCCATCACACTTTTATCACTTTATTTAACATTAAAATATTAAATTAAATACACCATTTAATAATATCACGCCAAATCTAGCATGAACATAAAATAATAGACATGATCTCATGACTAATACATGTTGCGGGTACGATATGGTAGTTGCAAATTTGCTATAGAATATTGCAACTTTATTTGACAATTAATGACCATATAAATATATAATGAAGAATTGAAATGATTGGAAGTTTTGTGCTTTTGTTTTGTATTTGGGGACAATGTCTAGATTTATCTTTATATAATGGAGTTTAGCATCATAAAAGTGACAAAAAGTAATGTATAATATGACTTCATTAACTCAATAATCCAATCTAACCACATATAGATTAAGGATCATATTATGCCACGCCTTTTCTTCTCTACAACACTCTTGAAGTTTCTACTTTTTAAACTGTTTTAATATGTACAAAGACACAAAGTATTGTTTCAGCTTATATAGCAAACTTATGACTTAATTATTTGATTACAACTTATGTCTCATAAGGTTACTTCTCGTGTCTTACTTACAACTTTTTGACTTATATAAACCTATCGTGTAATGATAAGTTTATATAAGTCGGAAAGTCTCCTAATAAGTCACAAAAAGTGAAGTTATGAAACGTAAGCCGAATTCCCAATAAGCCATAAGCCCCAAAAGTCTTTTTATCTCTTTAATTAGTTGGGGAGGCAATTGACATATATAGCAAAATGCATGTCACCTCAAAAACCCGCTACTAAGAGTTTCAAATGTGTCATATGTAGCAGACATGCACTTTACAAGAAAAGATTATCAAATTTCATATGATCTGATTTCATCTCAAAGTCAATCAGTGATCAAGAGATTTTGTGATGGAGAAAGCACGAAAGAGTATTAAAATTAACACATCGATTTTAGCCAAGCTAAAAGCGAAGTTTCTAGGACCATGTCTTTCACAATTCCGAGATACTAGTTAGCGACATTCAAGCTCGCTATTGCCCATAACTAAATCGGCTAAAGGTTTTTGCTTTAATTCTCGGGTTCATGGGTTCTGAGCCCATGTTAACACACTCAAACCACGTAAAACTCTCGGAAAAGTTGGCTTAACCACTCCATAGTTATATGCACTAGAGATTGAACTTGAAACATCTTGCATCTTATACACGTAATTAAACAATGATAATCATAAGCTTCTTGACAATAAGTCGCTCTAGATTTATACTAATCAAGAGCTTTTTACTACTACACTTTATAATAGCTTAACTTTAGTTAAGGTTATATCCAGTAAAAAGTAGACAAAATGAAAATGCAAATTAATCTTTTTACATAATATGATTCATGATAGAAGAAAAATAAATCAGTAAGTTTCACCAATTTATGAACGAGGTTTGAACTCATCACCACACATTCTCGAAGCAGATACGTTTTCTATAGCATTTGGTAAGCTTCTAAAATCTCATGCGAGTGTAACTCTAAACCAACACAATGTGAAAAAAATATTAACATCAGCATGCATTAAACTAGTGTAACAGAAAATACCTTATATCCTATACAAAATAGCTAGTATATTTTACAACATCACAAATACAGCCAAAAGAAACCAACCAAGTATACTAGCTTGTTTCATCATCGACTCCTGCGTACCGTTGCTTCGTAGTTACCTATCCTGAGCCCAGCTTGAATGCCAAAAGGTATTGATTCTTGATGCATGGCTGTAAAAACCGGTCGTCAGCCAATGGACAAATATGATACCATATGAATGAATCAGAAGCTAAGCTTTTGGGATTAGTTCTGCCCATTCTTGAAGATAAGTTTCGGGTTGATCTTGTCCAGATTCATGGTCATCTCCAAATATCAACTCATCTTCCATTAGTTTTTCCCACAAGATGAAGTTTTCCGAGTTGTAATCTGAACTGTTGGCTCCAGAGGTGTTGCTAGCTCTTTGATCTTCAGGTTGGCTTACTGATTCTTCTGACGAAAACGCAGTGCATGCATCGGGCTCAATCATGTTCCACACTTCTTGAGCACTAGTCAAATCATCAGCATTAACCGCGCTTAGCATTTGCTCAACTTTTCGCCTTTTGCACATTTCGACACTGCCCATTTCTCGCTTTTGCACTAGATGTTGCAAAAGATGAACGAAAGCTGGATTTCTAAAAGCTTTTGACATGAAGACCAACATTTTTTGTTGCTTAAACTCCATTCTTAACATACGTTCTTGAACGACTTCCAAGTGTTTGTCTGTGTTCTCTTGTTGTTGCTTCATTTTTAAGATCTCTTGTCTCAGTGTAGTTCTATCTTTTCTCAAATTTTCTAGCTCCGATTCGACTGTAGAGTCTGTTTGATGAACACAAGACTGTTGTTGTTGTTGTTGTTGTTGCTGTTCTGCTATCGTTTGTTTTTGCATGATGTGTGATTGGGTTGTCCTCCTCTTAATGTCTCTTAACAAATGCTTCTTGCCCTTTTGAAACAACTCGTTTGCGAACTCCCATCGGTCCGGATCGATTTTCTTAAACCTCTATAAATCAAGTCAGTAAAATGTAAAATTTAGCTCAAAAGTAATCATCAAGCAATATTTACACTAATAACCAACCTTAACTACCATTTACTCAAGAATGCAAAATTAAAATAATTCAATTGTTAAGAGTTGAGCTTCAGATCTTCATGAACATATCTCAAGTTAACAAAAAGCTCAAAAACATATCAAGTAAGCATGTCCATAATGTTTAACATGGTAAAAATAACTGTGGATGTTATAATCAATATGAACCTCTACTATTTAAACCACTATTTAGGCAAAGTAATTCTCATCAAATTTAAGACTCAAGCCTAAACATTTCTCTAGAACATTTTTACTAGTTTCAGTTGACCAAAGGTCAAACCTTTATTGCTAGTAACTAGCTACTGTATTAGATAACTTCAGCTCCACCACTAATTATTTTGATGATAAAAATAGGTCTAATAGATAAAACAACTCTCAAACAAAATTATTCATCTTACATACCATAATCATAAAATATGTTTAAAAGAAGCTATTATAAAAAAAAGATTACTTACATAAGTATTGAGTTGTCTCACAAAGCTAGAAAAGTTATTATGCTTAAATCTTTGAGGCAAGAGATCAGTAGAAAACTTATGAGGATCCCAAAGAACAAAACTTTTTTGAGTCTCACTCCATGATATAATCTCATCAGTTTTAGGATCATCCACCATTTCAAATGTTTTCTTCAAGAAAGGTGGTGGACCTCCATCTCTTAAACCTTGTATAGGCTTTGGTAATAAACCATCAACAAAACAACCACCATCTTGATCATCATCATATATCAATATAGGTTCTTCTTTAACAGCTTTCATCATCTCATCATCATCTTTGTCCAAAACCACTATAGGTTCTTGTTCTTCCTTGATCTCCAAGAAATCTTGGCTTTCAACATATACAGGCTCTTTCAGTACTTGCATGTTTAGGGTTTGTTTTGTATTTTGTGTATGTGATACTTTTGGTATAAAAAGGATATGTGATGGTAGTAGTTGACGGTGGTTAGCGGTGGTGAGAGAGTAAAGAGTGTGAGAGAGAGAGATGGAGAGGTGTCAAGAGGCTCATGGAGGTGTTGCCATTTGTATAGTTCAAGTTTGAGACATGTATATCAGTTGCATGGACCTACTTAATCTATATTCCTTTCACTTTTTTTGGAAAATATGCACTTTAGACCCCTAATGAGACCAAAAGTGTAAGTTACATGTTTTGGTAAATTATTGGATGTGATGTTCTAAACTTCAAGATAGGGTTGCTGTCAGCTGTGTGATCATGTTCCAAGTTTTTAATCAACCTAGCAGTAAAATTAAATTAGAGGGTATAATCGCAATTTTAAGATGTATATTTACTCTTACATTGTGTTTGATATGTTTTCATGAATCACAGTTGGTATGGATTTTGGAATCATATGATATAACTATGAGAATGAAATTAGAAAGGAGGCTATTGTGCTTCCTATGAATAAGCCTAAAAACTAAGATATGATTCCAATTTTTTATAACCGCATTAATATACCAAACATTTATTATCATTCAAACTAGGGGTGGCAATTCGTGTCGGGTTCGGGTTAATGGGTTCGGTTTGTCAGGTTGGCGGGTCAGAAAATCTCAACACAAACCTAACCCATTTAAATAATCGGGTCAGTTATGTCAACCCTAACCCGTTTACACATAACCTGAACCTAACCCATTTAACCCATGTATATATTTGGGTTGACGTTAGATATGTTACATAGGTTGAATTGGTTAAACAGGTTTATATATTGATCCATTTAACAAGTTTTATGTATAAAAGTAGGCACATTACACCTGTTAAACATGTTAAATATGTTTATGTTCGGTCTGTTTAACCTAGTTAACACGTATGGTAAAATATTAATAATTTTTAATATAAGGAAAAAAATCTTAAACGGGTTGTCAGGTCGACCTGTTTAATTTTTTTCCAACCCAAACCTAACCTGTTTAATAAATGGGTCAGATAGGCCGACCCAAACCTGACATAAGATTCAATATATTCAACCCGAACCTGTTAATTTTCGTCTCGGTTTCAGGTCAAATTTTATGTCGGGTTAAAAATTGTCACCCCTAATTCAAACTATCATTCCCTCATTCCCATAGGGCATACCAAATAGTTAGTTTTATAACGCATTAAATAAATATGACAAATTTTATAATCTTATTCTAATTAATGTTTTAAAATACGGCTTTTTAGTTTATCCGGTCAACTGATCGGTTCAAGTGTCAATCGATTTAACCGATTAAAGCTTTGAGGAAACCTGGTCTTATATTATAATGTATATTTTTTTTTATATTTAATATGTAATATTGTATAAGCTTGTAACTTATTTTACGTTTAATTAAATCGATTAAAAATATTTATTATGTATTCATTAGTTTTGTTTCTAGTTATATATTTATAACATTATACTATTATAGTAAAAGTATGTAAAATTAATTAATTTATAGTTAAAATTTGTAATAAATAATAATAATAAATAAGTTTTATTTTTATTTTAATCGTTACTATCATTTTAATTTATCTTCAAAACTTAAAATTGTTTATAGGAAAAAGAGTTTTGAGATATATTTTTTATAAAAAAAAACGTGATCATGCATGGTTTATCAATCGAAAAAACTTGGATTGACGAAAAACTGACGCATTAATCCGATTCTTAACAAAGAAGCAATTCGATAACATCTAACTTAATCTTTGAACAGATTTATAACTCAATCAGTTCAACTGATCAAGTCAACCTAAACATTGGTTTTAAGCACCAATATGAAAATAGCAAATGAAGGGTATAGTAGGGGATTTGGTTTCCTATTAGGTGCAAAAAACCTTGAAGTGGCCACGTCAACCTCATGAAAAGTGAGAGTTTTACCTGGTTTGAGTCTGTATGGCGGTGGGCTCAAACCCCGTGGATTAGTCGGCCAATGAGTCGGAAATCACGGTTACCAAAAAAAAAATAAAAAAAATAAAAAAAATTGGTACGTAATTTACTCTCACTTTTAATTCTTTTATAAAGAATTAAATAAATATGACAAATATTGTGAGGTGATATCCTTATAGAATATGCATCAAAAAAAGAAGGAAGTAATCAATCTCAACCATCCATTCAAGTTCCATCTAATGGTTTATATTAATCTTTTTAAATTTAATTTAAAAACCCATTTTCATCCTATTTCTTAAAAATTAAATATCTCTCAAAACGTTAATCGTTACGAAAAACTAATTATACCATCGCGACGGGAATTAAGTTATCTTTCTATAGATAGGCACTTCTATACACTTTCGGCAAACTTTTTTTTTTAAATTTACGCATAAAAAATTACATGTGATTCTCGAAAAATTACATGTAATTTTCGAAAATTACGTGTAATTTTTTTGGCGAGAATTTTTAACACTGTAAATCGTTAACTTTTGTGTGAATTACATGTAATTATGTGTGAATTACATGTAATTTTTGTAATAAAATAGTTTATTAGTGTTAAATGCAAATCACATGTAATTATGTGTGAATTAAATGTGATTTTTGTAATAAAGTGGTTAGTTAGTGTTGAATGAAAATTACATGTAATTTTGTGTGAATTACATGTAATTTTGCTCAAATCACATGTGATTTTATAAATAATTACATGTAATTTTGCTCAAATTACATGTGATTTTATACAAAATTACATGTAATTTTGCTTTAAATCACATGTGATTTTATAAATAATTACATGTAATTTTGCTTTAAATCACATGTGATTCATGTAGACTCACATAACTTTACATCTAACTTTCGTCCCATTTGACGCGTTAGTCTTTTTTTTAAGTTACATGTTTTCATAGATTTTTATTTTCAACTTTAATACCAATAATCTAGAAACCAAGTAAATCACATGCGATTCGTGATAAATCACATGTAATTCGTGGTAAATCACATGTGATTCGTGGTAAATAACATTTTCTCTCCATTCCTCACATCATCCATCCTTCCGAAGTGGTCTTGTGATCCATGTATGCTATCTAAAGTGGTCTTGTGATCCATGTATGCTATCTTGTGATCCATGTATGATAATTACATGTGAATTTGCTTGCATTACATGTAATTCGTGGTAAATTACATGTGATTCAAACAAAGCACATGTGATTCATCTAAAGTGAGTTTGTTAGAAGAAGTTAAAGTTTTGAAATGTTTGAATCACATGTAATGCAAGCAAATTCACATGTAATTATCATCGAATTACATGTGATCCAATGCAAGCAAAATCACATGTAATTATCATCGAATTACATGTAATTCAAGCAGACAATTTAATATATTAACAAGATTACATGTGATTAAAAAAATCACATGTGATTCATCTAAAGTGGGTTTGTTAGAAAAAGTTAAGGTTTCGGAATGCTTGAATCACATGTAATGCAAGAAAAATCATATGTAATTATCACCGAATCACATGCAATTCAAGCAGAATTACATGTGATTCAAACAAAATCACATGTAATTTAGAAGCCAATTTGTTTTATATATTTTACATAAATGAAAACATAATACGTGATTAAAAAAATCAAATGTGATTCATCTAATGTGGGTTTGTTAGAAAAAGTTACGGTTTCGGTATGCTTGAATCATATGTAATGCAAGCAAAATCACATGTAATTCAGAAGCCAATTTGTTTGACATATATTTTTTTTGGGTAAAGGGGACTCCACCCCGGTAAAATGAACATATTTTATATTAATGGTAACAAACATTTTAATATATTAACAAAATTACATGTGATTCAAACATTTTAATGTAATTCACATAAATCACGTGTGGTTTTAAAATAATAACGAAAATATTTTTGTCATTTAATAGACGGTTATTTTCATATACTTTTAACGATTTTACAATGTTGAAATTCTCGTAAAAAAAATACACGTGATTTCACAAATCGCATGTGACGTTACAAATTCAAATGTGATTTTTAAAATAATTAATCAAACATGAGTTTTCGAGAATTACATGTAATTTTTCGAGAATTACATGTGATTTTTTTACGAAATTTTTGAAAAAAAGTTCGCCGAAAGTATATAGAAGTGCATATCTATGGAAAGATAATTTAATTCCTGTCGTGACGGTATAATTATTTTTTCATAATGATTAACAGTTTGAGAGATATTTAATTTTTAAGAAATAAGATGAAAATGTGTTTTTTTAATTAAATTTAAAAAGATTAATATTGGATGGTGGAGATTGCTTCCTTTGTTCTTTTTTTGGATGCATGTTCCTTATAGAACTTTTCTCTATTGTGATAATGTTCTAAGTTTCTGACCAATCTAAAAATAGCAAATAGAGGGTATAGTAGGGATTTTAGGAAGTAAATTTACTCCTACTTGATTTCTAATTCTTATAAGGAATTTACTGTAGATATATATGAGAAATATTGTGATAATGTTCTAAGTTTTTAACCAACCTAAAAATAGCGAATAATAGGAAGGTATAATTTACACTTACTTGATTTTTATAAAGACTGAGATAAATACGACAAATATTGTATTTAAATTGAGTATATATATTATTATAATAATATTAGGTAGGTAAATATGACATTTACATATTTAAATTAAATATGTAAATATAGAATTAACCTTAAATAATACGAGTATAAATTATAAATAATGCACGGCTAATAACCATATATCTCACACTCTCAAAGTACATTGCGTATCGTTCATTGATCAAACCAAGGTTTAAGTTCTGGTAATCTTTTTAAACTGTTTTTTAGTTCTTAACATAGGTATTAGATCACATTAGTACGAGGTTTAGTTCTGTATGATAGTTGTTGTTTAACGTTATGTATGTATGTGCTATGTTGTTTTTGATAGATTTGAAGACATGGGTCGACGCAAGGTAGTAATGGAACTGATCAACAGCGCCAAAAAACGTAAAGTTGCATTCGTAAAGCGAAAAGAATGCACCTTAAAGAAAGCTCGAGAACTCGCTACTCTTTGTGATATCGATGTGTCCATGATCATACAGGGTGGTGATGATCAAGAAAGCATAGAAATCTTCCCACAAGATCCTTGCTTACTTAATGATATGATCAATGAATACAAAAGAAACCGAGTAAATGGGAAGATAAAGTCGTACGGTTTGTCGGATTTTTTTAAGGATGGGAAGGATAAGATTGAACGAGAACTTGCTAAGACGAAGAAAGATAACGTGGAAGGCAATGATCCAAGGAGGTTCGGTTTGATGGATAAGTACTCAGTTGGCGAATTGAAGGATTCAAGTTTTCGGTTAGGCTTGAAAATTAATCAAGTTAAAGCCAGGATTGAATTCTTAAAGTCAAAGAAAAGTTCTAAATTTGAGAAGCTTGATGGTCGAAATTCGTTGAAGATGCCACTCAACACCCCTAGCCCGATAACCACAATAACCTCTATTGATCACAACAACAGCAGCAGTTTTGGGTCTGGTCATGGTGAGGAGTCTTCTGAATCATCAAATGCGACAGCTGCAAACGGATATAAACCGGTAATGCTTCTGGGACAGAACTTACTTGGTCATGAATCTAGTTCACAGGCGTCGACGATAAGCAAAGATGAAGATAACAGTTTCACTGATGGGGCGACTGAACCGAAGGTGCTGCAGCCGTTGGAGAAACCACAATGCTTGGACTTGCTATCCTGTTTTCGTACATAAATATTTCAAGTAAAATTCATTAGTATTTTTGAGCGGAGAATATGAACTGATGTTAGCATTTTTTTAGTGAAATTTGATTCATTTGTGTGATTTTCATTAGCTTTGTTACTCAACCTTCAAACGCTACAAACTAATATGCATACTCCATTACAAAATGCATATCCAAACACTCCCTAATTGCATTCTTTTTCTTGTGCATGTAAGCAAACATACACTGTATAAAACATATATCGGCTGTACTAATAAACGTGCTTGTCAACAAGACACGATTGTCACGAAATTTCAATAATATTATGCTACAAACAATGAATGTAATAGGTCGAGTTTTATTAGACTAGATGTATGAAATCGTGTTGGAAGTAAGATCATAATATCTGCTGTTTTTATTTGTTCTTAGAAACAATGTAATTATAGGATCTGTTTATTCGTATGTATGCTTAGAATTTGAAGGCCTGGTACACAGCCTGCACGTTTGGAAGCCTAGGCCTAAACCAGTACGTATTAGTTGGTTTTAGGTTACGGTTGATAAAGTTGAAAAGGCATGTCGTATGGTTTGTATAAACCATCACACCCTTTCACAAACTCACACCCGTTAGATCACTATATATAGGATTTAGTGTAATTATTTGTCTGCAACCCTTTTCAGTTATATATCAGAATTCATTTGAAGGGTTCAACCCAATCTTCTTTGTTTTCGTTTCATAGTCTTTGTTTGACGACTGTTCGTGATGTTGTTTGGAAGTAAGGTCATAATTGAGATAGAATTGTCAACGTTGGAAGGGATATCCTTCCTATCGAAAGATTGTTTTCTTTCTCGTAAGAGACCCATTTATCTTCCGGGGATTCTATCAAAGGCTAAAGGAATGTTACAGATATAATATAAGCAATCCAATATAGTACTATGTTATTCGATTAAGCCATCCCACATCGACCAGAGAATCAACTAGTTGTGTATATAAGCTTTCTGTTATTCGGTTAGTATGTAATCTGTAAAAATTCATTAAGCCGATAGAATGCCTAAAGCATCTAGGCTTTCTGACTTTCCTATTGGATTTTTTTACTAGGTATTTTTACTTGTGCATTCACGAATCAAGTATGTGCTGAATTTTAAGGTCAAGTTGGCTAATCTTCATACAAAGTAATTTTGTAATTTTATCATAAGTGATTAATAAACTAAAGCATTTGTGCAAAGATTACTTAAAAAACAGATCAATGCTTGTGTACAAAATGTGGCAAAAGATTAGAACTTTAAAAGTAATGGCCTTTATATGTCTTACGCGCAATCTATTGAATTGCCTAGACGCAGGTTGTATGTTGGTGCACAACCATGGGATCCATTTCAGCGTGTTTTGTTCAGAAAAGGCTTGCTACCACCACCTCCAATTGTTGTAATGGGCTGGAAAGATGGCTAAATCAACAGTCGGGAAGTTGGACAGTTTACAAATATTGTTGAGTATATACATTATTATAATACTAGATTGGAAATTTCTAGCGCTAGATAATTAAAGATATGTTATAAGTGTTTCGTGTGACGTTTAAAATAGAACGTGAAGAGATCAAAATGTAAGTAAAAACGATTGTAACATGCTAATAATCATATCTGAATCAATAATCTAAATAAAGCATAACTTAAAAAGACATTGTCAAATACCATAAAATGGTGCAACGATACCTAACAAACCACAAAAAAGTTCACATGAATTGAAAATTCGAGATAGTAACTGCAAAGCTAAAGTTTTATGATCAAGGTTGAGGACAAATTATCCAATAAATTACAACGACAAAGATAGGTGCCCGTGATGCGCTGTGTTTTTTTTTTTTTTGCGAAGTGAGGGACTCTAATGTTGTCCCGCATTTTTCCCTGTCGGACTTTGCTGAATGGGAGCTAAAATGTTACTCCCTTCGTCCCAAAATTATTGTCCACCGACAAAAAACACACAGTTTAAGAAAAGTAACACCTTTTCACTTTTTAAAGAAAGACAGTTTTATCCTTAACCAATTAATTAAAAACTTTTGTAAAATTTGTAATTATGATTTCACTTAAGGGTAAACTAGTAATCTCGATCTAAAATTCCTACTTATTTTTAGAAGTTTTAGAGGTGGACAATTAAATTGGGACAAACCGAAATGGAAAGGTGGACTATAATTTTGGGACGGAGGGAGTATAATAATTCAGAAGTAATTTAGCTATTTTGATGCACGTTTTATTTAACAGTTAGAAGTTTGAATAAATCAAACGATGTGGGTTTGAAAGTCCGAGTCATAGGCTAAGTGGAGTTAGTTCCTTATTTTCTGCAAGGCAAATGCAGCTAAAATAGCTGGGCTTTGGAATCCAATCTCATTGGTTGCAGGAGTACGAAAAGCCTCTTGCGCGCACCTTAATCGTCTGCAAAAAAGAAAAAAGCTATATCCAATAATGAAGTCGAACAAGATCCATTAAACGTTGACAGCATTATTTCAAATGAAAAACTATATAGTATTTGATTTACTGATAGATGTAAATTGTATAAACGTTGGCTCCCTTTACGATCGGAAAGCTACAAAGATGTCACATACTGCTCTTGGTCCTCCATCTCGTAACAATTAAATAGAGACTGATGAAAAACTAGAAGCCGCTATAGGTCCTTTAGTTTTTTCCTCAACCTACTGCAATTGAAATACATGTATATATTGTTAAGTTGTGATGCTTTCATACCATTATTTAACAGTTCACATGGAACCACATAAAAACACATATATAAATAACTCACTGTATCTCCGACTAATGTACTATGATAATTCAGCTCTGGTGAGACCCAATGCGACATCGTTCTTACCTGATTGAATTGAGGGCGATGGTTTAAAAAAGTGCATTCATAAACTCTTAAAATCTAAAGGTTAGATATGTTAGGAACGTAGAATTATACCAAACACCCGTCACAGATGCAACCACATTCGAGATTCTGCAATTTCCCTGTTGCAACTGCATGGAATTTATCTATTGCGACTTTCCTCACTTTTTCTCACTAACCTGCAAGAAACAAAATTACAAATTATTAATAAACAGCAATGTAGTTATAGCTTGCCAATGTGTGTTTAAAAAAATGTAGTAACTATCAAAGAAATGAAAGAAAGACTATTAAGATAGATATTTTAAAGGTAATACAAACACATGTCACTTTATATCTATGTTAAGAGCAAAGCTAAGCCCACTCTATTTAAGTGAGACACCTTAAATACACATTGTTGGTGATTTTGTGTTACCAATGATGATTTAAATGTAATGGATTGACTTACTTGACCAATGTGTAATCGTGATAAATGTTCAAGTCAGGGTTGTGCGGAGTGCACACTTGTATGGAGTTATAGCGATTATCATATGGGGCGAAGCCCCCGTATGACGGGGGTCCGGGGGCAGCGCCCCTGGTAGCAGGGTCCAAGGCAGCCCCTTGCAGGGTCCAAGGGGCAGCGCCCACTGGCTGGGGTCGAGCTGAAAATAAATTTGCTTTGGTATAAAGTGCTTTGTCGAAAACGCACTTGAAAATAAAATTCCAAGATTTTGGACTCGGTTTTTTCTGCCCCTTTTTTCACCTTTTTCTGTTTTTGGATTACTGCTAGGCAGTTACAACCGTAGGTTGAAAAACCTGTTGGTCATATATTTAGTTTTTGTTCTTTCATAACATAAAAAAACTATTCACTGTTCAATTATGAGTTTTATCCGATTAGAGATTTCGATAGAACCATCAAAATACTTTGATCTGAAAATGTTTGACACGACTCTTTGTGATCCACCAAAATTCTAACACACACTTGATACCCGAAGACTCAAATCAACAATATTTTCAACATTTTCCCTAATATAAACAAATGTGAAAAACCCATGGCCAAAAAGAAATCCTAGTTCCGTCGTTAACCTCAACTGTTCTAAAATTTCAAACATATCATCCCGGTATACGAGGATCCATCTTTTAACCATGATGTAGTGAACTCAATGTTGTATTCCATACCAGTAAGTAGTGATTGAGTAGTACTTAGTGGTACACCGAGTCTATGGTAAATTTCCTTACGCTATGTTCTCGACTTATTAAATGAGTCAAAAGAAAGGAAAGGAAATGTAAAGAAAAGAAAGGAAAAGAAAATGAAAGAAAGTTTACTGTGTTTCTTGTGTTCTCGAGTTTGAAGTTAGTAGGAATGAAAGAAAGAAAAGAAACATAAAAAATTACCTGTATGCCCCTTGAACAAAATATCTACTACTATATCAAAATTTTAGTAAGCCATTTGTGGTGAATATACTTTTCTATTGCAAAGCATACATTCTTTAATCAAACTGACAAAATTGGAATAAAAAACTACTGCTACTTGTCGTGAATATATTTGGCACATGTGAAAACCCAACAAAGGCGAAGAAATCATGAACACCGATTGAAAGAAAAAAAGGTACGCCATTAAGCAGCAGGACTTGGTTTTTTATTTTAAAAAACTTGAATATTACACAGAGGTTGAAGCCTATCTACGGTGGAAGAGATGAGGGTAAATTTGCCAATATAAACACTTTCCTTCCTAATCTGCCCAAATATGGGAGGAAAGATTTGGAACAAAAAACCTTTAAATTTCCCTTCCTTTTCTCTACTTTTCTTTTCCTTTCTCTTCCAAACAAAACTCAAGAACACAAATATGTTTGTGTTCCTCTTCCTTTCCTTTCTTTTCTCCACTAATTTAATCTTGAGAACACAGTGTTAACGATTTCTTCGATAAACACCGTTTCCACTCTGAAAGTTTTAGTTCAGTCAGGACTACAAAAATTAATAATTCACAGTGCAGATCCATAAAGCTGATAAAACAGATCTTGAAATATTAAGTTTTTCAAAGAAACCACCTAATATCAATATGATGAAAGAAATAGGATGGCAAAAGCGCCCGAAACCGATGGAGAAAACCGAAACACGAACCAGTTGGGTCGGGTTTGAAGTCGGGTTTGCGGGTTTAGATATGGGTTCGGGTTTGAATATTCTTTTTTCCGCGGGTACGGGTTCTACTAATACCCGCCCCATTTACATGTATCCAAATCCGTACCCGTTTACCCGAATCCGTACCCGCTTTTGTTGCTATTTTATATAAGTTCTACATTTGTGTGAAATAGTAGACGAATATTGGTAAACGAATTGAATGATCATATTAGTTACTCTTTTTGTGCATTAACATGTTTGTGATCAAGTATATTTGGATCTTGTAATTTTAAAATATAAACCATGATTTATTCGATATATTAAATCGCGTGAATAATATTAAAAAGTATTTTTTATCTTCTAAACACTTAAAAATATGTATTTTGGTTGTTTTCGAGTGTTTTTTCTTAATATTATACGCGTAATAATTCCCGATGAAAATTTAATCATGAATACCCGATACCCGCGGGGAAAAACCGAAAACCCGATGGATAATACTAATCGGGTACCCGTCGAGTGATGAAGCGGATACGAGTACGGATATTATAAACGGGTACAAGTGCGGGTTCACTAAAACCCGACCCAAACCCGACCCAGAAGAAGCTATCACTACACATTTTTATGAGTTAATTAACCATCTACTTCTTATATAAAGCAAGGTTTTCTTAATTTGATCTTACCCCAAAACCCTTTAAAAAATGACACGTGTCCTCTTGATTTTTTTTAGCCTTAGGATCAAAATCTTCATGTTATACCTTTGACTAATTCTTTTTCCCAAGCATTCTCAAAATCAATATACATTCGTGTTTTTCTTCCATATCAGTTACACCAATTTGATTCAAATTATCTATAAACCCAGAAAACATTCGATTATAATTTATAAACCCCTAAATTTAATTTCAATCCCTAATATCTAAATCCCGAATTATTTGAATCAAATTATTTGAATCATTTGAAGGGACCGAAAAAATTGATCAATTACTGAAGTTTGAAGATCTAATGATCCATTTAACAGGTATATGTCATGAATACAAAGTTTTTATATACTTTTACATGTATTGGATTTGGTTAAATGAATATTCTTCAATTGTATGATGGATTGTTAAATGAACGATTTTTATGAAGGTGCTAATTATATTAAGTTCAAATTTTTAATATTATTGGATTAGTGTTTTTGTCTTATGAAATAGACTTGGTTCTCATCTTTTTTCTTCTAATGGATCTTTGAATGTTTGATGGTTGTATTCGGTGTCTAAACTATTTTCTTTTGGTAAGTAGGTGTTTGATGAAATGTTCATGAAAAGGTATTAGTTTGCTTCAAACATTTACATTAAAAACTTTAAGATCACTCATTGTGGTTGTCATATTTCATAAGGTCCTATTAAAATTATTAACTTCACTGATTCTTAAACATGTGTTATTTTACAAAAAAAAACTTGCTATTTTAAACAAAAAATGCTACTTTACATCTTTTGTTGATTACCGAAATTAAAGCTAATTTAAAAAAATTTTAAAACATGAATATCATCCCTTATTTAGCTTATATTTTGAATTCACATTTTACCTAATCCCATTCCTATAATTTACGGTGATCATATTAAATCGACTATTAAAACAATATTGTATAATATAGGTTATAAAAAATTATATATTTTTATATGAATATACTATACTTTGATCATATTTTTATTGATTGTGACTCATTTTTCATAAGTTGTCATGGTAGTTTCAAATCTCTTAAATAGATTAAAGAAAGGAGGTCGATAAATGGATTAAGAAGGTAGGCACTGTTGGGAAATCCTTTCAGGCGTGAAGTTAGCAATGAAAAGTAGGCATTGCCGCCAATCAGGTTTTTTATTTTTTCATTAACATGTTACTTATTTTTTATGGATAATATGCATGTTTGCTATTTACAAAACACGTGTAAGGTATTGCTTTTAGGGGGTGTTTGGGATCACGTTATGACACAAATTATCTGATTATTTCAGTATAGAAACGCAATAATCTGTTCTAAGGTGTTTGGCAAAACCAACCATTTATCAATTTTCTACCTTTAGAGCTAATGATAACGTGGTTTTGAAAAAGCATGATGGTACATGCTTTTACAAAAACGTAGATTGAGGTTCTTGTATTTTAATATAAAATTACAATAATATCCTCAAAGAAACCTCATCCTTTTCTCACAGAGCTTATGTTGTTCAGCCCTGTTACATTTATGCATGCTTGTGATGTTGACAGTAAGAAGTAAGAATCGAGTGGTTGAATGGGTGATGAATGATGATGGTTGATTTATTTGTTGAATTTTTAGATTAAATTTAGTTTGATCTGATCCGTGGCGTTTTTGAGCTGATTTGGGTTTGTAGGGATGAGTGAATGATGGTGAAGCAGTGAGTAAAAAAAAACTCTGATGTGTTTTGTAGATAAGATGAAAATGGATAGGATACTATGCATTGTTAACCAATGGAATTTTCACCGATAAACTTTTTAGATTTAAGGTGTGTCGCTCAAAAATAAAAGATTTAAATAATTATATAACTTAAATTTTATAAATTCAATATAAACTGTGTTTAAAAAAATCAAGTATACAAGTGCCTATATTGGTCATTTTACGTATAAGTTTTAAAATAATCAGATTTGCCAAACACTGTAAAAACTGATTATCTGATTATTGCGATTTCATATAACATAATCAAATCCAAACACTATTTTTTAAAATCACGTTTTTTAACCGCTGATTATCTGATTATCTATTTTTGAAACGCATAATCTATTTTTTTATAAGAAATCCCAAACACCCCCTTATTATTTAAATAAATTAAATAATCAAATAGTTTGAGCCCGACATCTCATCAAAGTGTGTAGCCACATCTTTCGCTTCTATCTATCTTTTAAATGCATGTTTTTATATCATTAATAATTAGTTAATTATTTTTAGGAAACATTAATTAACCCGTCTATCAACTTTAGCCCATTTCACTAATAAACTTTGTTAATCTATCGAGCTTCTGTTGATGAAAATTTTGAATTTTATAGTACTACTTATAAAATGGTCTTCTATTTGTAAAAGTGGCTTTGTTGCTTATGAGGAAAGATTTGAATTACTTGAACGCTTATAAAATTAACATGAGTAAAGTATGAACATTAAAAATAGGATCATCCATTTTATGATTAGTTGGAACGTTATCTCCACCACAAATCCGAGATGGTATTTTTTTGACTATTGAGTAGTCAAGTATGCATATAGTCATGTATGCATATAGTTAGTACTACGTTGACTATTGAGTAGTCAAGTAGCTTATCATGCGTACTGTGCTCAGAGTCAACATGTTTGGCACTATCAATTCTTTTCTCCCGGGATAGAAGGATAATAATTCACAAATTTTGAGAGATGCTTTTGAAACGCTTTATGTGAAAAAAGTTTTTGATTAGTATAATTCTTAACATATATATGTCAAAGAAAGTATGATATATCATAAAAAAAGTGTAGCAGATTTTCCATTAACATAAAAGATTAATAATAGATAATGTTTTATTAGTTTACATAATATAATTTTCTCTCATTAGTCTTCATGTTACATGATAGGACACCATTAAACTTCTTGGCTATTGTCAGAAACTTTTTAAGGATTAGGCATATGTTATTTGACGCATATTGACCAAAAATGTGTTATCATATGCCGATATTAGTAGTCTGATTGTTTGATTTGTGAGTTGGTTCTATTCTTTATGGCATTATCCGAGAGCACATTATTTGATGCAGATTTATAATAGATACCGGGACATCTACTTCTTGAGGTAACATATAAATCCCTTCTGTTTTTTTATTATCATAAAAATTCAATAATAATCTTAACCTTTCATACGAACGGTTATGCCTTAATTAGTTTCAAATGAGTGTTTAGATAGGGGTTGAAGCTCATTTTTAAAGAAACATTATAAGGTGTAAAAAATTACGGTGCAGAAATTCCCTCATATGCACCAAGAGGTACTATTTTCCATCTCATGATTATCTGAAAACTAAATTTAATTAATGGGTTTATGGTATACATGTTGAGAACTGAAACGAGTGCTTGTCATTAACTTATGTGTAAAGTTGTTTTAGTTTGGTCAACGTTGAAGCATCAAGATACATGGATGCATGAGACTGGAATGAAGACATTATTACAAGCCTTCTTTGTGTTTATTTTCTTTACTCGGCATTGGTATCGAGAGTTGGAAACATCGAATCAGTATGATTATCAAGAATTTGAACCAACGCAATTGTACGTTTTTTATACTCAAAGTGTTATATGTTTCATTACTCATGGCATATGTATGTTTCGTTTAAACTTTACCATGTTGTAACGTTCGATTTTTGATTAGGATGGTATACTTCAGTATTATGTAACGTGTAGCTTCAATCATTTTTGAATGCTATTCGTACAATAATTTGCATTTAGTGTGCTTTTTGCTTCATTTTATGATGAATATTTCTTATTTATGCATTGGACAAACAATTACGCATTCATTTTCATTTTAAAGGCAACTCTTTTTACTATTTTTCTTCTTAATTTAATGATCGTCATTTCTTATTTTTTTCGTATCGTCTTATTTGTATACAAAAGTTTCTGAATTATTTCTCATTCCATAATTTGTGAAGCAACCCGCCCATGGGGCGGGCCTTGAATCTAGTACAAACATAAAGGAAAGAAAGTAGTTATCTTATGAGCCCATTCAAATCAGCAAGTGTAAGTGCATTCTTCCATATCTCTATTTATGAGTCCATTCACACTTTTTCTCTGCATTTATTTCTTCCGCCATTTTTTTCTTATAACCTTCCATTGCATCTCCGGAGCTGTTTTGTCGCTTCTTGATATCGCTGGGCTCGACATGTTAGAATATTGGAATGACAACATGATTAAGGTCTCTATGTTGCTCTATAGAAGCCTTGGAAGGTCTAATGGCACTCTCTAACTCTGATTTCAAAGATAGCCTAGTATCAATTTTTCATCGTCAAAAAAGGTTTTAAGATTAGCATCCTTGAGATGGTTATTCTAATAACATAGAACTTATTGAAACTGCAAACAAAAAATTATAAGTATTGCCATTTATGAAGATGGGTTGTGGCCTTGTGGGTATGTGAAGCGTGGTGTCAGTGTTGAGAAGCATAAGTCATAACCTGAAGGGCTTGTTTGCACTAAAGTGAAAGATAAAGGAAGAACTTAACAAAGGGAGTTACAACTTTACAACTAGAAGGACTAAATGTGCAACTTTGTGGAAGACTTGGACTCTGGCGTAACAAGGAGCTTATATACTCAACGTTGACCTCATTTGTTACTCACTTTTCATTTTTCCGTTTCTGAGTTTGTTTCTAGAGAGAGAAAACTTGGTTTGATCTTTCTTGATCGAATCTTGTGAGTTTGTTAAGCTTGTGAGTATTGTTCTTAGTTTGTTATTGTAATCTGATATTGTATACTTAATCATTGATAAAGAGAGCCAAGGGGAGGTTGACTGGGTTCTCTGTTATTCATTCTGGTTGATTTTAGTCATTGATTCATAAGTTTTTACATGGTATCAGAGCCTGGTTGCTCTGAATCGTGATTAAAATCTTTTTAAAAAATTAAGGTTTTTTAAAAATTGGGGGTTTTGATCTTGTTGTATAGATCTTGGTTAATTGTTGGTGGATCTTTGATTTTAACTGGTTAATTTGGTTTTTTTACAAGGTTAATTGGATTTTTATAAAATTAGGGTTTCAAGAAAATTTGGGGGTTTTTTGTTATAATTTTTTCTGACCTTATTGGTGAGCTGTGGGTACTATTTTGGGGTCTTAATCGTGTTTTATGTTGATTAATTAGAAAACCCTAAATTCTGAAGTTAGGGTTTTCTAATCTTGGTAAGGATTTGTGATTCTTGTTATTTTCTTGTTTGATTGTTCACGTGCAGGTTGTTTTTCCGTTGCGTTGGTTATAGATCTTCTTGATCTTGTGGTTGAGGTTTGGGTTCTCTGGATTGTCTTGATCCAGAGTTCTTGCTTGGTTTGCTGCGCGTGCTTTGTAATACCTTTCACACTCTCTTGTTATATTTTGTTTTTATTAGGTTTTGTTTTAGTGGAGATTAGGTGTCGATGGGATTAGTTTGATTCTGGTGTTGTTGATTTGAGATTTGTGGTAGTTAATTGATTGTTTGTAGAGGAGATACAAGGAGGTTGTGGTTTTTTGTTCTGTTTGTTCTTGTTTAGACCACATTCAGGTCACTGCTCTTGACCTACCACCATTTGAGTGGTTTGGAAGCCTGAGAACTATTTTTTTGACCTGTTGTGTGTGTTCTTTGTTCTTTGGTTTATTTTTGTTGATTCTCTATGACTGGGTCTGGTCCTAGTTCCCCTAAGGGTGATGGTCCACCTAAAGGTGATGGTCCACCTAAAGGTGATGGTCCACCTAAAGGGGGAGTTGATGTGGTTAAATTTGATGTTTATGATCCTCTTTATTTGCACCCTCAAGATATTGGTTCTCAACTGATTACCTTCAAACTTAAAGGAACTGAGAACTATAAAGTGTGGTCTGCTGCTGTTAAACTTGCTTTACAAACTAGAAATAAACTTGGGTTTATAACTCGTAAATGTGTTCAAGATACTAATGATGGTCCAGCTAGAGACCAATGGGAAAGATGTAATGATGTGGTTTTGTCTTGGTTATTGGGATGTGTTTCACCAGATTTATATAAGGGTCAAATATTTTCTAAATTTTCACAAGATGTTTGGGATGAATTAGAAGAAACATATGATAAACAAGATGGTTCTGTGATATATAATCTACATCATAAGATTTATACTCTTACTCAATCTGGAATGTCTTTATCTGAATATTATCATGAGTGTAATTCTTTGTGGGGACAATTTGATGCTCTTGTAGATTTGCCTAATTGTACTTGTGATGGTTCTGAAGAACTTAAGGAACATGATCAGCTTCTCAGACTGATACAGTTTCTTATGGGTCTTGATGATTGTTATAGTGTTGTGAGAAGTCAGATTCTGACATCTGATCCCATACCAGATGTGAGAACTGCTTTTGCAACATTGTATTGAGATGAATCACATAGAAATGGTTCTAAAAATAATAAATCTGGACCATCTGATTTTGTTGTTAAGTCTGGTGGAAATTCTAATAATTGGAACAGAGGTGGAAATTCTAATACTGGGAATTCTAATACTGGAAACACTAATAGAAATAACAAGACTGGATCTAATGGTTATAGAAATGGTAATCTTGTTTGTAAACATTGTAATATGAATGGTCACACTATAGACAGGTGTTTTGAGTTGATAGGTTATCCACCTAACTTTAAAATAAATAACAACAATTTAACTCAAAATAATGTTCATAATGTTAGTGTGAATGATAATAAATGTGATCAGAATAAGAGTACATCTCATACTCTTACTTCTGATCAATATCAAAGACTTATGAGATTACTGAGTGTTTCAGGAGAGAATTCTATGGGTTCTGCTACTATTGCAGGTACCTTTAAAGTGAATAATTGTGTTGTTAGTTTTCTTGCTTGTAGATTTTTAACTATAATTCAAATATAAGTACTTATAGTACTTATATTGGTTGGATTATAGATTCAGGAGCTAGTCAGCACATTACATATTCAGAAAAATTGTTATTTGATGTTATTGATGTTTCATATCTTAATATAAGTGTTGCTCATCCTAATGGTACTTTAGAACATGTAAAAAAGATTGGTTCATTTAAAATTAACAATTTGGTTATAAAAGATGTGCTGGTTGTTCCTGGATACAAAGTTAGTCTTTTATCTGTTCAAAGATTGTCTAAAGATAATAAGGTTAATGTTAGTTTTAATGAAAGTTGTATGATTCAGGACTTAACTCACAATGTCCTGATGGGACTGGTAGTGAAAAAGATGGTTTATACTTTCTTGATGAAGGTAGGGCTGTTTTTAGCAAAAATGTGAGATGTTGTCAGATTAGTAGTTCTATTTGGCATAATAGGTTAAGACATCCAGCAGATCAAGTGCTAGATGTTCTAAGAAAAGATAATGTTGATATTAAACTTAAAAGTTTAGAACCTTGTGATGTGTGTCATAAAGCTAAACAAGTTAGAGAATCTTTTTCTTTAAGTGAACATAAAACTAAAAAACTTGGTGATATTGTTCATATTGATGTGTAGGGTCTATACAAAGTTACTAGTAGAGATGGTTTTAGGTTTTTTCTGACTGTGGTTGATGATTATACTAGATCTGTTTGGGTGTTTTTATTAAAAAACAAAACTAAAGTATTTGGTTGTATTGAAAATTTTGTTAAATTTCTTGACAATCAGTTTAATAAAAAAGTTAAAGTTTTCAGAAGTGATAATGGGACAGAATTTGTAAATCAAAGATTTTCTGATTTTGTAAAAATAAATGGTATAGTTCATCAAACCACTTGTGCTTATACCCCTCAACAAAATGGTGTTGTTGAGAGGAAGCATAGGCATTTGCTTAATACTGCTAGAGCCCTCATGTTTCAGGGGGGCATACCTTTAAACATGTGGCCTGAGTGTGTCCTAGCTGCTACTTATTTGATTAACAGGTTACCTACTGCTGTTTTGTCTGGTAAAAGTCCTTATGAAATGGTTTATGAGTCTAAACCTAGTATACTCCATTTGAAAGTGTTTGGCTGTTTGTGTTTTTCTAATGTTGTTAATGTGTCTGATAAGTTTGAGTCAAGGTCTGAAAAGTGTGTTTTTGTTGGTTATGCTTTTGACAAAAAGGGTTATAAACTGTTTAGTTTGGAAAATAAAAGATATTTGTTTTCTAGAGATGTGAAATTTTATGAAACAGTTTTTCCTTTTAAAAATGACATGATTAGTAAAGAGTTTATTTTTTGTGATAATGGTGTTGATGATTTAAATTTTTTTAACATAAACAGTCAAGTACCTAGTGAATCCTATGATGAAAATGGAGATAGTATAGGTAGAAAGCATGGGCTTATACCTGAAATCAATATAGAACCTAATGACAGCACTGTAGAGTCTAGTAAAAGTAGAAAAGATGTTCATACTACTGATACAGATGTTGTTTCTGAGGTAGATAGATCATCAGATACTAATACTGATTCTAGTAGGAAGGACATTAGGGATGAGTATGCAACAGAAAATATTTCTGAGGGTATACCAAATATTGATAATGATGAAGAAAATTCCTCTGAGGATGAAGGTATTGAGTCTTTTGGTAATGTGTTTAATTGGTCACCAGAACCAGCAGCAGATAATACTGTTAGGAGAACTAGTAGAAAAAGTGCTTTTCCTGCTTCTAAGTATAAAGATTTTGTACTTAATAAGAATGTTAAGTATAGTATAAACAAAGTTGTTAGCTATGCTAATTTGAGTGTTAATAATTTTATGTTCACTACTAATCTTAATAGAATTCATGAACCTAATACATATTCTGAAGCTATTAAAGATAGTAGATGGATTGATGCTATGAATCAGGAAATGGAAGCCTTAAACAGAAATAATACTTGGATTATTACTGATCTTCCTGAGAGAAGAAAGGCTATTCCATGCAAATGGATTTGGAAAGTTAAATACAAATCTAGTGGTGATATAGAAAGATTTAAAGCTAGACTTGTTGCCAAAGGATTTAACCAAAGGGAAGGTATTGATTATGATGAGACTTTTTCACCTGTTGTCAAGATTGTTACTGTAAGATGTGTTTTGAGTCTAGATGTAAGTAATAACTGGCCATTATTTCAGTTAGATGTCAATAATGCTTTTCTGTATGGTGAACTTGATGAAGAAGTTTATATGAAAATTCCTGAAGGTTATGGTGATGATAATAGTAACAAAGTGTGCAAATTGATTAAGTCATTGTATGGGTTAAAACAAGCACCAAGAAAATGGAATGAGAAACTTGTATCTGTTCTTATTGAAAATGGTTTTGTACAAAGTCCAAATGATTTTTCTCTTTTCATTAAGAACAGTAATGATGTTTTCTTGGTCTTACTTGTTTATGTGGATGATATTGTTATAACTGGAAATAATCTTGATGAAGTTAACAAATTTAAGGAATATTTAAGTACTAAGTTTCTTATTAAAGATCTTGGAAAACTTAAATATTTCTTGGGTATTGAGGTTATTGATATTGATAATGGTATTTGTTTAACTCAGAGGAAATACTGCACTGAATTGTTGTCTGAGTTTGGTATGCTAGGTTGTAAGCCTTGTAATGCTCCTATTGAAGTTAATCCAGATAGTAAGAAATTGAATAAAAGGTTTGGTGAGGATAAAAAACTTAATGAGATTACTTCATATCAAAAACTTGTGGGAAAATTAATCTACTTGACTATGACAAGACCTGATATAGCTTATCCAGTTCATTGTCTTAGTCAAGTCATGCATAGTCCTATGACATCTCACTTAAGACTTGCTGTCAGGGTTCTTAGATACTTAAAAGGTGAACCTGGTTTAGGTATCACTTTTAAGATTGGTGATTGTAGCAAGTTGAATGTATTTGTTGACTCAGACTAGGCTAAATGTAAAATCACCAGGAGGTCTTTAACTGGTTATTGTGTTTTCCTGGGTGGTAATTTAGTTTCTTGGAAGAGTAAGAAACAAAGTGTTGTTTCTAGATCTTCTACAGAAGCTGAATATAGGGCTATGTGTAATGTTTGTTGTGAAGTCATGTGGATTCACAAAGTGTTGACAGATATGAATGTGGATGTGGCTTTACCTGTTGGTATGAATTGTGATAACAATTCTGCTATTCAAATCTCCATGAATCCTGTACTTCATGAGAGAAGCAAGCATTTTGAAATTGATCTTTATTTCTTAAGGGAAAAAATCTCTGCAGGATACATCAAACCTATTACGGTTAAATCTGAAAATAATACTGCAGATATTTTTACCAAAGGCTTACTTGTTACTGACCATAAAAAGTTTTGTAGTATGTTGGGTTTGTACAATGCTTTTGCAGGTTAAGGACTTAAGGGGGAGTGTTGAGAAGCATAAGTCATAACCTGAAGGGCTTGTTTGCACTAAAGTAAAAGATAAAGGAAGAACTTAACAAAGGGAGTTACAACTTTACAACTAGAAGGACTAAATGTGCAACTTTGTGAAAGACTTGGACTCTGGCGTAACAAGGAGCTTATATACTCAACGTTGACCTCATTTGTTACTCACTTTTCATTTTTCCGTTTCTGAGTTTGTTTCTAGAGAGAGAAAACTTGGTTTGATCTTTCTTGATCGAATCTTGTGAGTTTGTTAAGCTTGTGAGTATTGTTCTTAGTTTGTTATTGTAATCTGATATTGTATACTTAATCATTGATAAAGAGAGCCAAGGGGAGGTTGGCTGGGTTCTCTGTTATTCATTCTGGTTGACTTTAGTCATTGATTCATAAGTTTTTACAGTCAAGCAACTAAATACCTGAACACTCGAAAACTTACTTTCACGAACAGTTAGCTTAGCTGCAAACGACATCATGAAGGTAAGTTGCTAAAGAGTATCAAAGTCCTCAACTGCAAACAATATAAGCTAGCTCAAACCTTCAAAAAAGAGAGAACCCTCACTTATAAACTTTAAAGAGTTAGAAATTAATACCTCAAAACCCTTACCTGCAAGAAGCATCAGAAAGATAACCTGCATAGAATTATCAGAAAAAAGATAAAATTAACAAAAACCCCAAATAATAACCAGCCTTAATTACAAAATAAATAAAAATAGCATTAAAAAAAATCTGAAATAAATATTCCGATTAACAAAACGCCCAAATTATAAGAAAAAAAGAAAAAAAAAAGAACAAAACTGAACCACATACCTCACATAAATTATGAATCAACTCACATAACACATACCAACATAGGTGTTATCTATGTGTGGTAGAATGATAGATGAGAATATAAAAAAAAATACATAAGCCGGATGAGGCGAAGTACAAAAGTCGGATGACGCAAAAGACGTGCATCATCATCAACCTGCGTAAGTAATAGATGATTGAATAGGAATGTCTATGTTTTGATTTTGAGAATGTCTAATTGTATAGAAGAAGGAAATTGAAACTGATCTTTGTTGTTAATGTCGTGGTTAATGGTTTGATAGTGGTTAATGAGTACTTAAATATCAAACCATCTTAAGTTTCTAAACTAGAAGATTTGATCTCATAACACTTTATTGTTTTTAAACTTTCCGTAATTTTTTTTTGAACGGCGAGTTAGTAGTTAGTGATTCGAGATTACAGTGACAATTCATTGCTTTAATAGCTAATTGTTGAAAATTCCTCACTTTTTTCAACATTTTTATTCTTCTTTTATAAGGAGTACAGATTTAGGTAAGTAAATATGACATTTACATATTTAAGTTAAATATGTAAATATGGAATTAACCCTAAATAACCACCATATCTCATACTCTCAAAGTACACTGCGAATCGTTCATTGAAGCCAAGGTTTAAGTTCTTACTGGTACTCTTTTCTAACTGTTTTTTATCAAATCTATTTAACTGTTTTTTGTGTTCTTAACATGGGTATTAGATCACATTAGTACGAGGTTTAGTTCTTTATCATATTTGTTTAACGTTATTCATGTGCTACGTTGTTTTAGATACATTTGAAGACATGGGTCAACGGAAGGTACTAATGGAACTGATCAAAAGCTCAAAAAAACGTAGACTTGCATTCATAAGGCGAAAAGAATGTACTTTGAAGAAAGCTTGAGAACTCGCTACTCTTTGTGATATCGATGTGTCCATGATCATACGCTGTGATGATCAAGAAAGCACCAAAATCTTCCCACAAGATCCTTGCTTACTTAATGATATGATCAATGTTTACAAAAGAAACCGAGTAAACGGGAAGATAAAGTCGTATGGTATGTTGGATAATTGTAAGGATGGGAAGGATAAGATTGAAGGAGAACTTGCTAAGACGAAGAAAGATAACTTGGAAGGCAAGGATCCAAGGAGGTTCGGTTTGAAGGATCAGTCGGCGAATTGAAGGATTCAAGTTTTCGGTTAGGCTTGAAAATTAATCAAGTTAAAGCCAGGATTGAATTCTTAAAGAAGTTTGATGGTCGACACTCATTGAAGATGGCACTCAACATCCCTAGCCCGATAACCAAAATGACCCGTATTGATCACATTAACAACAACAGCAACAGCAGTTTTGGGTCTGACCATGGTGTGGGGTCTTCTGAATCATCAAATACAACAGCTGCAAACGGATATAAACCGGTAATGCTTCTGGGTCAGAACTAATTACTTGGTGACGAATCTAGTTCAAAGGCGTCAACGATCAGCAAAGATGAAGATAACACTTTTACTGATGGGGCGATTTAACCGGAGGTGCTGCAGCCGTTGGAGCAGCCACAATGCTTGGACTTGCTGTCTTGTTTTCGTACATAAATAGTTCAAGTAGAATTCATTAGTATTTTTGTGCGGAGAATATGATGTTAGCCTTTTTTTTTTAGTAAATTTGATTCGTTTGTGATTTTCATTAGCTTTTTTTTTAAACCTTGAAGTGGTCACGCCAACCTCGTGAAAAGGGAGGGCTTTACCTGGTTTGAGTCTGTGTGGTGGTGGGCTCAAACCCCGTGGATTAGTCGGCCAATGAGTCGGAAATCACGGTTACCAAAAAAAAAAAAAAACAAAAAAAAAAAACCCTTAGATGAACGAGTATTCATAAACGGAAGTAGGTTCCTCAAACGCTACAAACTACTATGCATATCCAAACAATCCCAGCTAGTTGCATTCTTATACTAGCGCATGTAAGGAAATATACACTGTACAAAACATATATCAGCCGCACTAATAAACGTGTTTGTCAACAAGACACCATTGTCACGAAATTTCAATTATATTATGCTACAAACAATGAATGTGTGTCGACTTTGGAAGGGATATCCTTCCTATCGAAAGATTGTTCTCTCTCTCGTAAGAGAACACAACACTGGGGATAATTAGCAATCGAATACAGTAGTATGTTTATTAGATTCAACAATCCCATATCGACCAAAGAATCAACTAGTTGTGATATCATTGATGGAGGTTCGTATACAATTACCACTTATTGTTCGGGGATTCTATCAAAGGCTAAACGAATATTAAAGACAAATCTATCTCCGGGGATTGTATCCCAGGCTAAACGATTCAACAATCCCACATCGACTAGAGATTCAACTATTTCGTATTTATAAGCATGTGTATATTTGGTTAACATGTAGTTTATATGATGCCATGAAGCTTATCGATGACATTCTATAAACTTCTTTTTAACATGGGGTTTACTTGTGCATTCAAATCGCATCCAGTAAACTTCTTTTTTACTTAAGGTTTACTTGCGCATTTGAATCGTATAATCTTCTTTTTATCAACTTTAGTTGATACTTATATTTCACATTTATCTCACATAGAGAGAACTTAAAAATAGTACTAATATCCTATAAGTTGCAGATGTATGTGGTTGTTATAACAAATAAGTGTGTGACTCAGAGGTAAGAAGCCATCCATTACTCCCAATACATAAAACACATGCAACATTAACCAAAAAATAGCAGAAGTTTTGAACAACCTGAAGTAGTCTCAAAAGGTAAGCTTCAGTACTTTAGTTTCCATTAGAGTGTCTTGTGGGCAGTGATAATTCCATCAAAAAGCTGATATCAGCTCTTATAACCGCATAAAGCTCCTCTGGGTTAGTATCTGCAGCCATTGCCCTTGCTCGTAGCCCAGCGCCAGAGTTGTTACCAAAGAGAGGTGATGGAACTTGATCTCTGACACTCACAAACCCATTTGAATAACTCCAATCTGAAGCCTGATACAAATTAGAAATCGCCAATCAGAGAATCAGGTTGCTAAACTTGCTTGATAAAAAGGCATTTTTGGCCAGTAATAGTCGCTAATATGACTGGCCAACTTAAATTTAATGACCCCCCATAGCATGTGGTACAGTAACCTAATATGCATGACGTGACTTATTTAACCGACCAACTTAAATTTGGTGACCCTCCAAAGCATGTGGTACAGTAACAACGATTATGATTATGATTACAAAAGAAGCATAAACATGTATGAGATAAAGACGTGATTTATAAGAGACCACTTTTGACAAGAATTTGATTTGTTAATCACTCCTATTTAATATGCAACCTGAAGCATATATAGTGCATGAAAACAGTACCCCAAACAAAGACCAAGTGTGTTCTTGAGTTGTTACTTATTAATATGCAACGATCAAAATTTTGTGCTAAATGTATGGCATAAGCAAAAAAGAGAGAAACATCCTGGTGATCTGATTAATATTTAACATGTATGGTTCAATTACCTGGCCACTTTCCTCCCTTTGTTGCCATATTTTGTGCTCAGCTGCCTACATATATCAACAGGGAAATAGAGCTCAATGAGAACCGTTAAATGTAGCATACCAGAAAATTTATGTAACCACAAAAACGTTAGCATAAAATGATGATGATGAAAGTGTCAAAACAAAGATGAACTGACCCGAACATTTTCTCTTACAAATTCACTAGTTGGGTCCAAGAGCGTGGCTGCATGAAACCCAAAATAAACTAATTATTTTAATAAAGATAATTAAAGACGTTGATATTTTAACAAGACCATATGTTGATGCCATAGCAAAAACCATTGTGATGTTTATTTTTGCCTACTATATGACCCAAAACAATAAACAGCTAAAGGGATTCTGATGTTTCAATGTAATATGTACAAACCTATTCTATATCCTTTCTCAAGGGCGCGTATGCCTTGAACAGAATAAATATACCCTAGACGAGTGTAGGCCTTGACGCAACATGGGTCAATTGCAATTGATTTCTGGCAGTCAAGGATTGCTTCTGCATACTGGCAGGTCTGGATATAAGCAGCTGCCCTGAAAAAAAAGTACCCATTCACCATAATGTAACCAACATATTAAATTTAAAGTGTGAACTCTAATAATTTGAGTAGATAGGTCACCTGTTGCAATAATAAATAGCATTATCACCACCAAGTGCTATAGCAACATTGTAACAGTCAATTGCCCCAGGATACAACTGTGATTGCATAGCCTTGTTACCTACACGAAAACAACGTACATTGGACGAATGCAGTTAATATATCTTTTCCAAATTTTACTTCTGTTGTGAATGATGTTACTCTAATGTCAGGAGGATTGTAAAATTAATATGTCCTGCCAGTCTTTCAATGGCATTCAAAAAAGTGAGTTCCATGTTGAGACGTGGATTGTTTGATATATGGAAATGAAAATGTAAGAGATAATCGCAAGTTCATAAGGTTTGAAAAAAACAATTACCTTGCAGCTCAAAGATCTCAGCCAAACTTTTAAAATCGAATTCCTTGCAGCCGGATTGTTTCATATCCTTGAATGAAAGTATGCCCATTGTCAGAAGCATATTATGGAAGAAAAATCATAAGTAATTTCATAATGAAGAATGCAATTTTAGGGTTTGATACGACGAAACAATTCATCAGGATATCAAGTTCTTTTATTTTCTACCAAAAACGGCCTTCTTGAAGAAAGTCGATAGAAAGGCACACTAACAATATCATTTAACTCCAAAAGACTAAGACAGTAAGAGTGTAGGACCATCTTTAAACTTCAAAAATGAAAAGACGCGTTCCAGATTTAAGACTAATATTGAGTTCATGTTTCCAACCGTTCCATTATTATATATACACAAAGCTGTCACCAAAATAGGCAAATACCTTTTCCTACTGTGGCATTACAAGCTTGATTAGCAGCCACGCAACATTATAGCTTTTGAAGGGGTTTTGAAGCCTTATTTGATAAATAACATGGTCCTTTAAATACTACGGAGTACGAGTACAAGACAATTCTGACAAATATAGTTGCCACAAAACAAAGAAAACAGAACTGGTTACAAAGTTTTAATATGGGGCAAACATAAGCACTCCTCAAGGCCGGGGATTCACATCACTGCAAACACACATCGTTATGGTAAAAAAAAAAAACTTGGTATCATACCGGAAAAGCATTGTGATACAGGTTTGTAGTTCTTTGAAGTGCATGTTCATTATCTCCTATCATTTCAATTGAAGAGCATGGAATATCATCACAAGCATTAGTGGAACATCCTTTGATTTCAAGTGAAGAGGATGAAACATCATTAAAAACACTATGGTAAGATCCTTCGATTTCAAGTGAAGGGGATGAAACACGTGGAACACCATTAAGAATACTAGGGTAAGATCCTACGATTTCAAGTGGAGGGGATGAAACACGTGGAACACCATTAAGAATACTAGGGTAAGATCCTACGATTTCAAGTGGAGGGGATGAAACACGTGTTACACCATTAAGAATACTAGGGTAAGATCCTACGATTTCAAGTGGAGGGGATGAAACACGTGAAACACCATTAAGAATACTAGGGTAAGATCCTACGATTTCAAGTGGAGGGGATGAAACACGTGGAACACCATTAAGAATACTAGGGTAAGATCCTACGATTTCAAGTGGAGGGGATGAAACACGTGAAACACCATTAAGAATACTAGGATAAGATCCTACGATTTCAAGTGGAGGGGATGAAACACGTGAAACACCATTAAGAATACTAGGGTAAGATCCTTCAATTTCAAGCGAAGGGGATGAAACATCACCAATCCGCTTTCTTTTTACAACAAACTTAACCTTCTGCTTTCTTTTGGTAACACCCTTACCCATGTCACTCCGCTTTCTTTTGGCAGCACCCTTCTTACCCATATCACTCCCTTCCAATCAAACCCTAACCTTTTTCACAGGGTTGTGAGAATTTTAGATTCTTCTAGGTTAAGATTGTGTTGGGGTGGGCCGGGTATTGACATGGGGCTGAATTTGTGTTCATTGTTAAGGAGGGTTTGGTTCGCAGTATATTTTGAAATGAATTGTAATTGGTAAAAAGAATTGTAATTAGAAAAAATTATAATTTAAAAGGTTGTAATGTGTTGGAATTGTAATTGATATAATCTGTTATTGCGTTTGGTTGGATATTAACATAATATAATTCAATATTTTGATAAATTTAAAATAATATAAAAAAAGTTATAAAATGAAATAAATAATAATAATAGTAATATATTAATAATAGTTAATTATAAATAATGAACTAATAATATTATAATAACTATTATATAAATAAATAATAATAAATATAATAATAATAATAATAATAATAAATATTTCGCAAGTGTAACTCAATCAGCTGAATCTACTTTTTCCATATCTACTCGGCAAATGGCTCTATGGAAATCTCAAATGGAGGAACATACTTCTGATTGGGTTAGGGTGGTTTCGATCTCTGGTTTGGGACACGTTATGAATGGCAGGACTTACCGGTGTGTGTTATGTTATCGGTTAGGTGTTCCTTTATTCTTTATTCTGAAATTGTGCTCAACCTGCTCCAAGGTCTTTACGGGGGGATATTTATGGGGACCATGGTGTATTGTGTGCTGGTATTGTTGGTATCAAATATCCACATAATGTCATACGTGATACTCTTGTCGACATATGTTTTCGGTCTGGGATTTCAGCTGGCAAAGAAATTGACATCAGGCTTGGTGGGGGGCGAGACAAAGCCTTACGCCCAGCTGATATGTTACTTTACTCATAGGATGGAGGGCTTGATGTATGTTGGATTTGACAGGTTCATCACCGTTGACGCAAATTGGTATGACTGATTTTATGCCAGGACGTGTTGTGAATGAGGTTGCACAACGTAAACGCATCAAGTACGAGGTTAAGTGTAAAGATATTGGATACGGTTTTCTTCCATTTTCATTCTCTTCTTTTAGAGAACTTGAGAAGGATGTGGTGACCCTGCTGAAGCGGATACGAAAGTTCTCCGTGACACAAGACATTGGGGCACGTGCTGCAATTCACATATTTATTAGGATCAGTTTTGCTATTGCTATAGGAGTGTGGGCTTAGATAGTATCTCGAATTCCCACTAACTTTTTGTAAATCTTATTAATTTCTAATGAATTGATTTTATTATAAAAAAAGTAAAAAAATAAAATACAAATAATAATAATAAATAAATGAAAGTAAATTAAATTTAATAAAATATAAATTAACACAGATAGCGTGTTTTCTCTTTGTGTGTGGGTGATCCACATCACGTCCAACTAGATCAATCATCTTCTCCATCTTCACGTCCCTCCATCTTCACCACCATTACAATTCCATCTTCCTTCCTTCTTTTTTTTATCATATCATCTTCTCCTCTTCAATCCTTTTTCTCTCGTTTTTTTTCTCTTCTCTTCGTATATCACATATCACGTTCCTTCTTTCACCATATCACCATCCTTCCTTCCTTTCATAATAATAATAATAAAATAATATAACAATAATAAAATATGTTTTGAACTATGCATTCCTTGCGTGTAGACTCCAGTCTGCTAGCTTGCAGACTAAGCTTCTTCAACATGTTGATATTGTTACTTCGGGGCCTTGTTTTGAGAATGCCTTGTGTACCTTTAATGAGAAAATGGAGATTGAAATTTTAAGTAATCCTAGTGAGATCGCTGCCCAGAAACTCATGAAGAAACTGGCAGATATATATTTCAAACGTGTTACTTAGATGGCTGAATCTACTTTTTCCCTTTCTACACGACATATGGATCTATGGAAGTCTCAAATGGAGGACCATACTTCTGGCTGGCTTAGGGTGGTTCTGATATGTGGGTTAGGACAGACTATGAACAACAGGACTTATCGGTGTGTGTTATGTTATCGGTTAGGTGTTCCCCTATTCTCTGTTTCGAGGCCGTGCTCAGCTTGCTCGAGGGTCTTTACGGGGGACATTTATGGAGATCATGATGTATCGTGTGTTGGTATTGGTGGTATTAAGCATAGGCATAACGTGGTGCGTGATAACCTTGTTGACATCTGCTTTCGGGGATTTCAGCTGGTAAAGAAGTTGATATCGGACTTGGTGAAGGGCGAGAAAAATGCTTACGTCCAGCTGATTTGTTGCTCTACTCGTATGATAGAGGGCTCGATGTATGTGTGGATTTGACACGGTCACCTTTGACGCAAACAGGAATGGTTGATTTTATGTCAGGCCATGTTGTGATTGAAGTCACACGACGTAAGCGCGTCAAGTACGAGGCTAAGTGTGCTGATATTGGTTACGCTTTTCTTCCATTCTCATTCTCTTCTTTTGGGGAACTTGAGAATGATGTTGTGTCCTTACTGAAGCAAATCAAAAAGTTTTCATGACTCAAGACTGAGTCACGTGTTGCTGCTTATATTTTCAATAGGATTAGTTTTGCTATTGCTAAAGGAGTGGGAGCGCAGATAGTATCTCGACTTCCTACTAACTTTTTGTAAATCCTATTATTCTAATGAAGTGATATTTTTATAAGAAAATAATAATATAATAATAATTATTGTTACTAATATAAATTAATAACTCATATAAATAAATAAATGTTAAAATGAAATAAATATAATAATTATAATAAATAAAATAATATTAAATTTAATAATAAAAATTAATAATATTTAGAAACTCATATAATAAAATTAAATTTTAAATTTTAAAAAAATTATAAAAATAATGAATAAATAAATAAAGTTGAATAAATATTAAGAAGATAATAATAATAATAATAATAATTAATATAAATTAATAATAACTCATATAAATAAATACAATAATAATTTTTATAAATTATAAATAAATAAGTAAAAATAAATTGAATATTCATATAATTAATAATAATATATTTTAAAATATTATTTTAAAATTTTAATTTATTTAAAAAAATTTAATAAATATTAATAAAATTTAATAATAATGATTATCATTATTATCATTGTTATTTTTATTTATAAATATCGATAATAAAATTATAAAATCTTGAATTTCAATGTAATCTACAACATATCATCCATTTTGCCATGTAATTTTATTTCCATATTGGTTGTAACTGGAAATGATAGGTGTGTAAACACCCATCCTTTTACCACTTAATTCGGGCTAAAACGAGACCAAAACACGTATTTAATATCATTTGTTTGGAATTATGCGTGGTTTTTGTGTTTGTTGTGTTTTCAGAGCCAACCGGATGAATATTGAAGAAAACATGGAATTGCACGGGTTTTACTGAAGAAAAAGACTCAAGATAAAGTCTATTGCCCAAGAGATGCAAAAGATTTGAAGTCACTGGGCCTATTCGAAGATTTATCGAAGAAAAGGACCAAAGATGGAAGATTTATATAAGTCGAAGAAACTCAAGTCTATTAAACGAAGAAATTAAAAGACGAGTTGAATTTAATCGACGACAAATCCCGAATCAGAATCGAAAACGGAAACTTTTCTGAAAAGACGAAAAGACAAGAAGAACGGGAGAAAGCCCACTCACCAACCAAAGGACAAGCCTATAAAAGGATCCCCCCCTCACACATTTTAGAGCTAGCCTGGAGTTTTCTCTCCTCCCCTTTTTTCTCTTTTCTTGTTCGTTCCATCACAATCACCACTAGGGTGATTGATGATTTTAATCTTTGTTCTTCCAATCTTGTTGTTTTAATCTTTGTTTAATCTTGTTAAAACATTAATCATTCAATACAAAGTCTTGTTTAATCTTTCCATTTAATCTTGTTCTTCATCATCTTCTTTTGCAAGTTCTTAAGTTTTCCATTTGATTCAAGTTTGATCTTAAAAAGTTGTTGATTTAGTGTTTTTATTGGTGGGATTTGTTGTCTATAGTATTTAAATGATTTGTGTTTAATTTGGTAAAACCTTTTTAAGTATTTGGTTTGATTTTGATTAAAATTCGAGCTCCTTGTTCTTCGTTGTCTGCTACTGTTCTGGGTTTCCAGAACTTCCGAATCAAGCAAATGTTCCGAATGAGTCTTAAACTTCCGAACGAATCAAATGTTCCGAATGAGTTTGTCTAGCAAATGTTCCGAATGAGTTTACTTTGAAAAAGTTCCGAACCAACTCTAAAACTTCCGAACCAACCCTTCATCCGGAAACTTCCGAACCAACCCTTCATCCGGAAGTATAAAAACTTCCGAACCAAGCCTTCATCCGGAAACTTCCGAACCAAAGCAGAAAGTTCCGAACCGACTTATTTTCCAAAACTTCCGGATCAGTAAGTTCCGGATGAGTGTAAACTTCCGAACCAAGGTTAAAGTTCCGAATCAATTTTCCTGTTAGGTTACTGTTTGTCTGCTTTACTGTTTCTTTATGTTTATTGAACTTTAATTTCAATTCTAATTTTAATCTTAATTTTAATCTTAAGTTTAATACAAGTCTTTGTTAATCATAATTAAAGTAATTCTTTTTTGATTTAAATTTTCATTTCCACTTTTTATTAGACTAGAAAACCAAACTCTTTTATTTAGTAACCAAGAACAATCATTCCACTTAAGACCCAGATCAATTCGAGAGGATATCGAGTAAAATTGAACCTAGCAAAAACAACTGTATCAAATGGCGCCGCTGCCGGCTCTTCTCGTTAAGATCAAAAGTTTTTTGTGAGAACTTGGATTTTGGGATCCGTTCCCCGTGAACGTTACTTTTTCAAGAAAATTTTCAAACACAACTAAAAAATATAAAATTTTCAAAAATACAAAAAAATTAAAAAATATAAAAACCAAAAATATTTTTGCTTTGTTTCTCTTTGTTCGTTCTTTTGCAGGTGTATGCGCACTCGATCCACGTCATATCAAGAGCCCGAGCCTCTCGATCATTTAGACATGGCCGGTGTACCACCTCCAAACAATAATAACAACAACAACATGAATAATAACAACAACAATGAGCACCTTCCGGATAATCGCCCGATGATTGAATTGCTGCAAGCTCATGTCGATGGCAATACGGACCCAATTGTTATACCACCAATTGCCGCCAACAATTTCGAGCTAAAATCAGGCTTTATCCAGATGGTCTCCGCTCAACCATTCTTGGGACGAACCATTGATGATCCACACGACCACATCAAGAGATTTCTACAACTCACCAACACGGTCAAGTTCAATGGCGTTCCACAAGAGGTTATAAGGTTACAACTTTTTCCCTTTTCTTTAGAGGGACAAGCCCGGCATTGGCTTGCTAAGGAACCGCCACAGAGTATTCTCTCGTGGACGGATTTGGAAACAAAGTATATCAACTACTTTTTTCCACCCTCTCGTACTACCGCTTTGCGGAATGAGATCATAAATTTTGAACAAAAGTACGATGAGTCATTCAGTGAATCTTGGGATCGCTTTAAAGATCTTTTAAGAAAATGCCCACAACATGGTTTTACCAAAGTACATCAAATCAATACTTTTTACAATGGTTTAAGCATGAGTGACCAAGATTCACTGAACAGTGCCTCAGGGGGTAATCTATTGGCTAAGACTTCCAATGCTGCTTGGGATATCATTGAGAACAAATCTCGTGTGCAAACCAAGAGTGTTCGGACTAATGTCGCTAGTGCTAGCACTAATGACAGCGACAAGCGATTAGACAAAATCACCACGCTTCTTGAATCGCTTGTCACCCACACCGTCAGCAACAACAACAGCAACAACGCCAAAAACGCTCAAGTGAACGCTGTCAGCCAACCTTGTGAGATATGCGGTGGTCCTCACTCTTACACAACTTGTACCGCCACCCAAGATTACCCTGCTGAAAATGTGAATGCGGCATATGGCAGCTACCAACAACCTGCTTATCAAGCTAGACCTCAAGGTGACCGTAACTTGCTTAGCTATCGATCCAACAACTACCTTTCACCACCTGGTTTTCCTCCAACCAACCCAAACCAACAACAAAACCTTAACCGCCCTCCTCAACAACAACAACAACCTCGACAACCATACATCCCACCTCACAAGCAGCAACAACCACCTCAACGTAACAATCAAGTCTACCAACAACCTGCTTACCAACCACCTGCATACAATGCTCCTCCCAACCAAGCCACCACTGCATTACACCAAGAGGTTGCAACCTACATGAGGACCAATGATGTGATTGTGGGAAATCTCCAAGAGGAAGTGCGCAATTTGAAGGCAGACTTGGTCAAGCAAGGAAATGATTTGCGAGCTGACATGAGAAACACGTTGGATAGCCAGACTAATGATCTGAGGAACATGATGGCTAGTTTCTTCCAAGGTAATCAACCCTATTCTTCGGGTACTCTTCCGAGTAACACCGTTGCGAACCCAAGAGGGGAGATGAAAGCAATCACTACTCGAAGTGGTAAAGGTACCAAGGAACCCGAGCTTCCTATACCTCCACCGGTGATTGTGACTAAGGAGAACGAGTCACCTGCTCCTATTCCTCACCCTTCTCCTTCCCCAATTTCTCCACCTCTTCTTTCTACCCCTCCTCCACCCGTGGTTGTGAGTGATCCTATTTCCCTAAAGCCTTCCTTTTCTTCCAATATACCTTATCCATCTAGGTTGAGGAAAGAGAAGCAAAAGAGCAAGGATGATATTCAGGTTTCGAATTTCCTTAAAATGTTCAAACAACTGAATTTCAATATCTCCTTCGCTGAGGCTCTCGCTCACATGCCCAAGTACGCCAAAATGTTTAAAGATCTTCTGAGCGACAAGGAAAAGCTCCTCGATATTGCCAACACCCAACTTAATGAGAACTGCTCTGCAGTGCTCTTAAGGAAATTGCCAACCAAGCTTGGTGATCCGGGTCGTTTTCTTATCCCTTGCAATTTCCCGGGAGTAGAGAATTGCATGGCCCTAGCCAATCTAGGTGCCAGTATTAATCTCATGCCTCTAAGTGTTTGGAAGCAATTATCTCTCCCAGAGCTAGTCCCCACCAAAATGACTTTGGAATTAGCTAACCGTACGGTTGCTTATCCAGTGGGGATAGCCGAAGACGTCATTGTCGGAGTCGACAAATTCACCTTCCCTGCCGATTTTGTTGTCGTCGACTACGAGATGGACCCCCGTGTGCCACTCATTGTTGGTCGTCCATTCTTGAGGACCGGTCGCACTCTCATTGATGTTGAATCCGGTGAGCTTATCATGAGAGTGGGTGACGATAAAGTAGTCTTCAACATGGGAAAGCTTTCTAAACAGCCTTATTCTTACGAGAATGTTAATTGTATTGACGTTCTTGATGAGGCTTGTGAAGAACACTTCAAGGATGCTTGTAAAAACATTCCTACCTCTCTTCCCAATGTTGAGACCGTTTCCTCTATCGACTCATCACTATCTCTATTTGGTGAAAGTGATTTCCTTTGGAAAGATTTGGAAGCCACCTTGGAAGATGTGAAGCAAGACAATGACGATTCTACTGCCAATTAGGATGACGATCTCAGTTTCATTGCAAACCTCCTCAGAGAAGACAATCCTTCCCCTCCATCTCCCACTGTTATTGCTATCGAGACTCCGACTTCGAATACGCCTCCCGTCGACAATCCTCCGGATTTGGAACTTAAGGAGTTGCCACCCCATCTTGAGTATGTATTCCTCGAAGAAGAGAAGAAGTCGCCAGTCATCATTGCTAAGGATTTGAAGGATGAAGAGAAAGCCCGACTTGTCGCTGTGTTGAAAGATCACAAGAAGGCTATTGCTTGGAAGATTTCCGATATTCGTGGAATTGATCCTCACTTCTGCACACAAAAAATTCTCATGGAGGACGACTATAAGCCCACTATTCAAAGCCAACGAAGGGTGAATCCAAAAATCCATGAAGTCATCAAAACAGAGGTTCTCAAACTTCTTGATGCGGGTATGATTTACCCTATTTCGGATTCACCATGGGTTAGTCCAATCCATTGTGTGCCCAAGAAGGGCGGAATAACCGTTGTTCCCAATGAACACAATGAGTTGATTCCCACTCGTCTCGTTACTGGGTGGAGAGTTTGTATAGACTACCGCAAACTCAATGATGCCACGAGAAAGGATCATTTCCCTCTACCTTTTATGGACCAAATGCTTGAACGTTTAGCCGGTAATGAATATTACTGCTTTCTTGATGGTTTCTCGGGTTATTTCCAAATACCCATCGATCCCCAAGATCAAGAGAAGACTACATTCACTTGTCCCTATGGCACTTTCGCTTACAAAAGAATGCCTTTTGGCTTATGTAATGCACCCGGGACTTTCCAAAGGTGCATGTTAGCTATCTTCCATGACATGGTTGAACAAACCATGGAAGTCTTCATGGATGATTTCTCGGTCTTCGGGGATTCCTTCTCTTCATGCCTTGCCAATTTGGAACGTATGCTAAAGCGGTGCGAAGACACTCGCCTAGTTCTAAATTGGGAAAAATGCCATTTTATGGTAAAAGAAGGCGTCGTGCTTGGACATAAGATCTCGAAAGCCGGTCTTGAAGTTGACCGTGCTAAAGTCGATGTTATCGCAAAGTTGCCTCCACCTTCAACCGTGAAGGGTGTGAGAAGTTTTCTGGGTCATGCGGGTTTCTACCGTCGATTTATCAAAGATTTTTCTCAAATCGCTCGCCTGATGACCCACCTCTTGGAAAAAGATACTCCTTTTATCTTTTCCAAAGAGTGCCTTGAAGCCTTCAACTCGCTTAAGGATAAGCTCACCAAGGCACCCGTCTTGGTTACCCCTAATTGGGAGCTTCCCTTTGAGTTGATGTGCGATGCTAGCGATTTTGCTATTGGAGCGGTTCTTGGACAAAGAGTGAACAAACACTTCCAACCGATCCATTACGCTAGCAAGACAATGACTGGGGCACAATTGCATTATACGACAACCGAAAAAGAGCTTTTAGCTGTTGTCTATGCTTTTGAAAAATTCCGCCCCTATCTTGTCCTTTCTACCACCATTGTGTACACCGATCATTCCGCGCTGAAGTACTTGTTGACAAAGCAAGATTCCAAACCAAGACTTCTTCGCTGGGTTTTGCTGCTCCAGGAATTTAAAATCGAAATTCGCGATAAAAAAGGAGCAGAAAACCTAGCCGCGGACCATCTCAGCAGACTTGAGGATCCTTACCAAGGGGATCATCCAACCAAAGAAATCAATGATTCTTTTCCCTTGGAGACCTTAATGTCTATAAACTCGAAACCGAATGAAACCCCGTGGTTTGCGGACTTTGCAAACTACTTGGCGGGTGGAATTCTCAAGGAAGGGTTGACGTCCCAACAAAAGAAAAAGTTCTTCACCGACATTAAGACTTACTTTTGGGACGACCCTTACCTATTCAAACAATGTGCTGACCTGATTATTCGCCGATGTGTTGATGGACCGGCAGCGTCTGAAATCCTTAATGCTTGCCACAAAGGACCCACCGGTGGTCACTTTGGTCCCAACTACACCGCTAAAAAAGTGTTTGATTCGGGATTTTATTGGCCCTCCATATACCGTGACGCTCACGATATGGTCAAACGATGTGATGTTTGCCAAAAGCAAGGCAAAATCACACATAAAGACGAGATGCCTCAGAATTTCATTCAAGAGTGTGAAATTTTTGATGTTTGGGGTATCGACTTTATGGGGCCATTCCCTTCGTCTAAAGGAAACAAATACATCCTTCTAGCCGTTGACTACGTTTCAAAGTGGGTTGAAGCCAAAGCTTTGCCTACTAATGACGCAAGGGTGGTTTGTAACTTTTTGAAAGCTCTATTCGCTAGATTCGGTGTGCCTCGCGCCATTATTAGTGATTGTGGGACTCATTTCTGCAATGACCAATTTGCTCGAGTCATGGCTAAGTACGGTGTAAACCATCGTCTTTCCACAGCCTACCACCCACAAACTAATGGCCAGGCTGAAATATCAAACCGAGGGCTGAAGCGAATTCTTGAAAGAACTGTGGGAGAGCATCGTGCCTCATGGGCTGATAAACTTGATGATGCTTTGTGGGCTTTCCGTACTGCCTACAAGACCCCGATCGGCTGTACGCCTTATCGTCTTGTGTACGGGAAAGCGTGCCACCTCCCCATTGAGTTGGAGCACAAGGCTTATTGGGCCTTGAAGTGGGCTAATTTTGATATAAACAAAGCCGGTGACCTACGCAAGATCCAACTCAATGAGCTCAATGAACTTCGGAATGAGGCTTATGAAAATTCTTTGATCTATAAGGAAAGAACTAAGCTCATTCACGACTCTAAGATCAAAAACCGAGAGTTCCATGTTGGAGACAAAGTCTTACTTTTTAACTCTCGGTTGAAAATCTTTTCGGGTAAGCTCAAATCTCGTTGGTCCGGCCCATTCACCATTGCCCAAATTTTTCCATATGGTACTCTCGAGCTCGCTCAACCTAATGGACCAAATTTTAAGGTGAATGGCCAACGAGTGAAGTTGTACTTTGGTGAGGACACCTCTCAGGAGGTGATTCCATCCCTCACCACGTTCCCCATGAACTAATTTTGGGTCGAGTCAGGCTCGTGACTCGGTTATCAAAAACAAGCGCTCCTCGGGAGGCAGCCCGAGTATCTATCCTTTTATGTTTTAATCCCCTAAGTGTAGGGGGGACTTCTATATGTGTTTGTCTTTGTGTGGTGTGATTACAGGGATAAGTGCACTCTTGGAATTTTTGAAGAACCGTGCTCCCGTGTTATCCGAAATCCGGTTCTATCTCTCAACTATCGTGATTCAATTTTCTTCATACTCACATTTGAAATTGATCACGATTAGTCGTCTCTTCCTTAACTTGAGTTAACCAACGTGCACAATGTCATAAGTGTAGGGGAAACTTTTCCCACATGCTTAAACATTGAGGACAATGTTTATCTTAAGTGTAGGGGGGACTTCTATCGAAGTTTTAAGTGGACTTTTCCATGAAAATGCCTTCAATTAACCAGAAAATCCTATTTTTCAACATTTTTCAAATTTTTTATTAACTTTGGCCAATTAGTTGTAATTTTTAAATTTTTATCGTTGCTTTCATATGTATATATCCCGCAAATAAAGTCAAAAATATTAATAAAGTGGGTAGCTAGTTTAGAAGTCTTTGACATATTAGGCCCGTTGCGTTTATTTTGACTCAACCCGAATAGACTTATCCAAGTTTATTCTAGCTAGTATCCTTAACCATGTAGACCTTAATTGGTTTATTAGGCTAAGTATCCACGAGTCTCATTACTTGAGACTTTAAATTGTGGAGGACGAGAGATGATAGAGTCAATTATAAGTCGGTATTCTTGCGCAAGCTCACTTGGTGTAATTATTTGCCTATTCTCCCATCACTTGCTAATAATTTATCTGCAATAAGTAAGGTCGTACAATTTGAAAAGTTACTTAGCTTCTAGCCCAAGATCGTTTAAAAGTTGCTCGGTAATGATAAGAGTTCATAGCCAAGGCATAACTTATGAAGCGGGGCGCGAAGATTGGCGAGTCCGAAAAGGCCCTAACAAGGCATGAGGATTCAATTTTATTGCTGAAGATCCAAAGTGATGTGAAAAGCATTATTCCTAAAATCAATATGAAGGATCAAGACTCACGACGAAAAGCAATCAACTCCCATAAAGATCATGGAGAAGTCTATCCGAAAAGACCCTAACAAGGTATGAGGATAAATAGATCCAAGTCCGAAAAGGAGGCGGATCGTTGTATCTCAAAATCCCAATTAGAGATTGAAGAAATAATCATGAAGTCGTGGTCAACAAAGTTGGAGTACCCCTCAAAAGTCTCCAAGTGAAGAAATTCTATTATGATGAGAAGACCATTATCTCAAGAACGTCTCTCGAAGATATGAAGTATGAAGTACATGCCAAATATCGGCCCGAGAAAGGTCTCAAATCGTGAACCAAGTTATGCCAAGATATGAACTTTTTGATATCCCGAGAAGCAGTTTTAAGAGATTTTGTCCTTTAGCTAACTATTGATCAAATCGTCCTACTTTGCTTTCAGCCCTAATAAACTATCGAAATAAGTCCAAAAATGCATCTTCATGATCATTCTAAGACAAAAATAAAATATAAGAGATACACCTAAGAATAAGGGAGTTTAAGCATTTAATTAAGCCATGTGTGTAAGTGTTTGAATTGCTAACTTATAATAACAATGATCTCGTTTTTAAGCTTAGTTTGGGGAACGTGAAACTTGAGGGTGATAAATCTTCGCAGCACCAAAGCCCTAATGTAAGTCATCGATTTCTTTGCAAGTTATTTCCATATAGCTATTTTCAAGTGAAAATGGTTTTCTATCCTTTTGTTTTCTTCAAATTCTTAATTTCCTTTAGTACTTTAATTTTTGTTTAGTAGTATTTTAAATAAGGCCAAGGTTGATTAATTATGAGAAAAGTGTAAGCTTGCTTTATCACTAAGCATTGCATGAGGGCATGGCAATGGTTAAGTGTAGGGGATTTGATAGGTGTGTAAACACCCATCCTTTTACCACTTAATTCGGGCTAAAACGAGACCAAAACACGTATTTAATATCATTTGTTTGGAATTATGCGTGGTTTTTGTGTTTGTTGTGTTTTCAGAGCCAACTGGATGAATATTGAAGAAAAAATGGGATTGCACGGGTTTTACTGAAGAAAAAGACTCAAGATAAAGTCTATTGCCCAAGAGATGCAAAAGATTTGAAGTCACTGGGCCTATTCGAAGATTTATCGAAGAAAAGGACCAAAGATGGAAGATTTATATAAGTCGAAGAAACTCAAGTCTATTAAACGAAGAAATTAAAAGACGAGTTGAATTTAATCGACGACAAATCCCGAATCAGAATCGAAAACGGAAACTTTTCTGAAAAGACGAAAAGACAAGAAGAACGGGAGAAAGCCCACTTACCAACCAAAGGACAAGCCTATAAAAGGAGCCCCCCTCACACATTTTAGAGCTAGCCTGGAGTTTTCTCTCCTCCCCTTTTTTCTCTTTTCTTGTTCGTTCCATCACAATCACCACTAGGGTGATTGATGATTTTAATCTTTGTTCTTCCAATCTTGTTGTTTTAATCTTTGTTTAATCTTGTTAAAACATTAATCATTCAATACAAAGTCTTGTTTAATCTTTCCATTTAATCTTGTTCTTCATCATCTTCTTTTGCAAGTTCTTAAGTTTTCCATTTGATTCAAGTTTGATCTTAAAAATTTGTTGATTTAGTGTTTTTATTGGTGGGATTTGTTGTCTATAGTATTTAAATGATTTGTGTTTAATTTGGTAAAACCTTTTTAAGTATTTGGTTTGATTTTGATTAAAATTCGAGCTCCTTGTTCTTCGTTGTCTGCTACTGTTCTGGGTTTCCAGAACTTCCGAATCAAGCAAATGTTCCGAATGAGTCTTAAACTTCCGAACGAATCAAATGTTCCGAATGAGTTTGTCTAGCAAATGTTCCGAATGAGTTTACTTTGAAAAAGTTCCGAACCAACTCTAAAACTTCCGAACCAACCCTTCATCCGGAAACTTCCGAACCAACCCTTCATCCGGAAGTATAAAAACTTCCGAACCAAGCCTTCATCCGGAAACTTCCGAACCAAAGCAGAAAGTTCCGAACCGACTTATTTTCCAAAACTTCCGGATCAGTAAGTTCCGGATGAGTGTAAACTTCCGAACCAAGGTTAAAGTTCCGAATCAATTTTCCTGTTAGGTTACTGTTTGTCTGCTTTACTGTTTCTTTATGTTTATTGAACTTTAATTTCAATTCTAATTTTAATCTTAATTTTAATCTTAAGTTTAATACAAGTCTTTGTTAATCATAATTAAAGTAATTCTTTTTTGATTTAAATTTTCATTTCCACTTTTTATTAGACTAGAAAACCAAACTCTTTTATTTAGTAACCAAGAACAATCATTCCACTTAAGACCCAGATCAATTCGAGAGGATATCGAGTAAAATTGAACCTAGCAAAAACAACTGTATCAGGAAAGTATACATTACAATTACATTTCTAACTAAACAACCAATTAAATGTAATATAGATTACAATTCCTCATTACAATGAACCAAACAAGATTAATATATAATTCAAATTACAATTACAGCAAATTACATCTGTTGTTAGTTTACTTTTGAGGTCAACTTTGCTTAAATTTATTTGTGACATTGCTTTTTCTCATCTCAAATTACATGAGAAGTGATTTTTTTTAACGGCAAATTTTATTAAGCTAGCAAGGAGCTAAGCAAGAACCAAAATTACAAAGAAATTAAGTGAGGGTTTTTCAACCAAGACTCCCAAGTAAAAACACTATTACATCTACTAGAAATCCAATTAAATACCAAGGCCACAATATCATCAAATAACCCGGATCTTCTAGGAGGAGTTTCGTTAAAAACAATGTGATTTCTAAAACCCCATATTGACCACCACGCAATACAAAAAACTCCTTCCAAGATAGTCTTAACTTTTGAAGGAAGATGGATCAACGAAAACCAAGCATTCCAATCCGAAAATGACCCCAAAGGAATGAAATCTACATCCCACCAACGACAGATGTAACGATGAATGCTCACAACTATACCACACCCAAAACAAACGTGCTGAATGTCTTCCTCACATGAGAAGTGATTGAAAACGACAGAAAAATTTGGTGTTTCTTACGGTCTAAACCTCTTGTAATTTGCAGATACTGGTCATCATCAGTTTGTGCACAACCATGGCATCCTGTTCAACGTATTCTAATCATAGCTCGGCTTGTGACACCGTCTCCAATGGTTGTAATGGGCAGGAAAGGTGGGTCGGGTGAAAAACGTCTAGTAGGCCCATGTAGCGGTCATGTCTTGATGCCTAAAGAACCAGCTAAAGCTACTACTTAATCTTTAGATGTTTAAGTAAACTATCAACATCCTCGACTGTTGAACATGGAACATGGATTGGTTGTTGAACTTGGAACTGGTTAAGTTAACGTCAGGATTAAATTTTTGAATTCGAAGAAAATTTCATATTCATTGAAGATGCCACTTAACACCTCTAACCCGATCAGTTTAGAGACTTAGATAAAAGAGTTGATTACATATATATCTAAAATCACAATTTCTTTGGGAACTTTAAAAAACATCAGTTTGAATGCACATCGAAAATCCTTAGATGTTAAAAGTTTGTTACTCAACTCTAAGATGAATAAGTATTCATAAACATAATCAGGTTTCTCAAATGCTACAAACTACTATGTATGAAATCCAGATTGAGTTGTCAACTTTGAAGGGATATCCTTCCTACCGAAAGATTGTTTTCTCTCTCGTAAGAGAACACAATTTGGTTTAATTTAATCAAAACCATATTTATCCTCCGAGTAGGGATTTGTATCAAAGGCTAAAGGAATATTGAAGATAGAACATAATAGTAGGGATAATTAGCAATCCGATTTAGTACTATGTTTATCAGATTCAACATCCCACATCGACCATATAATGAACAAGTTTTGTAGTTATAACTTATAAGGTGGTTGTAATTTAGTTAGTATATAAGTTTATACAAGGTCACCAAACCTAATTTAGCATGTCTGAAGCATCTGGGCTTTCTGATTTCCTTTTACTACGTATTTTTTTACTTGCGCATCCAAAAATATACTTTTAGTTATCATCATATCATTGATGAGAGATTGATATTTGTATTAACTTGGTTTCACGTGTTTTTACTTACGCATTAGGAAACATATTTTCACATATACAACTAAAAACGTTTATTCATATGTGTTTTGGAAATGAGATGAATGAAGATGAATTGAACAAAGAGGGTGTATTTAGATGTCTTATCAGTATCCTCGTTAGTATCCACGTAGCTCAAAAACTATTTGAATTTAAAGTCCAAATGTAGTTTGACAATAGTTGCTTCAAAGGCTACAAATGTATAAAGGAAGTTACGTTCGAGATGTCGAAATCATTGGATGATTCACAAAAAGTGTGAATTGGTGGAAACACCCTCACCTCTGCTGAATGATTTTTGTCGGCGAGTAAAGCAATGTGAAGTCACAACCTCTCGATCGAAATAACTTATAAGTATCACAAACAATGTTTTACTGATAATTAATTTTAGAGTTTATAAATATCAGGCCATGTTCGAGAGATTATACTACCTTTGTATCTGAAACAAGACATGACATTCAAAACTATAATGATTGTTACATTTGTTCTAAAGAAGCTAATTGACACTCCAGTTTATATAGTATGTCCTCTTTAGCAGTTTGCTCTCCACCAACCGTTGTGAGACAAACATGTTAATTATTTTTCCTTTTTAGATTTGTGAGAGATTAGTATAATTGTGTGGCGGCATGTCAAGCCTAACGCCTTAGCGTATGGGACATGCAGGTATCCGAAATGAGCATTACATTTAAAAGTACGAAACAAAATAGATCGATGATTGAGAACAAAAGATTTGATTTTGAAGTCCATCCTTAAGATTGCAAATCTAATAGTTGGTTTTTGGGTTTTTTTTCTATCGCTAGTGATTCTAAACTTATTAAGATTACATATCTTAAGAGTTTGATGGCATACATGAAATGGCTCGAAGTTGGATATATAGTTTATTAGAAAATATTAGTTACAATTTGAACTTAGCTAATTGGCTATAATTTACACTATAAAATGTAGGTCTTAAAGTGATTTGTACCTAACTCATTTTATATGTATATTTGTGAAAGATTTTAGCTATGTTGGCTACAAAAGATATAGCCATGTAATCCCCAATATAGTAGTTTAGGTTTAAAAATTAAGTATTTTTTTAAAAAGGATGACAATTTGAAACATGTAAGGATAATTTGGCCTTTTACAACTTAAACGACAAATACACACCTCCTTATATCTCTCAAACTTTTTTTTATAAGGAAGCATGTGTGCTTGTAGCAACTTGAAAGAAAAACTCATAAAAGTGCTCGATACAATGTATTTTTGGGTGGCAACACGAGCGTTTTTGGAATTGGCGTGTGTTGATCTCATATGAATTCCCAACAGCATCGTCACAGCCAGCCCGGATGGTCCTGTTTGTGTTGTTTCATTTTTTGTTAGTGATACATGTGTGGGTTAAATGATGTCACCTAAAATTCAAGAAAAGAGTATTTTTTATGTTGTGATGGATTTTTGTGTTATAAAAGAAAGGGAAGTGATTGGGACACATTCAAAATTTATTGGGACACTCATATGTACAAGCACTTAAAGCAATAAATATTTCCAGTACAAGTATTTAATGCATCATTTGGAGTGTCCCAATCAATTTTGAGAGTGTGCAAATCATCTCCCTAAAAGAAATAATGAGGTTATAACACGCTTCTCACAACACCACAAGACAACACCAAACTGTAACTAGTGTCTAAGCGTTATCTATTTACAAGTTCTCTTAAACATAAAATTTTCATAGTTGCATCATGTGTATTCACTATTCATGACTTAAGAAAATAGTACGAAACATAAAATATAAAGTTTGACATAAAATATAAATTGATTCTTGTGCCACTAATATTTAGTTATTTATTTTTGTTTCGAATTTTATTTTTATTATATAAGTACAGAACAAAAATATGAAACATTAAATATAAATAATACGACAAGTCAAAATAATATAACGCAAAAGAGATGACCAATTTGCATAAATACCGTTAAACTTTATTTAACATGATTTACCTGCCATTGGAAAACGTACCTGTTTTAACTTGGTTTAATTGCTCGAAAATTTACGTGTAAGCTTGATGGCAGCCTATACATTTTGATTCATCAGTAAATTTTCTTTATTACTCGGTATTGTTTAATAGATTTTGATTCATTCTATTTGAGTTGTTGGAATATTAGTAAACTTAAATATAGTTTAGGGATTAAAGTGTATTTTGTAATATATATTAGAAATAGACTAGTATTAGGAAGTATTTAGGCAAACCTCCTTAAGTTGGTTTATAGGAAGTTTCCTATTTGACTTAAGGAGGTGCATACCCCATCATCTCTATAAATAGGGATGATGGAGGATACTAGTTCATTGTATTCTTCTTTCTCAATGTAATATTTATTAGGGTTATTAATAAAGAGGTGGTTAAGGGTATATCGTGTGCAGATATGTTTGTCGGTTCTTTGTAGTCTCTCGTATTCGCTACTTGTGCTCGATACAACTCGCGATCTAGCGGTTCCGCGTTATCGAACTTCGGATTTGTTGTCGGTATTGTAGGGCTGAGCACGGCAGACCCAAAACCGACCCGGACCGGAAAACCGGACCGGACCGGACCGAACCGAACCGGACCGAGCAATTTCGGTCCGGTCCTCGGTCCGGGATCTTGGACGAAGTCGGTCCTCGGTCCGGTCGGTCCGGTCCGGTCCGGTTCGGTCTTACCAAAATCTTGTCAAATATGTCTAATAGGACCGGACCGGACCGAGGACCGAACCGGACCAGACCAACCCGGACCGGACCGGACTATTTCGGTCCGGTCTCGGTCCGGGGTTTCGGACCATTTCGGTCCTCGGTCCGGTCCGGTCTTGGCCGGTCCGGTCCGGTCCCGGACCGATGCTCAGCCCTACGGTATTGTACAACAAGTGGTATCAGAGCCAGGTTATAGTGGTCAACAAAGTTCGAGGGCTAGTTCAAGGTCGAGGTTCGGTTTCGAAGTTTTTCGAATCGTTGAGTAGCGATCGTTGGTATTAGCGATCGTAGGTAATAACGACGACGAGAGAATAAAAGTAACATTTTAATATTCTACGTGAAGGCATATTGAAAAAAAGGTGTGCTTGTTGTTTTGTACACGTGGTTACTTAACTACAAAGTTGACAACGTTGATATTTTTCATACATATAAAATATCAAGGTTTTTTATATTCGTGTTTGGATATAAAACGACTTCAACTTTTTGGATTTTATAATTCGAGAAGTGTAAAGGTCGTTGTTGCGGGTTCTTGTGGTTCAAGTTTGATTGTGATTTGCTTGGGTATTCAAGTTTACGATAGGGTTGCTTGTTCATGATCGAGGGTTTAGGGTATCTAATAAATTCGATTTGCAAGAAAGGTATTTTCTTGTGGTTCAAGTTTGATCGTGGTTTGCTTGAGTTTTTAAGTTAACGATCGGTTGCTTATTCTAATAGAGGGTTTAGGGTTATCCTAATTAATTCGATTTGCAAGAAAGGGTTTAACAACAACGGGTATATTGCACACGGTTTGTGAGGCTTGTCGATAAAGTTGGTTAAGAAACAACTTGACAAGGTTTGTAGCAAGGTAAAAGAAGATTCAAGACTTGTCGAGGTTGCAAGATTTCTTTGGTTATTAGAAATCAGTTTTGCAAAATTAAAAGTACGACAAGGGTTACTTCAAAAGAGTTTGGTACTTTTTTGATTCAAGGGTTGTCGATTTGTTGGATAGGTTAATTTCCAAGGCTTAATCGATAGTTGATTAAGAAAAGGTTTTCTTTTGAAGGGGTACTTGGTTTGATCGATTTCTAAGAGGGTTTCTCTTAGGGTTATATCGATAAAGCAAGGGGACTTCATAATTCGTGATTGTGAGGTTTAATATATCACATGGTTTAGCGAATTACCTAAAGGACTTTGTTGGTTTGTGATTATGAGGTTTTTCACAAGGTTTAGCATACAACAAAGGGAACAAAGAATGGCTGGTTCGATAACTAGGTTTAACATCGAAAATTTCGATAGGTTTAATGAACACAAGCATGGAGGTTTAAAACAAGTTGGGCACAAACAAGTTGGTCATAAACAAGTTGGGTTCAAACAACTTGGTCCTGGTGTTAAAACAGGAGTACATGGAGTGCAGGTTCGTAAACGTGTTTGGTTTGAGGTGGAACTGCATGGAGCTCAGGGGGATCGTGAAGCTGAGGTTTTTCAGGATAGTAACGATCATTTGTAGTGGCTCAAATATGGTTTGAGGTGAAACTGCAAGGAGCTCAAGTGGGTCGTGAAGCTGAGATTTTTCAGGTTAGTAACAATCATGTTGTAGTGACTCAAAGACGGTTGGAGGACAAACAACCTGAAGGAAAGACAAACACGGGCTGCTTGATTAATGAGTAGGAAAAGGTATACCTTGGTATAAAGGTGGGGGCAAACATTACGGTAACCGGAGTACCTGGTCAAGAGGGTGTGGAGGGTAATGTTGCTGAGAAAAAGAACGTGAATGAATCTATAGAAGCTAATCTAGGGAAATTATAGAAGTACAATGCTTGGTTCACAAGGTGGTCCCGGGTTCGAGGTTCCAACACCGGTAAAAGGTGTTGAGTATCGGTTATGTTTAAGTGTTACTTCTAAGGTGGAAATTGTTGGATATTAGTAGTAAACTTAAATATAATTTAGGGACTAAAGTGTACTTTGTAATATAGATTAAGAATAGACTAGTATTAGGAAGTATTTAAGCTAACCTCTTTAAATTGTTTTATAGGAAGTTTCCTATTTGACTTAAGGAGGTGCCTAAATGGGAATGAGGGGATCCTAGTTCATTGTATTCTTCTTCCTCAATGTAATTTTTATTAAGGTTATTAATAAAGGGGTGGTTGAGGGTATATTGTGTGCAAATATGTTTGTCGATTATTTGTAGTCTCTCGTGTTCACTTTTTGTGCTCGATACAACTCGCGATCTAGCGGTTCTACGTTATCGAACTTCGAGTTTATTGTCGGTATTGTACAACATGAGAAATTTTCATTAGTACTCTGATTTTGATTCAACAATCCCACATCGACTAAAGAATCAACTATTTGGGTAGTTATAAACTTTAGGTTATTCTAATAGTATGTTGTCTTATAAGTGTCCAGCCGGATGGCATTCTATTGACTTCTTTTTAAAGCGAATTTTACTTGTGCGTTTTTGTGCATTCGAAATCGTACGCCTTTTACTTCATGGTTGTTTTTTTTACGGTAGGCTTAAACCATGTGTTTGCATACACTTTCAACTTTATTTATTAACGTCATTAACCTACGTTGTATGCTTAAAATTGTATAAGTTTAATCCACATATTTGCTTACTTTCACTACCTTGTTTATTGGATTCAACAATCCTACATCGACTATAGATTCAACTATTTGCGTAGAATGTACGCTTTAGGAAGCTACAACCTACAAGGGTTATAAAATTCATAGGCCTTATAACTTCTTTTTGTTACTTTTTATACTTTATATTTTATGTTTCGTACATTATTTTTCGTTGTTTAACCACTTTATCAAAAGAACAATGCAATTTTTTTATTAGAAAGGCCGGACTCAGAATGGATATGGTCTAAAACCCAGACAAAGACCACACCGAAATATTCAATTCGGGTCCGGGTTGGTCCGAACTCTTCCAACTTCCAACAATTAATTTATAGGATGTCGTCAAGCTTAGACGCTTCTAAGCCTTAGCCTAATATGCTCGTATATGCTAGATGCAAAAATAATAACCGCAAGCTTATAACTAACTAGAGAACTACTTAATTTTCTAGTCGAGACCCATATAGGCTAGACGCTAAAAGTGATTCCATGTATGGGTAAAGTAAAAAAGAAAACTGATAGCAAGTGAGTGAAACAACTTTAAGGTGTTTTATGTTGCCAACTATGTTATTATATATCTTATATATAGAGCATTATATCATAAAAAAAATGATGAGATACATTTACGCTGTTACCCGTACCTCACATACATCCTCCCTCACGCGCCTTTCTCTCCCAAGGATTATCATAAAAAATGATCGGCTCTCTCGCCTACGAAGTTGCCTTTCCTCACTCGCTTATTATGTGTCTTCATTCGCTGCATCTTCGGGCCACGTGTTACCCACTTGTAAACCATTGTATAAAATCCAGTTTATATCTAATCTTTACACAATATTTGGCTGCGTACCAGATCCGAACAATTATTTCAGTTTTGGTAATTCTAATCGTCCCTGTCGTTTTCATCCCTTTGTATTTCACCAATTTTTGAATTAGGTTGTTTGCATTTGTTAATTTCTGTTTCATATTGTAACCTTCCCCTGCCCTTCAATGGTTTATGTGGATTAGGTTGTGTTGTACTTCGATGTAGTCACTAATTCGAGAGATGTAGGTTTCGGTGTTCCCCTGTTTACCTTATTCTTACGGACGCCTATTGTTAGTCACTTAGATTAGGTTTGCATTAGGGTGGTTGTTTCGTTTCGTTTGGGTTCACTGATTGTAGGGGTTTAGGTAGGTCGTTAGCACCTACTGTTAGTGGTTTTAGGCTTGGATTTAGGTTTACAGATTTGCTCTTTAGAATAGGATTCAGTTGTAGTGAGAAAAAACTTAGGTTTCTTTAATGAATAATTTTGGACTAGCAGGTTTTCACTTTATGGGCTTAATGAGACTTAAATGCGTAGTGTTTTGTAATATATAGCTCATCAATGAACTGATCGATATCTTTCGGTTACGACGAAGGTAAGGGCTTGGGTATGGCACGAAGGTTGTTAAGCTCACATCCGTTGTAAGACTTTGTAAGAAATGTTGGATTGTGCTCTTCGAGCAGAAGGTGTCCTCGGGGCTTAGGTGGGTCTGAGTGCAAATCCTTATTATGTGGAGTGATGTGTTAAGTTATCTATAAAACTCATAAATAAGTAGTCTTCCCCTAGGAATGAAGTAATTTGCGGTATTATTTGTTACCTTAGGAATTTGCTAACATTTTAGGATTCATACCGGGCTTTGCTATTGGCTTCTGCTTCGTTGTAATGTATGGTTTAGAATTTGATCATATGAGCTTAGGTGTAACACCCCATTTTGGAAATGGAAATATCACAGTAATTATGGCGTGTCATCAAAGCATACAAGGAAAAATGTCTAAACATTACTTGACCATAAAAAGGAAAATACCGGAATCAAACATCGGTAGTCCAAAAGTAAAGCTCATCACACACAAACATAGTATAATAAAGGAAAGGACGAAACAATGTCCAAAGCATAAGTATCATAAGAAAGGAAATGCATAATGTAAAGAAGGCTAGACAGCTTCCAGTCCATATGCGCGTACTCTTAGTGTCTACGAGCGTCCCTAAGTACCTGCCGTTTTGGGAACATAGAAAAGGAAAACGGCTGAGCAAATACGCTCAGTGCACGGATGTACAATAAAGCATGAATAGGATAAGCATATAACATAATAACAGCGGAAGAAAACTAAGTCCCGAGTAACCTGGTTAAGTCTTAATAAAACTGGTTTAATAGTTTAAAAGTCTTATGTTTATCTTATAAAAACTGTTTGTCATATTTTACCGTTAGCCAATATAGGTCATGAAAATCCACCGTGCATGAATAATTGGAGGGGTGACCTCATCATGCAAATTAGAGGGGCTGCCTCTAATTTAATATACTGGTTTTTGGGTAGGAGGGATCAGCTCCTTGTGAAGGATGTAAGGCACACACCACATTCACCATGTAATCCTGAATAAAAACATGTAACTAGGATGCACCCATACGCCCCACATGATAAATATAAATAAATGGCCAAAAGCTGAAGGGACGCCACGAGCAATCACTCCGCCGTGGTGAAGTCATAACATCAGTGCCTCTAATGTTATGGTTATTGTACCTCCATAACTAGGTGAAACTGGTCATGCATGTATATGGCTATAGGTAATCTTAATTAAACATAAGCCATCAAACTCATAACTTATACTACGGGAAAACAGTTGCCTGCATACGGGGAATCCTAATAAGGAAAGAATGTCCATACTGAAAGGACGGGAATTCGTACCTTATGTCCAGTGAACGAGAAATACGAACTGCGAGAATCCTACTTCCGAATCACTAATGCTACATAAATACGTACATGAATAAGTATCTGCTTACTAAATACATAGCTGGTTCTATGTCATGTCTTAGCTTATTTTATGTGTTCTTACTATGTTTTACTGTTTTAAAGCCTTAAACTATGTTAAATCTTATATTCTGTTTAATCTGATTAAGTATTTCTGGTATTTCATGTGTTATTATACTTACTGTGTAATAATAAGTAACTTTCCAAAAAAAGCAGGTTTCCTAAAATAGAAAGTTACCAAAAATAGAAAGTTTCCAAAAATAGAAAGTTTCCAAAAATAGATTTACTGCTTAAAATAGACAAGTTTCTAAAAATAGAAAGTTTCCATAAATAGATTAGCTGCCTTACATAAATAAGTTTCCATAAATAGATTAGCTGTCTGAAATAAATAAGTTTCTAAAAATAGCTGATTTCCATAAATAGATTAGCTGCCTTATTTAATTAAGTTTCTAAAAATAGAAAGTTTCCATAATTAGAAATAAGCTGGTTAAATGAGCTAAGTATATAAGCCTAAGTGTTTTTCATGATTATTTTATAAGTCATATAGTATATTGTATAGTTTAATAATTATTTCATATAATTTAATTAAACTATAGGTTATAATATTTAATTAAAGTATAACATGTTTTTAATTAAATAAGTTAAATACTTAGGTTAAAATACGTATTATTATATATTAATAATATAACCTAAGTCATGTTAATTAATTAATTATATCCATGGGTTTTAAAATAATTAATTAATTATAAGTCTTAAAAATATAAATACTTAGGTTAAAATAATTTCATGATCATTAATAATTAAATAACCTAAGTCATGTTATTAAATTAATCACATCATTTTATTAATTTAATTTTAACATAAGTTCATAAACATAAAAAAAACTAACATACACCATGAACCGGATCTAGACAAAAAAACTCTTCTCTCGATCTTCAGTCCAGACGAATATCTCCCCTTTCCGCATCAGTTTGGTCAATGGTAGTGCTAGGCGGGAAAAGTTCTCTACGAACCTACGGTAATAGCCAGCTAAGCCCAAGAAACTGCGGACTTCCGTCGCTGATGTCGGCCTTGGCCACTTAGTAATGGCCTCAACCTTCGCTGGATCCATAGTGATTCCTTCTGCTGATACAATGTGACCTAAGAATGCCACCTTGTCTAACCAGAACTCACACTTGGAGAATTTAGCATACAGCTGCTTCTGGCGAAGAATCTGTAGTACTGTACGAAGATGGTCTTCGTGTTCCTCCTTGGACTTTGAGAAAATCAGGATGTCATCGATGAAAACAATGACGAATTTGTCCAGAAATTCATGGAAGATTCTGTTCATCAGATCCATGAACACTGCTGGAGCATTTGTCAGGCCAAATGGCATAACTACAAACTCGTAGTGGCTATAACGAGTACGAAAGGCAGTCTTAGCTATATCCTGCTCCTTGACCCGTAGCTGATGATAGCCTGACCTAAGATCAATCTTGGAGAAGTGTTTGGCCCCTTGGAGTTGGTCAAACAGATCGTCAATGCGTGGCAGTGGATATCTATTCCGAATGGTAATCTTGTTGAGCTCGCGATAGTCTATGCAATGACGCATACTGCCGTCCTTCTTCTTAACAAACTAAAACCGGTGCGTCCCATGGAGATGCGCTCGGTCGAATGAAACCTCGTTCAAGAAGTTCTTGCAGTTGATCCTTCAGCTCCTTCAGCTCTATCGGAGCCATGCGATAAGGAGCCTTGGAGATTGGTTGAGCTCCTGGAACCAGCTCGATACTGAATTCCACTTCTCGTGCAGGTGGTATGCCCGGAAGTTCTGCTGGAAAAACGTCTTGGAATTCCGACACTATTGGTTGATCCTGAATCGATGGAGATTCAACATCCATGTCGTGAACCGTAGCTAGATAACCCTCGCAGCTATGTGACAGTAGTGCACGCGCTTGCAGGGTAGATATGATTTTTACAGACCGTCCGGGTATGAACCCATTATGAATGTACTCTGGTGCATTAACATCGCCGAAGATAACTCGATATGAATGGCAGTATATGGTAGCATGATGCTGGGATAGCCAATCCATGCCCAAAATCATGTGGAAGTCATTCATGTCCAGCGGAAGTGCGTCAACAGGTCGAACCTTATCATCAAATTCTAGAGGAAGACTCTTGTATACATGGGTGATTAATACAAAGTCCCTCAAAGGCGTGGAAATAGTAAGCCTATTTTCTAGTGGCAAGGGAGGCATCCTAATGTTCTTAGCATAAGTAGTAGAAATAACCGAGTGAGTAGCACCCGTATCGAAAAGAACACATGCAGCGCGACCATACATATACAAGATTCCAGTGATGGTACCTGTAGACTTGTTGGCATGGTCTCGAGATTTCGTGTAGACACGCACGGCAGTAGGAGGCGGCTTGGTATCAACATGTCCCGATGTACCCTCCATCTCGCCCTTACGGCAATCCTTCATAATATGACCAGGAAGACCACACTTTAAGCACGCATTAGTATTACGGCGACATGGTCCTGGATGCCTACGATGGCAAGTAGAGCAAAGAGGATGAGTGTATCCTCCAGCAGGTGCTCTGGCTGGCTGAGGACCTGATAAAAACATTTTACATAAGACATGATAGTTGGGTACAAAGGACGAAGCGGATAATCGTAAGGTTGAATACCAGTGATAGCTGGACGGCTAGGCTGCGAACCTCTCTGGTTCTGGTCCATACCGTTTCCATGGTTACTGGTAGAAGTTTGATAAAGTGCCAGAATATGAGTTATAACATAAAACATAAGGAATTTCATAAGTATTAGGACCTGCTGTTATTTGAGTGCCCGACGTTGTTACGGTAATTGTCATTACTGCCACGCCTATCCGTAGCAGAACGGTCGTTAGTCTGACCGTTTCCCTTGGGCTGATGAGGCTGCTGTTGAGTAGCCGGCTGAGACCGGTCCCCAGTTTTCTGCCTGGAAGATACAGTTAAAGAGATGAATAATTGACATATGGAAAGTATACGGATTGGTCACCGCTTGAATACGAATGTTTACCTCTTGTCGGGTCTTTCAGCTTCCCCGAACTCATCTCCCTCTTGCAGCATCTCCAGTCTACGTGCTGCATCGGCTACTTGTGCTACCGTATCCAACAGAGCACCTGATAAGTTATTTGCAATCCTTGGAATAAGAGCCCAACAAAAATGTATTGCTTGTTCTTCAGTGGTGCCCGCAGCTGTTCTCAGGACACCAGTATAGCGAAGGAAACGCTACATGAAGTCATTGTTGTCTTCGTCAGGTCGCTGTCTGAGGCTATAGTTTTACCTCATGAGCCGATTCTTTCCTTCCATGGGAAAGATGTTAGGCGGGGGAGGATAACCGTCGTTATGAAGAAGAGCGTCTTGCATCTCTGCATCAACAGCTGCAAATATTGCCCATATATTGTTTGCGTTTGCCATCTGACAGTATGACATAAAACATATGATTAAACAGTTCAAAACAGAAAATATAAATATATACATGAAAAAAATTTTATACTAAAATTTCACGATAAAATTTTATGCAAGAAAATTTTGTGTATGAATGCATGATGCAGTTTTATGAAAACTTTTGTATGCTCGAGAGTGAACGCCTCTGGTCAGTTCACCCAAAACAAAGACATAGCGAGGGGACGCCTATGGGTCGGTCCCAAATCTAAAAGTTTCGATAAAACACATGCGACTAAATAGGGCCAGTCCTGTACCAACCGTTACTTAGTCAAAAACCCTGCAACAATGACATGTATATGTATGCTTAAAAATGATGAATGCATGAAAACAACTGTCAGTTCTAGGAAGACCGTAGTGACTACCCACTAATCACAGGTCATATTTGAGAGCCTACAGGTCGAAGCCTTGGCTCTGATACCATAATTGTAACACCCCATTTTGGAAATGGAAATATCACAGTAATTAGGGCGTGTCATCAAAGCATACAAGGAAAAATGTCTAAACATTACTTGACCATAAAAAGGAAAATACCGGAATCAAACATCGGTAGTCCAAAAGTATAGCTCATCACACACAAACATAGTATAATAAAGGAAAGGACGAAACAATGTCCAAAGCATAAGTATCATAAGAAAGGAAATGCATAATGTAAAGAAGGCTAGACAGCTTCCAGTCCATATGCACGTACTCTTAGTGTCTACGAGCGTCCCTGAGTACCTGCCGTTTTGGGAACATAGAAAAGGAAAACGGCTGAGCAAATACGCTCAGTGCACGGATGTACAATAAAGAATGAATAGGATAAGCATATAACATAATAACAGCGGAAGAAAACTAAGTCCCGAGTAACCTGGTTAAGTCTTAATAAAACTGGTTTAATAGTTTGAAAGTCTTATGTTTATCTTATAAAAAATGTTTGTCATATTTTACCATTAGCCAATATAGGTCATGAAAATCCACCGTGCATGAATAATTGGAGGGGTGACCTCATCATGCAAATTAGAGGGGCTGCCTCTAATTTAATATACTGGTTTTTGGGTAGGAGGGATCAGCTCCTTGTGAAGGATGCAAGGCACACACCACATTCACCATGTAATCCTGAATAAAAACATATAACTAGGATGCACCCATACGCCCCACATGATAAATATAAATAAATGGCCAAAAGCTGAAGGGACGCCACGAGCAATCACTCCGCCGTGGTGAAGTCATAACATCAGTGCCTCTAATGTTATGGTTATGGTACCTCCATAACTAGGTGAAACTGGTCATGCATGTATATGGCTATAGGTAATCTTAATTAAACATAAGTCATCAAACTCATAACTTATACTACGGGAAAACAGTTGGCTGCATACGGGGAATCCTAATAAGGAAAGAATGTCCATACTGAAAGGACGGGAATCCGTACCTTATGTCTAGTGAACGAGAAAGACGAACTACGAGAATCCTACTTCTGAATCACTAATGCTACATAAATACGTACATGAATAAGTATCTGCTTACTAAATACATAGCTGGTTCTATGTCATGTCTTAGCTTATTTTATGTGTTCTTACTATGTTTTACTGTTTTAAAGCCTTAAACTGTGTTAAATCTTATATTCTGTTTAATCTGATTAAGTATTTCTGGTATTTCATGTGTTATTATACTTACTGTGTAATAATAAGTAACTTTCCAAAAATAGCAGGTTTCCTAAAATAGAAAGTTACCAAAAATAGAAAGTTTCCAAAAATAGAAAGTTTCCAAAAATAGAAAGTTTCCAAAAATAGATTTATTGCTTAAAATAGATAAGTTACTAAAAATAGAAAGTTTCCATAAATAGATTAGCTGCCTTAATTAAATAAGTTTCCATAAATAGATTAGCTGCCTGAAATAAATAAGTTTCTAAAAATAGCTGGTTTCCATAAATAGATTAGCTGCCTTATTTAATTAAGTTTCTAAAAATAGAAAGTTTCCATAACTAGAAATAAGCTGGTTAAATAAGCTAAGTATATAAGCCTAAGTGTTTTTCATGATTATTTTCTAAGTCATATGGTATATTGTATAGTTTAATAATTATTTCATGTAATTTAATTAAACTATAGGTTATAATATTTAATTAAAGTATAACATGTTTTTAATTAAATAAGTTAAATACTTAGGTTAAAATACGTATTATTATATATTAATAATATAACCTAAGTCATGTTAATTAATTAATTATATCCATAGTTTTTAAAATAATTAATTAATTATAAGTCTTAAAAATATAAATACTTAGGTTAAAATAATTTCATGATCATTAATAATTAAATAACCTAAGTCATGTTATTAAATTAATCACATCATTTTATTAATTTAATTTTAACATAAGTTCATAAACATAAAAAAAACTAACATACACCATGAACCGGATCTAGGCAAAAAAACATGAACCGGACATGAATCGACACCGTACCCCGAACCAACTCGGGGTACCCCGTGTTTCCCCTTGCTGCCGTGGGACCCACACGCACCAACCAAGACCATATGGTCTTGGTGGTGGTCGGCTTGGCAAACCGAAACCCCTTCGGGTTCGGTTGCAGCCTGCGGCCAAAACAAACACCCCCTTATAACAACTCTTTGATTTAATTTAACACCAAAACATGTTAGATCTATGATTAATTATTATGTTTTTATAAAAACATCACATGTTCATAATTAATAAAAAGATTAAATCGAAAGAAAAGGTTTAAAAAGGTTTTACCGAATTCGTGGATCAAGAGAACGAAGAACAAACACGATCAATCACCAAATCTTCAAGATCAAAGATCAAAAATCACCTTGTATGGTGTTCTTAGGGTGGCGGCACAAAGAACAAGGGAAGAGGAGGTTTTATGTTTTTCTTAAAATCTTCTGTAAAGTTATTTTATGTAGTGTAAAAATAATTAACCCCCTTTAGTAATTTTGACAAATGGGCTTGGCCCATTTGTCCTTGTTGGCCGCGGGTAGGGACCCCACTTGGGGTGCCCGTACCTTTTTCTGTGTCTCGTTATTTAGTTACTCGTTTGTGATTATTTATGTTCGTGTTTTAATTGTTCTCGTTACGTAAATACCGTGATTTAATATATTTAATTACGCTCGTAATAAATATATATACGTAATTAATAATAGTTCGTGTTTTAATTACGTTCATGATTTCATGATCGCATGTTCGTGATTAATTATTGTTAAATAATTATTACGTGATCGTGCATAGTAAATACTTATCGTGTTCTAACACGTACGTAATACGTAAACTCCTAACACGTAATCGTAAGCATGCTATATTAGGAAAGTTTTAACTAGTACATACGATCCTAAGGGTACTATGCATGGTAAAAGCATGCGGGTTTTATAACTCTTCCCCCCTAAAAAGAATAATTCGTCCCCGAATTATAGATAAAGTAAACTGGAAAAGAAGAACATACCCGAATTCAAAATATGAAATGAGGGTAAGAGGCCCGGATAGACTCCTCCGTTTCCCAAATGGCTTCCCGCTCGGTATGATCCCTCAATAGAATTTTGACGAATGGAATCGTCTTCTTTCTCATGACTCGTTCTTGTCTGTCAAGAACTCGTTCGGGTTCTTCTATAAAAGTGAGATCTTCACGTATCTGTTCCAGTGGATACTGAACCATGTGAAGGGGATGATACTGGTACCCTCTGAGTAAGGACACATGAAACACATTGTGCACATGCGAAAGCTGCGGAGGTAACGCCAATCGGTAAGATACTTCACCGACTCGTTCAATGATATCAAATGGTCCGATGAAACGAGGACTGAGATTCCCTTTAATCCCGAAGCGTCTAACACCACGTGCCGGTGAAACATTAAGGAAGACGTGATCTCCTATGTTAAAGTGTATATCCCTACGATGCTTATCGGCGTAACTCTTCTGACGCGACCGTGCCTCCTGAATCTTCTGCTTAGCTACTGCGATCTTCTCATTTGTCATCTCTATGATTTCCGGTCCTTCGAGTGTTCGCTCGCCAACCTGATCCCAGCAGATTGGGGCGCGACACTTTCTGCCATACAACATCTCAAATGGAGCACATTTGATGCTTGCGTGCCAGCTGTTGTTGTATGCAAACTTCACCAAACAGATGTATTCGTCTCAATCACCCGTCCATTCCAACGCACATGACCTCAACATATCTTCCAATGTCTGAATGGTTCGCTCCGACTGTCCGTCCGTTTGAGGATGAAAAGCCGTGCTAAGCTTAAGTTGTGTACCCCAAGCTTTCTGCAGACTTTTCCAAAAGCGCGAAGTGAATCGAGGATCTCTGTCTGAGACGATGCTGGATGGTGCACCGTGGAGTCTCATGATCTCTCGTCTATACGTATCTGCGAGTTTACTTACCGGATCTTCCTTGCGGATCGGTAAGAAATGAGCTGATTTGGTAAGTCGATCAACGATAACCCAAATTGCATTGTGCTTCCTTTTGGTAGGCGGAAGACCGGTAACAAAATCCATGGTGATTTTGTCCCACTTCCACTCTGGAATATCTAACGGTTGAAGGAGACCGCCAGATCGCTGATGCTCGATCTTAACCTGCTGGCAGGTAAGACATTTAGAGACGTAAGTGGCCACATCCTGTTTCATACCACTCCACCAAAAGTACTGCTTGATGTCATGGTACATCTTAGTCGAACCAGGATGTATCGAGAATGGGGAGCTATGAGCTTCAGCTAACAAAGCTTCCCGGAGTTCTTGGTCATCAGGAACACAAAGTCTAGTGCCCTGCCATACGATACCATCTGCATCTAATCTGAATTTTGTCTGCTTCTCCAAATTCTGTACTATCGCCCAGATTTCTCCGTCATCCTTCTGAGCTTCCTTGATCTTAGATAGTAACTCAGGTTCTACTCTATGATTAGCCCAGTAACCGTGTTGTCCACGTACCATGATCTCGATGTCTAGTCGCTCCAAGTCTCTGATGATTTCCTCTTCGATTTTAATGCCGTTGATCATTCCGGACTTCTTGCTAAGAGCATCTGCTACTACATTTGCCTTTCCGGGATGATACTGTAGATTAATGTCATAATCCTTCAACAGCTCTAACCATCTCCTCTGCCTCATGTTCAATTCACGCTGAGTGAAGATATACTTCAAGCTCTTGTGGTCCGTGAAAATGTCACATGATTCTCCATATAAGTAGTGTCTCCATATCTTCAATGCAAACACGACTGCAGCAAGTTCCAGGTCGTGCGTGGGGTAATTTTCTTCATAAGGCTTAAGCTGCCGTGAAGCGTATGCGATCACTTTCCCATGTTGCATGAGAACACAGCCAAGTCCCTTCCCCGATGCATCGCTGTAGATTTGAAATCCACCCGTACCAGATGGTAGAGTAAGAATAGGTGCAAATACTAGCTTCTGCTTCAGGTCTTCAAAGCTCTTCTCTCGATCTTCAGTCCAGACGAATTTCTCCCCTTTCCGCATCAGTTTGGTCAATGGTAGTGCTAGGCGGGAAAATTTCTCTACGAACCTACGGTAATAGCCAGCTAAGCCCAAGAAACTGCGGACTTCCGTCGCTGATGTCGGCCTTGGCCACTTAGTAATGGCCTCAACCTTCGCTGGATCCATAGTGATTCCTTCTTCTGATACAATGTGACCTAAGAATGCCACCTTGTCTAACCAGAACTCACACTTGGATAATTTAGCATACAGCTGCTTCTGGCGAAGAATCTGTAGTACTGTACAAAGATGGTCTTCGTGTTCCTCCTTGGACTTTGAGAAAATCAGGATGTCATCGATGAAAACAATGACGAATTTGTCCAGAAATTCATGGAAGATTCTGTTCATCAGATCCATGAACACTGCTGGAGCATTTGTCAGGCCAAATGGCATAACTACAAACTCGTAGTGGCCATAACGAGTACGAAAGGCACTCATAGCTATATCCTGCTCCTTGACCTGTAGCTGATGATAACCTGACCTAAGATCAATCTTGGAGAAGTTTTTGTCCCCTTGGAGTTGGTCAAACATATCATCAATGCGTGGCAGTGGATATCTATTCCGAATGGTAATCTTGTTGAGCTCGCGATAGTCTATGCAAAGACGCATACTGTCGTCCTTCTTCTTAACAAACAAAACCGACGCGCCCCATGGAGATGCGCTCGGTCGAATGAAACCTCGTTCAAGAAGTTCTTGCAGTTGATCCTTCAGCTCCTTCAGCTCTATGGGAGCCATGCGATAAGGAGCCTTGGAGATTGGTTGAGCTCCTGGAACCAGCTCGATACTGAATTCCACTTCTCGTGCAGGTGGTATGCCCGGAAGTTCTGCTGGAAACACGTCTTAGAATTCCGACACTATTGGTTGATCCTGAATCGATGGAGATTCAGCATCCATGTCGTGAACCGTAGCTAGATAACCCTCGCAGCTATGTGACAGTAGTGCACGCGCTTGCAGGGTAGATATGATTTGTACAGACCGTCCGGTATGAACCCATTATGAATGTACTCTGGTGCATTAACATCACCGAAGATAACTCGATATGAATGGCAGTCTATGGTAGCATGATGCTGGGATAGCCAATCCATGCCCAAAATCATGTCGAAGTCATTCATGTCCAGCGGAAGTGCGTCAACAGGTCGAACCTTATCATCAAATTCTAGAGGAAGACTCTTGTATACATGGGTGATTAATACAAAGTCCCTCAAAGGCGTGGAAATAGTAAGCCTATTTTCTAGTGGAAAGGGAGGCATCCTAATGTTCTTAGCATAAGCAGTAGAAATAACCGAGTGAGTAGCACCCGTATCGAAAAGAACACATGCAGCGCAACCATACATATACAAGATTCCAGTGATGGTACCTGTAGACTTGTTGGCCTGGTCTCGAGATGTCGTGTAGACACGCCCGGCAGTAGGAGGCGGCTTGGTATCAGCATGTCCCGATGTACCCTCCATCTCGCCCTTACGGCAATCCTTCATAATATGACCAGGAAGACCACACTTGAAGCACGCATCAGTATTACGGCGACATGGTCCTGGATGCCTACGATGGCAAGTAGAGCAAAGAGGATGAGTGTATCCTCCAGCAGGTGCTCTGGCTGGCTGAGGACCTGATAGAAACATTTTACATAAGACATGATAGTTGGGTACAAAGGACGAAGCGGATAATCGTAAGGTTGAATACCAGTGATAGCTGGACGGCTAGGCTGCGAACCTCTCTGGTTCTGGTCCCTACCGTTTCCATGGTTACTGGTAGAAGTTTGATAAAGTGTCAGAATATGAGTTATAACATAAAACATAAGGAATTTCGTAAGTATTAGGACCAGCTGTTATTGGAGTGCCCGGCGTTGTTACGGTAATTGTCATTACTGCCACGCCTATCCGTAGCAGAACGATCGTTAGTCTGACCGTTTCCCTTGGGCTGATGAGGCTGCTGCTGAGTAGCCGGCTGAGACCGGTCCCCAGTTTTCTGCCTGGAAGATACAGTTAAAGAGATGAATAATTGACATATGGAAAGTATACGGATTGGTCACCGCTTGAATACGAATGTTTACCTCTTGTCGGGTCTTTCAGCTTCCCCGAACTCATCTCCCTCTTGCAGCATCTCCAGTCTACGTGCTGCATCGGCTACTTGTGCTACCGTATCCAACGGAGCACCTGATAAGTTATTTGCAATCCTTGGAATAAGAGCCCAACGAAAATGTATTGCTTGTTTTTCAGTGGTGCCCGCAGTTGTTCTCAGGACACTAGTATAGCGAAGGAAACGCTGCATAAAGTCATTGCTGTCTTCGTCAGGTCGCTGTCTGAGGCTATAGTATTCCCTCATGAGCCGATTCCTTCCTTCCATGGGAAAGATGTTAGGCGGGGGAGGATAACCGTCGTTATGAAGAAGAGCGTCTTGCATCTCTGCATCAGCAGCTGCAAATATTGCCCAGATATTGTTTGCGTTTGCCATCTGACAGTATGACATAAAACATATGATTAAACAGTTCAAAACATAAAATATAAATATATACATGAAAAAAAATTTATACTAAAATTTCACGAGAAAATTTTATGCAAGAAAATTTTGTGTATGAATGCATGATGAAGTTTTATGAAAACTTTTGTATGCTCGAGAGTGAAAGCCTCTGGTCAGTTCACCCAAAACAAAGACATAGCGAGGGGACGCCTATGGGTCGGTCCCAAATCTAAAAGTTTCGATAAAACACATGCGACTAAATAGGGCCAGTCCTGTACCAATCGTTACTTAGTCAAAAACCCTGCAACAATGACATGTATATGTATGCTTAAAAATGATGAATGCATGAAAACAACTGTCAGTTCTAGGAAGACCGTAGTGACTACCCACTAATCACAGGTCATATTTGAGAGCCTACAGGTCGAAGCCTTGGCTCTGATACCATAATTGTAACACCCCATTTTGGAAATGGAAATATCACAGTAATTATGGCGTGTCATCAAAGCATACAAGGAAAAATGTCTAAACATTACTTGACCATAAAAAGGAAAATACCGGAATCAAACATCGGTAGTCCAAAAGTATAGCTCATCACACACAAACATAGTATAATAAAGGAAAGGACGAAACAATGTCCAAAGCATAAGTATCATAAGAAAGGAAATGCATAATGTAAAGAAGGCTAGACAGCTTCCAGTCCATATGCACGTACTCTTAGTGTCTACGAGCGTCCCTGAGTACCTGCCGTTTTGGGAACATAGAAAAGGAAAATGGGTGAGCAAATACGCTCAGTGCACGGATGTACAATAAAGCATGAATAGGATAAGCATATAACATAATAACAGCGGAAGAAAACTAAGTCCCGAGTAACCTGGTTAAGTCTTAATAAAACTGGTTTAATAGTTTGAAAGTCTTATGTTTATCTTATAAAAACTGTTTGTCATATTTTACCATTAGCCAATATAGGTCATGAAAATCCACCGTGCATGAATAATTGGAGGGGTGACCTCATCATGCAAATTAGAGGGGCTGCCTCTAATTTAATATACTGGTTTTTGGGTAGGAGGGATCAGCTCCTTGTGAAGGATGCAAGGCACACACCACATTCACCATGTAATCCTGAATAAAAACATATAACTAGGATGCACCCATACGCCCCACATGATAAATATAAATAAATGGCCAAAAGCTGAAGGGACGCCACGAGCAATCACTCCGCTGTGGTGAAGTCATAACATCAGTGCCTCTAATGTTATGGTTATGGTACCTCCATAACAAGGTGAAACTGGTCATGCATGTATATGGCTATAGGTAATCTTAATTAAACATAAGCCATCAAACTCATAACTTATACTACGAGAAAACAGTTGGCTGCATACGGGGAATCCTAATAAGGAAAGAATGTCCATACTGAAAGGACGGGAATCCGTACCTTATGTCCAGTGAACGAGAAAGACGAACTGCGAGAATCCTACTTCCGAATCACTAATGCTACATAAATATGTACATGAATAAGTATCTGCTTACTAAATACATAGCTGGTTCTATGTCATGTCTTAGCTTATTTTATGTGTTCTTACTATGTTTTACTGTTTTAAAGCCTTAAACTGTGTTAAATCTTATATTTTGTTTAATCTGATTAAGTATTTCTGGTATTTCATGTGTTATTATACTTACTGTGTAATAATAAGTAACTTTCCAAAAATAGCAGGTTTCCTAAAATAGAAAGTTACCAAAAATAGAAAGTTTCCAAAAATAGAAAGTTTCTAAAAATAGAAAGTTTCCAAAAATAGAAAGTTTCCAAAAATAGAAAGTTTCCAAAAATAGATTTACTGCTTAAAATAGATAAGTTTCTAAAAATAGAAAGTTTCCACAAATAGATTAGCTGTCTTACATAAATAAGTTTTCATAAATAGATTAGCTGTCTGAAATAAATAAGTTTCTAAAAATAGCTGGTTTCCATAAATAGATTAGCTGCCTTATTTAATTAAGTTTCTAAAAATAGAAAGTTTACATAATTAGAAATAAGTTGGTTAAATAAGCTAAGTATATAAGCCTACGTGTTTTTCATGATTATTTTCTAAGTCATATGGTATATTGTATAGTTTAATAATTATTTCATGTAATTTAATTAAACTATAGGTTATAATATTTAATTAAAGTATAACATGTTTTTAATTAAATAAGTTAAATACTTAGGTTAAAATACGTATTATTATATATTAATAATATAACCTAAGTCATGTTAATTAATTAATTATATCCATGGTTTTTAAAATAATAAATTAATTATAAGTCCTAAAAATATAAATACTTAGGTTATAATAATTTCATGATCATTAATAATTAAATAACCTAAGTCATGTTATTAAATTAATCACATCATTTTATTAATTTAATTTTAACATAAGTTCATAAACATAAAAAAAAAACTAACATACACCATGAACCGGATCTAGGCAAAAAAACATGAACCGGACATGAATCGACACCGTACCCCGAACCAACTCGGGGTACCCCGTGTTTCCCCTTGCTGTCGTGGGACCCACACGCACCAACCAAGACCATATGGTCTTGGTTGTGGTCGGCTTGGCAAACCGAAACCCCTTCGGGTTCGGTTGCAGCCTGCGGCCAAAACAAACACCCCCTTATAACAACCCTTTGATTTAATTTAACACCAAAACATGTTAGATCTATGATTAATTATTATGTTTTTATAAAAACATCACATGTTCATAATTCATAAAAAGATTAAATCGAAAGAAAAGGTTTAAAAAGGTTTTACCTAATTCGTGGATCAAGAGAACGAAGAGCAAACATGATCAATCACAAAATCTTCAAGATCAAAGATCAAAAATCACCTTGTATGGTGTTCTTAGGGTGGCGGCACAAAGAACAAGGGAAGAGGAGGTTTTAGGTTTTTCTTAAAATCTTCTGTAAAGTTATTTTGTGTAGTGTAAAAATAATTAACCCCCTTTAGTAATTTTGACAAATGGGCTTGGCCCATTTGTCCTTGTTGGCCGCGGGTAGGGACCCCACTTGGGGTGCCCGTACCTTTTTCTGTGTCTCGTTATTTAGTTACTCGTTTGTGATTATTTATGTTCGTGTTTTAATTGTTCTCGTTACGTAAATACCGTGATTTAATATATTTAATTACGCTCGTAATAAATATATATACGTAATTAATAATAGTTTGTGTTTTAATTACGTTCATGATTTCATGATCGCATGTTCGTGATTAATTATTGTTAAATAATTATTACGTGATCGTGCATAGTAAATACTTATCGTGTTCTAACACGTACGTAATACGTAAACTCCTAACACGTAATCGTAATCATGCTATATTAGGAAAGTTTTAACTAGTACGTACGATCCTAAGGGTACTATGCATGGTAAAAGCATGCGGGTTTTACATTAGGATTGTGAAAATTGACGACAAATGCTGAATTTATAAAAACCACGGTCTTGTAATATAGTTTTTGGTATCTTTTATTAAGTTCCCGTTAACAGAATTGCAGGCCTGAACTAGGAAACGTAAAATTAGCACAGTTTGGACTTTGGAGTAAACGAGTTCCCAATCAGATAATTAGAATCATTTTTGCTATGCCCAAACGGTAGCATCTGAGAAAGTAGATAAAAATTTGGCTTGCTACTGTAGAGTTATATCTAAGTCTGTACGAAGAGGATGTTTGGGATTGGTAACTTATATATAACATAAGCAGTTATATCTCAATGTTCCTGCTTATTTTGTTTATTTTCAACTAAAATAAGCAGATTCCAATTAGCAGGTTAAAGAGCTAAAGCTGCTTATTTCAGTTTTTAAACAAACTTCCCCAACACCATTTCTAAAAATACTTAATTTTAGGCAGCTTTTAAGTACTTCACTTTATTCAGAAGTGAAGGCACCGTCAAGTTTCAAGGATGGAGACAATATATTGATGGAAGGATTAGCAATGGTGAAGCTTTACTCTTCTCAAGGGGTTGATGATGAACATCTTTTAGGGTTGGGAATTGACTTGCAACCGACAGATAAGCAAGGGACAACGATATACAAAGGCCATAGGAATTATGAGCTCATGCTCAATCTACATCTTGGGATATGGCATTATTCGTATCTCATTTATATGTATTTAAATCCGGATCGTGGTTATATATGTGTGGATTACTAATAATCTCTGGCGCAAATATTAGTTTTTTTACAATAGACTAGCTTTTAATTTATTGAAATCCATATGAATATCTTTAGGTCCATGAAATACATGTATAGTCGAAAGGTTAATATATATGTTTATGCAATTGTGACGTTTTCATGGTTGTAATGAATTTACTTTGCAATTCCAGTCATTCTGTAGGGAAGGCTACTCCACTAAATCTCTTGGTTTGAAGTCGTTGCTGCTTCAACATATGTTTCCAAAATCGACTCTCACTCGAATGTACCAGGTATGCCTTTTCCTTCTACAAAAGCTTAAAATTCGTGATGTTTATTAGCCATTTGTTACCTATTTTTTTCCGTACATTTTCTGTTCCTTTTTGTAACTTTGTTTCCGAAAATTGTAGTCATTGAGTCTCACCAGGGGCCATTAGATATTGGAACCGGATATGAAAGTAGTAGGTCGTCAAACGTTGGAACTGGATACCAACGCAAAACCACAGCTTTCTTTGGTTAATTTTTAATTTGGACAGTAACAAAATCGCCTTATAAAGGTTCAAATTTGTTATTAGTTATGCCAAAGATTTCAATACGGTTTAAGCATGCTCCTGGTAATAGTTTCAGAAGTAAACACATCATTTAAAGTAAAAATTCCAAAACATGTTAAAAATGAGTAATTTTACAATATCATTAGCTATTGATATAAACCAGTAAAAAATGAGTAACTTATGATTCAAGATTAATTATTGAAATTTAAAGTTGAAATACCTTACGTGCCATAATGGGTCAAAAATGAGTAATATTCTATTTTGATATGAGATAGGTTCTGAAGAGTGGCTAAACATCTTTTATCTAGGCTTAAGGTGAGTTTTTTTTTCATGTTTTGCAGCAAAGTTGAAACAGCAAAGGCAGTTGGAGTTAGAGAAAAGGCGAATGCCATTGCGACATTCGCGAGGAAGAAACAAAATGCTTAAAAGGCCAAGTTAGGTCTGAGCTTCGATCTCGGAAAAAAGGTGCGCAAAGAAGAAGGTTCGTCTTAAGTATTTTGTTTATATAATATTCATTCTAGAATATTGTTCCTAAAAGCTGTAGCAACAACTTATGTTGAACTTTTGTTACGGTACGATGCAAGTTCATACTTCAAGTGATCTCAATGTGCCAAAAGAATCATAGAATGAAAACCAAATGGTACTGAAAAACTGACAATGGGAAGTGATGACATGGTGATTGTTAGTGAGAGGGATGAGTCGATATACAAATAGGAGGAAGTTAATACAACGTCTAAAGAGGAGCTGGAACTAGATTGAAGGAAGATATTGCCGCAAAGTAGAAAGATCAACAACGGTTGGACGAAAATGCGGAGGCCACTGACGCATCAGAGAGGAAGAAATCAAATGCTGAAGAGGCTCAAATTTTGGTTGATCTTCGAGCTCGCAAAGAAGCCGGCCAAAAAGAGAACGTTCGTTATATCTAACTTTTATTTATTTAATATGTATTCTAGCATATTGTTCTTTAAAAAATTATACTAAAACCTCAACTTATAATTCTTTTGCTTGATTCTAATAACTCTGATTAATCAATAATCTGAAGAACATGTTGATGGGAATGTTCGACCCAGTAAAAATTCAAGGTTATTTTAAAAAGTTTGACCCAATCACAAACATTGCAGTTCATCATTCCGTTAGTTGTATATGTATATTTTTTCAAAATTTGTAGCGTGTTCAGATTGATAGATACAGAACTATCACAATCATATGAAAAAAAGAAATCATCGTTCCTGATTTTATTCTGCCTTGAATTGTACTTGATACACTGATTTCTTTAATAAAAGTGTGTTCTCACATAATGTTTACTTTTTTAGATCTACAATGAACATGATAAAAAGAGGCATCCGATATGAGCTTAGTCAAGTGACGGAAAATAATTTACCAACTATTGCTGAGGATTTTGTGCACTGAGATTGCTAATGCTGAAAAAACGTCTTCGACGACTCTGATCAACGGCGAATTCAAATCAGCGAATCCAAACCCAGGTAATGCAGTTAGATACAATTAAGATGAAAGAAAATGAATCAGGCATTATGCCTATCCTGAATTATAGATGATAGGTTCAAATATACGTGTAAAGAGGATTATGACATACCTTTTTTTCTTCTCGATTTGCAGTTAAAGGGAGTAGCTCGAGAAGCTAGAGTAAGAAGTAACAACACATGTTCAGAATCTAGCAACGGCGATGAGACGACAAAATTGGTATGTGATTTTTTCGATCGACATAACACGAATTCCACCTGTGGTCTTATGCCCATATCCAGTTTCATTTCTATATAATGTAGACGATTTTTATGACTAATAAACCAAGTTCTTTGTATTAACATACTTGAGCATAGCTTATTAAAACAACAACAAAAACCCAAAACAGTTACTCACTCGGTAAAAAGCTCTTGAGGTATCACACATGAGTTAGCTGAAAAGAGCTTTTTTTCAATTTTTCTCTATCACATATGCGTTTTCTTAGAAAGTGAAGAAATCCACAACAGTACAATACATATAGGATAGTTATATTGAGGGCTTTAATACGCATGATTAGTTTACAAAAAATAGTTAATTATTAGAGGGCTATTGGCAAGTAAATGTATGAGACAGCAAAGGGGATAGTTCTGTGAATGTGACTGACATAATCCACACATATGGATATGTTCTAAATGAGCTCTTAGCCTTACGATGAAAAATGTAACTAATATGAATTGAATAAACGATCACCACAAAGTAGAGTGAATTGAGTAAATTATCACAGAAACGCGGGTCTGAAAAATGATAACATAGGTAAAGTTGTGTGAATTGTCCTATTGTATAAATCCGTATGATAAACTCGCCTAAAATCACTGTTTGGGAGAACCTGTAGAAAGCTTATCCAGAAACATAGGGTTTACACTAAGATGCATATCATGCATGTATTTACTGCCTTTAATCATAATGGTTGTTTTTGAGTGAAATGCAGATATGGTCACTATGGTATGTCATTTTTGCATATATTCTACCTGGTGTTTTAAAACTACGGGCATCATACCTATGAGAAAAGTTTGAGTTCATTTTGATACCTTAGCCTAACGGAACATAGTTTTGACCGTTACCATGATTTAACGAAAGGATACAATTGTCTTTTCTTTTATTTCATTTTTTTATCACAGTTTATAAAGTTACAACCGATCAATTCATATGCCTGATCCAAAACACAAGCCCATTTTCCTTGTGTGCTTTCTTCCCCGAATTTGTGGCTGGTTTTGTGAATACTTATCAAAATAAAATAAAATAATTAGTTAATTCTATGAACTAGTTTTCGTGGAGTCTTGATAGTAGTTTTAAGGTAGTGATTTGTACTTGTCAGCTGTGATTTTATGTTATATAGTACTAGCATGTATAATCTGGTTTCCATGTCTACAAAGTCTCTGATAATCACATCATGAGTAATGTTATCATTAACAAATTGATTAAAAACTTCCTGATGCAAATTTGTTACTTTGATCCCAGTGGTTTAGGACTATATAAATTACTATAACAAATACAACCATGTGATATTGCAGCATCTCTCTTTCAGAACATATTACGGTTTCAGTGAAGATCGATCAGGAAACTTGCACAATTGACAAATGTTGTTTCTTTTCTCCGTTTTGGTACCCGCTGTTTTCGAACTTTGAACCGATAATCCACAGGGATTGAATCATGACCAAACGCTCAAACTAGGTAATAATTTTGTAACAAGTTTCCATTTGCATTACCATACACGTTATACAATTGCATCACCATCAATTGTAATGATTTTGAATTAGTGAGATCAGGGTTTATGTGGGTAAAGTCAATTCGGGGAAGAAAGCACACAAGGAAGATGGGTCTGTCTCAGGCATATGAATTGATTGGTTGTAACTTTTTATAAACCGTGATAAAAAATGAAATAAAAGAAAAGACAATTGTATCCTTTCGTTAAATCATGGTAACGGTCAAAACTATGTTCCTTTAGGTAAAGGTATCAAAATGAACTCAAACTTTTCTCACAGGTATGGTGCCTGCAGTTTCAAAACACCGGGTAGGATATATGCAAAAATGACATACCATAGTGACTATATCTGCATTTTACTCGGTTGTTTTTATATATGATGTTTTATTATGTCAGTGGCCTATCTAATAAATTCTGCATATTGCAGGGAAATGTCACCAAGTTGTGCCAAATTCATGAAAAATCATGAAAATTCATCCAATGATGATAACGATATTTGCAGGTCTGTCTCTAAGCGTTCCATATTCTTCACATAAGGTAATCAGAATTGTACCATGGTGGTGTTTGGATGTCGTTTTTTTAAATGAGTCTTACTAATCATCTGATAACCATAGTTAAGATAAATAAATAGATTGACGCTTGGGAATACATGCAGAAGTTTACATATGTCATTGTATCTCAGTAATCATTTATCGTATAAGTTCTTACACGCTTCGCCATATATACAAAAACCCGGTCTTAATTCCTTGTTTATCAACTTGTGATTTTACGTTAGTAGTTAGTGACTTAATGTATAACATTAATTGAGACTTATATGTCAACATTTTTCCCAGGTATTATAACTTGAAAGTAGTGACGTCTTTATAAGTTTTAAAACTGATCATTATAATTAAGAGAACACTTGCAACTAATCTATACTACTTTATAAAGCATTTAGACCATTTTCTATAATTAGAAGTCTTAAAAAATTCAGCCTAAAACATTTCTAAAAGAAAAGAAGTCTAACAATTGAGTCAATATTGTTCAAAGTCTATATTCATTATTCAGTCAACCTGAAATTATTGTTATAGCAAAACGTATGTAACATTTTTTTTAAATGAAAAGTAACCGTCTGTGTATTAATGTGCACTTTTAATATGCAAAATAAGTAATCGCTTTTTAAATCAAATAAAAACTATCATAAAACACCATCTCATACACATTCATATTTCTTTCTCTTTTCTCTCAATATCTTCAAAATAATACAAAAAAAACTTCTATAAAGCCTTCTCCATACCCACATGCCCACAACCTTTACCACTTCCGTCTCTACCACCACTACCATCACCGCTGACACCGTCAGCCGCAAAAATAAAAGGTTTGATGTGCATTGGTAGTTTTGGTTGTAGATCTGGTGGTTTTCGTGATTACAACAGAAGAAAATAATCAATGGTTTTATTGTGATTAGTGTTTCGAATGAGTAATATTGACAACTTTATTTTATTATTATTTTAACAATATTATGCACAAAGAAAGTGACTGATTTTTTTGTGGCTTCAAAAAGAAGGGTGGAATGTGATGTGTGTGAGTGTGTGAAAGATTAGGCTAGATAATCAGTGAAATTTTTGTATGCAGGGTTTTATAACGTGTTGTTGAATTGATAGGCTAGATTGGCTTGACCATAAAATATGAGTTGTTAAGAGCTAATGGGCTTATTTGGTTCTAAGATTAAATATTAGGCTGACGTTGTTCTATAACGAGTTGCTACATATAAATTATATTAGGCTGAAATCTTTACTACTTTATAAAAAGTTATCTTATATTTATAATTGGAAGTATTAAAATATTAAACCTCAAATATTTTTTAATTGAGAAAGCTATATACAACCATTTGAATCATATACAAACTTATAACAGCCTCTAATATTAATATATCCTATTTAAATCTTATACAAACTTGTACATCCAATTAAAACATATACAAAACTTATAACATCTCATTAAATTTGTTTTAACAACCCCATTTATAAAACATAAGTATCTTTGACCAAAATTCAAAATTTAGCCAACACGTCATTATTTAAATTCAGACAAAGTACTTACAACCCACACATGCTAATGTTCTCCTTCACCAGCCCTTTGATATCGGTCATGTTGTTGATGTTTTTTATTATGGTAAATCTTATCAATGTCGTGTTTGTTTGGATGTCTTGTGCCAAAATTTAGAAGTTTTAAAATTGAAATCCTTCACAAGCATTGTTATTGCTTAAAGGTATTTTAATGTAATGAGGTGAGATCCTTATAGAATATGCATCAAAAAAAGAAGGAAGGAAACAATCTCAACCATCCATTCAAGTTCCATCTAATGGTCTATATTAATCTTTTTAAATTTAATTTAAAAACACATTTTCATCCTATTTCTTAAAAATTAAATATCTCTCAAACCGTTAATCGTTACGAAAAACTAATTATACCATCACGACGGGAATTAAGTTATCTTTCTATAGATAGGCACTTCTATACACTTTCGGCAAACTTTTTTTTTTTAAATTTACGCATAAAAAATTACATGTGATTCTCGAAAAATTACATGTAATTTTCGAAAATTACGTGTAATTTTTTTGGCGAGAATTTTTAACACTGTAAATCGTTAACTTTTGTGTGAATTACATGTAATTATGTGTGAATTACATGTAATTTTTGTAATAAAATAGTTTATTAGTGTTAAATGCAAATCACATGTAATTATGCGTGAATTACATGTGATTTTTGTAATAAAGTGGTTAGTTAGTGTTGAATGAAAATTACATGTAATTTTTTGTGAATTACATGTAATTTTGCTCAAATCACATGTGATTTTATAAATAATTACATGTAATTTTGCTCAAATTACATGTGATTTTATACAAAATTACATGTAATTTTGCTTTAAATCACATGTGATTTTATAAATAATTACATGTAATTTTGCTTTAAATCACATGTGATTCATGTAGACTCACATAACTTTACATCTAACTTTCGTCCCATTTGACGCGTTAGTCTTTTTTTAAGTTACATGTTTTCATAGATTTTTATTTTTAACTTTAATACCAATAATCTAGAAACCAAGTAAATCACATGCGATTCGTGATAAATCACATGTAATTCGTGGTAAATCACATGTGATTCGTGGTAAATAATATTTTCTCTCCATTCCTCACATCATCCATCCTTCCGAAGTGGTCTTGTGATCCATGTATGCTATCTAAAGTGGTCTTGTGATCTATGTATGCTATCTTGTGATCCATGTATGATAATTACATGTGAATTTGCTTGCATTACATGTAATTCGTGGTAAATTACATGTGATTCAAACAAAAGCACATGTGATTCATCTAAAGTGGGTTTGTTAGAAGAAGTTAAAGTTTTGAAATGTTTGAATCACATGTAATGCAAGCAAATTAATATGTAATTATCATCGAATTACATGTGATCCAATGCAAGCAAAATCACATGTAATTATCATCGAATTACATGTAATTCAAGCAGACAATTTAATATATTAACAAGATTACATGTGATTAAAAAAATCACATGTGATTCATCTAAAGTGGGTTTGTTAGAAAAAGTTAAGGTTTCGGAATGCTTGAATCACATGTAATGCAAGAAAAATCATATGTAATTATCACCGAATCACATGCAATTCAAGCAGAATTACATGTGATTCAAACAAAATCACATGTAATTTAGAAGCCAATTTGTTTTATATATTTTACATAAATGAAAACATAATACGTGATTAAAAAAATCACATGTGATTCATCTAATGTGGGTTTGTTAGAAAAAGTTACGGTTTCGGTATGCTTGAATCATATGTAATGCAAGCAAAATCACATGTAATTATCACCGAATCACATGTAATTCAGAAGCCAATTTGTTTTACATATATTTTTTTGGGTAAAGGGGACTCCACCCCGGTAAAATGAACATATTTTATATTAATGGCAACAAACATTTTAATATATTAACAAAATTACATGTGATTCAAACATTTTAATGTAATTCACATAAATCACGTGTGGTTTTAAAATAATAACGAAAATATTTTTGTCATTTAATAGACGGTTATTTTCATATACTTTTAACGATTTTACAATGCTGAAATTCTGGTCAAAAAAAATACACGTGATTTCACAAATCGCATGTGACGTTACAAATTCAAATGTGATTTTTAAAATAATTAATCAAACATGTGTTTTCGAGAATTACATGTAATTTTCCGAGAATTACATGTGATTTTTTTATGAAATTTTTTAAAAAAAGTTCGCCGAAAGTATATAGAAGTGCATATCTATGGAAAGATAATTTAATTCCCGTCGTGACGGTATAATTATTTTTTCATGACGATTAACGGTTTGAGAGATATTTAATTTTTAAGAAATAGGATGAAAATGTGTTTTTTAATTAAATTTAAAAAGATTAATATTGGATGGTGGAGATTGCTTCCTTTGTTCTTTTTTGAATGCATGTTTCTTATAGAACTTTTCTCTTAATGTATATTATCATTCATTTGTAAAGTTATTGTTAAAAAAGGTTAACCGTATAACATTTGCTTGCCACAAAATATAGTCACAGGGTATTCGCCATCGCATTGCGCGATTACCCTGCTAGTAAGTTACTAATTATAAGTTTCTTCTCGTTTGATTTTTTTAATGCATAAAACAAAGAGTGACCAAGTAGCTAGTAGTTCAAAAGTATTTTGTTTTCATGTCATGATATTCTGATGAGCACTATCCCCAATTCAATTGATTGAAAAGTTTTCAGAATCATTAGACATACAAACTAATCACGTATTTGTTGTTCAAGCCTCACCCTTTTTATTTCTATTTAGAGCATCTTTAATACTACGATTTTTGAAAAACTTTGTACATTTACAAAACTTTTTCTAAAGAATTTTTACCATTAAAGTTAAGGATTTTTTTGTAAAGCATTTAACAAAAGCTTTAAGTTTGTCAAGTGATTTATAAATTAATTTACACCAATATTGTCTTGCTTTCATAATTAAAAAAAGATTTTAAAAGCTTTTACGTTTACTAACATTAGGCTGGGCAGAGTGGGGGGCAAACTCACTCGTGAATTGGTAAAAGTCTGCGCACGACAACCATTCCTTCGGCAACCCACTTACGCACGACTCTATGATTTCTCACAAAAAACATGGCCAAACTCACCTAGCGCGACTGTGACACCCTAGGCAAATATCACATCGGCTGTAGCCAGGAGAGATCCATAGTTCATAAGATAACAGTCGCCTTCTCATGACACAACGCGTTTTGTGGTCTACTGCAAGTGGGGTTCTTAGGAACTGGCAGTTAAGCGTGCTCATGTCAGAGTAGTACTAGGTTGGGTGACCAGCCGGGAAGTACTTACAAGAGGGCCACAAAGCAAAGTCGTGAGCCTGCGGGCAAAGCGGACAATATTGTAGTATGAGTAGGCGGGATGTTACAAGTGATATTAGAGCCACTCCTGAGCCGTTTGGGATGGTGGGGCAAACATCATCGAGGACGATCAGTACCGTATGGGGGTGATTGTGACACCCTATGCAAATCCCACATCGGCTGTGGCCAGGAGAGATCCATTCATAAGATAACAGTCTCCTTCTCATGACACAACGCATTTTGTGGTCTACTTCAAGTGTGGTTCTTAGGAACTGGCAGTTAAGCGTGCTCATGTCAGAGTAGTACTAGGTTGGGTGACCAGCCGGGGAAGTACTTACAAGAGGGCCATAAAGCAAAGTCGTGATCTTGCGGGAAAAGTGGACAATATTGTAGTCTGAGTAGGCGGGATGTTACAGCGACTTTGTTTGATTTAGGCCCCACATGCAATTCTTACCGTTATATTTATAAAAAAAAACTTTTTTAATACCCTCTTTTTACTTAAAAAAATACCTACTAAAAATCATATTTTTCAAACACACATTCACATTTCATACACATTCTCTCTAAAACACTATGGATAATATGACGAATATGAGTTATTCTTTGCCACTGAAAACGTCGAAGTCGTAATGAAAAACAAGTTAAGTTTTATTAGAAAAGCGTTGTCGTTTATTAAGAGAAGACGTAATGCTAATCGAATACCAAGAAACGTCATAAATCGGGACCGAATAGGTTCTCATGATCGGTTAGTTAAGTCTATTTTTACGGCGAACCTAAGATACGATGCGAAAGAACTCAAGAGGGTTTTCCAAATTGGTCGTCCCCTTTTCAACTGGATAGTTAATGAAGTGACTATCCATTGCATACTTTCGTAATAATGTTGATTGTACCGAAAAAGAAGGTATTTCGCTGTTGTTAAAGTGCACCTCGGCAATTCGTCAATTGGCATACGGCATAGTTCCTGGTTTTCTAGATGACTATCTACAAATGAGCCCAAGAACTTCTCGAGAATCACTTGATCATTTTTGTAGTGCTGTTATGGAAATTTTCAGGCCTGAGTATCTGAGAAAACCCGCGTATACTGATGTTCATAAACTTTATTTACCCATGTATCATTTTTATTTACCCGCGTGTACCGTGTTTGAATAAAATATATAAATAAAAGTTTTTATTTTATTAATAAAAAATATTTAAATAAAAAAGTGGGAGCGAGGTGTAATGAGTTGTAGTGACCGCCATTACCCTCTAAAAATGAGTGTTAGTAAATTTTAGTGATCGCACTACTACAAAATAATGGCTTTTAAACCGGTTGAAAACAATATTTAGACCGGTACTTTTGGGGGTCTATATTGGGGGAGGTCCAAAAGGTTTTCAAGCATTTAAACCGGGTAACACACCGGTCTAAAAACTATTGTATATGGACCGGTGCTACAACCTGTCCAAAAGACTATTTTCTAGGTGGTCTAAAAGCCGTATTTTGATAAAAGAGTATCATTTAAACCGGTGCAGAGACCGGTTCAAAAGAGTCATTTTTAGAGGGTTAAAAGACATATTGGAAAGAAAAAAAAATCTGAAATGAGCAGGTTTTTCTCAACAAGCAGTTTATAAGCATTAATTCTGCTGACCACCTTAATAAGAAAAATTACAGAATGATGTTAATTAAGATTGAAATCCATACATGAGTCATTCAAATAGAAATTCATACAAAGTCATTCAAAGAAATCCAAATGCTTAAACTGATAAACAATCTAAGCAGCATCTAAATAAACAAAACCAAAAGTTGATAATATGTCTAACAGCAAGTACTTATCCAAGTTTCAAAAACTAGCACTTAATCCGTAATAGACACATGGTATGCCACTGCTTTACGTTCGATCGATGTCTTTTTTGAACAAGCTTGCTTCGACAAGTCCATGTCATCTATATGTTGAAAATTATAATAAAAAACATAAATACTACATGTAGCCAATTTAGAAAGAGAGAGGCAAAAAAATAGCTAATGGAACTTACTGTTGCAGAAAAATGAAGTTGATGAGTATTCGCAAATCGTACATTCATCTCATGACATAATAACCGGAATCTGAATCCCTTTCTTGTTGATTTCACTACAGTTTAATACAACCGGAATCACTTAGATGTGGCATTAAAAAAAGAAATAGAGACAGTACACATACTTGACTGTGGGTATCATATAACCCAAATTATCAGGGAACAGGTCAAAAAGGTCTAAAACTATAAATTTCGTGATATTCTTTAGATTGCCTTACATTTTTTAATCTTTGAGCACACTTAATCATTTATATAAATCTAAAACTATTAGAAAAAAAAACAAGTGTATTACTTGTAAGTGGCCATTTTGTGATCAATTTGGTCAATCAAACCTGACATGTTCTTGTTTGGTCCCCTACTCATTCTTGCTATTGATTGCATAGATCAGTAAGAATAAGCATGAAACTAAGGTATTGTTTGATTACAAAGATATGTACAAAATATCATATTATGAATGAAATTGCATAACAGAATCAAGAAGTGATGAAATCCTATTCGTATCTAATATTCCGTAGACACACATAAAAAAGTAAGCTAAGTGGCCTTAGACATGTATCTGTCATTTATTTATCAGTTGACACATTTCGGTAGTAATGCAGTCATCAGTGCACAAGTAAAGAAAGGTATGAAATGAGTATACAAAAAAACAATATTGTCACTGTTAATGCCCAAGAAAACCCGACAACCCGAAACACCCGACCCGATTTAACAAGACCCGCTAAACACCCAAACCAGATAATTCGATTCATTATCAGTTCGGGTTGCGGCTCACTTTCCAAAAACTCAAAACCCGACATAACCCGTCCACCCGATAACCCAGCCCGATAACACCCCTATTTGCAGCAGACACAACACATAGCCACACAATAACAAGTTTACTACCATATATGGAGTATCACCCAACACATAAAAAATTGTAATCATAGGTGTAATGCACTGTAATAGTATAGATTCAGAATATAACAACAGCTAACCACAAAATATATTTAGTACAAATCACATGCATATATCTTAAATAAATTATAATATTTTACGTTTCTAAAAGCTTTTTACAACCATAAAATGGCAAGGACAAAAATAACACAACTAAGAAAACGAAATACCTTTATATCTTTTAATTATTCTTTGTCTTGGTAGAGAAGTGTTGTCGACTCACAGCAGCTTTGTTTGTGTCTCTTATATAATCATCCTCAGTTACTTGCTTCTATTTCCTCATCTAATTCAGCATCTCTTTCAAGATCCATTTTGGCATCTCTTTTTGAATCTCTCTCAACGTCTCTTTGAGCTAGTTTCCTATCAACATTCACTTTGATTTCCTCGGTGCTTTGGTTCCTTATTTTTTTTGTTTATAGCCATTAATCCCTTTTCTAAGACTTTTGCCTTCTCCAACCGTCCGCGTTCGACCGCAGTGTTCAGGTACTCAAACCACAATCAAAGGGTCTGCTCCTTTTTCCTTTAGGATTAGGCCTAGAGTCACATTTTTTATCTACGTCTACCTGTAGATGCACATTTAAGAACAGTTTATTCTTAAATAATTCAATGAATGAAAACAATAAATTCAACAAAAAAATACCTGAAAGTATTATCAATTTTCTAAATAAATCATCCATTTTGGTAGAAATATTTGGAGAAGTTATCCTAGCAATAATCCAATCTATTGTGCGGTCACAAGTAATATTCGAGAAATCTATCTTGAGTGCTTCATCCAACACAGCTTTTGACAAATCCACATTCATTCCACGATGCCCTGATCTTCCTAGATGTGTTTGAAGCTTAACATATACCTTCAGAATAGCTCGCTTTTTCTTCAAAAAGGTATAAAGAGCAAATTAAAAAAAATACTGATAATATTTTAGTCGTTACGATACATAATGAAGTTAACAAACCATATTTTGTGGTGACTGATATTTTCGGCAAAATTCCTCCCAATCCTTCTCTAAAAAAAGAGTACTTCTTATCTTCATAAGGTTCTTTTTAGTATCATGTATTCGACTTTGAGATATGTCGTAAGTGTTGCTTCTCTAATTTTACTCAATGTTTTGCTTCTATAACACGAGTATTATTGTCTGATCAAAGTACTCATGTTTTGACATGAAAGTTAAAGCTTACTTAATAGATGTAACACATATATTGTAAACTGAGAATGCAATTAAAATTCTTAACATAATATACCTTGATAATTTTCCGTGGCGCATCTCTGATCTTGTTCCATTTTTCCCCGGAGCGAGAATTGAAATCTGAAGCCTTGACACACCACCAACATATGTTGCCCAGTCATTTTGGTGTTCACCTATGGCACGACCATTCTCGTCAAACTCCACTATAGACGGTCGGTGCTCTCTTTTGCATTTTGGTGGGTCAACCAATGCAAGTTCATTCGTATCCTGAAAAGAAACAACATGAAGTAATAAGCAATCACCGACCATAACATTATCCTTTGTTATAAATTTTCCTTTATGAATCCCCTTTGTTATAAATTTTCCTTTCCCTTGTTTATCATTATCCTGCAACCTAAATTGATAAGATAATCAATGGATAAATTGATTGGGCAGGATCGTTGCATAGAAATTAATTTGATTGATCTAAGTTCATACAATTTATTATTTATTAATATTTTCGTTTGATCAATCGTTGCCTAATTTGGGCAAAATCAAACATCACCTAACAATAACCATATGCTTTTAATTAGCTAGCAATATAGGCTGATGTTTTTTTTATGAAAACAAAAGAACAATACCATTTAATTAAAGAAAACAACTATAAAACTGAAAGAAATTATAGTTTATATAACTTTATACTCATATTCCATTTTTATTGATTACCCAAACACCCTTTCAGATAGAACCAAATCAAAACTAGCATTAACCTAATAATAACAATTAATATAATTAAATAATAAGCAACCTAAACCTAATTGAATAATAAGCAACCTAAATATACAATAAGGAAGTCAATTGAATAATAAACAATGTACCATGGTTAATTGGCGATAGCAGCTAGTTGTGATGGTTGTCGTCAGCAAAGGTTTTGCGGTGTCTGATTTGCTTGGTGGTTTTTGTGGTGTGTGATTTTTTGTGTTGGGGTTTGATTGGTTTTGTGAGATCTGGATAATAGAATACAGTAGAAAATAGGACAAGACTTGGACTTTGGGACGATAATATGAAAAGATTTGGTGGGTTTTGATGTTTTCGTTTCCCGCCCCTCAGTCTGAAGATTTAGACCGGTGCATATTATATAACCGGGTCTAAATGTTTTGAATCCTATAAACCGGTCCTCAATAACTTGACCAGTCAAAATAAAAAGTTTTTAAACCGGTTATTAATATAAGCACCGGTTTAAATACCTAAAAACTATTTAGACCGGTGTTAATTAAGGGAACCGGTTTAAATGACATATGGTAGGGAAAATACACATTTAGACGTGTGCTTTTCTTAACAGGTCTAAATAAGAGGGTTTAAAAGTCCATTTTTGTAGTAGTGTGAGTTTGTTAAAAGCTGATTTGACGCTGACGAGGAGGTAAGTGGGTTTTATACAACTCCCCCTAGTCTTAATGAATACAATTGTTTTTTAGTAAAACTCTCCATTAAAATTTTCTAAACTTATTCATATTAGTCTAAGCCACTTAGGAAAAGTTATTATCCATGTTAGTGCGAACCATCAAGCAAAAAGATTCTTGTAATTGCTCAGTGTATCAATTTTGACATTTCATTAGTAAACTAATTTATATTGTTTTGATGATTTAGAAGACCAGAAAATCCCTGTGGTTTTGGACATGTGGTCATCAGTTTGGGGATGATCAACACTAGCTGATTTAATAAAAAGATAGACGATTATGCCACGCACTAACAATTAAGAAAAATGTTAAACTGCTTTTGGTTTTTGAATAAAATAAACAGCTTGCCAAACATACTATCTAGTGTTAGTTGATTTTTGAGGTCAAGCTTGCTTAAATTGATTTCCGAAAATTCATTTTTTCATGGACAAGTACTTAGTTGGCGAATTAAAGAATTTGAGTTTCATGGACAAGTACGTAGTTGGCAAATTGAAGAATTTGAGTTTTTGGTTGGGATTGAAAATTAGTCAAGTTAAAGTCATGATTGAAGTGTTGAAGTCGAAGAAAATTTCAGATTCGTTGAAGATGCCACTTAACACCCCAATCCCATAACCATAATGACCGTATTGCAACAACAATAGTTTTGGGTCTGATCGTGGTGTGGAGTTTTGTGAATCATCAAATGTGAGATGCTAAGGCTAATATCCGATAATGCGTATAGGTCAGAACTTACTTGCACTTGTTCATGAAACTAATTCAATGGTGTCGACGACAGGAGAGCAAAGATGATGAAATAGTTTCTTTGATTGTTTGATTCAACTAAAGGTGGTGTAGCAATTAGAACATCCACAATGCTTGGACTTGCTTTCTTGTATTCGTACATGAATATGAACTGTTGTACGATACCGACAATAAACTCGAAGTTCGATAGCGCGTAACCACTAGATCGCGAGTTGTATCGAGCACAAGTAGCGAACACCAGAGACTACAAAGAATCGACAAATATATATGCACACGGTATACCCTCAACTACCTCTTTATTAATAACCCTAATAAAGACTACATTGAGGAAGAAGAATACAATTAACTAGGATCCCCTCTCATCCTTATTTATAGAGATGAGGGGGTAGGCACCTCCTTAAGTTAAATAGGAAACTTCCTATAAACCAACATAAGGAGGTTAACATAAATACTTCCTAATACAAGTCTATTCCTAATTTATATTATAAAGTACACTTAAGTCCCTAACCTATGTTTAATATTACTCCTAATATTCTAACAATTTCCACCTTAGGAGTAACACTTAAACATAACCAATACTCAACACCTTTTACCGGTGTTGGAACCTCGACTCCGGGACCACCTTGTTAACCAGGCATTGTACTTCTGTAATTTCCCTAGATTAGCTTCCATAGACTCCTTCACGTTCTTCTTCTCAGCAACATTACCCTCCGCACCTTGTTGACCAGGTACTTCGGTTACCGTAATGTTTACCCCCACCTTTATACCAAGGTGTTCCTTTTCTTGCTCATTAGTCAAGCAGCCCGTTTTTGTCTTTCCTTCAGGTTGTTTGTCCTCCAACCGTCTTTGAGCCACTGCAGCATGATCGTTACTAACCTAAAAAACCTCAGCTTCACGACCCACTTGAGCTCCCTGCAGCTCCACCTCAAACCGTATTTGAGCCACTACAACATGATCATTACTATCTTGAAAAATCTCAGCTTCACGATCCCCCTGAGCTCCCTGCAGTTCCACCTCAAACCAAACACGTTTATTAACCTATACTCCATGGAATCCTATTTTAACACCTAGACCAAGTTGTTTGAACTCAACTTGTTTTGAACCTCCATGCTTATGTACATTAAACCCATCGAAATTTTCGATGTCAAGCCTAGTTATAGAACTAGCCATTTTTCTTTATCCCTTTGTTATTTGCTAAACCTTGTGAAAAACCTCACAATCACAAACTGACAAAGTCCCTTCGATAATTCATTAAACCTTGTGATATATTAAACCTCACAATCACGAATTACGAAGTCCCATTGTGTAAAGAAAAACCTTGCTTTATCGATATAGCCCTAAGAAAAACTTCTTAGAAATCGATCAAACTAAGTAACCCTTCAAAAGAACACCCTTTCTTACTCAAATATCGATTGAGCCATGGAAATTAACCTATCCAAAAATCAACAACCCTTGAATCAAGAAAGTACCGACTCCTTTTGAAGTAACCGTTGTCGTACTTTTAATTTGCAAAACCGATTTCTAATAACCTAAGAAATCTTGCAACCTCGACAAGTCTTGCACCTTCTTTAACCTTGCTACAAACCTTGTCAAGTTGTTTCTTAACCAAATTTACCGACAAGCCTCGCAAGCCGTGTGCAATATACCCGTTGTTGCTAAAACATTTTCTTGCAAATCGAATTAATTAGGATAACCCTAAACCCTCGATTAGATCAAGCAACCCGATCCTTAACTTGAAAACCCAAGCAAACCACGATCAAACTTGAACCACAAGAAAATGCCTTTCTTGCAAATCGAATTAATTAGAATAACCCGAAACTCTCGATTACGAACAAGCAACCACGATCGTTAACTTGAAACCTAATCGAACCATGGTGGAAACTTGAACCACAAGAATTCCTTTGTTCTAAAATTTGATTTAGTTTGATTTTCATTGTATTTTCGTTTCTAGACATTTGTTATTTTGGATAGATAGTCAATCCTTTGTTGTAATATCCCTACTACTTTAGTAGCGAGTATAATCACTTCTTTTAGTTTTCATATGTCATGTTTTTGTGCTTCAGTTTGCAAGTTTGTTGGTTTTTTGAGTTGAGATTGTATGTAACATTCGGGGAAAGTAGTAGGCATCGTGCCTGATGGTTAACGAGAAATTTGTAGGATTGATGAAAGTTTGGGTCTTTTGTATTAGGATTGTGTTGAGGAAATAATGATGACTCTATCAGCATTTTGAAATTGCTTATTGACTTATTGTGTCTCGAATAAGTAAGAGTAAAGTTACGTATGGTAATAGGTACTCTTACATGTGGCAAAAGATTTGAACTTCAAAAGTAATGGCCATTATACCTCCAATGGTTGTAAACTTGTAATGGTCTAGAAAGGTGTCCAAGTAAAACACGTCTCGTAGACCCCTGAAGTGGTCATGTCTTGAAGAACCGACTATAGCTGCGTATCACTGAATCTCTGGATGTTTAAGAAACTAAACTGTCAACTTAGAAGCGAAATAAACACTTACAAAGGAGACTTTAAAATAACAGGAACCTATGGCAGATATAAATGTGAGGCAAATAAACATTGTACAAAACGTACATCGGCTGGACTAATAAACGTGAAGACACAGCTGGCACGAACTTTTAAGGGATAATGAGTTCTAAATGTATCTAAGTTGTCACGTTTTGCTACTCTATGTATTCATCTTTTAATTTTTCTATTGTATGTATCAATCTTTGCTAATCTTCCTATTGTATGCACCGTGCTGATATGGCATTCGTTAATCTCTTTGTCTAACGATCGTTTGTCATAAAGGTTTGCATCGTTAGTCCTTTATACTAACGTTTGTTTGTTGTATTACTTAAAGAAGTTTTAAAAAAATCTTATGCCAAAAAATAAATAAATTTCGAATAACTTTTTTTTCAAAAAAAGTTTTTTCCTAAAATTTTGAATTTAAAAAAAATGCATATTTATGTGACTTTCATAAAAAGTACTCTAAAGAAAAAAAGTATGAAAATAAAAAAAATAACTTTTTGAAATAAAAAGATAAAAATCTTCGAAATAAACATTTTTTCCGAACAAAAACTTTTCAAACTTTTGCGAAAAAAACGTGATTCAATTTTTTTTTCGAAAAATGGCTATTTACGTGGGTTTTATGAAAAAAACTAAAATAATTTCTTTTGGGAATAAATAATCTTCAGAATGAAAAGTTTGAATAATTTTTTTTAAAACTTTTTAGAATAATGCCTATTTATGTGGCTTTAATTAAAAAGCTTTTGAAATATAAAAGAATATAACCTTTTTTAAATATTAAAAATGCTCCGAAATAAACATTTTGTTCATAAAATTCTAATAAAATTATATTTATTTCGAAATTCTTTTGATGAAAGCCACATAAATAAGCGTTTTTTGAAAAAAGTTTCAAAAAGTTTTTATTCCAATTTTTTTTATCTCGGAAAGTATTTATCATCAAGAAAAAAAAAATTATTGCGATTCTGTAAAAAAATCCACAAAAATAAGCATTTTTCGAAAAAAAGATTGAATTTTTTTCCCCAAAACTTTTTTCCTTAAAATTTGAAAAGTTATTATTCTGTAGAAATGGTTTTTTGAAAAGTTCTTATTTTTTATTTCAAAACTTTTTTAATGAAAACCACATAAATTTGTAACTTTTTGAAAAACAGTTTTTCATAACATTTGGAAAAAAGTCGTTCAAAATCTATTTATCTTTTTGACATAAAATATTTATGGAATTTTGTAAATAAGAAGTACATTGAAAAGATTAAAAAAAAAAACCCCTCGTATAAAGGACTAACAATGTAAAGTTGCAAACCTTCGTGGTAAACGATCGTTAGAAAAAGCGATTAACAAATGCCACATATGCACAACGCATACAATAGGAAGATTAACAAAAATGGATACGTATAATAACAAAATTAAAAGATTGATACATATAATAACAAAACGTAACAACTTAGATACATTCAAAACTCATTATCCCAACTTTTAATGATATTAAAGGCTAAAGGAATATTAAAGATAGAATATCAACCAGAGAATCAACTAGTTACGTGCATGTTTATTGGATTGGATTCAACAATCCCACACTGGACTATAGAATCAACTAATTGCGTATTCATAAGCTTGCCGTTATTTTGTTACTATAAAGCACAAATGATTCCAACAAGCTAGACTTATAAGTGTCTATTCTGGATGGCATCTTAATATGCTTCTTGCTTTTTTTAACTTGGTTTATTAGGCTTAATCCACATGTGTGCATACAATTTCAGTCTTATTTATTAACGCCATTAACCTACTTGTATGCTTAAATTATTTACATGCACAAAAGAATTTAAAACTAATAAAATCTACGGTATGAAAAATGATCATATGATATAAAGATCTTTTACCCGCAACATTTGTTATAATTTTTTTTAAGACAAACTCTAACTATTTATTTTATAGTTATAATTAAATTGTAGAAGGCAGACGGGGAACAAGTTGCATCTTATAGACCTCCTAAGCTAATCATCACAATAATTTTGAAATATTCTGTCCATTTCCGGGTTGATCATCAAGTTAAAAGGAGGTCTATAGGATGCCATCAAACGCTTACTAGCCTAATAGCTCGCTTATATAGGCTAGAAGTTTAAAGAAGAGCCTAAAGCTTATAAATACGCAAATCTTGTTACCTCGATCTTGCGAGAGGTTAAAACAATATAGGAAATATATCATATCAACTTCAAAAGTTGACGATTAGAGAGTGTTTGAATATGCATTTGGATACGGAGTATGCATTGTATTTTGTAGCGTTTGAGGGACTTATATTTTTACCTTAAAACGTCCAGTTCGAATGCATATAGAAAAATCCTTAGAAATACACATTTCAGAAAACATATATCGGGTAGACTAATCGACCTGCTTGTCAACAAGACACGGTTGTCTCGAAATTTCAATTGATATTATGCAACAAACAGAATGTAATATGTCCAGTTCTATTAGACCACATGTATGAACTCGAGATAGAATTGTCAACTTTCGATGTCCATATCTTTCCTATTTAAAGACTGTTTTTTCTTCTCTTAAGAGCCAACACAATTTGGTTTATTCGAGACCCATTTATCCAGAACTTGCTCAGGAGATTCTAACCAAGGCTAAAGTTATATTGCAGATGGAACATAACACTAGGATAAGCAATCCAGTATACTATTTTGTCTACGGATATTGTATTTCACAATTAAATGAACACACGGTTATCAAAAGACATTGGGCCTCATGTCTACCGATCTACCGGAAATGTAAAAAATAGTTGATACAAATTAGTGAAACAATTTTAAGGTGTTCTATGTTGCAAACAATGTTATTTATCAACTTGTTATTTTAAGTTAGTGGTTAGTGTACTTGATACTTATATTTCAATATTTGTCCCACATAGATAGAACTTAAAAGTAGTAATATCATTATAACTCGTAGAAGTGATTGTTATAGTAGACAAGGCCACTCTTACAACTAATAAGGTGTTAGTTGTAAGTTTCTTCTTGTTTGTTTTTTAATGCATAAAACAAATAAAAAATTGAGTGCGTCGGACTTTTTTATGCATAAAACCAGGGTCGTCTTATCATTTTTGGAGGCTTTAGGCAATAACAACAAAAAGCCACTTTATAGTTGTAAATTAAAAAAATGCATATATAATTGAATTATATGACTCATATATGATTAACAAATAACGTATTGTATATAAAACTTAGAAAAATGAGACCCCTTTCACGTGGAGGTCCAGTACGATGTTACCATTTATACACCCCTTGAGCGGTCTCTGTATAAAACAAAGAGAGATCAAATAGTTCAAAAGTATTACCACAAGGTGGTTAAAAAAGAAGAATTAATTGATTCAAAAGTATTGCAGAAGTGTACTTGCGCATGTAACTTAGTTTATTTGTGCATTCAAAAACGTACATTTTTAACTTGTAACCTGGTTTATTAGTTTACACGCGCATTCAAAATCGTACGTCTTTTAAATTGGTTTACATAAATGTACGTCTAAGCTCGATGTCATCCTTATAAAATGTATGTCTATATGATGTTATCGGGCTAGGATTATAAGTGTGTAAGCTCGATGATATCCTATAGACTTCTTTTTACCTTGGTTTACTTGTGCATTCGAAAATGTATGTCTTAGAAAAATCTTCTCTTAACGCGTATATCTTTTTGCTTTTTTAACTTGGTTTACTTGCTCATTCGAAATTTTTAACTTCTGCATTTTTAACTTACGCATTTTTTGAAAACGTATTTTGCCTTGTTATATTGATGATAGAGTGATATTTGTATTATGCTTAATCCACATGTGTGCATACATTTTCAATCTTATATATTAACGCCATTAACCAAACTTGTATACTTCAAATCATTTACACGGAATTTCAAACTTATAAAATTTCTGGTATAAAAGATAAGCAATCCAATATAAGCACCCGAGGAATTTCTAAGTTATAAAATTTTAGTATGCATGACCATTATGAATAATTATCGTTTACCATACAACATTTGTTATAAGGAAGCATGTGTACGTATAGCAACTTGAAGATGGAAGACAAAGATGGCGATTTCATTTCAAACTTGCGGGATGTCTGAGTACCCAGGTTACTTTGGTTTAAACGGCAATCGTTTAATGGTAAATGAGTGATCCAACGTCACAAAAATTAATAAGTCTGTGACAAAAAGTTGGGTTATTCAATTTATCTTTTTTTTTTTCTTATTTTGACATTTTTTTATGGTTTTCTATATTTTTCATTTTTAATATTTTATATTTTATGTTTTGTACAATTTTTTCGTAGTTTTACCTATCAAAAGAACAAGACAACTTTTTTTATTAAAAATACCGGACCGAAAACCTATAGTCCAAAACTTAGGGCTAAGACACTGAAATATTCGATTCCAGCATCCAACAATTAATTTATAGGATGCCATCAAGCTTAGACACTTTTTAGCCTTAGGGCCTGTTTGTTTGTTTTTTTATTAATTCCTGTAAAATTAAGTGTCTATAAAAATATATATTGTCTGTTTGTAAACAGATATATGACTGTTTGTTTTATGTGCTGAATATATAGTTTGAATCAGAGAAGTTTACTATTGTATCCTTTTAAATTAGTTAAGTGAGAAAGTTAAAGGGTAAATACGTAAAATAAAAATAATAAGTCATGACTTAATACAGAAAGCACCATCCTGCTGGCTTTTTCCAGAAAGCCGTTAGTTTATTTTAAGTACAAAACAAACAAACTACTTATAATTAATCAATATTCCTATTTTTTAATTAAAACACTATAAGTATTTATCAAACACGCTAAAAGAATAACCGTACGCGTATAACTACGGAACGAGTTGATTCTCTGGTCGACGCCCATATAGGCTAGACGCTAAAAGTAATTCCATATGGGTAAAGTAAAAAAAGAAAGTTGATAGCAAGTGAATGGAACAATTTTAAGGTGTTCTATGTTGCCAGTTACTTATAACTTGTGATTTTACATTGGTGGTTAGTGTATAACATTAATCGATACTTATATGTCACCATTTGTCCCACATGGATATAACTTGAAAGTAGTGAGGTCTTTAAAAGTTTCAGAACTAATCGTTATGATAATCATTTGAGAAAAGTTACATTTAATAAGTTACTAATTGTAAGTTTCTTCTCAATTGCTTAAAGTCAACTCAAATTTGAGGTCAAGTTTGCTTAAAGTCAACTCTGAAATTGCTTTTTCTCATCTCAAATATCGTGAAAAGTGATTGCCAATCCAAAACTCGTAACAAGAGATCTGAAGAACATATAAACTTCTTGTAATTTGTAGATTCTGGTTATGGTTGGTGCACAACCATCGAATGTTCAACGTGGTCTGTTCACAGCAGGGTTGCTACCATCGCCTCCAATGGTTGCAATGGGCAGGAAAGGTGGGCCCCGTGACACACGTCCAGTAGACCCATCACCCATGTATTGGTCGTGCGTTGATGCTTGAAGAAGCAGTTAAAGCTACCACCGAATCTGTAGATGTTTAAGAAAACCATCAACCTCCTCGCTGTCGATTTGGTCTTTCTGGAAAATACGAAAACTTTCCGCATAATTTCACTAGAAAATTATCAGCTGTGATCGTTGGTATTGAAGCGAATTTGTATCGGTTGGGATTGAAACTTAATAAAGTTAAAGCTAGGATTGAATTTTTGAAGTCAAAGAAAATTTCAAAATTTGAGAAGCTTGATGGTCGGGATTCGTTGAAGAGGTCACTTTACACTCCTAACCCGATAACCATAATACCCCAATTGATCATAACAACAACAGTTTTGGGTCTGATCATGCCTCATGGTGTGGATTGTTGTGGGTCTTCAAATGCAAAGTTGATAACGCCTATAGTGCGGTAATGCTAATGGGTTAGAACTTGCTTGGTCATGAATCTAATTCAATGGCGTCAGTTATGGGCAAAGATGATAATAACAGTCTATGATGGCGCGACTGAACTGGAGGTGTTGCAGCAGTTGAAACAACCACAATGCTTGGATTTGCTGTCTTGTTTTCCTTCATAAATAGTTCAAGTAAAATTCATTAGTATTTTTGTACGGAAAATATGAACTGATGGTAGCATTCGTTTGCTGTAAAGTTTGATTCAATCGTGTGATTTTCACTGTATTGCCGTTTCTAGAAATTGTTTTCTTTTGGACAAAGTAGTCAATCCTTTGTTTTAATATTCGCGTGAGTCTAATAAGAAGTTCTTTTAGTTATTACGTATATGTCATGCTTTTATGTTTCATTTTGCAAGTTTGTAGCTTTGTACGGTTGAGATTGTCAGGGTATTGGGCATCATGACCGAAGGTTGACGAGAATTTGTAAGACATGGAAGTTTGGGTATTGTGTATCAGGATTGTGTTGAGGAAATGACTAGGATCATATGAGCATTTCATAATTGCTTATTGACTTTTTCTGTCTCGAATGATTAGGATTATATTTATATCACAAATCTGTGTTTTGGAACCTTAAAAAACGACCAGTTTGAATGCACATCCCTAATTGCATATTTTATTGCGCATCTAGGCATATAAAGGCTGAACTGATCGTGCTTGTCAACAATGCACAGTTGTTACGGACTTTCAGTGATATCAAAGGCTAAAGGAATATTATTGATAGAACATAATTAGCAATCCAATATTGGATTCAATATTCCCACATCGGTCACGGAATGAACTAATTTTGTAGTTATAACCTTAGAGTTATTTATTGGTGCAAAGAGAGATTTTGAGTATGTATAGAGTTTTGTTTGAGTCTATACTTTCTCACGATCTATCCTTTTTTCGACTTTTGCATTCGGGAGGAAGTAATTTTTACTTGCAAATTCAAGCATTCACCTATGGTCTTATTTATTAATGCCTAAAACCGGACTTGTATATAAAATTTGTAAAAGCTTAATCCACATGTTTGCTTACATTTATGTCAAAAAATCATTTCTTATTTATTTTTTTTAATCTTGGTTTCCGACCTTTGGGTTGGTTAATTCACAGGGTTTGAACCCACCGTTACATACACAGACTCTAACAAGACTCAAACTAGGTAAAATCTTTTCTTTCAAAAGATTGACGTGGCACTATAACAAATTTAGGGTTTGTTCACACTTTTTTTTTCGCGCTTTAAAAAGTGTGAACTTTATTTGTAAATTATTCACACTTGTAAGTGTGAAGTATTTAAAAAGTGTGTAGGTTGATATTTTATAAGTTCGAAATAAGGACTAAAGGTGCAAAGATAAATTACAACAAATAAGCGACAAAACTTTTACTTTCACAAACATTTTTTATTTATAGTAGTACAAGGTTGCTTGCTTAATAGAGTTAGTTGATACGTAGCGACTTCTCGATGGTGGACATATGTTAGTATTTTTAACACTCCCAAATTTACACACAGCGGAATATATCTTTGGGTGTTAAACAATGGTATAATAACACATAATTTATAAAGAACGACTCGAAAAGAGACGTTTTAAATTTATCGTTCCTAAAATATTTGTCAGAGTAGCGTAGTCCCAAGACATCGTAACCAAAGTACAACTAAAACAAAAGATTTATATTGTTTTAAGGAAAGGAATGATAAACATTCAAAGAGTTTGAACAACAAGAGCAGTGCACAACTTCTTTCCCGTGCCCTCCAAGCTTCACACTCCTTCCCAAGCTTCACACTCCTTGATTACCTGAAATACATGTGAGTAAAATGATCAGCAAAAATGCCGAGTGAAATCTATAGGTTTAGGTAATCATTCTGAACACAAACAAAAGTTATAATTTGGTGGCATACTTGAAGGCAACAAGCATCGAATAATTTGCATCAACAAATATAATTGTATATAGCAACAATTGCATTAAGCTCATGGAACCGAGCCCTCTGACACTCCGTTAGGTCTAATAAGACAAGAGATTTATTAATTGTCGGTTACCTCCAGATTATTGGTACATTGCCGTATACCTGACTTCTCAATAGAATATGTCCGTACAGTGGGCGTCCAAGCCTAAGCACGAGGGACATCACCCACAAACCCAACCGAGGCGGCTTCCCTCATAGATCTATTAATTGTACTAGCGGCTAGCCCATCATAAGCTAGTTAACGGTCCACAATTGAGGCTTTAACAATGGCAATTTACTTAATTCGATTTAAGGCAACCACGGGTCCATTCATATAGGGACAGCATACCAAAACAACTTGTGTTCTAACTTTATAAAAAACATGTATTCCCCCTTGCGGGTTTTTAAAACAATTAAAGTGTACAAGCGAGGCTATAGACTCACCTTAGTATTTAGAGTAGTTGAAGACGATCGCCGACGATAGTAGATGCCCGATAAACACGACAACCGTAACCTAACAAATAAGGTGCGTACTTGAATAATTTATCCAAGTATAAACTTATACTTTATATAATCAAAATAAACAGGGTAAAACAAAAAATAATTTGAGAGGGTAACCCATAAAAGTGATACCACTAGACACTTTTACAAAGTCTCGTTTACTAGACAATACCTCCAAAACAATTCTGTCGGAACATACAGAATGTTCAAGCTGTTTTTCCATACTTAGACACATTAAATTTTCATGATACTAACTGGAGAGCTTACTCATAACCTGTAGAAAGCCCTCCTAAAATTTTATAAAAAGATTTTACTTCTAAGTCTCCCTGCCCAGCACATCTTTGACTTGCTAAGTTCGGACATAATTACGCATTTGACTTTTAAAACCATTTTGACCATCTTAAGCAATACTATTTTCAAATCCGACACTTCGTTGTAAAAATAGACTCAAAAGTTTACACTTAGGCCCTGAGATCAGCCTTTGAACATCTATACAACTATAGCTATAATACCCGAGATTTGACACAATATCGAGAACAATTAAGTATTGTGTCGATACGCATCTCCCGGTACACGAATAATCAAACTAGCGTATCTTCCTCCTCGTTTGGAGTTGGAAGGCTTACTTTATACCAAATCAAAGCTCTCGACCTCCTCTACAACACTAGCCTATAATATAAAGCTTTTATAAAACTTTGACCTACGACAAACACCTCTAAACCCACTGATGTAATGTATACTTTTAAAAATCATGTTGAACCATTATTTTGACCCAATTTAACATCATCCAACCCCTAGTATCAACTAGCAATCATACCCATCAATCCTTCTTAACCCTAGATCACTTGCATGTCATCTTATAATAAAAACCCAAATAAAAATCTATATATAAAATGATCAAAACTAATATAACACAACATTAACAACACATACACATAACAATTTTGGATCAAAATCACCAAATTTTCTTAAAAAAATATGTGATTGCATGTTGATAAAATTGGTACCAAAATACTCACAATAGAATTTTAGGAATGGGATTATTGTTGGTTTTTCTTGAATTAAACTAGTAAAAATGTTGATGATGATTTTATGTTGATGGAGGGTGGCAGATTTAGAGAGAAAGAAAGAAGAATGTGTGTGTTTTTTGGTGAAAATAATGAGGTGAAAAGTTGGTGGATTGTTTTTATATGGTGGAGTGGGTAAAAGTTGCAATTATTGAATAGTTTTGGACTAAAATGTAACATTTAAGTTCAAAAAGCGGAAAATGACTATTAGTCGACTTTTTCAAAATTCTCGGGAGTCGGGCTTCGTAAAATTACTTTTTAAAGGGTTAATCGCACACGAAAAATAATAATATAACGACTTAATACGTAATTAAAACGATATCGTCGAAAATATTAAATATCGAAAGGATTGATAATAAAATGTAAAATTTTGGGCATCCATCGGTATCGAGATCACTAGTAGTCCTCGTTACTCATTCAAATATAAAAATAAAATATTAAATATCGGTTTCAACTTAAACCGTTAAACATAATGGTATTTAACGCCATTAAATGTTTCAAAAATGCTTGAAAGATAGAATTAAATAATGACCTTATTTTTGCAAGTTTTACATCCTCACCACCTTAGAAGAGCACCGTTCCCGGGCTTATTTCTCCTTAAGTCCGTCTACGAATAAATGTGGATACGTGCTCTTGAAGTAGTCCTATCGCTCCCAAGTGTATTCGGATCCACGTCAACAAACTAAAGCACTAACGTTATATTACTTAGTAAAGCAACCTTTCGCGCGTGGGATCCACATGGCTTAGTTGACCGTGACTCACTTGCAGCAGTGGAACATGCTTCCTCCTCCTCGAAGACATAATTTGACGGTGATAAATTCGTAAGATAGATATAGGGTCATAATAAAATCAAATAGAATAATTTCCAAAAATTCAAATAAATATATAAAATCTTTCAGATAAAGTACAAGAAAATTTCATAAATTTATTTAAATATATCATTAGTAAATGATAAAATTTTATTGAAAAGTTTAACGATATTAATATATATCGGTCAGGGATTATAGTATTTATTTATAAATACTTGGAAGCATGTGTAATTCAATGGGTTAAAACTTACTTAGTGTTGATAACAAATTTTAATCTTGTAAAAATGATATCAAAACCAGCAAGATCGATCTAATCACTCAACCAACCACCCCTGTAGTGATTTCTTTTATTATAACGATAAACACAAGTAGATGAGTCCCTAACACAGGTGCTCACCAAACAAATACAATCAGAAAAGATGATAGTCCCCACTAGGTGGATCCTATCTAATCTAAACAATCACTCACGCTAAAAAAACCCTAACCAAACTATAGGTAATAGATCAAGATGATCTACACCAGAAACTGCATGAACAAACTGAAGATCGTAACTGGACGATTGAGAGAGAGAATATCTTTATGTGTGTAAAACTTGTAACGAATGAATGAATGAATGAATAATCCAGTCAACGCTCGCTTAAGTACTCAACTCAATGCCAAAATTACAATCCAGTCCCTGCATAAATAAAAACTATACAAAACAAGAATATAGCAAAAAATATTTACAAATCAGTCACTGAACTTTACAAGCTTGCCAAAGAGAATACATGTAAAACCCGCATGCTTTTACCATGCATAGTACCCTTAGGATCGTACGTACTAGTTAAAACTTTCCTAATATAGCATGATTACGATTACGTGTTAGGAGTTTACGTATTACGTACGTGTTTGAACACGATAAGTATTTTATATGCACGATCACGTAATAATTATTTAACAATAATTAATCACGAACATGCGATCATGAAATCATGAACGTAGTTAAAACACGAACTATTATTAATTACGTATATATATTTATTACGAGCGTAATTAAATATATTAGATCACGGTAGTTACGTAACGAGAACATTTAAAACACGAACATAAATAAACACAAACGAGTAACTAAATAACGAGACACGGAAAAAGGTACGGGAACCCCATGTGGGGTCCCTACCCGCGGCAAAACAAGGGCAATGGGCCAAGCCCATTATCAAATTTACTAAAGGGGTTTTTATTTATTTACACTACTCAAAAATAACTTACAGAAGATTTTAAGAAAAACCTAAAACCCTCCTTCTCCTTGTTCTTTGTGCCGCCACCCATAAATCACCATACAATGTGATTTGTTGATCTTTGATCTTGAAGAATTGGTGTTTGATCGTGTTTGTTCTTCGTTCTCTTGATCCACGAATTCGGTAAAACCTTTTTAAACCTTTTCTTTTAATTTAATCTTTTTATTAATTATGAACATGTGATGTTTTTATAAAAATATAATAACTAATCATAGATCTAACATGTTTTGGTGATTAATTAAATCAAAGGGATGTTTTTAAGGGGTGTTTGTTTTGGCCGCAGGCTGCAACCGAACCCGAGGGGGTTTCGGTTTGCCAAGCCGACCACCACCAAGACCATATGGTCTTGGTTGGTGTGTGTGGGTCCCACGGCAGCAAGGGGAAACACGGGGTACCCCGAGTTGGTTCGGGGTACGGTGTCGATTCATGTCCGGTTCATGTTTTTAGCCTAGATCCGGTTCATGGTATATGTTAGTTTTTTTTTATGTTATGAACTTATGTTAAAATTAAATTAATAAAAGATGTGATTAATTTAATAACATGACTTAGGTTATTTAATTATTAATAATCATGAAATTATTTTAGCCTAAGTATTTATATATTTAAGACTTATAATTAATTAATTATTTTAAAACCATGGATATAATTAATTAATTAACATGACTTAGGTTATATTATTAATATATACCAATACATATTTTAACCTAAGTATCTAACTTATTTAATTAAATACATGTTATACTTTAATTAAATATTATAACCTATAGTTTAATTAAATTACATGAAATAATTATTAAACTATACAATATACCATATGACTTAGAAAATAATCATGAAAAACACTTAGGCTTATATACTTAGCTTATTTAACCAGCTTATTTCTAATTATGGAAACTTTCTATTTTTAGAAACTTAATTAAATAAGGCAGCTAATCTATTTATGGAAACCAGCTATTTTTAGAAACTTATTTATTTAAGACAGCTAATCTATTTATGGAAACTTATTTATTAAGGCAGCAAATCTATTTATGGAAACTTTCTATTTTTAGAAACTTATCTATTTTAAGCAGTAAATCTATTTTTGGAAACTTTCTATTTTTGGTAACTTTCTATTTTTAAAAAATTTCAATTTTGGGAAACTTTCTATTTTTGGAAACTTTCTATTTTTGGAAACTTTCTATTTTAGGAAACCTGCTATTTTTGGAAAGTTACTTATTATTACACAGTAAGTATAATAGCACATGAAATACCAGAAATACTTAATCAGATTAAACATAATATAAGATTTAATACAGTTTAAGGCTTTAAACAGTAAAACATAGTAAGAACACATAAAATAAGCTAAGACATGACATAAAACCAGCTATGTATTTAGTAAGCAGATACTTATTCATGTACGTATTTATGTAGCACTAGTGATTCGGAAGTAGGATTCTCGCAGTTCGTCTTTCTCGTTCACTGGACATAAGGTACGGATTCACGTCCTTTCAGTATGGGCATTCTTTCCTTATTAGGATTCCCCGTATGTAGCCAACTGTTTTCCTGTAGTATAAGTTACGTGTTTGATTGCTTATGTTTAATTATGATTACCTATAGCCATATACATGCATGACCAGTTTCACCTAGTTATGGAGGTACCATAACCATAACATTAGAGGCACTGATGTTATGACTTCCCCACGGCGGAGTGATTGCTCGTGGCGTCCCTTCAGCTTTTGGCCATTTATTTATATTTATCATGTGGGGCGTATAGGTGCATCCTAGTTACATGTTTTTATTCAGGATTACATGGTGAATGTGGTGTGTGCCTTGCATCCTTCACAAGGAGCTGATCCCTCCTACCCAAAAACGAGTATATTAAGTTAGAGGCAGCCCCTCTAATTTGCATGATGAGGTCACCCCTCCAATTATTCATGCACGGTGGATTTTCATGACCTATATTGGCTAATGGTAAAATATGACAAACAGTTTTTATAAGATAAACATAAGACTTTCAAACTATAAAACCAGTTTTATTAAGACTTAACCAGGTTACTAGGGATTTAGTTTTCTTCCGCTGTTATTATGTTATATGCTTATTCTATTCATGCTTTATTTTACATCCGTGCACTGAGCGTATTTTCTCAGCCGTTTTCCTTTTCTATGTTCCCAAACCGGTAGGTACTCAGGGACGCTCGTAGACACTAAGAGTACGTGCATATGGACTGGAAGCTGTCTAGCCTTCTTTACATTATGCATTTCCTTTCTATTGATACTTATGCTTTGGATATTGTTTAGTCCTTTCCTTTATTATACTATGTTTGTGTGTGATGAGCTTTACTTTTGGACTACCGATTTTGATTCCGGTATTTTCCTTTTTATGGTCAAGTAATGTTTAGACATTTTACCTTGTATGCTTTGATGACACGTCATAATTACTGTGATATTTCCATTTCCAAAATGGGGTGTTACAATTATGGTATCAAAGCCAAGGCTTCGACCTGTAGGCTCTCAAATATGACATGTGATTAGTAGGTAGTCACTACGGTCTTCCTAGAACTGACAGTTGTTTTCATGCATTCATTATTTTTAAGCATACATATACATGTCATTGTTGCAGGGTTTTTGACTAAGTAATGGTTGGTACAGGACTGGCCCTATTTATTCGCATGTGTTTTATCGAAACTTTTAGATTTGGGACCGACCCATAGGCGTCCCCTCGCAATGTCTTTGTTTTGGGTGAACTGACCAGAGGCGTTCACTCTCGAGCATACAAAAGTTTTCATAAAACTGCATCATGCATTCATACACAAAATTTTCTTGCATAAAATTTTTCTCGTGAAATTTTAGTATAAATTTTTTTCATGTATGTATTTATATTTTATGTTTTGAACTGTTAATCATATGTTTTATGTTATACTGTCAGATGGTTCTCACACGCGAACAGGAGCAGCTCAATGCTGCAATTCAGGCTGCCATGCAAGCCTTGCTTCCTCAACTGAGGAATGACATCCGGGCTGAAGTTCAAGCTGCCAACAATCAGCAGCACAATCAGCCACCTCCTCCTCGTCCTCCAGTGACATTAGCAGTATGGCTGGAGAGATTCAACAAGCTCCGCCCTCAAGCTTTTGAGAAGACAGATAGCCTCAGCGATGCTGAAAGTTGGTTGGCTCACATCGAGAATATTTTCAACGCTATGGGTTGTGACCCCGCATACAAGGCGAGATTGGCATGCTATCGGTTCGAATGCGATGTACTCAACTGGTGGTTAGCATTGATGCAATCTGAAGGTGGTGATGAGTGGGTTGCTGGTTTGACTTGGGCTCAGTTCAAGGACAGGGTGATGGAGCAGTTCTTTCCCAAGGCTGAGCAGGACAAGCTCAAGAGAGAGTACCATGGAATCCGACAGAGAGCTGGGGAGAATAGCAACGAGTTTATGCAGCGCTTTCTTCGCTTGGCTGGTTTCCTTGGTGCGGCAGCAGGTACTCCTGAAGAGCAGGTACATCACTTCAGATGGGCTCTTCGCACATCGGTCGCAAACAATCTGGTGTGTGCTACGTTCAACACTGTAGCACAAGTGGCCGATGCAGCACGAAAATTGGAGATGCTGCAGGAGAGGGATGAGTTCGGGGAAGCTGAAAGACCCGACAAGAGGTAAACATTCGTATTCAAGCGGTGACCAATCCGTATACTTTCCATATGTCAATTATTCATCTCTTTAACTATATCTTCCAGGCAGAAAACTAGGGACCGGTCTCAGCCGGCTACTCAGCAGCAGCCTCATCAACCCAAGGGAAACGGTCAGACTAACGACCGTTCTGCTACGGATAGGCGTGGCGGTAATGACAATTACCGTAACAACGCTGGGCACTCCAACAACAGCAGGTCCTAATACCTACGAAATTCCTTATGTTTTATGTTATAACTCATATTCTGACACTTTTTTAGCAAACTTCTACCAGGAACCATGGAAACGGTAGGGACCAGAACCAGAGAGGTTCGCAGCCTAGCCGTCCAGCTATCACTGGTATTCAATCTTACGTTTATCAGCTTTGTCCTTTGTACCCAATTACCATGTCTTATGTAAAATGTTTTATCAGGTCCTCAGCCAGCCAGAGCACCTGCTGGAGGATACACTCATCCTCTTTGCTCTACTTGCCACCGTAGGCATCCAGGACCATGTCGCCGTAATACTGATGCGTGCTTCAAGTGTGGTCTTCCTGGCCATATTATAAAGGATTGTCGTAAGAGCTAGATGGAGGGTACATCGGTACATGCTGATACCAAGCCGCCTCCTACTGCCGGGCGTGTCTACACGACATCTCGAGACCAGGCCAACAAGTCTACAGGTACCATCACTGGAATCTTGTATATGTATGGTCGCGCTGCATGTGTTCTTTTTTACACGGGTGCTACTCACTCGGTTATTTCTACTGCTTATGCTAAGAACATTAGGATGCCTCCCTTGCTACTAGAAAATAGGCTTACTATTTCCACGCCTTTGAGGGACTCTGTATTAATCACCCATGTATACAAGAGTCTTCCCTTAGAATTTGATGATAAGGTTCGACCTGTCGACGCACTTACGCTGGACATGAATGACTTCGACATGATTTTGGGCATGGATTGGCTATCCAGTATCATGCTACCATAGACTGCCATTCATATCGAGTTATCTTCGGTGATGTCAATGCACCAGAGTACATTCATAATGGGTTCATACCCGGACGGTCTGTACAAGTCATACCACCCTACAAGCGCGTGCACTACTGTCACATGGCTGCGAGGGTTATCTAGCTATGGTCCACGACATGGATGTTGAATCTCCATCGATTCAGGATCAACCAATAGTGTCGGAATTCCAAGACGTGTTTCCAGCAGAACTACCGGGCATACCACCTGTACGAGAAGTGGAATTCAGTATCGAGCTAATTCTAGGAGCTAAACCAATCTCCAAGGCTCCTTATCGCATGGCTCCCATAGAGCTGAAGGAGATGAAGGATCAACTGCAAGAACTTCTTGAACGAGGTTTCATTCGACTGAGCGCATCTCCATGGGGCGCACCGGTCTTGTTTGTTAAGAAGAAGGACGGCAGTATGCGTCTTTGCATAGACTATCGCGAGCTCAACAAGATTACCATTCGGAATAGGTATCCACTGCCACGCATTGACGATCTGTTTGACCAACTCCAAGGGGCCAAACACTTCTCCAAGATCGATCTTAGGTCAGGCTATCATCAGCTACGGGTCAAGGAGCAGGACATCGCTAAGACTGCCTTTCGTACCCGCTATGGCCACTACGAATTTGTAGTTATGCCATTTGGCCTGACAAATGCTCCAGCAGTGTTCATGGATCTGATGAACAGAATCTTCCATGAATTTCTGGACAAGTTCGTCATTGTCTTCATCGATGACATTCTGATTTTCTCAAAGTCCAAGGAGGAACACGAAGACCATCTTCGTACAGTACTGCAGATTCTTCGCCAGAAGCAGCTGTATGCTAAATTCTCCAAGTGTGAGTTCTGGTTAGACAAGGTGGCATTCTTAGGTCACATTGTATCAGTAGAAGGAATCACTATGGATCCAGCGAAGGTTGAGGCCATTACTAAGTAGCCAAGGCCGACATCAGCGACGGAAGTCCGCAGTTTCTTAGGCTTAGCTGGCTATTACCGTAGGTTCGTAGAGAACTTTTCCCGACTAGCACTACCATTAACCAAACTGATGCGGAAAGGGGAGAAATTCGTCTGGACTGAAGATCGAGAGAAGAGCTTTGAAGACCTGAAGCAGAAGCTAGTATCTGCACCTATTCTTACTCTACCATCTGGTACGGGTGGATTTCAAATCTACAGCGATGCATCGGGGAAGGGACTTGGATGTGCTCTCATGCAACATGGGAAAGTGATCGCGTACGCTTCACGGCAGCTTAAGCCTTATGAAGAAAATTACCCCACACACGATCTGGAACTTGCTGCAGTCGTGTTTGCATTGAAGATATGGAGACACTACTTATATGGAGAATCATGTGACATTTTCACGGACCACAAGAGCTTGAAGTATATCTTCACTCAGCGTGAAATGCACATGAGGCAGAGGAGATGGTTAGAGTTGTTGAAGGATTATGACATTAATCTACAGTATCATCCCAGAAAGGCAAATGTAGTAGCAGATGCCCTTAGCATGAAGTCCGGAATGATCAACGGCATTAGAATCGAAGAGGAAATCATCAGAGACTTGGAGCGACTAGACATCGAGATCATGGTACGTGGACAGCACGGTTACTGGGCTAATCTTAGAGTAGAACCAGAGTTACTATCTAAGATCAAGGAAGCTCAGAAGGATGATGGAGAGATCTGGGCGATAGTACAGAATTTGGAGAAGCACACAAAATTCAGAGTAGATGCAGATGGTATCGTATGGCAGGGCACTAGACTTTGTGTTCCTGATGACCAAGAACTTCGGGAAGCTTTGTTAGCTGAAGCTCATAGCTCCCTATTCTCGATACATCCTGGTTCGACTAAGATGTACCATGACATCAAACAGTACTTTTGGTGGAGTGGTATGAAACAGGATGTGGCCACTTACGTCTCCAAATGTCTTACCTGTCAGCAGGTTAAGATCGAGCATCAACGATCTGGCGGTCTTCTTCAACCGTTAGATATTCCAGAGTGGAAGTGGGACAAAATCACCATGGATTTCGTTACCGGTCTTCCGCCTACCAAAAGGAAGCACGATGCAATTTGGGTTATCGTTGATCGACTTACCAAATCAGCTCATTTCTTACCGATCCGCAAGGAAGATCCGGTAAGTAAACTCGCAGATACGTATAGACGAGAGATCATGAGACTCCACGGTGCACCATCCAGCATCGTCTCAGACAGAGATCCTCGATTCACTTCGCGCTTTTGGAAAATTCTGCAGAAAGCTTAGGGTACACAACTTAAGCTGAGCACGGCTTTTCATCCTCAAACGGACGGACAGTCGGAGCGAACCATTCAGACATTGGAAGATATGTTGAGGTCATGTGCGTTGGAATGGACGGGTGATTGGGACGAATACATCTGTTTGGTGGAGTTTGCATACAACAACAGCTGGCACGCAAGCATCAAATGTGCTCCATTTGAGATGTTGTATGGCAGAAAGTGTCGCGCCCCAATCTGCTGGGATCAGGTTGGCGAGCGAACACTTGAAGGACCGGAAATCATAGAGATGACAAATGAGAAGATCGCAGTAGCTAAGCAGAAGATTCAGGAGGCACGGTCACGTCAGAAGAGTTACGCCGATAAGCATCGTAGGGATTTACACTTTAACGTAGGAGATCACGTCTTCCTTAAGGTTTCGCTGGCACGTGGTGTTAGACGCTTCGGGATTAAAGGGAAGCTCAGTCCTCGTTTCATCGGACCGTTTGATATCATTGAACGAGTCGGTGAAGTATCTTACCGATTGGCATTACCTCCGCAGCTTTCGCATGTGCACAATGTGTTTCATGTGTCCTTACTCAGAGGGTACCAATATCATCCCCTTCACATGGTTCAGTATCCACTGGAACAGATACGTGAAGATCTCACTTTTATAGAAGAACCCGAACGAGTTCTTGACAGACAAGAACGAGTCATGAGAAAGAAGACGATTCCATTCGTCAAAATTCTATGGAGGGATCATACCGAGCGGGAAGCCACTTGGAAAACGGAGGAGTCTATCCGGGCTTCTTACCCTCATTTCATATTTTGAATTCGGGTATGTTCTTCTTTTCCAGTTTACTTTATCTATAATTTGGGGACGAATTATGCTTTTACCATGCATAGTACCCTTAGGATCTTACGTACTAGTTAAAACTTTCCTAATATAGCATGATTACGATTACGTGTTAGGAGTTTACGTATTACGTACGTGTTTGAACACGATAAGTATTTTATATGCACGATCACGTAATAATTATTTAACAATAATTAATCACGAACATGCGATCATGAAATCATGAACGTAGTTAAAACACGAACTATTATTAATTACGTATATATATTTATTATGAGCGTAATTAAATATATTAGATCACGGTAGTTACGTAACGAGAACATTTAAAACACGAACATAAATAAACACAAACGAGTAACTAAATAACGAGACACGGAAAAAGGTACGGGAACCCCATGTGGGGTCCCTACCCGCGGTCAAACAAGGGCAATTGGGCCAAGCCCATTGTCAAATTTACTAAAGGGGGTTTTATTTATTTACACTACTCAAAAATAACTTACAGAAGATTTTAAGAAAAAACTAAAACCCTCCTTCTCCTTGTTATTTGTGCCGCCACCCATAAATCACCATACAAGGTGATTTGTTGATCTTTGATCTTGAAGAATTGGTGTTTGATCGTGTTTGTTCTTCGTTCTCTTGATCCACGAATTCGGTAAAACCTTTTTAAACCTTTTCTTTTAATTTAATCTTTTTATTAATTATGAACATGAGATGTTTCTATAAAAACATAATAATTAATCATAGATCTAACATGTTTTGGTGATTAATTAAATCAAAGGGATGTTTTTAAGGGGTGTTTGTTTTGGCCGCAGGCTGCAACCGAACCCGAGGGGGTTTCGGTTTGCCAAGCCGACCACCACCAAGACTATATGGTCTTGGTTGGTGCGTGTGGGTCCCACGGCAGCAAGGGGAAACACGGGGTACCCCGAGTTGGTTCGGGGTACGGTGTCGATTCATGTCCGGTTCATGTTTTTAGCCTAGATCCGGTTCATGGTATATGTTAGTTTTTTTTATGTTATGAACTTATGTTAAAATTAAATTAATAAAAGATGTGATTAATTTAATAACATGACTTAGGTTATTTAATTATTAATAATCATGAAATTATTTTAACCTAAGTATTTATATATTTAAGACTTATAATTAATTAATTATTTTAAAACCATGGATATAATTTGTTAGCCTCAAAATATTGAGCCAAACAAGAATGCTCGATCATATGTTTATTATGTATCGTATTTTAGAACGTTGTAATAGGTAGTATATTAGTCGTGTTATACGGGCTTAACTTTAGGCTAAAGTTCATTAATAAGTAACTAAAGCCCAAAAGGAAAGCCCGACCCAAACCATATAGTCCATAAAGAAGCCCGCATGTGGGTGGACTATATATACTACCCTCCTAGCATGTTAGGAGGGTTGGTGGTTCATTTTCTCATTCCTTAATCTAATATTCACAAGTTAATCCTCTCCTTCTCTCTATTTTCTCTCTCTAGTTTCTCTCTCTAGAATTCTTCTCATTCTACCTTTCTTTCTTTAAATTCGTGTATTACAATCATCATATAAAAGGGACAACAATTGGTATCAATCGCCATGGGGTAGTTTTTGTGATTCGTTGTTGATTTACTACTTAATTCGTGTGATTTTACCATAAAAATCTACTCGGATTCAAGTGTTTACTTATGTTTTTCGTACTCTAAATCTTCCTCCTTTAATCTCTACATCTTTCATACGTGTGGTAAGATTTTGGTTACTTTGGTTTGGATTGAATCACGAAATCCAAGGTAAAAATCCAATCTTTCTTGTTGTTCTAAGTCTCGGCTTAATTTTAGGAGTACGATCTAACTCTGTGTTTGCATAAACCATTGGGGTTTCTACTTGCGATCCTGAGTTACGATCCATCAGTACGATCATATCACCACGATCCGGCTACGATCATCACCACGATCAGAGTGCGATCTGGAGTACGATAGGTACGTACGATCAGACCACGATCAGAGTACGATCCAACTGCGATCAAGGATTACGATCATAGTGCGATCAGGGTGCGATCAGGTTCATTACGATCAGAGTACGATCAGGTTCACTACGATCAGGGTGCGATCAGGTTCACTACGATCAGGGTGCGATCAGGGCACGATTGTTCAGTACGATCCGACTGCGATCTAGTAGTACGATGAGAGTGCGATCAGACTACGATCAGAGTGCGATGGACATCTAATTTTTTGTTCGAGTATTTTTTAGACTTAGCCACTATCTAGACTAGTCTCAGAACGTAGTTTACACGAAGATTAAAAAAAAAAAAAAAAAAAGAGTTAAAAATTTTAGGTCAAGTAAAATCAAATTTTTTCCATACTAGTTTTAGGCTATTTCTAGCTCGATTTCAAAATTTGGTGATTACAAATTTTTTAGGTCTACCGTTTTGTCGGACTGAGGAATTAATTGTCGGACTGAGAAAAAATCGCATTTTTCGGAAATTCAACAACCAACCAATCACAACAAATCTACTTAAGATCCACATTCGATTCATCATTTCAGAGAATATTGAGATGGATTCTACTGCCGAATATCGTGTGACGAACAACAACATAATGGTGGCAGGTAACAAGGAAAGACCACCAATGCTTGTGTCGGGTCGATATGATCAATGGCAATCTCGCTTTATACGTTACCTTGACACAAAACCTAACGGTGATGCTTTAAGGCAATGTATCTTGGAAGGACCCTATAAACTCTCAAGGATTCAAGTTCCTGCAGTACCAGCCACAGACACAAGTGACGCACAACCCGCATATGAACGTGATGAAAAGAGGACCGACCTCACACCAGAGAACCGTGCGTGGTTTGATGCAGAGAAGGAAGCAATCTACTTAATTCTCAGTGGCATTGGAGATGAAATTTACTCTACGGTTGACGCATGTCCTACTGCTCAAGAAATGTGGACGGCCATTGAAAGATTGCAACAAGGTGAATCACTTAACAAACAAGATGTGAAAACTAAGATGTTTTGGAACTTTGGCAAGTTTACATCAAAGGATGGGGAATCAATTGATTCTTATTACTCCCGATTCTACAAGATGATGAATGATATGACCCGAAACAACTTGCAAGTTTCCACCATGCAAGTCAATGTCCAATTTCTACAGCAACTTCAACCAGAGTGGACACGGTTTGTCACCTTGGTGAAACAACAACAAAAGTTAGACGAAGTTTCATATCACAAGCTCTTTGACATCTTGAAACAATTTCAAAATGAGGCAAATGAACTTCGAGCTGAACGAGTTGCAAAGATTTCCAATCCACTTGCTTTGGTGTCTACCACTCAACATTACCCAGATTATCACTCCCGTACTTCAAAGACATACTCTACTCAATCATCATCACCACGATCATCCATTGTTTCTAAGTCACATGCTCCAACACGATCCCGAGGCAAAGAAGTTGCAAGAGCACCATCACCCATACCTGAGCAATCATCCAAAGAAGACAGTGATGAAGAAGTAGCTCAAAGGGATACGGAATTCAAGCAACAAATGGCTTTCGTTATGAAGCAATATAAGAAAATCTACAAACCCACCAACAACAACCTTCGAACATCTTCAAACTCGAGGAACACCCATGCACAGAGTCCTCCAAGGTATGACACACGAAGACGTGCTGAGAGTCCTCCAAAGTATGATCGACAACCTAAGTATGATAATCAGAGGGTGGCTACTGTTGTTGGAAATAGGGAAACTGTTGGTACTCAAATTGTGCAACAAAGTGGGATTCAGTGTTTTAACTGTAGAGGTTTTAGGCATTTGGCTAAGGAATGCAGGCAGCCAAAGAGGGTTAAAGATTATGGTTATCATAAGGAAAAGATGATGTTGTGCAAGAAAATGGAAGCTGGAATCAAGTTATCAGCTGAGGAAGGAGAAATGCTTGACGACACAGATGATGAACTCTCCGACCAAGAACTCGAGGCACATTATTCATACATGGCAAAGATTCATGAGGTCCTTAACGTCACTGAAGATGACAATGGTCCTATCTTTGATACCGAGCTAATTGGTAAGGTACAAGATGATGCTGAATATAATGTGTTTGGTGATACACATGAGCGTAGTGATCTACCAACAACAATTACTGACACGTGTATGATGGAAACGGTTGATAGCAATACCACACCCGATTCATCAGACATGTGCAATAATGAGTTTGAGGATGATCAACATGCAAATGAGTATGATGAAGAGGAGCGTGTCGCGCTTGCTAATTTAATTGCTAGTTTACAAAAAGATGTCAATGAAAATAGAAAGAATCAAAAGCAATTAAAGAAGGCAAACGCAGCGCTCACTCAAAACTTTGAAGAATGCAAAGCCGCTCTTATAAAATCTAGTGAGACTATTGATAGTTATAGGGCTGAGCTTCTTCAAAAGACCAACGAGCTTGAGGGGTACAAAAGTCGTGTCATCAACGTTAAAAAGGACGATTTTGAAAATAAATACAATGAAGCTCTTGCTTTGTTAACTAAAGAAAAACGTCAATTTAATGTTTTATTAAGTGATGAACGTCAAAAAACGTACCTTGCCACAACAAAAGTTAATGACCTTGAACAGAGGCTTTCTATGAACACCACCGATTCTGCTAAAATTCTTGACGAGAAGAAACAAGAGGTTGAAACATTAAAACACGATTTCAAAACTAGACAAAGCAAAGATACTGAAAAAGTAAAGGATCTCAAAGAACAAGTCGATTTTTTGAAAAAAGTTGTTTATAATACACATGACTCTATTCAAACCGTAAGAATGATAGCACCTCGGTCGTTTTTCAAGGGTCAACCTAGCTTTGCCACACCCAAGTAACTCGAACAAGCTCAAGCTGCGAACCCTCACTTATATCTTGATGAGTCCGAATGGACTGATAATGACTGCCCAGTAGCTAACCTCGATAGGGAAGAGACGTCCCTTTGGGATGAGGAGAGTAGATCACATGTCAATAAAGATTTTGTGAAACCATATAACTATGCTTATGAAAACAGTCTTTATGGTCTTTTCACTCCACAAAAACAGAAGTCTCGTGAGGAATTATTTTTAGAATGCAAACAAAAAAGAATTCAATGGAAAAAAGCTTTTGCCACTAAGAGGAAAACTAATGTTTTTAAATATATTAACTATTTTCCTCTAGATGCTTCTAAAAGCAAAAGTAGAAAAATACTTGGTTTTCTTAAACACCACGTTAATAATGTTCAATCAATTGTTGAAAGCGATTGGGAGAAACGTCAAAAGGATAAGTGGAAAACCGAGATTTCTCACGACATAACTGTGCTTGTGAAAGAACTTTTAATACCAAATACGAAGATAATAAAAGAACATATTCTTGAGTTTGAGAATTTAATTCAGTCTGAAATGTTTGATGATTTGAAATATGTTGAGTCTCTTGAAAAAGAAATTGATGACCTTCAAAATGACAAATTAGAATTTTCAAACGAATATGATCTACTCTTAGAAGAATGTCTCTCCAAAGATATTTTGTGTGTTACTCTTCAATCTTGTGCTGATATCGATGAATATTCTGATGTTGCATGCAAATATCTTGATAAAATCAAAGAGTGTGAGCGTCTTGAACTTGAGCTTTCGAAACATAAAGAAAATGTTGATAAAAAGGCTTTTGAGTTACTTCAACACAAAACTGTTTTCCTTCAAAAACATTGTCATTCTCTTGAACTTGCTTTGCAAAAAGACGTTGGTAGTTTTCCACATAATAATAAATTGCAAGAAAAACTTTCCCAAACGTTTCGAGAAATGAACGAACAGAATTTGGAAATTAAAGGGTTGAAAGCTCAGTTACAAGACAGGGACAGAGCGATAGCAGAGTTGCAGAAACTCATTGCTAAGATGGGTGGGAAGATTGTGGAACCTAGCGTTAAGAAACCTGTTGTAAGACAACCCAATGCTCAAAAAGTGACTAGACCCTCTGTCTTGGGAAAACCATCTGTTTTCTCTAATTCTGCATTTGCAAAACCTGCGTTTGCCCCCAAGACGGATGGGAAGGATAGGTTACCACAAAACACTCCCAAAACAAATATTCGATCACAAAGCATTAAGAACACAAATGTGGTTAAACCAGGGATGTATAGATTGACCACTAAACCCACACAAAACAAAGAAAGTCAATCACCTCAGACTTCTAGAAACACTAATAGACGTGTGTCTTTTACTACAGGAGTAGTCCCCACTGCTAGTGTTAGCCGGCCCCAGCTTAAGAGCACTCGCATGAATGAAAAGGTCTGGCAAAACAAAAGTCAAGGGAAGATGAAGCAAGTAGAAGACCACCCTAGGATTTTCAATGTTTCTAAGAATAAAACGTCTGTAATCGCGTGTAATGACGATTTGAATGATTCGACTTTGAATGCTATGAAAGTTAAGTTTGTTTGTGTGAAATGTGGAAAGTGTGCTAATGCTAATCATGCTATGTGTGTTTCGAATAATGTAAAAGGCGTAGAAACTAGAACTAAGAAGCAAACTGTGATGCCTATTAGTGCTAGAAAACCCAAACGCAAAGTGAACCATTCTGGTGCAACCCCCCCTAAGAAAAGTATTGCATCAGACTCCACCACTAAGAACCCTAGAAGCAGAATTAGGGAATTATATGAATCTGCTAGCAAGCCTTGGAAATGGTGGTTTGCTAATCAATGTCCTCCAGGATATAAATGGATGCCTAAGGGTAGGACAAAAAATGTGACTACGAGCGTTAGTGTGCCTCTAAGTGATGAAACTAGGGAAACTAATGAATCAGAAATCACAACTAACATGGAATCCAATTTAGCAAATGCTCCATCGTGTTCTAATTCTTTTGCAGGTGATCGAAGTAATTCTCTTCATAATGGACTCCGGATGCACGAAGCACATGACGGGGAATCTCAAGATTCTAATTAACTTCGTGGAGAAGTTCCTGGGTACGGTCCGATTCGGAAATGATCAGTTTGCACCGATCCTAGGATATGGAGACTTGGTTCAGGGGAATATCACTATCAAAAGGGTTTACTACGTCGAAGGGCTCAATCATAATCTTTTCTCGGTTGGTCAATTCTGTGATGCGGATTTGGAGGTTGCTTTTAGAAAGAAGACATGTTTTGTTCGTGATTATGATGGGAATGACTTACTTACCGGAACACGGGGTACTGATCTCTACACTATTTCACTACAAGACTCCACATCTTCAACTCCAATATGTTTCATGGCTAAAGCTTCAACGACTCAAGCTTGGTTATGGCATCAACGTTTATCTCATCTTAACTTTGATACCATCAACTTGCTTTCCAAGAAAGATATTGTGCGAGGTCTTCCTAACTTGAAATTCATCAAAGATCATCTTTGTTCATCTTGTGAGCTTTGTAAAGCTAAACGGAGTAGTTTCAAGATAAAGACTACACCTAGCTCTAAAGGACGGTTAGATCTTCTTCATATAGATTTGTGTGGTCCCATGCGTGTTCAAAGTATCAATGGGAAGAAATACGTTATGGTAATTGTCGATGACTACTCAAGGTACACATGGACTCACTTCTTGAGATCCAAGGATGAAACACCCGATGTTCTCATCAGCTTCCTTAAAGTGATACAACGTGGTCTTCAAGCTCAAGTTAAAGTGGTTCGTACTGACAGAGGTACTGAATTTTTGAATTCAAAACTGAGAGACTATTTTGAAGCTGAAGGAATTGAACATGAAACATCTATTGCTCGAACACCCGAACAAAACGGCGTTGTTGAAAGATGAAACCGTACTTTAGTTGAGGCTGCTCGAACATTATTATCCGCTTCAAAACTTCCACTATACTTTTGGGCCGAAGCCGTGTCAACAGCATGCTACACACAAAACCGCTCCTTAGTTATCCTAAGACACGAAAAGACACCATATCACATAATTAATGATCGCAAACCTTCACTCAAACACCTTCACGTTTTTGGATGTACGTGTTACATTATTCGAGATGGTGAAAATTTGGACAAGATGAAAGAGAAAGGTGATGCATGCATTTTAGTGGGATATGCAACTCAATCTAAGGGATACAGAGTGTACAATAAGAGAACAAAATTGATAGTCGAGACTATTCATATCAGATTTGATGAATTGCAAGAAATGGCACTTGAACAAAGCAGTTTAAGTCCCGATCTACAACGACAAACGACTTCCGTTCACAACCGCATGGAACTCGGAACTCAAGACCACAGCAATGAACCGTCAAGTTCAAAGCTGGTTCCTGAACATGTTCCTAGAGCAGATATGACAGTGGACACGACACTTGAAGAGTTGGAAATGTTATATGGACCAATGTATGATGAATATTTCACGGGGGAGAAACTAGTTGCATCGAAGTCTTCCGCTGTCACTCATGATACGAATGATGATACCGATCATCATCAACAAAAGGATACAACTTCATCTACTTCAACACGGGTTGTTGCAGATTTACCTCCTCAAAATATCACATTAACAATCAATCCTACAACATCCACAACTACTGTCATTGCTCCAGAGAACACACATCAAGCAGACGATGCATTATCTGACGAAGACGAATTTATCAACCCATTCGGTACACCGGTACACGAAACTGGAGAGTCTTCTACTCGCCATGTTGATCCGTCAAATATGCATACGTTCTATCAGCGACATCCTTCAACACATCATTGGACCCGAGATCATCCTTTGGTTCACGTAATTGGAAACCCTTCACAGCCCGTTCGTACAAGACGACAACTAGCCACCGATGGCGATGTTTGTATGTTCGCACTCGCCGTGAGTACTGCTGAACCGAAAAACATCAAAGAAGCCATGGCTGATCATGCTTGGATTGAATCGATGATGGATGAACTTCAACAATTTGAAAGACTTAAAGTCTGGGAACTTGTTGACAGACCATACGATGTGACTCCATTAAATCTTCTTTGGATCTGGAAAAACAAGATGGATGAAGAGAATACGATCATCAAGAACAAAGCTAGGCTAGTGGCTAAGGGGTATGGCCAGAAAGAGGGAATTGATTTTGATGAATCATTTGCACCAGTTGCTCGCATGGAAGCGGTCAGGATTTTCCTTGCTTATGCTGCACATAAGGGATTCACTGTCTATCAAATGGACGTAAAGACGGCGTTTCTTAACGGTCCTTTGAAGGAAGAAGTCTATGTCACACAGCCGGAAGGATTCGTCAATCCTCATTATCCTGACAAGGTGTATCGTCTCCACAAGGCACTATATGGACTCAAGCAAGCTCCAAGGGCGTGGTACGACGAGCTCTCGAAATTTCTGGTATCCAAAGGTTTCTCAAAAGGTTCCATTGATCTAACTTTGTTCACTTATAAATATGGGGATGACATTTTGCTTGTGCAAATTTATGTTGATGACATTATTTTCGGGTCTACAAACCCAAAACTTTCAAAATGGTTTGAAAAAGTAATGCACAACAAATTTGAAATGTCAATGATGGGCGAACTAAAATTCTTTTTAGGAATTCAAGTTCACCAATCCCCAAGTGGTATCTTTATAAACCAAGCTAAGTATTGTCAAGAGATAATCAAAAAGCATGGTATGACTTCATGTGACCTCGTTGGGACACCATTATCAACCACATCCCTAGATGCTGACTTGGAGGGATTACCCATAGATCAAACGAGATATCGTTCCATGATCGGGTCCCTCATGTACTTGACAGCAAGCCGACCAGATATTCATCATGCTACATGCTATTGTGCACGATATCAAGCACGACCCACTGAAAAGCACCTCAAGGAGGTTAAACGGATCTTTCGGTACCTCAAGAATACCATTCATTTGGGACTCTGGTATCCTAGGGAAATCGGTTTCTTTCTAACGGCCTATTCAGATTCTGATCATGCAGGGTGTCTTGATACACGAAAAAGTACTTCTGGTGGTGCACAATTTCTAGGTCAAGATAAGCTTGTGGGATGGTCTTCCAAGAAGCAGGATTGCACGTCACTTTCATCAGCCGAAGCGGAGTATGTGTCTCTATCTGCGTGTTGTGCTCAAGTTCTTTGGATGAGAACACAACTCACGGATTATGGCTTCCACTTTGATAAAGTACCTATGTACTGTGACTCAAAGTCTGCCATAGCCATCTCCTGCAACCCGGTACAACATTCCCGCACGAAACACATTGATGTCAGATACCACTTCATAAAGGAACAAGTTGAAAGAGGTATCGTTGAGTTATACTTTGTTGGAACGGATTACCAATTAGCCGACTTGTTTACGAAAGCTCTGTCAAAAGATAGGTTTGAGTACCTCGTTAGGCAAATTGGTATGAGATGTTTGACTCCAGCAGACCTGGATATTCTGGCAAAGGTGCCTGCTTGATTTATCTATCAAACATCAACTTGTAAATATCTTTGAAAAAGCAAAATACAAAAATATAAAACACATAAAAGCAAAACACAAAATTAAAAATCTTTCAAAATCCAAAAATATTCTTCTCGACATGTCTTTCAGTATCGATAATATGGACGTGCCTAGAAATGTCGCTCAATAACGACACGGGTGTGTACATAAAGCTCGAATGAAAGTTGTAAATATTTTTCAAAACATGTCATTTCTTCTTTTAATAAAGGAAATTGTCTATTTTGGACAAATATTTCCAAACAACGGGTAGAGCAATCTATCACGGGTTGAGCTTGTCACAAAACATTCAACGTTTTGAGCTCAACACAATGGCTTGTAATCACTTTCAGATTGCAACCCGGAACTATATTCACGGGGGAGTGTACGATTTCGTGCTCTTACCCTCATCAAAAGAAGAGAAATCTTCTTACACTTGAGTGGATTCGTCAAGACATTCAAAGTCTATGAACTCAAGTTTATGCTTCAGAAAAACCTCTTCGACAAAAAGAAACAGGATTTTTCAAAAAGCGTTGAACACAATTTTTTCAAGAATTTCTCAATGATTATTCAAAATCTTTCAAAAATTATGTGTTCAACAACTCCCATCCTCAAAAAGCGAAATGTGGATCATATCCTCATAATGACAATTCAATTGGATCAATTTTTGAGGGGGAGCATTTAAACTTCATGCAAACGATTAACACATCTTTCTCCCGGAGATTTCAAGACTATTTTTCAAAATATATTTTAATCAAATTTGGTATCTCTAATATCAAAAGATTTTATATATTAGAGATAGGGGAGAAAATGTGATTAAAATGTGATCTAATATAAGACTCAAGCACTTTAACTCTTACCTACATGTGCGAAACACTTTCGATTATCGATGCACATGTAAAGGGGAAGCATTTCTGAAACGACAAAACTAGCAAGGTGTTAAATGTTTTTCAAACACTTTGTTAGAATTTAAAGTGGTTTTCATGGTTACGATCAAATACCCACAACATCTTTAATTCACGACGTTATTGGTGTCAAAAGGGTGGTTAGGTTTAAGTCCTATGATCCAACAAGAACCGGAGGGATCTTCCCAGGGACAATCCAATAGATTATTAGAAGTCCTTAGGAAAGATGGAGTAGAATGTGAACGTAGCTGAATGCCGACTAAGTACTGATGATAGCACTGGAACAATCACAACAAGGTGCTATTAATGATGTCTTGGTAAGCATTGAAGGGGTTGAAGAATGAAAAAGAAATGTAAGGATAAAGGGTCTAAAGAAAGAAGCCCTCCATACAACTTAGGCAGAAACCGGGTCAACTCATCATGAAGACAAACTCATCATGGACCCAGTGATGTGAAGCACAACCCTCTCCTAGCTACTCAGGCTTCTCTCAAAAGAAGTTTGTTTTATTGTCACGGAGATCAACACGACTTCTATTGACTTTCTCACTCCGAGATAGTTGATATTGAATAGGTGGCATCTGCTCCAGCCTCCGACCACTAAAAGTGCACAAATAGAGTCTAGAGCCAAGAGATCAATCAAATCTCGTTAGGACACACGGATGAAGATCAAGAGAGTCCTACGCTATATCCTTGTGATATTGCTAGAACACTCAGAGTGATACTACTTAGTATTCACAATGATGAGTGGAAATCCTTCCAGTGTTAACATCAAACAGCACTGCGGTAGGTCATATGCAAGATTCTTTATGAATTGAACATGTGCAAAACTGAAAAGCAACAGTGGTTTGATTCTGAATTGATTCAAACTCGTTTCAGGTTTCTACGCAATATCTTTATGATCTTGCCAGAACATTCAGAGTGATATTCATTAATATCCACAGTGACGAATGGAAATCCTTCTAGCGTCAACATCAAACAGCGCTACGGTAGGTGACTTGTGAGATTCTTATGAATCAAACTTGTGTCAACTGGAAAGCAACAATGGTAAGATTCGTTAAGAATCAAACTTGTTCCAGGAATTTGAATTGACGACTTTAATCAAGCGGATATCTATCCAATTGATTCACTCTTTATGTTCGCAGTCTTGCTTTGAGACGGTCGAGTAAAGAGAACGGCTTGTACAGCCGCGAAACCCTGTCAAGGAGATTCTTAATTGAATCTACCTGATCACAGGTACGATATTTAATATCGTATAACGGTCTTCACCGACCGGAGGTAAAACGCTACCGATTTAGGACGAATGTCAAAGCCATTCAGTCCATGTCTATGTTTTGTCTCGAGAAGGTGGCGTCACGGTGTACACAGCAAAGTCAATGATTCAGAAACCACATACTCATGCCTAAAGACATATTCAACAATTAATAGTGTGAGCATGTGGATGAAGACACAAGATCGCAAGATGGCAAAGACAAGTCAAGGATGATTTGAAGATCTCAAGCTTAAAGACAAAGTCGAAAGACAACGACAAAGGCTCAAAGATCACAGCATGAAGGAACAAGACTACTATTACACGTTCAAGACTCAGTTATGGCGAGATTAGTAATCTCTACAAATTTCCTAAATGACCAAGGTTTATGACCTCTCATTGGGGGAGATTGTTAGCCTCAAAATATTGAGCCAAACAAGAATGCTCGGTCATATGTTTATTATGTATCGTATTTTAGAACGTTGTAATAGGTAGTATATTAGTCGTGTTATACGGGCTTAACTTTAGGCTAAAGTTCATTAATAAGTAACTAAAGCCCAAAAGGAAAGCCCGGCCCAAACCATATAGTCCATAAAGAAGCCCGCATGTGGGTGGACTATATATACTACCCTCCTAGCATGTTAGGAGGGTTGGTGGTTCATTTTCTCATTCCTTAATCTAATATTCACAAGTTAATCCTCTCATTCTCTCTCTTTTCTCTCTCTAGTTTCTCTCTCTAGAATTCTTCTCATTCTACCTTTCTTTCTTTAAATTCGTGTATTACAATCATCATATAAAAGGGACAACATAATTAATTAATTAACATGACTTAGGTTATATTATTAATATATAACAATACATATTTTAACCTAAGAATCTAACTTATTTAATTAAAAACATGTTATACTTTAATTAAATATCATAACCTATAGTTTAATTAAATTACATGAAATAATTATTAAACTATACAATATACCATATGACTTAGAAAATAATCATGAAAAACACTTAAGCTTATATACTTAGCTTATTTAACCAGCTTATTTCTAATTATGGAAACTTTCTATTTTTAGAAACTTAATTAAATAAGGCAGCTAATCTATTTATGTAAACCAGCTATTTTTAGAAACTTATTTATTTAAGGCAGCTAATCTATTTATGGAAACTTATTTAATTAAGGCAGCAAATCTATTTATGGAAACTTTCTATTTTTAGAAACTTATCTATTTTAAGCAGTAAATCTATTTTTGGAAACTTTCTATTTTGGTAACTTTCTATTTTTGGAAAATTTCTATTTTTGGAAACTTTCTATTTTGGAAACTTTCTATTTTTGGAAACTTTCTATTTTAGGAAACCTGCTATTTTTGGAAAGTTACTTATTATTACACAGTAAGTATAATAGCACATGAAATACCAGAAATACTTAATCAGATTAAACATAATATAAGATTTAATACAGTTTAAGGCTTTAAACAGTAAAACATAGTAAGAACACATAAAATAAGCTAAGACATGACATAAAACCAGCTATGTATTTAGTAAGCAGATACTTATTCATGTACGTATTTATGTAGCACTAGTGATTCGGAAGTAGGATTCTCGCAGTTCGTCTTTCTCGTTCACTGGACATAAGGTACGGATTCCCGTCCTTTCAGTATGGACATTCTTTCCTTATTAGGATTCCCCGTATGCAGCCAACTGTTTTCCCGTAGTATAAGTTACGTGTTTGATTGCTTATGTTTAATTATGATTACCTATAGCCATATACATGCATGACCAGTTTCACCTAGTTATGGAGGTACCATAACCATAACATTAGAGGCACTGATGTTATGACTTCCCCACGGCGGAGTGATTGCTCGTGGCGTCCCTTCAGCTTTTGGCCATTTATTTATATTTATCATGTGGGGCGTATGAGTGCATCCTAGTTACATGTTTTTATTCAGGATTACATGGTGAATGTGGTGTGTGCCTTGCATCCTTCACAAGGAGTTGATCCTTCCTACCCAAAAACCAGTATATTAAGTTAGAGGCAGCCCCTCTAATTTGCATGATGAGGTCACCCCTCCAATTATTCATGCACGGTGGATTTTCATGACCTATATTGGCTAATGGTAAAATATGACAAACAGTTTTTATAAGATAAACATATGACTTTCAAACTATAAAACCAGTTTTATTGAGACTTAACCAGGTTACTCGGGACTTAGTTTTCTTCCGCTGTTATTATGTTATATGCTTATTCTTTTCATGCTTTATTGTACATCCGTGCACTGAGCGTATTTGCTCAGCCATTTTCCTTTTCTATGTTCCCAAAACGGCAGGTACTCAGGGACGCTCGTAGACACTAAGAGTACGTGCATATGGACTGGAAGCTGTCTAGCCTTCTTTACATTATGCATTTCCTTTCTATTGATACTTATGCTTTGGACATTGTTTAGTCCTTTCCTTTATTATATTATGTTTGTGTGTGATGAGCTTTACTTTTGGACTATCGATGTTTGATTCCGGTATTTTCCTCTTTATGGTCAAGTAATGTTTAGACATTTTACCTTGTATGCTTTGATGACACGCCATAATTACTGTGATATTTCCATTTCCAAAATGGGGTGTTACAATACAAAACTTTCAACACCCTCCCTCAAGCTTGTAGCCAAAAAGATTAACCATGCCAAGTCTCTTAACTAATAGAGCATGTTGAAATGAACCCAAAGCCTTTATTAGAATGTCTGCAATCTGAGTTTTAGAATCCACTTTCACAGTTCTAATAAGACCAGAATTCACTTTCTCTCTAACAAGATGCACATCAATGTCAAAGTGCTTAGTCTTCTCATGCATTACTGGATTAGCAGCAATTTGCATAGCAGACTTATTATCACAACACAAACTCACAGGAAATAACTAAGTTATACCAACTCACTCAACAACTTAACAACCCACATAATCTCACAAGTAGCAGCTGCCATTGCTCTATACTCAGCTTCAGCTGAGGATTTAGACAAGGTAACTTGCTTCTTGCTTTTCCAGATTACAAGGTTACGATTCACATAAACACAATATCCAGATACAAATCTTCTTGTAACAAGACATTTAGCCCAATCAGATACTGAATAAGCAACACTCTTATAACCTTCAGCATTCTTATTGAAACTAATTCCATTTCCAGGTGCAAGTTTCAGATACTTAAGCACTCTTATCCCAAAATAAAAATGAGACTATAAAGGAGCATGCATATATTGGCTTAAACAATGCACAACATAAAAAATATCAGGCCTAGTCAAAGTTAAATAGATTAACTTTCCAACCAATTTTTGATAATTGGTGATATTAATCAAATAACTATCACCATCAAATTCCTTATGAGCAAGCACAATATTTTTTGGTAAAGGTGTAACAACAGGTCTACAAGCCAACAAACCATACTCATTTAACAACTCTAGGCAATACTTTGTTTGACTTAAACACAAACCTTTTTCAGTTCTAAGAACTTCAATTCCCAAAAAGTATTTAAGTTCTCCAAGATCTTTGATCTTAAATCTGTTATTCAAAAACTTTTTGAACTTATCAATCTCAACTTCAGAATTGCCAGTTAACACAAGATCATCCACATAAACAAGTAAAAACAACTTAACTTTGCCATCAGTTTTGATATATAAAGAATGATCATTTCTAGATTGGACAAAACCAGCATCAATTAAAGTTTCAGAAAGCTTGTTATTCCATTGCCTAAGAGCTTGTTTAAGACCGTATAAATACTTTTTAAGTCTACAAACTTTATTATCTCCAGGCTTAGAATATCCTGGTGGTGGAACCATATAAACTTCCTCATTCAAATCTCCATATAAAAAAGCATTATTAACATCCATTTGATAAAGATTCCAACCATTTTGCACAGACAAATTAATCAAACATCTAACCGTACTCATTTTAACAACAAGACTAAAAGTCTCCTCATATTCTATACCTTCCCTCTGATTACAACCCTTAGCCACAAGTCTAGCTTTATATCTTTCAATTTCACCAGTAGAAAAATATTTAATTCTATAAACCCACTTAGACTTGATAGGCTTTCTACCAGAAGGAAGATCAACAAGATCCCAAGTATTATTCTCATATAAAGCTTGCATTTCAAGATTCATAGCATTAATCCAATTTTGATCATCACAAGCTTTTTCATAACAAGTAGGCTCATAATTCTTATTAAGACTAGATGTGAAACCAAATTCTTCATATCAAGCATAGCATGATTACAAAACTTATACAAACCATATCTTAAAGAAGTATTGAGCATATAATCATTCAATTTGGCTGGAAACTTAGTAACTCTATTAGACTTCCTCTGTCCAACCTCCCCTGTCTCACTGTTTAAAAAACTTTCAAGAACCTCATTATTTAAATCAAAGTTGCCCTCAGATCTATCTGATTCTCCTATGGGAGTTGCAGTAACTCTTCTACTACTACTTGGTAAACTATTAACTAAGTCATCTCCAGCTTGCTGAAAAGCAACATCTGGTTGACTATCATTATTATTAGCTATATCCTCAGTAGCAGTATTACCACCCTCTCTACATAAAGGAGTATTATTCCCTTCCTCATCATCATTGGGTCTTGAAGTTTTGAATGTATTTTCAGACTCAAAATAATCAAAAAAATTCAAAGTAGAAACTTCATTTGAAGACTAACAAACTTCATCATTATTCATTTTATAAGGAAAAACATTTTCATAAAACTTAACATCTCTAGAGTAAATAATCCCTCTATTTTCAAGACCAAAAAGTTTATAAGCTTTTTTACCACTAGCATACCCAAGTAAAATACATTTTTCATATTTTTTAGAAAACTTATCATTAGCTTTTAAAACAGTAGCATAACATAAACATCAAAACTTCTTAAGTGCGAAAAGGTTAGGTTCTCTGCCATACATGAGAGAGAAAGGAGATTTACCATTTAAAACAGAGGAAGGAAGCCTGTTAATCAAATAAGCAGCAGTTAAAACACATTCAGACCAAAACATTAGAGGAATCCCCCCCTGAAACATAAGGCTCCTAGCTACATTAAGCAAATGCCTATGTTTCCTCTCAGCAATACCATTCTGCTGTGGAGTATATGCACAAGTAGTTTGGTGAATGATTCCCATAGTATTAAAAAAATCACTCATGTTTTTATTCACAAATTCAGTACCATTATCAGACCTCACAATCTTAATCTTTTTATTAAACTGAGTTAAAACCAGATTATAAAAGATAACAAACATTTGAAAAACTTCATCTTTAGTCTTTAGCATATACACCCACACAGACCTACTGAAATCATCAACTATAGTCAAAAAATATTTAAACCCATCCCTGCTAACCACTTTATAAGGTCCCCAAACATCAAGGTGGACAAGTTCTCCAAAACATTTTGATTTATGCTCACTCAGAGGAAAAGATTCTCTAATTTGCTAAGCCTTATGGCAAACATCATAAGGTAAATCATTATTAACATGTTTCAGTTCCAAAGAAAGTTTTAACAATTGCAAAACTTGGTTAGCAGGATGACCCAACCTATTATGCCAAACATCTTTAGACACAAAGCATGTAAAATACTCACAATTGCTAACAGCATGAACATTATCAGCTTTATCAAACAAATATAGACCAGCAAATTCACTACCAGTCCCCAAGACAGTTCCTTGTTTCAAATCCTGAATATAACACTTAGATTCATCAAAACTAACTCTAAGTTTGCTATCTTTAATCAATTTATTAACAGACAGCAGACTAACACAATACTCAGGAACAACCAAAACATCAAACAAGACCACACCATTGTTAAGTTTCAAATTACCAATATGAGTAATTTTAGCCAAAGTACCATTGGGATGACCAACAATAAGTTTTAAATCAGAAACATCAACCAAATTAAACATATTAACAGTATTATTAGTCATATGTTGATTAGCACCTGAATCAATAATCCACCCAAAATGATAACTCACCCCATCAGCTTTAATAGTAGCACAATAAAATTTATAAAAATGCTGATTAAAAAACACATTGCAATTGAAAAAAGAACAATTTTCAATACCTGCCACATTCGCCTGAACCCTTGATGAAGAACCATTATCATTAAGCAAGCTTATTAACTTGAGCATCTGCTCGTTACTCAAAGAAAACATATTTCCATTATCCTTATTAGCATCCACATTATTACTTCTTGTGTTACTAAAAACATTTGCATGTTTTAAGTTTGGATTCTTTTTAAATCCTGGAGGATAGCCAACAATTTCAAAACATCTCTCAATCGTATGTCCTTTTAAACCACAATGTATACACAACAAATTATTATAATTCCCTTTACCACCACCATTGTTCCCATTCCATTGTTAGCATTACCATTAGACCAATTACCATTACTAGTATTTCCATTAGACCAATTACCACTTTTATTCTTATCATAAACAGTCTTGGACACAAAAGCATAAACCTGAGGGTTTTCAACCTTAACGGAACTAAAAGGAACCCCTCTATGAGATTCTTCTCTAGATATAACAAGAAAAGCATCCTTGACTTCAGGAAGGACTTCCCTAGTCAGAATACTGCTTCTTATAGGTTGGCTAGATAACTAACAAGTTGGGTTGCTATAAGCTGTTGTTATTTGATTTATGTCATTGTTATGATCAATAAGGTACCAAATCCTTACAACTCTATATATGACAAGCTTTGGTATCTTGTACGTCATTCCTTTTTTATTGTTGGTTTCACGATGTTTACATGCGCATTCGGAACGACATTTTTCCTTATGCATTCGGGCCATGCTTGTTATTATGTCACTGATTTTTATTTTTTCGGAACATTAGCCGAAGCTAATAAAACACTAAGCAATATCACTCCTCGTAATAGAGGTAATTTCTACTGGAAATCGGTATCCTACGTGAAATTAATAGAGTAATATGATGTGTCACACGGTTACACGTACCCACGTACGTAGAGTCCATAATAGCTGGAGTTTCATATGAAATACCCAAAAGCGAATGTCCATAGTTGTGGACTAGTTTGGTATTTTGGTTTTTGTGTCCGGGTTATAATATACTAGGTGTTCTTTTTTTAGACTTGTTTATCACCTAAGAAAATTTAGAATTAAGGTTTATTCCACTTTGTCTACTGATTTTAGAGATGAGCACGGTACCAACATTGTATCAAATTTGTGGTATCGGTTTTTTCCCGAGCATAAAAACTAGGTATCGAGACCGTATCGAACGGGATTCAGATACCGAAACTGGTACTGCTACTCGGTACCGAAAATCGGTACCAATTCGATTATTTCCGTTTTATGTTAATAAAACAAGAAAAAATGTCTAGAAATAAAGGAGTTCACTAAGGAAACATTTAATCTTGTGAAATCGTTCAAAATGACTCACGCACATTTGTTTCCAGTGAAATAATTATAAACAAGCTTATTCATAATATATGATAATAATTATAAACTACAAAATTAACATACTTCCACTTGTTTTCGATAATGATGATTAAAATAATAGATTAGGATTTAACATTAGAGAGGTTTTTAATGATAGTTTTTGTTTTCTGAGAAATTCAGGATTTGTGCTTATCAAAAGAAAACAGTTTTTTTTGCATGTAATGGGTTCGATGGGTGTTTAGATATGTTGTATTATAAAAAAACACAATTGCAAAAATTTTGGGTATTTTTGGTATTTTCTGTTTTGGTACTGGTACCATATTAGAGGTCCCGATTTCTTTTAACTAAAATCATGGTACCGAACCTGGACCGTGTACCAAGATTCGGTTCCGTTTCTGTGCGAACCGATATGGTTCCGGTTCGGGTACCAAGATTCAGAGCTATATGCTCATCCTTGACTGACTTTGTTGTTTACACTGCAATTTATATGGTTTTCATCAAATTTAAATATATTGTATTTCACAATTAAATAAAAGGTAAAAGCTACTAAAATAGCAATAAAATTTCTGAAAGTGACCATAACAAAACATTTAACTTTTTATATCGGTATCACCAATGTACTTTCGATTTATTTTTCAACTTAAACCAAATGTTTACATCATTAGTTTAATGTAACGATCTTTGTCCATTTAGCCAACGATCATTTGCTACGTTAAACCTTTATATTGACGAACTTTTTTTAACTAAAAAGAAAAGAAGAATGTTACTTTTAATTTTATTTAAAAAATTAAAAATTTATACATTTAAATTTAAAAAATAAAAAAATTTAATGATAAAAATTCGAAAAAAATCATTTCTTCAAAAAGTATATACTGTTAGTTTTGCTTAAATTCCTTTGTGAAATCACTTTTTCTCATCTCATATTTCATGAGAAGAGATTGCCAGTGGCAGGAAAATTTGGTGTTACTTGCTGTCTAAATCTCTTGTAATAATTGAATTGGGCAAGAAAGGTGGGTCGAGTGACACACATCCGGTAAAACCATGTAGCGGTCGTGTCTTGATGCTTGGAGAACCATCTAAAGCTACTACTAAATCTTTAGATGTTTAGGAAAGTAAACTAGCAACTTCCCAACTATCGAACATGGAACATGGCTTGGTTGTTGAACATGGAACTAGTTAAGTTAAAGCCATGATTGAATTGTCACTACAAAAATAGGGGGCTTTTAGGACCTTTTTGTAGGACGCCTTTTTGAGCAGCGTCCTAACAAACAATTTATAAGACGAATTCTATTTTAAGTTTCATTAACCTGTTTTTAATAAGACACTTAATTTGGGGGTCCTAATAAACTATATTGTATGACACTTTTTTACTAAAGTCCTATTTGTATGAAACATAATATGACACTTGATGTAAATGTCCTATTATATTGAATCATAGAGGACGCTTGTCAGTTATGGTTTTATTAAAATAAACCTAATAGGACACTTAATACATCGGTCCTATTATATCAGATCTTAAAGGACCATATACGTTTGGGGTTTTATTATGATTAAACTTATCAGGAGACTTGATACAAACATCCTAGACCATAATGTTTTACGTGTGACTTGTTTGATGGTCTTATTTAGCATAGACACTTATACGAAGATTCTAATAAATTACATTTTAAGAGATGCTTTTTTGTACTTGATGTATCACTCTGTATGATATATGAAGCTAGCCAAACATTCATGACTTCCCTTGTCATATGACCTACACCATTCGCCACCACACTGCTACAAAAAGCATAAACACGGTTTAATAGAAATTGATTTTATAAAAAATATGCCCTATGTTAAATAATCAGTAGGCATGAGATTTATTAACTAGTCTTTCAAATAGAAAATACATAAGCATCCATATTGTAGCAAATAGTTTTGTTTTGCTCTTTGCCATGATATTTGGCGCCACATTCGAATTTGGTTCCCTCCAGTTTTTTCCAACTCATTGACTATAGTTTTTTTACTATAAAACAAAAGTAAATCATAGGTAGTAATTGACATACTCTAAAAAAATTTGGCACTACACGTAACACATTTTAGAAATTCTCTCCCACACTACAATTTTTATTAAGAAAATCAAATAACCAACATTAATGATAAGTTGATAACCATCATTCGATATAACGTAACGTATGATCAGAATTAAAAAGATATCTAATATGGTTGTAAGTTTATACTTATGGAATGAAAGAGAAAAATAAAACAAACACCAAATGTGTTTTTTTATATTTTTCTAGTTCATAAGTGTTCGTGTATAGGTCCAAACAACAGACCTAACTAGAATTCGAACAAAAAACTTAACCCAAATCGGAGTAGCAAGTCCTATCTGGATCCGAATAGACAGGCGTGGACGTAATCCGATTGGAAGTTAGATAAAGCCCATAATCCGACCAAGGTCCAAGAACAAGCATCCGATATTTTAGGAAGATTGTCTCCTATAAGGACTACAACCATCCGACCAAGGCCCATTAGACCCAGCGGCCTTTTAAGATTTTGAGCAGTATAAATGCCCCTCTACTATTCAAGTTTGAGGTAACTTATTCTTTATTATTATATTACACTTATATTATATACTTTATTCTTGCCCCTCGGCTTATAACTTGTTACTTACTCTCACGTCGGAACATGGTATGGGTCTCAACACCCGGACGAGGCTAACGCATTTACTTTGGATTCAAGATATCCGAAGGACAAGCCCAACCTTGTCCAAATGATCAACTTATCCAGACCTAAGCAAGAATTTACCCGAACATTTGGCGTCATTTGTGGGACTTGACATTATATCTCCCAATTACTAAGAATGACAGGTCCTATCACTCCTCTCACCCCTGTTACCCCTATCAACCTAACCCCTGATAACTAAAATCTCATAAAAGAACAACTAGAAGAACACATTTCAGCACTCAGATCACTGGTCAAGGAACATAACAAGAACGCTATTGAGCTTATCCGGTTGAACCTTAACGAAGAGGATGAAGGGAGTACCTTCACTAAAATGGTTCGTGGGAAAGCAGTGTCCGATGTGGATTTGAGAAAGCCTTTCAATGAGGTAGTCAAAACTCCTGTTACCCAAAGAATCATTGATTTTGTTGGTCCGAAATATAAACTTCCGGAAAATGTCAAGGCGTATGATGGATCCGGTGATACGGAGGATCATTTGAACCGCTTCATGGGTGCAGCTAACTCTGAAGAATGGAAACTTTCGGCGTGGTGTAGAATGTTTCAACAAACACTAGACGGAGTAGCCAGAGGTTGGTTCAAGAGTTTAGGGCCAAACAATATTAACGAATGGGTTGACTTAAGGAAAGCATTCACCAAGAGATACTCCATCAGTAAAGCATTTCATAAGGGTCCTCGCAAAAATCACTAAAATAATAAGAAAATGAACGAAACACTTACGGATTTCAAAGAAAGGTGGACGACAGAGGTAGGTCTCATCCATGGAGTTCTGGAGGTGATGAAAATTTCACCATTCATGGATTCGGTCAAAAGTCCTAAATTAACAAAGTGATACTCGGATAAGGCCCCTGAAATGGTAGACGAGATGATGGATAGGTTGGACGAATTTGTCCGAGCAGAAGAGGCATTCGCCAATACGGAGCTTCTAAAAGGAGAAGGTTTGGAGGCATTCAAGAAACCCAACCAACCCACCCAAAGAAGAGATGATCTCAATCAAAGGTACAATATATAGGTAAACAACCGTAGGAATGACGGAAGAGAAGCATATAGAGGAAGGGATTTCCAATACCCAAATAGGAACCGAGACAGAGATTAGCGGGCGCCATACCCTATCTTCGGAACGATAACCATCGTCGAAATGACAATCGTGACCGGAACAACAACTATCACCGAGCAGCACCTGTTTTGAGCATAAACTCTTCAACAAAGAACATCAAAGAGATCCTGGCTACGAAAACACAGCTTCGTCTACCCCCTCCTCGTCGAATGTACAACCCAGCAAGAGGTGGGAACATGGACAAATATTGTGATTATCATCAAGACAAGGGTCATTTCATCAACGACTGCATCCAACTAAAGAAACAAATCGATTTAGCCCTAAAGTTTGGGAAGTTAAATCATTTGGTAAGGTACGTAAGATAAAGAGGTCGAGAAAATCGAAGAGATGAAGCCCTACAACAAGATAGGATGATCAATATGATTCAGACAGTTCTCGTTCAGTAATTGTATCAGAATGCATACAATTGGCAAAAAGGCAAGCTCCATCCCCACCGAACAAGGAACAAATAGTATAAGACCCAGCCCCAAACGCGACGAAGAGTGTAATGCTGAATCCTACATATCCGGAGCAATTGACATTAATTGGAGGAGGCATACCGAAGACATGTCAATCACCACTAAAGAATTTTTTGAATGATAACGTATATTTTTTTGCTTGGGAGCCATCCGACATGACTGGAGTTCCGAGGCGAATTATGCAGCATAATTTGAATGTTAATGAGAGTCTAGATCCGGTATGCCAAAAGAGGCGGATGTTAGGAGCACAAAATAGCCGCGCGGTAATCAAGGAAGTAGAGGACCTGGTGAAAGCAGGAATAGTAATGCCGGTCAAATATCTGACATAATCTCTAATCCGCTCATGGTTAAAAAGAGTGACGAATCATGGAGAATGTGCGTTGAATTTAAGAACCTTAACTCGGCATGTTCGAAGGACTATTACTCACCTCCGGATATTGACGAGAAGATAGAGTCTGTGGAAGAATCTCATTTCAAAACTTTCTTGGACGCATACAATGGTTACCACCAAATCCAAATGGAACTAGATGACGAAGAGAAGACAGCTTTTTACACGGGTCAGTTGGGTCGTTCGAAACCGAATGACCCAAATATTTTCAACCGATATCTGACCGTATTTATTACCGGGTTACTCGTATTGATCTGAATAAATTCCAGACTCGAGTAACTTGAATCGAATAGGGTTAATCAGATTTGTGTATATATCGGGTTCGACTCGATTTTTTACACCCCAAGCACCACTAGGGGTGAGAATCGGGTCGAGTTGGTCGAGTTCGAGCCATTTGAGTCTGATCTACTCGGATTTGGTCAATTTGGGTTCGAGTCAACCTCAATACGGTTAAAATATATATAAAAACACTTTTTTACTTTTTAAAATAGAAAAATATACAATTTATTTACAAATAATAAGAATAAAAAAATTATTCAGGTTAATCGGGTTGAACCGAAGCTAAATTAGACAAAATTTTCTTAACCCGATACCTAATTTAATTTTGAATTCGAGTTGACTTAATTGACCTGAGTTAAAATTTGAACTCGAGTAACCCGATCAGTAGGGATAAAATTATCGACACCATACGCACCACCACCTCTCTTCTCACCTAGCAGACAAACACGGAAATAAAACTACTCTTTAGTCTTTCCATTTCATTAGTATTTTACTGCCCCACTAACCTCAAACTGCCCCAAACCCTCTATATCGAATATAACCAAATATGTTCTAATATCGATCATCAATCACCAACCATCTTTTTCTTTTATATTAATCAAATCCCAAACCACCACATCTTTGTCACCACGACGAAACGCCTTCATCATAACTGAGTTTGAGCACATCAATGGTATATATATTTTTTATTAATTTATCATTTACATGTTACGTTATGTTTGTTTTAAGTTAATGTTGGTTAATACATCTATTCAAGTTTGATTATGGTCATATTTAAATTTTGATAGGTTTAATAGATACATTGTGCTATTTTTTTGGTATAAATTAAATCCCAATCTCAAATCAGGGTATGCATACATTATCTTTTGTGTGTTTATGTTTAATATGAGATGTATATATGTCATTGTTGGGAAAACATAAGGTGTGTATGAGATATATCTGAATTTTGGGATCTAATGATGTACTGATATGGTTGGGGTTCAATATCAATTAACTCCTATAAAAAACTTGAGCTTATAATTGTTTGATTTTTTTATTTGTTTTGTTACGTTGTTATATGCGATTGATCAACTGATGATGGTGCTTGTTTAGTGTGTGTTTGTTTAGAATTGAATCTTTTGTTTTATTATCTTTGAGTTGTGAATTTTCTTTATTAAAACGTGATTTAGGCGTAAATAGCGCTCAAATACATAAAAAAAAGTTTAATGATTGTGTTAGAGATGTGTAGAATAAGTTTCAGTCGTGTACCTTTCAGTTTATCTTCTCTAGAAATGGATTGCAAAATACAAGGTTCTGTTTTCATCATATGTAATTTGTTTCAGCCCAAATTTTTATTTAGTTTGGGTGTAAAACTGAAATATTGCTTTTATTCAGGACAAGGGTAAAAGTTTCACAAGGTCAGCAAAACACATTGATCCTTTTGAGAAGAAACCTGTTGCATACAGCACCTCATGTGATGGCTGCAGCTGCAAAAGAGGCTGAGGTACGTCACAGTAAAATTCTCACATATGCTTTTTTATTAGAACGGCAAACGTTAGTGGTTAGTGGGCCGAGTCGTGAAATGACCCTAACTAGTAATGCTATGAAAATTAAATCATGACCCCAACTAGTAATGGTTATAAGATGTTGAAGTGACTGTTTCGACCCATTTACTTATGAAATTTTTGATACGTTTATCTTATATCTCTAACTCGTCCAACAAGTAAAATATGCTAAAGTGGACACATATCAAAGATCGAAAGTTGTCAATGTATATTTTTTTAGAATAAACACGAAATCATTTTTTTAATATTTAGACTATTACTGAAATAATAATCGATACTAATATTGTATAAAGATTAATCCTTTTTTTATCTTATGTGTAGCTTTTCATTATCAAAAAAGAAGAAACATACGTGGAAACATGAGACAAGCAATTGTTGAGGTTCACTATGGAAGCATAAGAGGTAATTATTGTGCATAGTAAATTCAAATGGATTGTTTTTGTGAAAACTCTTAAAGTGGTAAGTGGTGTTTCGTTCTAGTATATCTTGTTTTATTTAACCAGGTTAACATGGGCGAGTACTAATATAGGTTTGGATCTATAGTTAACTTTTCTTTTCTTCACAGTGTGGTTATTTATGGACACATCACTATGCTATTATTCAAGTTGACACGCTAAGAATCTTTAAAAGATCCAATACATTTTGTGTTGGTGAGAGATCAAAAAGAGTAAGAGTGATTATTTTCATTCTCATATTAGTTTCTTAAGTATGCGTTAAGAATGTAGGTTTTTGGGTCAAAATCCTGGGTACCACATTCCTTAAGGTGCTCTAAAACTATCACGATATGGGAGTGATTCAAATAGTTTTGTTAGAAGCAATACTTGTAAAAAAAACATAAAACAGGGTGCTATAATAAGTAATGTTGTAATTAGGACACTGTAATGACTAGAATCATTAAAGTAAATTGGTTCTGACCTGGCGAGTAATACCTAAGAAGTAATATTTTCCCATCCCAAAAAAGGTCTAGTTAAAATTTGTATGTACTGTCGCCGTACACGGTACACTATAATAATGCAATCGATTCAAAGAGTTTTGGTGTTGTTACTCTAGTATATTGTTGTTTTATCAATCGTTTTAAAAAATTTACATAAAAATCTGATGGTATTGTGGTTGCTGAGGGTGGTTTTGTGTGATAGTATTTCAGGAGATACATATAGTCATGTATATATATTAGGAGATACTTTGTAATATATGCACTGCAGATGCTCCTTGTATAGTTTAATTCTTGCAATAGCATTAAAAACTACTTAAATCTCTTTCCTGCTTTGGATACATGTAACAGACTATTACAAAGCTTCAATTCTCGAGGAATTATCTTACTAAAACACATAAGGAGAGCTTCAAAGTGAGTATTCGTCACATACATATCATTATCGAAGCCATTTAGTTTACACTTTTCTAGTTTAATGACTAAATTCCGTTTTTTAGGATATGCTACCTCAAAATCTATTGGAATATGATTACTACTACAAAACAAGGCTACCATCGGATATGTTGATTGCTCCAGAGAGGGATTATGTTGTTTCGTTAGTGAAGGCAGTAAATTTGATAGTAGACATTGTGCATCATTAACTATGACCATCAGCTTCTACTATTCTTTTTTTTCTTCCTGTTGTAGATGGCTGCATAATGGCTCAAAACCACCAGCTTATACTTCTACTTTTACTTTTCTCTTGTTAGATTTCTGAATACTTGTATTCTGGATGCTGTTATAAATGAAATGAAATTTGTTAACGTTTATTAAGTATGGGTAATTGTCTTCCATTTCTTGTTTTGAATAGTGATAAATATAACATGTTTATTAGACTAAATTTGTACTATTTATTAGATGATGGAGTTACTTTTATGACATCAATTGTGGTCCTAACAACATATATATATATATATATATATATATATATATATATATATATATATATATATATATATATATATATATATATATTAGGACCTATTTTTTGGTATTAAGATACTGTTTATGCACTACTATTTCTTCCTATGAAAGTACTTTTTACGACCCGTAAATGTGTCCCAAAACATAATGGATGGTGAAGTATATAATAAAACATCGTAAAACATCCTATTATGTCATATGATAGGACCTTATTTTGGTTTTATAAGACAATTTTATAGGACTAAAAAATTTGTTTTATAATTTTGGTGTTTATTAGGACCCTTATAAGTGTCCTAAGTATCTATTACAACCCCCACCTAGAGGACACATTTATATTAGTCCTATTAGCTTAAAGGTCCTATAAGCATATTTTATAGGACACAAACTAGCATCCTAAAAACCTTATTTTCTTGTAGTGTGTTGAATTCGGAGAAAATTTCACATTTGTTGAAGTCTTGAAGATGCCACTTAACACCCCTACCCCGATAACCATAATGACCCGTATTGATCACAACGGTAACAATAGATTTGGTTTTGATCGTGGTGTGGAGTCTTGTGAATCATCAATTGTGATAGCTGCTAAGGCTATTATCCGATAATGTTTAAAGGTGAGAACTTACTTGCACGTGGTCATGAAACTAATTAAATGGTGTCGACGACATCATGCGCAAAGATGATGAAACAGTTTCGCTGATGGTTTGATTCAACCGGAGTTGGTGCAACAATTAGAACAAGCACAATGCTTGGATTTGTTGTCTTGTTTTTGTACATAAATGTGACTGATGCTAGAATTCGTTTGTAGTCAAATTTGATTCATTTGTGTGATTTTCTTTGTATTGTCGTTTTGGACAAAGTAGTCATTCCTTTGTTGTAATATCCGCACAAGTGAGTTTAATTAGAAGTTCTTTTAGTGTTTAACTGTTTATATGTCATTTTTGTGCTTCGGTAGGCAAGTTTGTTGATTTTTCGGGTTGAGACTATATGTAACACTTGAAGAAAGTAGTAAGTTAATTGGTGGGCGTCGTGATTTACAATTAGTATTGTGTTGAGGAAATGGTGTTTATTGTATCAGCATTTCTGAATTGCTTATTGACTTATTGTGCCTCAAATAGTCAGAACTAGAGACTTGGATAGAAGAGTTGATTAATCCCTACTACTTATAAAGGGTATAGGACTTATTTTTTAAGTACACCTAATATGGGAAACATAGGAAACCTATATAGCAAGTATAGGAATATTTTTTAAACTTTCCATACTTGATAATTGACTTCTGACTTTTTCTATCAAAGTTGAAAACTGTAACGTACCTACTACAGATCTATACTATTTCGGTGTTGGAGCATAGTTTGGCTGGGGCCGGTTCGACGACACTCCTGGGTCGTTTGTCGTCTGCCCGAATCCTGAGTAATGCTGCAAACAAAGGTAAACCGGTTAGACATGGACCCGAGGCCGGAGCCCCGGGGTCCACCTCCGATGGTCAAGTTAGTATTGATCGATATATTGTATAAGAGGTGTGGTTAAGAGAGAGAACCTGATTATAATGAGACCCCTACCCCTGTTTATATAGGCTTAGGGTTTCTTGAAAGATAAGTTAGGTGTGTGTGGGCCGTGGGCCTGTTTGGCCGGGCCCTTAACCGACTGTACGTCTACATGTCCCCCAGTCTAGTATGATATGGTTCATGATCATGTTATGCTAGACTCATTCGTGTATTATGCTCACTAACAACCGCGTGCGGTTTGCTGCTAGGACATCCTCGTGGGTCGTTCGTAACATATGGCTTCACTCGTAAATGGGCTACCTTTTAGCAAAAAGATGATGGGTTGGGATTGCGAATAGTGAGCATAGCCACTATACGCCATCATGTCCCCCCAGTCTAGTTTGCGAGGTTGTCACCGGGGTTACTAGACTTTACACCATATCCGCTACCTGTAAGCATATCCACGTCGAAAGAAATGGGAAAACATGTATACGTAAGACGGGTGGTTGTGCTCGAATGCTTGGTTTCCCGTGATTATACGGTAAGGACCCCGTAAGAAGAAAACGTGTTCTATAGCCGGGGTAACACTGGCATTGGCAAGGTATCATTCTTATTCATCGCTAACGTGAGGATGATAAGAAGATTTTGTGAAGGTGGAGGTGGGACCCGTATGATGCATTGTGAATATTTAGAAGGCGTACTTCTTGTACCCACTGATGATGCAACATAATGCGAATATTTCATTCGTCTTATGGCAAATAGAAGACGTACTTCTGTGGCAGGGTGATACGGATGGTACATCCGTCTTGTGGCCACGACACACGATAATAACTTAAAAATTTTGTCACGGTTTTTTTTGAACTAGGCGTAGTTGATCAGGCTTCGCCTAATAAAGGTCAAACAATGCAAACTTTGAAGAAATCACTTCGTGGCCGGGCAAAGTAATTCGTCGCGGAAGACGTATTTCCGTAACAAAGATATGAACCAACAGAAGACGTACTTCTGTGGCAGAATGAGCCAGTGGAAGGCGTACTTCCACGGCAAAGGTAACAAGAGAGTGGAAGACGTATTTCCACGACGAAGACAACGAGCCCATGGAAGGAATACTTCTACGACTAAAATAAGGCGCCAGTGGAAGAGTACTTCCACGATGAAGGAGAATGAGCCCGTGGAAGAATACTTCCACGGCGAACGATAAGGAGGCCGTGGAAGAATACTTCCACGGCGAAAGATAATGAGCCCGTGGAAGAATACTTCCACGGCGAAAGATAATGAGCCCGTGGAAGAGTACTTCCACGGCGAATGATAATGAGGCAGTGGAAGAATACTTCCACGGCGAAAGATAATGAGGTCGTGGAAGAATACTTCTACGGCGAAAGATAATGAGCACGTGGAAGAATATTTCCACGGCGAAAGATAATGAGACCGTGTAAGAGTACTTCCATGGCGAATGATAATGACCCCGTGGAAGAATACTTCCACGACGAATGATAATGAGGCCGTGGAAGAATACTTCCGCGACGAAAGATAATAAGCACGTGGAAGAATACTTCCACGGCGAAAGATAATGAGCACGTGGAAGAATACTTCCACGGCGAAAGATAATGACCCCGTGGAAGAGTACTTCCACGGTGAATGATAATGAGGCCGTGGAAGAATACTTCCACGGCGAAAGATAATGAGCCCGTGGAAGAATACTTCCACGGAGAAAGATAATGAGCCCGTGGAAGAGTACTTCCACGGCGAATGATAATGAGCCCGTGGAAGAGTACTTCCACGGCGAAAGATAATGAGCACGTGGAAGAATACTTCCACGGCGAAAGATAATGAGCACGTGGAAGAGTGCTTCCACGGCGAATGATAATGAGGTCGTGGAAGAATACTTCCACGGCGAAAGATAATGAGGCCGTGGAAGAATACTTCCACGGCGAAAGATAATGAGCACGTGGAAGAATACTTCCACGGCGAAAGATAATGAGCACGTGGAAGAATACTTCCACGGCGAAAGATAATGAGACCGTGTAAGAGTACTTCCACGGCGAATGATAATGACCCCGTGGAAGAATACTTCCACGACGAATGATAATGAGGCCGTGGAAGAATACTTCCACGGCGAAAGATAATAAGCACGTGGAAGAGATACTTCCTCGGCGAAGATAAGAAGCACGTGGAAGAGATACTTCCACGGCGAAGATAATAATCCCGTGGAAGAGATACTTCCGCGGCGAAGGAATAAGCCAATGAAAGAGATACTTCCATGGTGCAGAAACAAGCGCGCGGAAGGAGTACTTCCGCGGCGAAGGAATAAGCCAATGGAAGAGATACTTCCATGGCACAGGAACAAGTGCACGGAAGGAGTACTTCCGCGGCGAAGGAATAAGCCAATGGAAGAGATACTTCCATGGCACAGAAACAAGCGCGCGGAAGGAGTACTTCCGCGGCGAAGGAATAAGCCAATGGAAGAGATACTTCCATGGCACAGGAACAAGTGCGCGTAAGGAGTACTTCCGCGGCGAAGGAATAAGCCAATGGAAGAGATACTTCCATGGCACAGAAACAAGCGCGCGGAAGGAGTACTTCCGCGGCGAAGGAATAAGCCAATGGAAGAGATACTTCCATGGCACAGGAACAAGTGCGCGGAAGGAGTACTTCCGCGGCGAAGGAATAAGCCAATGGAAGAGATACTTCCATGGCACAGGAATAAACCGGCAGAAGGCGGACTTCTACGGAAAAGGAATAAACTGGCAGAAGGCGGACTTCTGCGGCAAAGGAATAAACCGGCAGAAGGCGGACTTCTGCGGCAAAGGAATATATCCAAAGATATTTACGTGTCACGCACGGAAATAGTGGTATGATTATACCCTGGTAGCCCCCCAAGTTTAATGGTGCTAAACTCGATTAGTAATATTAAACTTAATCAAGTATTCAAAAAATTACGATCACGTAGGCCCGCGCGAATGGACGTACCATAGCCGCGTACGAAAGATAGAAATTGGGTTCGAACGTGCGAACCAACGCGGATGGGTCGTGCCATAACCGCGAATTGTCACATAGTTTAAGACGTATCTTAACTAACTTATGGGATAAGCTATGCCGTTATGTGCGGCGTACCGCTACTACCATAAGGACGGTCAAAGTTTTGACAAAATTTTGTTAGACGTGCACAGTGTGTCTTTTAACAAGTCCGGCTCGGGAGGCACGGTATGTTTTTGAAACTTACTACAACGTCTTGTGAGCAAGGTGTCTAACAAGGATACATGATCCGTGGTCGTTGGGGTTGCATCCCTCTTACACGACAAGTTGAATTATTAGGTTCACTCAATCCTCTTATTCCACCTGGGAACGATGTGTACATGTACGCCGTAGGCTAAAAGATGTTCGAACGTGCGAACGAGCGCGGAAGGATGGACCATAACCGCGGATAAAAAATAAAATAAGAAAATATATTAAAAGATATATGTAGTATCTCTTTACCGATTTAAAAGATGTACGTAATATCTTTTGTTAATAAAAATATCGAGAATAATATTTTTGAATAGATGATATAGGCAATATCTTCTAATAGTTTAAAAAGATATGCGTAATTTTTTATAAATTTAAAAATATAGGAATATACCTTTACTAAATTTAAAAGATAAATAAAATCTTTTATTACTATAACAATATGTTTAGATTACATAGCATCGCGGAAGAACGCGACTCAAGTATGCAGTGAAAAAATAAAATATGTTTAAACGTGCAGATTATCGCGGCTCATGACCGCAGATAAATAGTAAAATATTTAAAAGTAGATTATGGATAACATAGAATATCAAACGATTAGCCAAAGAATATATTACAAATATATGTGAAATATTCAAAATATATTACTATTAGAATATATCTACAATTGAATAGATGATTTGAAAAATATTGTACGCATGTAATATTCTCACGAAAAGAATAAAAGATTAGCTAAAATTGTATGCACGTTGCACATATTTTTGTTTAATATTATTTGGAAGTAACTATTCAATGACGTGAATAAGACCTGAAGCTAATACTCACATAAGTGAAGATATACATAAGTATCAACGTAAATATTCACTTTGATTTTATGTACAAGCAAAAATATGTATTTGGATGTCTTCCAAAAGAATTCATAAATAAATCAAGAAGCAATTAAAATATTGAAGGAAAAAAAGCGAACTTCGAACACCCTCGTTCATATTAAATTTGGGAACAGTTGACTCAGTTCTTTCTAATGCTTTATTTTTATTGACATACTTGTTGATAATATTTGGTTCACAAAACAAGACTTGATGATAATACCTGGTTCTAAATCGACCTTAGTCAAGACAGAATTAAAATATTCGTTGTTTTTTTTTTTTGAATAAAATAAAAATAAAATATTTCGAAACATGCGGACGAGCACGGCTGGACTTGCCGTGACCGCTGATAAAAGCCAAAAATAAAATATATTCGAAAGTGCGGACTATCGCGGAAGGACGGTGCCATAACCGCGGGCCAAAAATAAAATATATATCCGAAAATATACATTATATACTTTCTAAAGATAAATGCAAAGCAAACATTCAAAAAAGATTTTCTATAAAAATAGAGATATTGATCATATATTTTTTAGATATAGATAATACCCAAAATATATTATTAAGAAACGTATCTTGTACATAAAAAGTACATGTTTTATCGGTAGATGGATTTATGATTGAACAGTCATAATAGTATTTGTTGATACACATCTTGGATAGCCAGACATTACCATCAAAATAAACTAAGATGTCAATAAGTAGATTTGCAATGGCTTAAAAGAGCTTCTATTTTTCAATCAAACCTCGGATGTGTTCATAACTTATATTAGCAAACAAAAGCTAGTGTAACACATGATACGACAAAAAAAAATATGGTTTGCACTAAGGACTGATTGTCTAATTATCAGAAGATAAATAGCTAGTTTCCTAATGATCATAGCAACATGTATTTTTTCATGCAACAGCTATATGAATTAGAAAAAGATGTAAAACAAACAATACCACCAATCATAGATTTTAGATAATATCAAAAATCGCTTGGTATTTATTGACTTAGCAAACCAAGTTCTTTGTTTTTTGTTTTTCACATACTGCATGTATTAGTTAAGCGACAAAAAAGAAAAATACGAGAGCTTAAAAGTTACCGACTTTCTGATTTTTGCTTTTTCGGTGGCATGAGAACACGAAACATAGTGTCGAGTCCCACGGATGGCGCCAACTTGTTGGAGCATAGTTTGGCTGGGGCCGGTTCGACGACACTCCTGGGCCGTTTGTCGTCTGCCCGAATCCTGAGTAATGCTGCAAACAAAGGTAAACCGGTTAGACGTGGACCCGAGGCCGGAGCCCCGGGGTCCACCTCTGAAGGTCAAGTTAGTATTGATCGATATATTGTATAAGAGGTGTGGTTAAGAGAGAGAACCTGATTATAATGAGACCCCTACCCCTGTTTATATAGGCTTAGGGTTTCTTGAAAGATAAGTTAGGTGTGTGTGGGCCGTGGGCCTGTTTGGCCGGGCCCTTAACCGACTGTACGTCTACATTCGGCACATCCCACACACACAAAAACCTTATTTCTCTCAAAACCCTAATACCCTCACAGCCGCCGCCACCACCACCGTATCTGCCGAATCCGCCACCATCTTTTGGTGGTTTAGGTGGTTTCAAGGTAGTTACGATTGGTGGTATTGGTTGTTGATTTGGGTGGTTTTGTGGTTGATTATATTGTTTTCACATTCAAAAAACAACATCGCCTATGAATCACTCTAACAAGGTAACAAACACCACCACCGCTGATCTAACCCACCACATCCTTTGATGCCCGCTGACCTCGCCGTTTCCGCCGTGCAAGGTGCGTGGCGTTGGTGGTCGGTTGGTTCTGTTGGGTGCTTAAGGGGTTGATCGAATTATGATTAATGGTTGCTGATTGTGGCGTAGGTAACCATAGCAATGTTTGGATGTTTGATTTATGATGTTGATTTTGTTACATAAAGATCTTGGTTACTGTTGGAATTAGTAAGTTTCTATTTTCTTCTTATATATCTGTTTAACAAATCTTTTAATTAGGGTTCATGTGAGGTATTTGATTATTGAGGTTTTTGATTGTTGGGGTTTATATTGTTTCTGCGTTTTGGGAAAGCAAACAAGCAGTTCGGATGTATGGACATAAGCAAATTGCATAAACATGTTCTATCCCAAAATCAAGATCACTAGAGTCGAAAAAGGTCGAACAAAGGACGAGGCATTGTTGGTGCTTTTCTTTACATTCTTATATCAGTTTACCTTTTTTGTGAATTGGTTATTATTTTTCCTAATATTTATGATTTGATGAACTGAACTGAAAAATTATATTTCTTTATCTGTTTTTACTTTTTTATGAATTAATAATGTATGTGTCATTGTTTTTGTAGGGTAAATGTAAAGCACGTGATGATTACGCTATACATAGAGATGATATTGGGCATTTGATCCCAGCAAATTGACTATGTTTTTCATCTCCATCCGTCCTTGTAAGTGTATGTTTACTAAATCATTTAGGTTACTTTGACTTTATATGTAATTTGGTTTAAACACCAAGTTGGTATGTAGTTGTTCTTCTAAGTGCTCGATGAAATGTTTGTGTAGCCAAATTGCTATTCAGTTGCAATTTCTTATTTTTTAATTTGGTTAACCTTTTTTTTTGCTATAAGTGGACTGTATTTTTTTCTTTGTTTCTTTTATTGCATACATTTTATATAACTTTGGAACAAAAAAAGTTTGTTCAAGCCTTAAAACAATGACATAATATTACTATCTACATCCTTTTGCAAATCTTATTTTCACTCTTAAGAATGTCCGATGACTGTATTTCACAACTTTGGTTAATTATTTAAGATTGTGCATAAACTTTTAAATTGCATAATAATGTAGTTTCCAAGTTATTATCTTTGGAGGGGAGAAGTGTTTTGTTATAAAAAAGAGTTGACCCATTTTTACAAGTATATAGAAGTTTTGTTATATTCCTTTAGGACAATTTTAAATGATCCATGTAAAATTGGTTATAGGTTCAATTTAATGGTAAACTTTATTGTAGGTTAGATCTGATGGTAGGAATCTTAAGCGTTAATTTGTAAAATTTTGAAAAGCTAAATGTGTTAGTATTCAAGGTGAATGGCTACAAATATCGTTGTTGCGCAGTCTAAACCATGGTTCGTTTCTAGATGGTTTAAAGTTCAATAAGCCTTTTGCGAATATGTAGGAGAAAATTAAAATACTATTAATCGAGCATTTATGAAATTGTAAAATGCAATTGTGTTTTTCTAAGAAGAATAATAGCCACTGTATTTGATAAGTAGTCTTTTTCCACATAAAATGGGTTATTTGGTACCTGATTCTTCGATGACAATGAATTTTTTTAGAGGCGGTACTCGTGATTTGCTTCAAATACAGAGATTTTATATGGGTTAAAATGGTTTTAAAATGTGTCAATATTTTGATGTGAATTGAGTTTGAGATGTTAAATAGGTGGTTCACAACAGGTTATAAAGCGGGTCAAAACATGTAATTTTTTACAGCCTAATACACCTTCCCTGGGCTAAAAAATCGAGTTAGGTTTCGAAGAAGATGCCCGAAAGATCAGTAAAAATAAAAATAAAAGACAAGCATTGGTAAAAAGAAAAACATATTACATGAGACATCCAACTCTTGGTTCAAGGACTCAAGGGAATCAAACAACTACAAGGGAATTACATGTCTTACGTGAGACATTCATCTTTTATAATTACGACCCCTTCATTATATATATCTGGGTTGATCTGAGTTACACTTTATCTCTAACGGGTAAATTACAATAAAATACAAATAAAAATGTTGGTATGTTTTAGAAAAAAGGTGGTTTTTGGTAGTGAAAAAAAGATGATGATTAATATTAATGTCCGTGTTGTTGTTCATAGATGAAAGACTGAGCATATAGCAAAGGTGAAAGTTGCAAAGGTTGAAAATATTGTGTTGAACAAAGAACAAACTGTCTATATGCCCAACATCCCTGATATTGCAGCTTGTCATGAGCAATTTAAGCCATCAAAAGAGTGGGAAGATGTTTTTCTTTCCGACTTTTCGAAGCTAAGGCTGGTAAGTTTGTCCTTTTTACGGGTCTTTTGATTGATTGTCCAAAACCATTCATTGATATCATATGGGATGCCCAAAGACCAACGCATCATACTAATGTTATCAGTGACATAACTGATTAGTCTAATATACTGGCATCGATTAAGCTAACCTTGTATTTATGATATCTGTCACAAGCTATGTCTCCGTTTGCTCCATTGTAGTACCCTGAGGTATTAGAGCCAAACAAAAGAACACTAAGGCCTCGTGAAATATGCACCATGGTTTTTTTAGTTTGTACAATTTGAATATGAGATCTTTTGATGAAATATATCATAAGCTGCTTAAAAATTTATGAAAAGTATGAACAACCGATGAGAAATTTTTTTAATAAAATACAAGGGAGTGTTTGGATATGCTCAAAAACTGATCTGATTTTCAACAAAGTTTAGGCCATTGATTAAAACGGTTGTACTCTTAGGTACACTAAACTATTTCATAAACTTCACACTGAATATGTAGTAAAATAGTTAAGTGTCATAATAACAGGCTACATTGTGAGAATCATCGACTTCATGGTCTTGAGAGCAAATCATTCATACCTCATGGAAAATCTCCATGGTAACTTAATAACTACATTGTTGTTATGTGTTTCACTATTGACATAATTGTTACACAGCAGCAACATACCTTCATTTGAACTGTATTTTGCTTGCATAGATCATTGTTTTATTAAATCTGCTTAGTCTTATTTGTTAAGTCATTGTTTTTGTTGTTTAGCAAATTGTGTTATTGTTATGCTTATGGCTCCCGTGGATTGCTTTTAGGTTAGCTTTGTTTAGGAATTTCGTCATTGGTCCCTTTGTTTGTTGCAACTACTTAGGAGTTAGGTTTAGATTTGTTTTTAGACTACTTTGGAAATTTAATTATGTGTTATGTGTATAAAGATAACTTGTAATTCGTGACCATGTTTTTATTAATTTTTTAGTTTTAGATGCTTTGTGTATAAAAAATTTCTTAATGTGATACAAACTTGAAATCACTAATAAACTGATAAATATACGTCACACTTTCTTAAAGCATGTGTATTTTCTTTACTATATATCTAATTTTTGGATCGACTTGCATATGAGTTCTAAAAGAGGTGGTGGACAATTTAACTGGGCTAAAACACAACCGTGAGCTACTTAGATGTTGATCAGTTGAACCTAGAGATGGCAACGGGGCCGGGTTTACGGGGAATGGTTGCTACCATCCCCATCCCCGTAGTTAAATATATATCACCATCCCCGTCCCCATCCCCATCGGGGATTACAAGCTACATACCATCCCATCCTCAGCGGGGAACGAGGATCCCCAATGGGGAATCGGGGATTTTTTTTCCCGTTACACAATTAACATTTAAACTATGTTTCAAATGACGCAACCATTGTGAATAACACAATACGATAATATCAAAGAACATTAACGAGATTAACATTCATGCGATCATGCTCGGTAACTTGAACCACACACTCCAAGGTATTAAACTAAAGTATGCTCAAGATGATGGACGGGAAGTTATCTAAAATAGAACAAGAAAAAACCAGCAAACTCCGCTTCTATGAATCAATATGTTTCTAAGACTCCTAAACAGAACCCACGAGGTCAGTATGGAAATCAACAAGTCCGAACTCCAAACAATGTTTGGCAAACCAAACTGGTGGCAGAGGTAGTGGTGGTAGCGGTAGCAACTACAATCCCACCCCAAACGCCGTCTCTCAACCATTACAAAGTGGTTTGATGTAACATTATAGGTAGTAGAGATATGTGTACATGTAGTAATTTAAGGTGTTTAAAATTTAAACTTTCAATCAGTTTATTTTCTTTATTCAATCAGTTTATTTTCTTTATTAAATCATACAAGTAACTGTAAGCATGTTGTATCCTGTAGAGAGTTGTGTTGGTCCCTGCACTAGAAAGTAGAGATATTATTGCCGGTCCTAAAACTGGAACAAGGAAGACATTAGCGATATGGGATTCCTATAATCAAAGGACTCACTGAAGATGACGAAGAAATAAATTCTCCAAGGTACCTATGAAACAAATTTAGTTTTTTTTTCTATCTTTTATTCTGCATATTTTTTACTTTATATTTTGAATAACATATATACGTCTTTTCTATCAAAGTGTCTGACTTCCAAGAGTTTTAGTACTTGAAACCTACAAGAAAATTGGCAAGACAAGTCGAAACAGAGATCGAAAGCGTCTACACCATATTTGAGCACAGTATGTGTGTACGATGGGGTCTCGTATTCTTCACAGCAAAATGCAATTTCTCTTGGGGTTGATGCAGTGGTTGGCACACCAGGATAAATTATTGATCTGATTGGAAGTAATAGTTTAAAAATTGAGTGTGGTTTAGTTTTTGCTTCTCGATGAAGCTAATCAAATGCTTGTTGTTGGATTCGAGGAAGACGTAGAACGTATCCTAGAGAAGCTTCCAGCGGAGATTTAAAGTATGCTTTTCTCTGCAACTATGCCTGGTTGGGTGAAGAAACTCTCAAGGAAATATTTGAACAATCCACCGACAATTTATTTGGTATGTTTCTTGTGCTTGTAAATTATATTATAGCTTATTGACTAGCATGTCATATAATACCGGTCATGTGTCCAGAGTCTTATAATGTTTCAGTTGATAATATATTAGCTACTTCTAAGATTTTTTAGTAGCTAAAAAGATTTGGTACGGTTTGAAAGGTGCCTGGTTGGGTTGAAGAACTTGTGTTAGCTCAATAATAATCTATTTTTATGAAATAATTATATAAAATGTTTTGTACATTAAAATTACGGTATGGGTTATTTAAGTTTTCTTTTTAAACTTTTTATCTATCTATCTCAAATATTATTGCTAAAACTACCTTCTTAATATGTCTTGTTTAATCTTACAGGTTGGTGATCAAGATGAAAAGCTAGCAGAAGGGGTATCAAGCTGTATACTAGACCAACAACCTCAACTTCAAAATGAAAAATACTTGATGATCTTGTCACGGTACAAGTATTACTTATGAGTTTCTTATAATATAAAAGTCAAAGCTTGAATTGTTTAGAAATCAGAATATATGAATAATAAGCTTATACTGTTTTTTATGATTATAGGTATATGTTGTAAAGACCATTGTCTAATAGTATTACATCATAAGCATACACGGTGACATATCTCAATTTTAAAGGAAAAGAACATTGAACGTATTCAGACAAGGAAATTCATTGAACGAATTCAGACAAGCAATCAAAATATATGAATAATAAGCTTATATTGTTTTTATGATTATAGGTATATGCTGGGTCTGGTCTTGACGCAGACTAAAAGGGATGCAGATAAGGTCTCTTCAGCATTCACTAATAGTATTACAACATAAGCATACACGGTGACATATCTCAATATCAAAGGGAAAGAACATTGGACGAATTAAGACTAGGAAGTTACCGTGCTTGTTGCTACTGATGTTGCTTCTCGTGGGCTTGATATCCCCAACATTGATTTAATAAGTTGGCGTGATTATATGATTATTTCAAATTAAAGTCAAAATAATTGATGTATTTTTGTAAGATCCTGTGATTATGTCCTTTTGACATGGTGTGTTTTTTTGTCGTTTTTAGGTTATCCTCTATGAATTTCCAAACAATTCAGAGACTTTTGTACACCGATCTGATTGAACAAGACCTGCAGGAAAGGAAAGGATACCCATATTGATGTTCACAAATAGTCAAATAGAAAAATTAGATCTCTTGAACGTTACATGAGATGCAAATTTTAATTTGTAAGTCCTTCGGTTGTCAAGATGTTGGAGTCTTCTGCTCAGCAAGTTGTTGCTAACTCCCTGGTGTTCATCATGAGTCTTTTCAGTTCTTTACTCCAACTGCTGAAAGACTTATTGAAGAGCAAGGTGCAAGCATTCTTGTTGTTGCCCTTCTGAATTAAGTGTTCTTTTCTCTTTGATTATTTTTTTGGCAGCTCATTATTATGCAACCGACTTGCTACTTTAGTTACATCAACAGCTTGTTGAATTGCTAATAGGCTTTTCATTTTTTTATTATGTTCATTAATACTTATATTAGCTTTTGGCAATGTTATTGAAGCTTTTTTCATCAATATTACAACAATATTAACCCACGACAAGACAATCATTACGACCTAACACTTTGATTCTTTCCCAAATATTAACCTGGCGCAATTCAGATCCTTGATGTAATTAGTTATATGACATTTGAGATTTTATCTAAACTTGAATTACTGTATGTTACGAAACTTTTCATAAATTGGTCTTACCTCGAAATATTGTATCGTTAATTGTCGGTCGCCAGATAATTCCGCAGCTATGTGCGGGTAATCGTATAGCTCAATAGCGTTGTCTTGAATTCCAAAATATACAATTGTATAAGCTCAAAAATTTCTAAGGGTTAACTTGATCAAGTCACGGGTTCACGAGTTTAACCATTGTTCAACTCGGTCGCGTCAATGCGCGCGGGTTCGACTGGTTCAACCCGACCAAGTTCCTGGATTATCGATTCGATCATCGAGTCAATTAGGCATATCATTAACTATCTTTCGCTAGGCAAATTTTGGGTCACATATTCTACCACAAGATCAATTAGCATATCATTAATAATATGTCGCAAGAAAATCCCGCCGCTTAGCGCGGGTAGTCGTCTAGTGTATATCAATAGGTATTGTTACATTTATATAAGAAATCACTTTTTTGGAACCTTAAAAACAATCAATTTGAATGCACATCGAGAATCCTTAGGTGTTAAAAATTTGTTACTCAAATCTTAGATAAACGAGTATTCATAAGCACAAACGGGTTCCTCAACGCTACAAACTACTATGCATACTTCGTTTCAAAATGCAAATCCTAACACTCCCTCATTGCATTCTTTTTCTTGCGAATGTAGGCAAATATATTTTTTTGGGTAAAGGGTTACCCCGGTAAATATCATTAATCACATAAACGTGTGAAGTACAATGGAATGTGGCTAAAATACCACATTAACCTCAAGCCTAAACTTGAACAACCACTACCTCATTTGTGACAAGCCACCTAATGTGAAAGGAACGCCAAAAGAAACAAAACCCTAGTTACCATATCCCCTGAAGTTCGTTTGCATTTTCCACAAATATAGCAAGTTCCGAACCTTGGCGGTGTTCTTGAATCTGAACGTGGTAAGTTTAAGACGAACCGTCACCATAATAGCATCCCTAAGGTCTTCCGGGTCCTTCTAGTATTCTTAAAAAGACGATTATTACGTTCATCCCATATACTCTAAGGTCTTCGAGGCAACAAGGACCATTTTTCCCACAATACTCTCAACCTTACGGTTGTTCACCATTGGAAGCAGTCACATCATAATATCCTTCAAAATAGGAGGTACATTATTTATACCAGCCAAATCTCGAACATAAAGCCAGACCTTGGACAAAAATATGCACTCAAAGAACAAGTGTTCATGCGAGTCTGGATGTAAATCACAAAGAGCACACTGAAGCAAGTTTAAGTAGGTTGAAGGACCGACACCCATTGTCTCAAACGATCATGGGTCTTTAAACTTCTTCTCATAATCAGCCATAGAAGGAAAGCATGACGAGGGATAGAATGAGAGAACCAGACAATCTGATGCCATGTAACCACATTCCCCCTTGGTCTAATAACCTCCCACGCACACTTGACTAAGAATTCGTTAAAACTTACCATTTCCATCCTTCCAATGTAAAGTATCCACCTTGGAGACCACAAGAGACGAAGTTGCAATGAGACTTAAGTCAGGATCCTTAAGGAGCCATGCATGTAGCCAGTTCCAAACCCCATTCATTACCAAATCAGCAATACATGCGCGCAAGTTGTAACCCTCTCTAGAAATTTCTCTAGGAGATATATGGCGAATGAGAGGGCTCATTGGACACCACAAATCATACCATGCCGATGCCTTAAGACCATTACCAAGCTGCATCCAAAAGAAATGCCTCACCAAATCCCAAAGATGCAATAGTTTGCGCCAACCCCAACTCATATCTGCCTTAGGACATATATCCCAAAAAGTGTGGCCTTTAAGCTTGTAAGTATGAATCCACTGCACCCAAAGGGATTCCTTAAACGACACTATATTCCAAATATGGGTAGTCATTAAGGCCATATTAAAAACCTCAAGACTACGTAAACCAAGCCCGCCTTCACACATCGGAAGACAAAGATCGCTCCAAGCTAATTTATCATTCCCTCGTCTATAATCACCATTACACCAAATAAAACTACGCATGAGTTGTTGAATATCATGAATAATACCCCAAGGAATAACTAACACGGACGCCCAATACACTTGCATATAAGAGATAACGGACTTACATAGCTGCAATCTACCTGGAAACGAAAAGGACTTGTTCTTCCAGTCACCAATCCGATTTCTAGCCATATCAACAAGGACCTTATAATCCTTAATTAAGAGCTGAGAAGAGATAAGGGGAACACCTAGGTATTTAACTGAAATATTTCCTTCATAAAACGACATGATATTAAGAATATCAATCTTGACATGGTTCAACACATTACAAAAGAACACTGTGCTCTTAGGAATGCTTGGAACCTGGCCCGAGACCTCTTTAAATAACTCTAGCAGACTCAACATCATCACGAGCAAAAATAAAAAGGTCATCAACAAAGCACACATTAATAATGTGCAACTCTTCACAACGGTGGTGATAGCGAAAACTCTCAGAAAAATAACCCTTCGCTGAAGAATAAGAGTCAAAGTTTCCATAACCAAAGTGAAAAGATATGGAGAAAGTGGATCACCTTGACGGAGACCCATTTTGCCCTTAAAAAACCCATGGATGTCCCTATTAATACTAAGTGAAAAATTTACACAAGCCATTACCCACTTAATCATCATATGGTGAAAACCAGAACACTTAAGAATAGTACCCAAGAAGCACCAATCCACCGTATCATACGCCTTCTGAATATCAACCTTGAAAGCACAACGAGGAGGGCCTCTATCCCGATGATAATTATGCATGAGCTCTTGCGTGATAAGGATATTATTTGATATACGTCTTTCGGGTACAAATGCAGATTGATTATCACTAACGACCTCCTTAATCCCCTCCATAATACGATTAGAAAGAATTTTACTGATGCACTTGTACAAAACATTGCAACAAGATATCTGCCTATAATCATTAACCTTGGTAAGAGTATGAACCTTAGGAATAAAAGCTAGGAACGTATGATTAATTTCTTTCAGAAGCTTCCTATTAACAAAGAAGTCGTGAATAGCCTTACAAATATCACTACCAATAATGTCCCATCCTTTCTTGAAAAAATCCGATGTGTACCCATTTGGACTCGGGGCTTTATCATCCCCAATGGTGAACATAGCTCTCTTGATTTCATCATTGGTTACATGTTTCACCATATGAGAATTAGACACATCATAAACTTGTTTGTTAAATAAGCCCGTAGCATCCAATCCACCACATATCTCGTCTTTCCGAAGGAACTCCTTATAATGATTAACAAGAACTTCATGAACACCATAACCAGTAACCATAACATTATCAGTAGTATAAATCATGTCTATGCCGCTTCTTGAGTTCTTACTTTTAACGGTTTTATGAAAATACGTAATGTAGGAAAATATACAGAAAACATATATCGGTTTTACTAATAAACTTGCTTGTCAACAAGACACAATTGCCACGAAATTTCAAGAATATTATGCTACAAACAATGAATGTAATAGGTCGACTACATGTATGTATGAAATCGAGATAGAATTGTCAACTTTGGAAAGCCTATCCTTTTTATCAATATATTGTTTTCTCTCTCGTAAGAGAACACAATTTGGTTTAGTCGAGACCCATTTTTCTTCCGAGGATTCTATCAAAAGCTAAAGGAATATTGCAGACAGAACATACATATGAGTGGGATAAATTTTTTTAACGACACGTCAGTAGTTAGTGATTCGAGCCCACAGTGACATCCAATTTGCCAGTATGCAAGCATCGAACCTTCTCATTTAGGGGATAAACCCCACTTTTGCTTCTATTTAATTCAAACCGCACTCCTGCTTCTATTTAATTCGGGCCCTTGAATGTTCTTACTAAGACTCGTATCTGAGACCTCTTCAAAAATACTTGCTCAAAATTACCTTTAGTGGCCGACTGAGCTAACTTAGTTGATTCATAGTAGTGGGATAATTATGTTGTTTCGTCGACTAGAGTATCAACTAGTTGTGTATTTTTGTTGTTATTTAATTACTATAAGGCTTATAAAATTTTATCAAGCTTACAGAATTTTTAGGCTTTGCAAGCTACTATAGCCTTATTTAAACTTGGTTTCACGAATGGTCGTTTTTAGTTTTAATTTTAGTTTTTATTTAATATAAGTGATAATTGTTTTAATTAAAAATATACAAATATATTTTGTATTAACAAAATTTACAAAACAAAGTTGAAAAAGTATTCGAAAATGTATAAATATTCCTTTAGGCTAGGCGCAACGCCTCGGAATTTACTCGGTCGATCGTCGGTCGCGACCGAATCGTCGCGTTGCGGCGATTCGGTCGCCGGTGTAAAACCTGGACAATTCGACCCTAACCGCGACCCTTTCAAAAGTTGGGTAAAAATGGACCGTTTGAAAATATAACCGTTGGATTTAAAAAAAAAAAAAAAAATTTTCAAAATTTTTATAAAACCTATATAAATCAATACATTCTTTCACATTTCACACACAAATTTCAAAACACATTAAAAATGTCTAGCAAGAGAACTCCCCAAAACAAAACCCCAAAATCCCGAGTTCGTCAAGAATCTGTTCCACATGTGACACCGGACTCGAATTTTCGATTATCCGGTGTGTCTCCACAATTCCGGTTTAGACCCACCGGTTTTGAATATCAATCACACCAACAACCTAACTATTCAAACCGTCCTTTTTATCCCCCACAACGTGATAACCAACAACCTAACTACGAATCGCCTTCGGGTGTGTATCGGCCTACTATGGATTCTTCCACTACTTCCTATCCAAACCAACAGTATTCTCCGATTAATCGTTTTGAGGTTGATGCACAATTTGAGAATATGATATACAACCAAGACAACTATGTGGGTGACGGGCCTAGCCAAGATCAATCTATGGGTCAAGGTTCGGGACACGGGTCTTTTCATGGTGCATACAACCTTGAAGACGATGTGGAAGAAATGTCCCCAATCAAACCTAAGAAGCCCTCAAGACGTGCTACGAAAAAGAAACAGATTGATACAACTGAGCCACCAAAAGAATGGACAAGTGAGGAGGAGTGTGCGTTATGCAGAGGTTGGTGTTATATTTCCGAGAATTGCATCCAAGGAAACAGTCAAAAAACTAAGGGCTTTTGGCAAGATGTATTGAAGTACTATGAAACCGAGACGGGTTCTACTAGAGGGTATGACGCGATTGTGAGCAAATGGAAAAACAGGTTGCGTCCTAGTGTTGGTGCATTTTGTGGTATTATGAATAACGTTGAGCGTACTCATGATAGTGGTGCAAATGATCTCACTGATTTCCAAAAAGCTTGTGCTGAATACAAAGTGACTTACAATAAAGAGTTTCAATACCGGGAGGCGTGGAAGGTGCTCAAAGATCACCCGAGTTGGATACAGGTTGAAATGCCAAAGTTTACAAAGAAAAAACCCAAGACTTCTGAAACCACTTCTGGTTCTGGACACGCTAGTTACATGGATGTGCACGATGATTCTGAAGAAGAGAAACAAGAAAATCGACCAATGGGTCGTGATCGTGCTAAAAAGAAGTCATCAACCTCTTCGTCAACTGGGAAGTCTTCATTTGTTGAAGCTGTAAGCTCCAAATGGGAGAAGATGAAAGACATTGGATGGGGAAAGAAGAAGCAACAACAAGATTCCTACTTTGACTTGAAGCAACAGGAGTTGGCTTTACAGGAGAAAACCGCGGAAATCAAAAGAGAAAAGCTCGAGTTACAACGTCGGGCTATCGAGCTTGCTGAAGCAAAGAAACGAGATAAAGACTTGATGTTCTACAACTCGGAAATCGACCCCAACTTGCCGATAGCCAAACAGCAAGCACAACAAGAAATGAAGGACAGAATCAAGGAACGTTATAATTTAAATTACTAGGATTATTGTAATGTTTTTTAATTTCGAATAATTGTGTAATGTTTTTTTTTAAATAAATGTAATGTTTTTTATTAAATTTATTGTGTTTAAAAAAAAAATTTTTTTTTTTTTTTTTTTTCAACTAGGTCGCACTAGGTCGCCGGGTTGTGGCAAATAGGTCGCACTAGGTCGCCGGCCGAAAAAACTAGGTCGCGACCCCCATGCGTTGTGCCTAGCCTTAGTATTTGAAAATGATAAAAATTAACTATTAAAACAATTCAAAAAAATTTAGAAAATTAAAAATATATTTTTTGAATTAAGACAGTATTTTAAGAATTAAAAAAAGTGTAAAGAAATTATTACAATTGCTAGCTGCAAACAACTTTAGGTGTAGAGTACCCACGCTAACCTCTTAAAATTTTAAAAAAAATATCAAAAATTTAAAGAAAAGTTTTAATATTTTTTAAAGTTTTCAATCAAATCAAATTTATGATCTCGCATCAGTTAAGGGAGTGTTTGGGATTGCTTGTTTTTATTCATTTTGAAAATGGATAATCAAATAATCATCATTTTGAAAACTCTATTTTGAAAATTAGTGTTTGGATTTGATTATCCAGTTTGAAATCACAATAAACAGATAACCAATTTTTGAGTGTTTGGCACATTTGATTATTTGATAATAAACTTCATTTTGAAAGCTTACTTTTCTAAAACTCTATTTTGAAAATAAAATAAGTAACTCTCCACTAACTTTTTCAAAACTTCATTTTAAAAGCTTATAAACGCAAATAATCACTTATCTCTATTTATTATCTAAACACTCATTTTAACTTATCTACATTTTCAAAATGAGATAAACAGATAATCTGATTGCAAACATAATTCCAAACACCCACTAAGTAAAAGATGAACAAGCAATGTATAATGTGTGAATGTCCTCTCACCCACACTTATGAACCGATGCAAAGTCTACCAAATTTTTTTATTAATACCTAGGCCTGAAATGAACCCGAAAACTGAATCGAATCGGTAAACCAAGCCGAACAATTTCGGTTCGGTTTTCGATTTTGTATATATTTTTGCCGGTTTTGCTCGTTCGGTTTCGGGTTAAAAACATGAAAAATACGCCTAAAATACATATTCGGTTCGGTCTTACTCGGTTAGGTTCGTTTTCGGTTTTGCTCAATATAATTCGGTTCGGTTTTCGATCGGATATTTTTTTAAAATCGGTTTTTGGTTCGGTTCGGTTTTATTCGGTTCGGTTCGATTTTGAACCGATGCTCAGCCCAATGAAATGATGCAGAGTGAACATCATTTGTTTTGTGAACCGGACCAAAAATAAAAAAAAACGATAGAACGAAGGAATTAAACACAACCCGACCCGTTTTACACACAAATTAACCCATCAAAAACCAATCAGAAGAAGAAGAAGAACCCTAAAACCCCTTCATTTCACACACACACAGAGTTGAGGAAGAAGATGGTGGTCCGTCTTCGATTGGCAAGATTGGGATGCAGAAACAGACCTTTTTACAGAGTCATGGCTGCTGATTCCAGATCTCCCAGAGATGGCAAACATATCGAAGTCTTGGGCTATTACAACCCTTTACCAGGTTGGTTACTCTAATTTTTCATGTTTTGAGCATCTGGGTGTTTTTTATATTGTTTTTCAATCTTAAAGTTTCTATCTTTATTGAATCATTTACCAGCTTCTTCAAATTTTTATAAAATCTTTTTGTTTATAATTTATGTTTGATTCATTTTGATGTTTTGACCATTTTGGGCGTTTTTTATATTATCTTTCAATGTTAAAGTTTCTATCTTTAGAAGAACCTTTTGCCCGCGTGTTGTAGCCCCGTATACATCCCTATTAAATTTCTATGTTGTGTTTCTATTAAATTTTTGTTATACAGCTGATTCAGTTTTATGTTGTGTTTGAGCTTTTTTGGGTGTTTCTTATATAAACTATTTCGATATTTTCAGCGTTAGGGTGTTTTTTATATTCTGTGTCAATATAATTTTTGTTATTGGATTCGAAATAGTTGTCGCGTTTAACTGTTTAAGCCTTTAGGAGCTTTAGCTCTTGCATTTATTAGGTTTTGAGTTTCATATTTAGTTTTTCCTTGGCGTTTAGTAGCCTCCTTTTTCCTTTTGCTTTGCCCTTAGGTATATAGATCCCCATAGCATTGCCCTGCATAGAACTTTGCTGCTCTCTTAGGTCTTGGTTCTAGATTTTGCCTTTAGGCTCCTTTTCTTTTCGTGCGTTTATTCCTTTGTGCCCTTGCCGTTCACGTTCTTGTTTGTTTGCTTTTAGAGGGGTGGGTATGGTGGCTTGGAGATGGTGCCGTTCACAATACTTCACATGTGGCATGGTGGCTTGAGCCAAACCCCCTGCCCCATTTGAAATGCCAAAAAAATGGCTTGAGTCAAAGGTAAGTCTTTTTTTAATTGAGTTTTTGGTTGAGTTTGTGTTTTAGTTAGGCATAGTTGGTCTGAAAAAGGGGGAAATTGCTTGAGCCATTATTGAGGTGGCGATTTGGCTTGAGCCACCCACCTGGTGCTCTTATGTTTATGGTTTTCCTTTTGTCCCCTTTGCCTATTATGCGCTTGATCTAGTTTATTTCCTGTGTTCTGTAAGTTTTATTAATGGTTTCTGCTTTTATTGCACTTTAACTCGCTCATTTTTTTTAGCAACTCATCTGCACACTTACACTGGCCAGAGGGCCCCGTAAGCAGTCTCTCTACTTCCGGGTTTATCGTATGGGTAGGATCCGTTCACATTTGGCTTTCCCCATGACCTGCTTTGGCGGGGTTGGGTATGTTGTTGTTGAGCCTTTAGGTGTTCCTTATATTATGTTTCAACATAAAGTTTGTATCTTTATGAAGTTATTGTAATCATTCACCACGTTCTTGAAATCTTTATAAACCTTTCTATAAAAAAATTGTTATAGAGTTGATTTATTTTGTTGTTTTAAGCATTTGGCTGTTTTTCCATAGTATTATGTTATGGGTTAAAGATTGAAATTGTCTCATACTCTTGATTACGAGGGTGTTTTGGTATTTCTTATCTTATTATATTTAAAGTATGAGTATAAAAGCTATCAAATAAGTATTGTGAAATAAGCAGTTATGAATAACTGCTTATCTGCTTATTTTTAAGCAGAAGAAACAAGCAATCCCAAATTCGGTGTTACTGTTTTGCTGTGTACTTTGTGAATTCTTATAAGCTTATAAAGTTGACTAATTTGAACATTTAGGTACTTGTTTTTTTTTAGTATGACGTGTTATGTGTGTTTCAATATGAAAGTTTGTTTCCTTATGAGGTTAAGATAGGAATGATAAATTTATGATTTTGTACCATAACTGAATCCAATTTTGATTCCACTGTATGACACAACCGAACAGAAGAATAGCATATTCCTGGTGTTGATTCTTTGACTCCACCAAATAGGGGAATCGATTTGAGATTTTGAAACCAATCTCTTTCTTTGCAATTCTATTCCTTGATGCATTCTCATTCTCACCGATTCAGTTGTACCGAAAGTTCCCTTAGGGATAGGTACATGTAGTGTAATACGATCAGTTTGAATGCACGTCGAAACATCCCCTTGAATATGTTAGGATTTGGTCACTTGACACTTAGATAAGTCTGTAATCATAATTTACGGAACAAACTTTTTTCTGGAATTTCTCTATTGATTTCTAAAAGAAAGGTATTTGATAGAAAGCAAGTTATCAAGAAATAAGAACAAACGTTTTGTGGAACTCCTCTGTTGCATTGTTCACTGAACTCGTCTTGTTTATTATCGAGTAGCTGATAATACTTGTAGTTTTATCTGTTATGATCTGGTTATTTGATTATGTAAATTGCAATGTAAGATTTACTCCTTCGTTCTAAGGATGTGTAAACTAAACAATAAGTCACTATAAGACATATCGGTTGCTAATTGTTGGTTTTTGTTTGGTCAATGCAGGTCAAGATGGTGGCAAACGAATGGGACTTAATTTCGATCGAGTGAAGTAAGTTATCTCCTCGACCACTGTCTTAATACTTATGGGTATCTTATTATGATTTCTTATTAACACTATCCACAAATTTGCAAAAACGACTATGTTACCTAATAGTTGCAGAATCACTTGTTCTCTAAAATACTAAAATTCAAATAGGTGGTGTTATGACTTGTGATGAACCAATAAAATGGGTGACATATTAATAATCTAAAAAGTATCTTTACGCATTTATTGCTTGTTTCTTTACATTTGCTTGATGGAATAGACGATTGCACCTTGATTATACTCTTTCATTTGGACTTTGGAACTAGACCTATCTGTGTTAGAAGTTTAAGTATCACTTCCGGGCTTGATTTTGAACTGAATGATTGATAGTGGAACAAAGCCGTTTTTTCTTTGTAATGGTACTCTTATCTATAAAATGCAACAGTTTTCATTTTTTGAGCAAAGCCTTTTTATGTTTAAGTTGCAGTGTTTCGACTTTTGGCGAAATTTCATGCCCGAATATAACCATTTCTTTCACTGTCAACAGAATTCCTTTGTTTTGCCATCTTTGAAATGTATCTTTGAAGTTTGATTAAGTCACACCCTCGCTAAATCTGTCGACACACAATACAGGGATGCACTCTATGGTCTATATACACATACACACGAGTCGAGTATCATACATGACTAATGTGTAAATATTAGATTAGCAGATTACTCACGTGCCTAAGTTTTAGGTCCTACCTCGTTCTAATATACTTTTCATGTCCAATCTAGCAGAATCTAGGATTTTTCTTTTTCAAACCTTATAGAAATGTAAAACATTGGAAGTGATACTCCTTTATGTCTTACACTCAACCTCCTGAATTGTGTAGGTACTGGTTATCAGTTGGTGCACAACCGTCAGATCCTGTTCAACGTCTTCTATTCAGAGCAGGGTTGCTACCACCGCCTCCAATGGTTGTAATGGGCAGGAAAGGTGGACCCCGTGACACACGTCCAGTAGACCCATGTAGTGGTCGTGTCTTGATGCCTAAAGAACCAGCTAAAGCTACCACCGAATCTTTAGATGTTTAAGAAAGTAAATTACCAACTTCAAAACTGTCGATTTGATCTTTCTGGAAAAAGCTAAAACTTATCTGCATAATTTCACTACTTCACTGGAAAATTATCAGTTGCGATTATTGGTAGCAAAGTTGTATCTTGTTTTGGTATGTTGGCAACATTTTAAAAAATAAGGGGTAACCAATTAAACTTTAGTTGCTAAAGTAGATATTCTTTCCAGTTAATATGTTTTTTTATAACTTTATAAATTTAATAATTACCTCATATATTTTATACATTATTAAAAAAATAAGACAATATGTAATAGGTTCATATTTGGAAACTATCCTGTAAAAGGTAAAAAAAAGAAATAAAAAAATTGTGGTCTCAAAAACAGGACCGGATTGACTAAGACTAGTTGTGCAAATCAAAACCAGTACATTGATTAAACTAAAACCGGTTCTTTAAAAAACTGGTATTTTTAACTTGATCGATTAGACCGGTTTTACCGATTTACCTTAAATCGGTTTTTTACCGGTTAAGTAACCGGTTTTATCAGGTGTTAAAAAAACAGTTTTAACCGGTTTTTAAAATTTTAAATTAATTAATTTTTTTTAATAATATTAAAAAAAATCTGGTTATAAAAAAATCAGTGTTTATAAATGGGCTGATCTTTATGGGTTTTTTATAATATATACTAGTATTGTGCCTATAAATGAGCTGGACTTGCAAGTAAAAACATTAAATCTAACATTTTTACGAAATCAATTTTATAAACTTTAAATAAAAATTATAGTTTGTATGATTGTATTGTTTAAATAAAAGTTATGGTTTATAATTGTATTGTTTAAATAAAAATATGGTCGTATTTCTTTAGTATGTTTGTTTAATTAACAAGTTTATTAAATAAACGACGAAGTTTTAAATTCTGGAAAGAAAACGATAAGGTAAAAAACCGATAATGAAAATTTATAACCGAAAAAAATCGATTTCGAACATTTATAACCGGAAAAAGCCGAACCGATAAAAAACCGATATCAAAAATTTATAACCAGAAAAACCAAAACATTTGTAACAGAAAAAAACCAATTTCAAAAAAACGGTTAAACCAAAACTGGTTGTTAGAAAATTGTTTTTTTAAAGCGGTTTTCTAATAACCGAAAACCGATTTTAACCGATTTATTCGCACCACTAACTAAGGTGGACCGAACCAAAAACTGACCGTGAATCAGGTGGAAATGTTGTGTCCATGTCCGAGTCAGTCTGAGTCGGTTTGGTTTTTGGTTCAATAAAACATAGTAGCCGGTTTGGCGCAAGATCGAACCAGTTTATGAAAAAAGAACAAACCGAATCAGACCGAAAACTCGAACCGATCCACGGTCTATTATGTTTAGCTTTGGCCCAAACAAACAATCCTAAAACTTGCCTATTTTTGGGAGTAAAAAACATATTTTACCTTAAACAATAACCGACCTATTTTAACCTTATTATAAACAAACAAACACACGAACACAAACCCTAATCCCTAAATCGACAATGGAACAATCGTTAAATATGCTCGAAGATCTCTCCTTGGTATCCAAGGTATGCGAAGAACTCGAATCCCATCTTGGTTTCAAAGACAAAGACTTAGCCGAATTCATAATCGATTTAGGCCGTAAATGCTTATCAGTCGATGAATTCGATACTGAGTTGAAAAAAAGCAGTGCTCATCTGCCTGATTATTTTCTTCATACTCTTTTCGATGTCATTCATGCCATTTCGCCCCGCGAAGTGATGCATGAAGAACCAAACACAAAAAAGGATGCTGCTGCACCATTGTTAAAGAAGCTCCAAGACCTCTCCTTGGATCCAAGGTATGCACAGAACTCGAATCCCATCTGGGTGTCACAGACAAAGTCTTAGCAGTCGATGAATTCGATACCGAATTAAAAATTTTTTGCCTGATTATCTTGTTCTTACTCTTTTCAATGTCATTCACGCTATTTTCGCCCCCCAAAGTGATGCATGAAGAACCAGCTAAACAAACACAAAAAAAGATGCCGATACACCCAGGGGCGGAGCCAGGATTTTTAGTTAAGGGAGGCTAACCATACAAAAGTTTATTGTGTTTGGGGAGGTTGAATGTAGAAAATAGTAGAAAAATAACTTGTAATACACATAAATAATAAACGAAATAAGCCGATTGGGGTGGCTCAGCACCCACTAGTCCTCTACTAGCTCCGCCCTTGGATACACCTTTGTTAAAGAAGCTCCTCTCAGTATCCTAGGTATGCACAGAACTCGAACCAACAAAGTCTTAGCCGAGTTCATAACTGAATTAGGCCGTAAATGGCTATCAGTTGATGAATTTGATACCGAGTTGAATAAAAACAGTGCTGAGTTGCCTTGTTCGTACTCTTTTCAATGTCATTTACGCTTGCATGAAGAACCAGCTGAAATATATACCGACCCTCTAGAGGTTTACAACCGAATCTGTTTAAGAAAGTAAACTGTCAACTTCCCAACTATCGATTTTCGTCTTTCTTGAAAAAGCTAGAACTTTTCTGCATAATTTCACTAGATAATTGTCAGTTGTGATCGTTCGTATTGAAGCAAAGTTGTATCTTGTTTTGGGCATGTTATCAACTATATAATATTTGTTAATAACTTCGTCTTTTTAGTTTTTATTATATCAAATTATGTTTCTGATTATGGTTTTTGGTTTGGTTTTGTGTGAACAGCATTATTTCTCATCAATGTAATGTGTTAGTTTGTGAATAAAAAAAATGTGTCTGTTTGTTATTTTAGAGTCTACCTAAGACGACCCGTAATGCACCCGGCAGCTTCATGGGTGACGACGTGTCCTAAGCACCAAAAAAGAAGAACTCGATCGGTCGTTATTAGGACCAAGTCGATCGTTTGGTTTGGGTTGGGATTGTGAACTTGTGAAGCCATCAACCTAATTCGTCAACCCAAACACCACACAAATAGTTACCGTCTGTTGGAAAAATAGTAATTTCAAACTGGTTTTTTCATAGTTTAGATATAATTTATGTATATGTTATATATATTCGTCGTAGTAGTTAGTTGTTTTGCATTCTTTTCGAAAAGAGCTTCGCAACAAGCTAAAATACTTCCAGTATGAAGTTAATATGAATGAGATATCGTGAGTCACGTGAAACAAGAAATACGGAAAAATGAGAATGTCTCACATAATGTTTATAACGAAATCATGCCATCAGTGATTCTGCAGCTATATATATAAACTTGAATTATCTTTTAGTCTTAACTCGAAATATAGTATCGTTAATTATCTGTCATGAGTAATTCCGCAATTGTACGCAGAAACTAGAAAAGATTTATTATTTATTTCAAATATACAACTCGTGCATACAAACTACAAAGAAAACTCAACTTAGGGCGTGTTTGTTTTTGCCAAAAACATCTTAATCAAGTCTGAATCTGACCAGTCATGGTCAGATGTTTTGGCTATTTGTTTTCTCTTCAATATTCAGACACGGTCAGACTTATCGCGTCTGACTTTGACAGAGGCGGTAAAGACGTAAATTAGAGATTTATAATAGTGTTACTTGAAAACATAAGTGTCGGCGTATGTTTTTGAGGTTATGAGTAGGTTTAGGTGTGAGTGAGTTTTATATAGGTAAATTAGAGATTTATAATAGGGATCTTGTTCATGGATTAACGAAAATGTGCAAAAGCTCTATTTGCCTCTGCCATTGAGTCTCTTCTCGCTTACTTGAATTTGAACATCCGAAAGTTTTTTTGGGCTTGTATTTAGGTAAAGAGTATTGGGCTGAACTTTGACCACAAAGTTAAAGTGGCAAAAACGTTAAAGTCAGTTATATAAAAAGGATGGTTAAAAAAAAAATGTATGTTGTCTTATATATAAAGATTATATATAAAGAGTTGGTTGGATCGAATTTTTGTTTTCGATTAATAATAGGGTGTATTTTCGCGTTTGTTGGATATAATTATCGTCCTACTTTAAATGAAACCGAGAAAAAATTGTCAATTATAACACGTATTGTTATGGTCTAATATATACGATACTTAAAAAATGACAATTTATATCATTTAGACACTTATAAAAAAACAAACAATATTATTTTATTCAGATTTAGATTTTATAACCATCTCTTACTAGTAAAAGACGGTAGTCAAATTCAGACCCAAAACATATTAATGAAATAAACATCACCTTAGTATCCTTCCCCAAAGTAAGACATACACTATTAGGGAGGTGTTTATTTATTTTATAATACCTTACTTTGACAAAGTTGGAATACTTTGCTCATTTCTAAAGAAGTTTACTTTGACAAAGTTGGAATACTTTGCTCATTTCTAAAGAAGTTTTGAGGATCAACTCTAGTCTTGATTTTTGTCAACCTCTTGTAATTAGTCTTTTTAAAATACTTGTATCCATAAACCTTACCTTCAACGTAACTATTCTTCCCATGACTATTTATACCGATATCCAAATCTCTATATAGTTCAAAAATGCTTCTCTTGGATTCTTGGACACAAAGGGAGTCATGTACTCATACATCAACCTTGTGAAATTCAGATATCGGTTCGCAGCTTCAACTCCAAGTTCGTCCCAGTTCACTTCATACTGAATCTTTGCTATATTCCCGGATCGATGTGGGAAAGGCTTTGCAAATTCGGAAATCTTACTCATTCGACCACCATATGGATTAAAAGCCAACATTTGGTTTTCAAGTTGTTTCATTTTTTCAAATATAAACTCAAACCCTTGTTTAGAAATAGGTTTTTGCAAGTAATCAGATTTGATCTTGAATGGGTGTAGCCTTTGAGGTGTACGGCTTAAAAGCACGTTGGTTGGAGTACCAAGAGGGAACTCCGTGAAGAAAACTACAGACTCGATCCAACTCATTTCAATACAATCCGACTTTAGTAACCCTAACTCAGGAAAATCTTTGTTCAAGATAGCAACAAGATTCTTCGAGTTTCCTAAGAACAAAGTTGGAAACACAGCGAGGATTGTCTTTTCACCCTTGGTATCGTTTGTAACATTGAATCTCATTCTAAGAAAGAGATCCTTATCAAGCTTATCAGCAACTCGTACCCACTTTTGGGCAATAGTGGTAAGGTTTTGCTCATATGTTCTTTGTATGTTAAAAACCGTAACAACTTCAGGAACACGAACTAGTTTAATCTTGTAGGACAAAACTACACCAAAACTAACTCCACCTCCACCCGTAATAGCCCAAAACAAATCTTCACCCATAGACTTTCTATTCAAAAGCTTACCATCAACGTCGATTAACTCAGCATCAACGATATTATCAACTGAAAGCCCGTATTTACGAATCATATTCCCATATCCACCACCACTAAAATGGCCACCAACACCAACAGTTGGACAAACACCCGCAGGAAAGCCAAGTTTGTTGCTTTTCTTGGCTATTCGATAATAGACTTCACCAATAGTAGCACCAGCTTGCACCCATGCAGTTTTATGTTTTATGCTCACGTTTATAGACCGTAAGTTAAACATGTCAACAACAAAAAAAGGTTGGTTAGTGTTTGTAACGTAAGAAAGCCCTTCATAGTCATGTCCTCCACTTCTTGTTCTCATTAGCAGGCCATTTGCTTTACCACAAATGACGGCTGCCTGAATGTGAGAAACATGTAATGCGGTGATGACTAGGATTGGCTTTGGAGTTGTAGATTCATTGAAGCGAAGGTTTCGGATGTATGATTGCAAAACGGAGGGGAATGAGGAGTTATTTGTCGTGTAGATTAGCCCAGTGATTGGAAAAGAAGGGTCGGATAGATTGTTTAGACAATGAACGAAACGATCTGTAACACATGTTGTCGTAGAGGATTGTGTTTGTGTATAGAGCAAGACAAGAGTAAAAATGGTGATTGCTAATCGTATGAAGATGATTGTCATCTTCAGCTGTAGTCAAATGTATGTATGCATGGGATTATTGAGGTTGCATGCAATTTATAGACAAATGATCACCCCCCCCCCCCCCCCCCCCCCCCCAGTGCAATGCACATGCAAAACAGTATGCTTAAATATATAAAATTAAAAACCAGAGTCTTATCTAGCGATTAGACATTTGTTAAAGAAGTTGAATTTCCTTCACGATTGCTCTGCAAACCATACATTTCCTTCGATTAATTGCCGGTTTTTTGCCCAAGGGAACCCTTGTTGCTTCACGATTATCCTAATCACACACTTTTGCTCGATCTGACCTTATAATAATCAAACTTTTACGATGAATAATCCTCTGTACTGTTTCATAAGTTATGTTCATTATTCTCATGTCATGACAATCCTCATTATTAAAATATGATTTTGTACCATAATTCCACTGTATGACACAACCGAACAGAAGAATAACATATTATGTGGGTAAAGTGCAAATTTATCCCTTTTTACAAAAACGATAATTTTATCACTGAGTGGAAACTTTCGACTATTTTGCCATTGAACTTGTAAAAATGGTGCAAACTAACCCCTGAGTGGACATTTTGTAGTTATTTTCGTCATTTCAAGTCATTCCAATTCTTATTAATCGCTTTGATTTTCCAGGAACACCACCGTCGCCATCGCCATTGGTAGTACCTTAGGTTGAATTGGTTAATTAACCATAAAGTTTGGGTCATTTGGGATTTGAACGAAACCCGTGTTTGGTTTGGCTTATATAATGTGGGTGCATTTCGGCTTATATAACATAAGCCCTAATTTTATGGCTTATTTGGAGGTTTATGGGCTTATATAAGTTTATTATATCATGATAAACTTATATTAGCTCCTAAGTCTCAAAATAAGCCACAAAATTAGGGCTTACGTTTATATAAGCCGAAAATAAGCCATATTTCGGCTTATATTTCATAAACCCTAATTTTTTAAGCGTATTGATGACTTATGGGCTTATATAGGTTTATTATATCATAACAAACTTAGATATGGCCGTAAGTCTCCAAATAAGCCACCAAATTGAGGCTTATGTTATATAAGCCGAAATAAGCTTACGTTGTATAAGCTAAAACAAACAGCCCAGAAGTTGGAGTCCGTTGTTGTGTGTAGATTTTGTTCCTAGCTATTAGTGCAGTTGACATTATGAAGTCTGTATTATTTAATCAATGATTACTGTTTATAGTATTATTTAGTTCAGTTAAAATAATGCTATTAAAACTGCAACACCTTAACTACACCACAACTTGGATGGACTAATAAAGTTACAATCTACCTGATTACTTCAGTTAAATCAGATTAGAAAAAAAAAATTAAAAAAAATAATCCAGGTTTCCCCTGTTTAAGGAAACTCATCATGTGCAGAACATGAAAGTATGCCCTCCATATGCGCAAACCTATACTATTTGCATTTGACAATTGTTTAATTGCAGCGATTATCATGCCATTAATCCATTATGGAAAGTCAACTGACTAAACCTTTAGATATTAAATGTTGGAAGATAAGGAATCTAGGTGAACTATAATTATGAGGTACTAATTTATCTAATGAAGCTGGGATCAGAAGCCCAAAGTCACAGCGCCCTGGATTAAACAATGTTTATGACCAACTCTTATATGGTACTAAACAAATTATGATTAGTTGTTATCATCATGTCTCTTTCTTCAACCTTTGACACTACCGGTGGCCGGCCAATATTGTAATTAATCATCTGCATTATTTACAATTTTTATATACTTACTGACAAGGCTTCTAATAAATTAGGTTTTTCATACTTTGTCACATGCAGCCGCCACTAATCTACCAGGGGCGGAGCTATGGGTTCTCAGGAATGCACGGGAACCCGATGGAATTTTGTCGCGTAGTGTACTTTTATGCTAAAAATCTTGATTTTTTCAAAATGAACCCGGTCCCAAATTAAGTGTTATATTAATATTCCTATTAAAAATTTTGTGCACCTGATGATTTATTCTCTGGCTCCGCCCTTGCTACCATATATTCTCATCCTAATTACCAGTAACCTGCTAATTACTTATTCCAAATTAGAGCCTTACGGGTTACTTGCATGTAAGTTGTTTATTATTAGAGTATACAATGAACTTGTGTTGCAGTCTCTTTTTTTTTTTTATTACTGTAATAAACATGATCAATATGGATCAGTATGTCTGATTGAATATTAGTCCTAGTTTAAATAGCGCCTTATAACCAGGGACGGATCTATGCATAGAATATGGGGGCAAGTGCCCTACATAGCTAGTCCGACAAAATGAGATTTTAGTGTAAATTTTTTTTGATTTTGACCTTTTTTTTAAAATGCCCCCTACCAAATCTCAAACTGCCCACCCATATGCTAAATCTCAATATTCAACGCTCTAACACCTTATAAACCCTTCATTTTTAAGTAAAAATACACGATTTATCATTTATATAATAGCTTTTTCCGCATTTTGGTCATGCTCTTCCAGCTGGACCTCCATTTCCTTGACAAAATGCTCGTTCTAATAGCATCTCGAATTGGCATACGAGTTAATATATTTCCAGTTATGTCTTGAGGAAGACTGCTGATTCTATCCGAATTTAGGCATTGAACTTTCATGTTTTTACAAGCGGCTGCAATGTAGAAAGAAAAACCAAAAAGGTATACATTAATTTGAGATCAGCAATGCATATATAAGACAACATACAAAATAAGTATGTATAATTGCTTCAGAGATACGTGAACCACCGCGTAATAGTTATTCAATACTCTAAATCTAATATGTAAATGCGACTACTGACGTGAATCTATACCTTACACTATATGGCGTCTATTATCTGTATAGAATAACCAAAGTTGGACTTACAGTATGCAACACAACATTCGCAAGATGAAATAGAATGTCACGATATATCTAAAACCAACTATCTAATGAAATCCATGGATCAGCTACCCATTTTTATTGGCATACATGTATGAAATTGTATAATATTTGTGTACCTCGTGAAGTAAGTTTAGTAGGTTTCACTACTAAAAACCCCACATAACCCATTTTTTTGTTAAGAAGTGTGTGAGATGATAAGCGAAAAGTGACCTTTTAGAGGGGCACGGAATTTACAACTTCGGATAAGATGGAAATCGAATAAAACAAGTTTAGCTGAGTGATCTTATTAGATTATGAAAATGACAAATAAACCAAGTTGAAACAAGTTCAATTAATTTCAGTAAGGGGTGTTTGGGTTAGCTTAAGCTAACTACTAGCTTACAAATTGTCAAAAACACAATAAGCACTATCTAATAAGCTTAAAAAACATAATACCTAGCAGCAACGCACAAAACCCTCAGTACATTTCTTTATGGTTTTTTGTGTGTATATACATATAGGGTTTCATTTGGGTACCCGTTAGTCTGGTCCGTATTTAATTAGTGCAACAGTGGTCAAACAGTCAAACGGAGTAAGAAATAGAGAGTAAGGAGTGTGTACATACCACCCAAAGTTTCCAGGTTACGCCCGGTACATATGAAACTAATTTTTTCTCGTTTAACCTGACTAGAAAAAACCTCTTATTTACATGTCTGAAGAGGTTACATGATCTGTTGGGTGTTGGTGTCTTAGGGGGTGTTTGCTTCGGCTTATGTAGCCGGTTTATAGCTTATTTGGTATTGGGACTTATGTTTCATAAGCTCGCTTTTTGTGGCTTATTCTGAAACTTTCCGGCTCAATAAACTTATATAAGGCGAAAAGTTTCAAAATAAGCCGCATACAATGGGTTTATGAAACATAAGCCGAAAACCAAATAAGCCATAAGCCCTATATAAGCCGAAACAAATAGCCCCTTAAAAGTTAAAGTGAAAATTCTTGAAATGCTCCAAAGTTGCACCCATTTTCCTAAAATGCACCAACCAAATGAAAATTTCCTAAAATGCCCTATGCAACATATGCGACTTTTCCAAAAATAGAAAATTAAATTTAAAAATTTTCCCAAATTTTTTCCATTTTTGGAAAAGTCGCATAAGTTGCATAAGACATTTTGGGAAATTCTCATTTGGTTGGTGCATTTTAGGAAATTGGATGCAACCTTGGGGCATTTCAAGAATTTTCCCAAAGTTAAAACTAATTTTCACAAAGAAAAAAACAACGGCTAAGCAAAAACAACGGTAGTACTCTTACTAAATGATGCTTTAACCCGCTAATGTTATGGATTGATGGACAAAGAGCATATCAAACCAAATTAACATAAGAGAATACCTATTGAAGAAATTTCAACAGCAAAGAAATTAAGTGGGGTGTTTGATTGGGCTTATGTTGTGGCTTATTTTAGAAACTTTAATAAGTTGATTATGACATAAAAAACTTAAATAAGGCGAAAAGTTTGAAAATACGGGACAAAAAGTGAGGTTAATAAACATAATCTGAAAACCAAATAAGCCATAAGCCGAAAAAAAACAGCCCAACTAGTTTTCACAAAGAAAAAATAACTACTAAGCAAAAACAGGGGTAGTACTCTTACAAAATAATGCTTTAACCCGCTAATGTTATGGATTGATGGACTAGAGCATATCAAACCAAATTAACATAAAAAACAACTATTGATTAGCTTTCAAGTTTCAACAACAAAGAAATTAAGGGAGGTTTTTGTTTCGGTTTATATAGTCTGCTTATGGCTTATTTGGTTTTAGGCTTATGTTTCATAACCTCACATCTTGTGGCTTATTTTAGAAACTTTTATAAGTTGATTATGACATAAAAAACTTACATAAGGCGAAAAGTTTGAAAATAAGCTACAAAAAGTGTGGTTATGAAACATAAGCCGAAAAAAAACACCCCTTAAAACTAATTTTCACAAAGAAAAAACAACGGCTAAGCAAAAACAGTGGTAGTACTTTTACAAAATGATCTTTAACCCGCTAATGTTTTGGATTGATGGACAAAGAGCATATCAAACCAGATTAACATACGAAACAACCATTGAAGAAATTTCAACAGCAAAGAAATTAAGTGGGGTGTTTGTTTGGGCTTAGAGGGCAGGGAGTCATGGCTCCAAGTGAGCCGTTTTTTTAGTGCCACGTCATCGAAACTCACTCACTCACAAGAAAAAATATGCGGAGTCATGGCTTGGAGTGATGGGTGAATGTGGGTCCCACAATACCCCTTTCTTCTTCCCCAATACACACACAATACACAAAAAAAAAAACAGTTTTTTCTTCTTCCACGCCAAGTGGGTTTACCCACGTAGGGCTCCCACGCCGTGGGTTTCTTCGCTCGTCGGAATCATCACATCAACCACGCCGTGGGTTTGGCACCCCACGGCGTTACGACTCTCTGCCCTCTTATATAGCTGGGTTATGGCTTATTTTGGTTTTGGGCTTATGTTGTGGCTTATTTTAGAGACTTTTATAAGTTGATTATGACATAAAAACTTACATAAGGCGAGAAGTTTGAAAATAAGGGACAAAAAATGAGGTTATGAAACATAAGCCGAAAACCAAATAAGCCAACTAGATAAGCTGAAACAAACACTACCCACTAAAGAAACCAAAACAAAATTTCTAAACATAAATATAGCTTAATATAGGATCTGCTGCAAGTAATATAGCTTAAAAATAATGATACGAAAGGCAAAAATTTAGTAATAAGCACTAGTTTAAAATAATAAAAATAAATTAGAAAAGAAAAAACCTGCGTTTCTTCTCGAGTGTTACTTTTGTTTGTGTTTATTTGTACAGTACTAATTTAAGGTACAGATTGTTCAAGTGGCAAAGGGCCAATTCTATAAATGACCAAAAGTGTGAGGGTTTATGATAAATGCCTCAAAAATGTTACTCCCTCCGTCCCATAATAACATTCCAGTATACTATTTTTAGACGTCCCATATTAATAGTCCAGTCCAAAAATAAATAAGAAATGTAGATTAAATTTATTGTATCACCCTTACTTGAGGGTATTATTATAAACAATAAAAAAGTTGTAAATTAATTAGTTAAGGGTAAAATTGTCTTTGTGTAAAAAGCAAGAGAGAGAAAACTGAAAAAATAATGTTTTTATTAAACTGCGTGTTTTTTGTCGATGAGCTATTATTATGGAACGGAGGGAGTATTTTTTTGAAGTTACTGTTTATGGACAAAAATATATATATATAGTTTAAAAAAAATATACATTTATTATAGAAATCTTTTTAGAATAACAGTTTTATTTTTAGTTAATTATTTCATTTAGTTCCAAAATTATTACATTATTTATTAATTTTCTTTTCTCTTGTTTTCATATAGTTGAGATAAATGTAAACATTTAATATAACATATATCCAATTAATCAATCAATCATAAGCACTTATTTTAAAAAAAAATTAATTTCTCACTATTTTTTTAAAAATTACATATCTCACAAACGGTAAATCCTCAAACGACAAAAAATACATCATTAAAACAAGAATCAAATCATCTTTTTAACGAGAGGCATATGTATAAACTTTCGACGAACTTTTTTTTTCTTAAGAAAATATATATGATTCGTATAACGAGTCATATATGATTTCAGAAAATCATATATGGTCCGTGATATGAATCATTTATTATTTTCTCAGACAAACAAAAAGTTTGTCGGAAGTATATACATGTACCCCTCGTTAGAAAGATGATTTAATTCTCGTCGCGATGGTCTATTTCATCTTGCGTAACGATTAACAGTTTCTGACATATTTAATTTAAAAAAATAATAAAAGTTAGATAGATTAAAGAAACGGGGAGTTTGAGATTGATTTATTTAAATTTATGCTAAAGTGGTAGTATACATTAAACTTTTTACTACATTCATAATAACAATTTTAGTCTTAAGTAATTAATTTTAAAAAAATTTAAAGTTTGTAATCATATTTTTAATTAAAAGGTTATTTGATAAAACATCACTATCTATTTTGAGTAGTAAATAAATAAATTTGGACATAATCAAATAGAAACATATTTTATAACTGTAATTTAGTTTTATACCAAATTTAACCAACATTATATATCTACTATCACTTCATTTTTATCACGTAACAAGTCAAAGTGCTTCATTTTTAGCTTTAAAAATTGACTCAAAAGCTTAAACATAACAATGTACACTCGAACATAAAGTTAACAGATGAGTAGAGAAATGGAACATTCTATTGGGTAATACAAAAGTGGTACTCCCTTCGTCCCTAAATAAATGTTCACTTCGACTTTTTAAGGTTTTTCTTGTGTAACTTTAACTTTAAATAGTATTTTTTGTGTTATATAATACTTGATGAAAATTATATTAATGAAAAATTCATTTAAAACCTAATCCATCCATGTATTTTGCATCAAGTATTATATAACATAAACGTAAATATTTTGAACAAGAAAGACCGGAAAAAATCAAAGTGGACAATTATTAAAGGACGAAGGAAGTATCTATTATTTAAAAATGAAAATACAAAACAAACGCATTTGACCCAGGCGGGTTTGTAAAACCAGGTCGATCCGGGTCATAAGAAACCCGCCGGTTTAATCCGGTTCTAAAACTTTCAAAAACCAGTTCAAGTCCGGTCTGATCATCTACCCGGTTTACGGTTCAACCGGCCGGATCAACCCAGTTTTTAAAACATTGCTTTCTTTCACTACACCCCTAACCTCATTTTGGCTGCAGTTATCGGAAAGTTAACAAATTCCTAGCCTGTGTATCTTCTGTCTTTTGTGGTTTCATAATTTCAGTTCCCATTGGTCTTGCAATTGGGGTAAAGCTTTCCTGCATAACATACCTTGCTAAGGCTATGTATACTTGGTCTAACATAGGCCTCTGTTTCAAAATACGTTGGGGTTTCAGTTTCCAAGATTCTATTGCACGTCACGAGACCAAAGACAGGTGTTCTAGGACACATTCCAGTGACTCATATTTACCAAAATGTGTAGATACAGAGAAGCAAAACGCTGTCAGTGTCGAGCACCTATCTACTTTGCCAATTCTACTTATCGACGAGTATGGTATATATATGACTCCTAATGCACAGAGATGTGCAAGTTGCAAACGTGTTTCATTCCTGTCGGAAAGTGGACTGATTGTTGCAGGATATTGAGATGAATAAGAGAAGAGGAGCGACTAGCAGACAAAAATAGCAGTTCTCCAAAATGTGTTCATTCACATGAGTACATGACTGGTAAGTTTAGATCATAAATCTAAAGCTTGCTACTTCATAAACACTAATAGATCTTAAGTTCTTTACCAATCAGACAACAATTAGAATCGCCAAAAAAGCCATCACGAGTCGGGTTCTGTGCGTTCAAAGATGAGTTTTGCTGAAGGTGCTGCACGTGGAAACCGCAGTTGTAACAAATCTCTGAGCAACTTAATTTCTTCCTCAAGAGAAACACTTTCACAAAGCTCTATTTGTGCTTGCTCTAGCATTGGTGACTTAGCCAATATGAGTTTCAGAAAGTCTATCTCACGATCTTCGTTAGTGAAATACTTCATGCAAAAGACCTCGAGATTGTCCAATGTGAAGCCAGAGTAGTCATGAATATCAGGAAAGTTTCTGGAAATTTGTGTAGTATCCGATTTGTCATACCCCTGATTATAAAATTGTAATAGTGTAAGTTAATTATAAAGTAATAATTACCATACGTATAGCATCATTTACCGTAAGACAAATTTCCTCTAGATTTGGGGAGCTTCTTATCAAACAAAGGGCAGAGGAAACTTCATGTTCGTCGTCATAGCACACTCCTAATCTAAGACAAAACAGTTGATCTAGCGAAGTTGGAAGCTTATGTGGCATACCACCTGCAGACAAGTGCTTTAACCGAATTCAAAACCAAGATCAGTAAATACCATATCCTTAAATGTTACATGAGATGTAATATATAGCTTAAAACTTACCTTCATATATGGATCTTCGATATTCAGAGACTTAATCGAAGGCACACATTGTAATAACTCAACAAATGTTAACTTGTTTCCAGTAGCAGAGTATCGAGAACCAGCACCCACCTGCACTTGCATACTTTAGGACTTCGAAATTTTTACTTAATAGGCTTTTTAAGTCAGTTAAATGAACCTTACCAAATGGAGATAGCTAACTTGCGGGCAATTGGAGAGGAAACGTTGAAGTGCTTCGGAAGTAATGTCAACATCTACAAAACACGCGCAGCGTAACTTACTAAACCCGTCAAATTTTATCGGAAGGCTGAAAAGACAATCATAGAGCTTCATGGCTAATAATCCTTGGAATGAATAGAACGAAGAAGGTAACTTGTAGCGGTGTTTCTTATCTGATGGTCCCAAGAAATTGATTTCTTCCACCTGGCGGTGTCTTGAAAGAAAAGATATTATCTCGTCAAACTCTGAATCCACATCAAGCTCACTAATATCAATTATGATATAAATTATTGAACCCGTGTGCATTAACAAAACATGTAAAATGGCAGTCGCAAGCTTATATTTCTTCAATTGTTGGCAGTTAGATGGAACTGTAATCATTTCGTCGTTAAAATCGAGTTTGGTCATGCTCTTCCAGCCGGACCTCCATTTACTTGACAAAATGCTAGTTCTAATAGCATCTCGTATAGGCATAAGATGTAAGATATGTGCAATTATGTCTTGAGGAAGACTGCTGATTCTATCCGAAGTTAGGCGGCATTGAGCTTTCTTCTTTTTCCTTCGCGGTGCCATTCTAATAAGCTTAAAAAACATAATACCTGGCAGCAACAAACAAAACCCTCGGTACATTTCTTCTTGGCCACACTTAAGGTGCGTGCTTTATGGTGTTTTGTTTGTATATACATATAGGGTTTGATTTGGGTACACGTTGATCTGGTCCGTATTTAATTAGTGCAAGAGTGGCCAAACAGTCAAATGGAGTAAGAAATAGAGAGCAAGGAGTGTGTAAGTAGCCAAGTTAGGCCCGGTACATATGAAACTAATTTTTTTCTCGTTTAAACTGACTACATGACAGTAGAGGGTGTTTGTCTCGGCTTATGGCTTATTTGGTATTGGGACTTATGCTTCATAAGCTCGCTTTTTGTGGCTTATTCTCAAACTTTTCGGCTTATATAAGTTTATTAAGCCGAAAAGGTTCAAAATAAGCCGCATATAATGGGTTTATGGACATAAACCGAAAACCAAACAAGCCATAAGCCAGAAAAAACACCCCTTAAAACTATTTTTTACAATGAAAAAACAAGGGCTAAGCAAAAACAGGGGTAGTACTCTTACAAAATGATGCTTTGACCCGCTAATGTTATGGATTGATGGACAAGAGCATATGAAACCAGATTGACATAAGAAACAAGTATTCAAGAAAATTTTTAACAGCAAATAAATTAACTTGGGGGTGTTTGTTTGGGCTTATATAGCCGGCTTATGGCTTATTATTTGGTTTTGAGCTTCTGTATGAAACATAAGCCGAAAACCAAATAAGCCATGAGGCGGCTATATAAGCTGAAAGAAACAAAAATTGATTTGATGATAAAAAAAATGAAAAGATGCTTTCACACATTTCATCAAACATGTGGTGTCCAACTTTAAAAAGCACTTTTTCCTTTGTTCAATATATGATCATTATTATATACTTTCAATAAAGTTTTATAAGAATGTTAAAAGAAACCTGATGAGAGTATGGATGGCGGTGACTGGTAACCGGATAATAAGCTACTAGAACGATGGCGGTGTGGTGGTGGTCGGAGGTGTGACCGATTACAACAGAGATGAAGTTACTAGCGTGTTGACGGTGCTACCACGGTGTGGTGGTCGTCGGAGTGATTTGATTGTAGTGTGTGCGTCTTTGTGTTTGACCAGGTTTGGGGGTGTTTGGTACGTGAAATGAATGAGAATGGCAAGTTGGTACATTCAGCCCCTATACTTTTTATTATATTGACCCCTTCGCTTTGATATGTTGTAAAACCGCCCACTTAGTTTCTTTTCTAGGTTTTCGTTTTCTCTATAACCCATCCCTATATAACATTCCCTGCAGCAGTTTACAACAGAGATGAAGTTACTAGCGTGTTGACGGTGCTACCACGGTGTGGTGGTCGTCGGAGTGATTTGATTGTAGTGTGTGCGTCTTTGTGTTTGACCAGGTTTGGGGGTGTTTGGTACGTGAAATGAATGAGAATGGCAAGTTGGTACATTCAGCCCCTATACTTTTTATTATATTGACCCCTTCGCTTTGATATGTTGTAAAACCGCCCACTTAGTTTCTTTTCTAGGTTTTCGTTTTCTCTATAACCCATCCCTATATAACATTCCCTGCAGCAGTTTACAACAGAGATGAAGTTACTAGCGTGTTGACGGTGCTACCACGGTGTGGTGGTCGTCGGAGTGATTTGATTGTAGTGTGTGCGTCTTTGTGTTTGACCAGGTTTGGGGGTGTTTGGTACGTGAAATGAATGAGAATGGCAAGTTGGTACATTCAGCCCCTATACTTTTTATTATATTGACCCCTTCGCTTTGATATGTTGTAAAACCGCCCACTTAGTTTCTTTTCTAGGTTTTCGTTTTCTCTATAACCCATCCCTATATAACATTCCCTGCAGCAGTTTACAACAGAGATGAAGTTACTAGCGTGTTGACGGTGCTACCACGGTGTGGTGGTCGTCGGAGTGATTTGATTGTAGTGTGTGCGTCTTTGTGTTTGACCAGGTTTGGGGGTGTTTGGTACGTGAAATGAATGAGAATGGCAAGTTGGTACATTCAGCCCCTATACTTTTTATTATATTGACCCCTTCGCTTTGATATGTTGTAAAACCGCCCACTTAGTTTCTTTTCTAGGTTTTCGTTTTCTCTATAACCCATCCCTATATAACATTCCCTGCAGTTTACAACAGAGATGAAGTTACTAGCGTGTTGACGGTGCTACCACGGTGTGGTGGTCGTCGGAGTGATTTGATTGTAGTGTGTGCGTCTTTGTGTTTGACCAGGTTTGGGGGTGTTTGGTACGTGAAATGAATGAGAATGGCAAGTTGGTACATTCAGCCCCTATACTTTTTATTATATTGACCCCTTCGCTTTGATATGTTGTAAAACCGCCCACTTAGTTTCTTTTCTAGGTTTTCGTTTTCTCTAGAACCCATCCCTATATAACATTCCCTGCAGTTTACAACAGAGATGAAGTTACTAGCGTGTTGACGGTGCTACCACGGTGTGGTGGTCGTCGGAGTGATTTGATTGTAGTGTGTGCGTCTTTGTGTTTGACCAGGTTTGGGGGTGTTTGGTACGTGAAATGAATGAGAATGGCAAGTTGGTACATTCAGCCCCTATACTTTTTATTATATTGACCCCTTCGCTTTGATATGTTGTAAAATCGCCCACTTAGTTTCTTTTCTAGGTTTTCGTTTTCTCTAGAACCCATCCCTATATAACATTCCCTGCAGTTTACAACAGAGATGAAGTTACTAGCGTGTTGACGGTGCTACCACGGTGTGGTGGTCGTCGGTTTAGAAGAAGAAGCTTTAGGTTTAGAAGGTTGTGACAAGGATTTATCACTGAGACTTGAGCATTTATGACTGAGACTTGATTTATCTAGTTTCCACTGTCAAGGGGTGGATGGTCGACGACATGGAAAACTATCACTTAAGGAGTTACTTTGTAGTGCTCAGTGTCACACTCACCTGTAGTTGTGGGTATTTCAAGAGGTGTTTTACATCTTATACTTCTCTCTTCTTTATGTATAAGGTACTAAGAGACATTTCTCTGCACCGTTCGTCAATCATCAAAAGTGCTAAGTGTAAGTAACTAATTTGGGGGATTGTACTTCAGTTTCAAGTTTAGAATATCAAGTTTACTTCACCAGTGGTCACTATAGATAGCCGAAAGAATACGAGGTTGGTAAGTTTAGCTAGAGAGTACAAGAGTAGAAATGTGATCAGCAAACAATTCTCACGAGCAACTTGAGCTACAGAATGTCAACAAAGATTTCTGCTTCAGACACGAACATCTCGTGATTCTGATTGTATTTGTTAGATGAAGCTCCCGAGTGTTCTTAACCACCATACTCTTGACAAGAACATCTCACGATTCTAAGCGTACACGTCAGATGATGCTTCCGAGTGTTCTTAACCATCTTACTTTTGATAAGAACATCTCGCGATTCTGAGTGTACACGTCAGATGATGCTTCTGAGTGTTCGTAACCACCATACTTTTGACAATAACATCTCGCGATTTTGACCGTACACGTCAGATGATGCTTCCGAGAGTTCGTCACCATCATGGGGGAAGAACGTGTACTTTGGGGTATTGAGTTCAACTTCCAAGGGGAAGTATTCTACAAGCGTGAGAAGATTTGTTGCTGATTTCTTACATGTTCCCCTAAACACATAATCATGAAGACTAAAAATGTCAAGGTAGCAGTTACTTGGTGTGGCTTGCTTCTTCTTCTAAAAAATTCCGCTGTGCACTTTAAATCTCAAATATAGAAGATTGATCAAGCTACAGATTCTGCTCAAGACAGGGATATTGGTTTGGGGGAAGCTGATTCAGAAGCTTCGTAAAAAAGAAGTCTATGTAGAAAGCTTTTCAAGACATGTGGTATGAATTGGGGGGAAGTTAATCCAGTTTATACATGACACAATGGTTCATCAACAAGCAAAGACAAAGAAGATTCAAACTAGGGTATAAGTTTTTCTAGAAGACTTGAAGACAATGACGTGATCCTAAGCATTGGAAGCAAACTTAATACTGTCATATTTTTGTTGTATTTACATTTGTTAGGAACATTGTAAGTAATTACGTATGTCTCCACATTGGGGGAAGATTGTTAGCCTTAAAATGTGTGCGACTAACGAAATTACATTAGTTTCATAGCCGGGACTTGCAGGGAATAATATTGTCATATGTAATAGTCCAAGTCCCGTGCTATATAAACCCCTCCATACTTCCATGGAGGGGTGAGGATAATCGTTTTACTTGTTTTCCTTTCTCTCACTAGAAATAAACTTGTTTCTAGTATCTCTTGTTTCTCTCTCTACCATGGCTAAACACTTGTTCAATCCTCCCTGACCTCCGGGATCATAAACCCGTGTTCATGTGAATCCAAATTAACAACGTGTACATGATTCTACGTAACTTGTTGACAGTAAATTGACGCGCCAGTTGAGCAATAATACGTCATCTTCCTTGTAGGACACCAAATGCCCTTTCAGTATCTTTTCAAGCACCTTCTTGATGGCGTTTGAACAGAGCTATTTTTTATCGCGTGCAATACTGGATGATTTCACAAAATCTGACCATTGTGGGTAAATCTCGTCTGCAAAGTAGTACCCTCTATGAAAGGTATGCCCGTTTACATCATACGGGGCCTCGGGTTCGCTTCCATCCAAAAGGTCATCAAATAAAGGTGAATGATGGAGAACAGTAATATCATTATTCGCACCTGCAACCCCGAAAAATGCATGCCAAATCCACAAATCGTATGATGTACTAGCCTATAGTATTATGGTTGGGTTTTTTTATCCCCTCTACCAAATTGGTCGTGCCATTTTCTTGGACAATTGATCCATACCCAGTGCATACAATCTATACTATCGAGCATCCCGGGAAACCCATGAATCGTATTATGAGCGACATGTAGGTTTAGAATGTCAACTAGTGTGGTTTTCTTAAAAAATTGGGTTGAAACAAATCCATTATGCACATCATAAAGTAATCAAGACAATCGCGTGCGCAATGTGCACCCATTTGCAAGTATTCATCTAACGCATCTGGAAGTGTACCAAACTCCAATTGGCGTATGGTTGAAGTGCATTTCATAATTACACTAAAACTTTTTAAACCCGTTGCATCAATACGAATAGTAAAAAAGTGAAAGTGTTTAGGTAGCGGATTATTTGTCTGAATGTAATTTCAATACCTTGAACAATCTCTAAAAATAGTGAACGCCGCATTCGATACCACTTCTGGAAATACACCTCGTGACACTTTGGATACGGTCCGAAATAATCTTCCATTAAACATGCCTCGGTCACTTCACGTTCACGATTAATGTATTTGCGCCTTCGTTTTACTTCAGCTTTTTCTTCTTTGTTAACTTGGATTATGTAATCTAAATCGTTTATATCTTCTTCATTGGACCATACGTTGTAAATCATTTGTTTGATGCGATTTTTGTTGTTTGAAAGAGAGATTTAAAAGTTGTGTGTGTGTTAAAAATGAGAAAATTAGGATTATTTATAAAAAAAATTATTTTTTGTTAAAATAAGAATCTAACCATTGGGGGGAGCAACGGTAACATTGGTGACTTGGCTCATTAAAGAGATTTCGGATGTCCGAAATATGCTTGGCGAATAAGGGGTAGGTGTGACGACGAAGGGCGCACAGGGCGCCACGTCATCTCGACGAGCATGAGACGAACGTGACACCCTCCTCTATAAGATCAACACATCAACTTTTTCTTCAGCTTAATTAATAGCATGCACTTGATTAATTACTTCCTATAACTAATATCTGTCTTTTTGAGTTCGTTTATTTCTCGGCATCTTCACAAATTGATTAATCGAGAGAAATCAAGTTAACTAATTGTTTTTGGTATTTGATTGATAATATTTTGGAAATCTAGGTCTAATTATCACAAACCACGTAAAAAGGTGAAAATGATATCTCTATGTATCCATACTATGCTAAAAACATCGTGCACATACAAAAAAAACAAATGTACAACCAAGTAATGCATAATATGTAAAAATGCTAAAAATGTAAAATATGTGAAAGTAGAGGGACTGAAAATGTAAATTCAGAAAGTAAAAGGACTAAAATTGTAAAATGTAACAACTACTAACCAATTTTAACCAAACTAACAAACTTAAAACTGAATTCTAACAAAATTAACAAGACCAGGGACTAATTTGCAAAACCTAGCAACTTTTTAACCAACTAAAACAGACTAAACAATTCCCTAATTTCCAGGGACCTAAAAGTAATTTCCAAAACCTTTAAATAAGAAAAACGTGCTTAAGATTCAATAAGCTGTATCTAGAGATTAAAAGCACCAAATAAGCTGGTTTCTGTTTCAAAAGTTTGCAAATCCAATATTACCTAGCCATTTTTAAGGAGATAAGCTATAGTGAACTAAAACTCCAATAAGCACTATGTGAATAAGCTACTTTTAAGAGTCTAGCTTATTGGAATAAGCACAAGATCTATCTTTCTCAAAATCTGATCAAAAGCCCAAATAAGGAACACTATCCAAGAAATTTTCAAAAACACTAAGAAATAAGCCAGAAAATCGAATAAGCTGTTTTGAGCTTATGTTGACCAGCGTTGAATTTTGTTGACCAAGTTTGACCAAAGTCCAAACTTATTTTCAAGACTTGTTAAACTGATTTGTGAAAGAAAATGAGGTAGTTTATGAAAGGAATAAGCCAGATCCTTCATAGAATACTAAGCTTATTACAGAGACTTTCTTGGGCTTATTTGTAACACCCTATTTGTTAAGATGGAATGCTAAAAAAAATATGACGTGTCATCAAAGCATGAAATGTAAATGTCTAAACATTCATGACCATAAATAGAAATACCGGAAACAAACATCGGTAGTCTAACTAACTCACACACAAGCAAATATAAGTACTGTAAATGAAAGGACTAAACAAACATCGGTAGTCTAACTAACTCACACACAAGAAAATATAAGTACAGTAAATGAAAGGACTAAACAATGTCTAAATGAAGTAAAGTATGAGAGAGTAGGAATAAATGTATAAGGTAAAAGAGGGTGGATAGCTTCCATCCGAATGCACATACTCTTGAGATCCTACTTGCATCCTTGTGTACCTGCCGTTTGGGAACATGGAAATGGAAAACGGCTGAGCATAATGCTAAGTGCACGGATATACAATAAAGCATGGAAACATAGAGAAATGAAGCATAGTAAGAGCATATAAAGCATGAAAAGCAGCGGAAATGAATAAGTCCTGGGAAACCTAGATGTATGTCATGTTTTCTGGTTTTAGTTCTGAAAACATAGCTTATGTTACTTATGAAAATCTGTATTAGTTTAATATACCAAAATCCAATATAGGTCATGAGGTCAACAACGTGCATGAATACTTGGAGGGGTGACCTCGTCATGCAATTAGAGGGGATGCCTCTAATTAAATGGTAATGGGTAGGAGAGATCAGCTCCTTGTGAAGGATGCAAGGCACACACCACATTCACCATGAAATCCTGACTAACACTGTAACTAGGATGCACCCATACGCCCCACATGATAATATAATAATAAAGGCCAAATAACTGAAAGGGACGCCACGAGCTATCACTCCGTCGTGGTGAAGTCATAACACTAGTGCCTCAAGTGTTATGGTTATGGTACCTCCATAACTAGGTGAAACTAGCATGCATGTATATGGCTAAGGTAACTAATGAAACATAAGCATTTAATCTGTAACTACTAGGGAAAACAGTTAGCTGCATACGGGAAATCCTAATGAAAGAAAGAGGTTTTCCTTACTGAAGGACGGGAAATCCGTACCTTGTGTCCAGTAGAAGCTAACGGAAACGCTAAAGAACCTACTCCGCCTTGACGGATAATACTACATAAGAATGGGAACGTGTATGAGTTGTCTGAATTACATGTTCTTAGCTTATTATTCATGTTAAGTCATGTTTTAATTGATTTAAGTGTTAATTTGTAGTTATTCTTGTATTCTGTTGTTTATTATTCATGTAGTATGGTATTATAATACTTGTATTGTAATACTAAGTAACTTTCTAAAATTGGTAGGTTTTCATAAATAGTAAGTTTCAAAAAATAGTAAGTTTCCATAATTAAAAATAAGCTAGATTATTAATAATAAGTAAAGTTTAATTAGTAAAATATAAGTCATGGTTCAAGTATTACAACTTATTAATTAAATAACTTGGTTAATTAATTAAACTATACATTATAAGAATTTAATTAAAATACATGTTTTAATTAAATTAAGCTAAGTAATATACTTAGGTTATACATGAAATATTAATTCTAATATTTAACCTAAGTCATGCATTTAATTAAATTAAATAGTCTAGGAAATAGTTTAATTAAACATATTTTCTGATTTTTAATACTTTCCCGGAACCCGAACCTATGTTTTAAAATTAACCCGAGCCTGTACCCGTGTCACGTATAAGCCGAAACATTTAATCCAAAACAACCAGCCCCACCAGTGGCTAGACCGGTTGACCGGTAGCCACTGGTGGCCTTCGGTTCCCACTGCCGAGCCACGGCTGCTACTACAGGCTCGGTTTCCACCGGTTTCCACCGGATCCTCACCGGTTCCCACCGGTTCTTACCTGGTTCCCATTGTTCTTGTTATACCGAGACCCACCGAGACCCTAGTGGTTTCGGTTAGCCTCGAATCCCAACCAAAACCATACCCCTTTTAATCATGTTTTAATTAATCCCACATGTTTTCTTGATTTGTCTTTAAGATTAATTAAATTAATGTCATGAATTCATAAAAGAATTAATAATAAAAGAAAGGTTTTGATTATACCGAATGCGTGAAAGAAAAGGTTATGATCACTAACACGTACACACAAAGAATCAAGTGGCAAAATCGTCCGGTTCGTTCCTGGTGGTGAGCTATGGCTGGCGGTAAGAGAGAAGAAGGGAGGCAAAATGAACTTTTTTCGTAACCTAAATTATGATTAAAAGTTCCCTGTGTTTTTCCTTTAACATAACTAGTCATGGCAAGAGAGGTAGGATGTTAAGCTTCACCTAGAACCAAAAATCACACTCTGAATCAAAGTAATGAAGATTTTAGAGAGGATTGAAGTAAGCATGTTTTGAACTATGATTCTGACCCAAAGCTTTTCAAAACCTTTTGCCTGTTTGACTTTATGGTTGACTATCAAAACTTGCAATATTACTTGTTATTAGTTGGTAAGTATAGAACAACTCTTTTTATCCACTTTTACTCGCTGAAACAATTTAAGCTACTCACCCAAACACTAGTTACTGATTTTAAGCAAAATTAAGCTAAGAGAACTTATCAAAACAAATAGTTTAAGACAATTAGCTATAAAACATAATACGTGGCAGCAACAAACAAAACCCTGGGTACATTTCTTCTTGGCCACGCTTAAGGTGCGTGCTTTATGGTGTTTTGTTTGTATATACATATAGGGTTTGATTTGGGTACACGTTGATCTGGTCCGTATTTAATTAGTGCAAGAGTGGCCAAACAGTCAAATGGAGTAAGAAATAGAGAGCAAGGAGTGTGTAAGTAGCCAAGTTAGGCCCGGTACATATGAAACTAATTTTTTTCTCGTTTAAACTGACTACATGACTGTAGAGGGTGTTTGTCTCGGCTTATATACCCGGCTTATGGCTTATTTGGTATTGGGACTTATGCTTCATAAGCTCGCTTTTTGTGGCTTATTCTCAAACTTTTCGGCTTATATAAGTTTATTAAGCCGAAAAGGTTCAAAATAAGCCGCATATAATGGGTTTATGGACATAAACCGAAAACCAAACAAGCCATAAGCCAGAAAAAACACCCCTTAAAACTATTTTTCACAATGAAAAAACAAGGGCTAAGCAAAAACAGGGGTAGTACTCTTACAAAATGATGCTTTGACCCGCTAATGTTATGGATTGATGGACAAGAGCATATGAAACCAGATTGGCATAAGAAACAAGTATTCAAGAAAATTTTTAACAGCAAATAAATTAACTTGGGGGTGTTTGTTTGGGCTTATATAGCCGGCTTATGGCTTATTATTTGGTTTTGAGCTTCTGTATGATAAGGTCACTTTTTGTGGCTTCTTTTGATACATTTCGGCTTATATAAGTTGATTATGACATAAAAAAAAACTTATATAAGGCGAAAAGTTTGAAAAAAAGGGAGAAAAAGTGAGGTTATGAAACATAAGCCGAAAACCAAATAAGCCATAAGGCGGCTGGCTATATAAGCTGAAAGAAACACTAGCCACTAACATGGCATTTGTAACAGATCTAAGTTGACCCACATTCACAAACCTAAAAGAATTTTCTAACACAGAAAAAAGCAAAAACTTAATAAGCAGTTTAAAATAAGCTAACGCAAACACATTGACAAACCTTAAAGAAACAAACTGATTTCATGATAAAAAAAATGAAAAGATGCTTTCACACATTTCATCAAACATGTGGTGTCCAACTTTAAAAAGCACTTTTTCCTTTGTTCAATATATGATCATTATTATATAATTTCAATAAAGTTTTATAAGAATGTTAAAAGAAACCTGATGAGAGTATGGATGGCGGTAACTGGTGTGGTGGTGTTCGTCGGAGTGATTTGATTGTAGTGTGTGCGTCTTTGTGTTTGACCAGGTTTGGGGGTGTTTGGTACGTGAAATGAATGAGAATGGGAAGTTGGTACATTCAGCCCCTATACTTTTTATTATATTGACCCCTTCGCTTTGATATGTTGTAAAACCGCCCACTTAGTTTCTTTTCTAGGTTTTCGTTTTCTCTAGAACCCATCCCTATATAACATTCCATGCAGTTTACAGCAGAGATGAAGTTACTAGCGTGTTGACGGTGCTACCACGGGTGGTGTTCGTCGGAGTGATTTGATTGTAGTGTGTGTGTCTTTGTGTTTGACCAGGTTTGGGGGTGTTTGGTACGTGAAATGAATGAGAATGGGAAGTTGGTACATTCAGCCCCTATACTTTTTATTATATTGACCCCTTCGCTTTGATATGTTGTAAAACCGCCCACTTAGTTTCTTTTCTAGGTTTTCGTTTTCTCTAGAACCCATCCCTATATAACATTCCCTGCAGTTTACAACAGAGATGAAGTTACTAGCGTGTTGACGGTGCTACCACGGTGTGGTGTTCGTCGGAGTGATTTGATTGTAGTGTGTGCGTCTTTGTGTTTGACCAGGTTTGGGGGTGTTTGGTACGTGAAATGAATGAGAATGGGAAGTTGGTACATTCAGCCCCTATACTTTTTATTATATTGACCCCTTCGCTTTGATATGTTGTAAAACCGCCCACTTAGTTTCTTTTCTAGGTTTTCGTTTTCTCTAGAACCCATCCCTATATAACATTCCCTGCAGTTTACAACAGAGATGATTTCCCCTTGTTTTTATGGTTTACCCATTCGTCCTTATGTCAAATTATTTACATTGCTCGTTTTTAAATCTGAAAGTTGTATCTCGAACGATTTTTTTCTAAAAAATATGGACTATTTATGTAACAAATTTCTACCAAATTATTTACACAACCGGTCCCTATTTTTCAGAATAGGGACCGTGAGAGTTACAACTTTCAAATTTAGGGACGACCTGTGTAAATAATTTGACTTAGGGACGAAACTTGTTATTTCGGTTGAACCATAAGGACGAAACATGTAATTTATTCTATGTTCAATCTCAAACAATAGGCTCATTCTAGGATGTTGGTCGATCCGGTTCGGTTATCGAATTGTTTAGTTTATTCGCTATTTTTAGTTCGGTTAGCATAAAAAAACATTCAAGCTTATAAAGGTCTTATATAAAGATTAAGATAGATTTTTAACGTATTTTTAAATATAAATATATAAGAAAGCTTATATCTTTACATGAATTTAGTTTTGGTTCGGTTTGGTTGTTATTTTATCAAAAACCATCTTCAGAATGAAAATCAAATATATAATTTGATTTGGTTTCGATTTTGACTTTATTTGGTTATAACCCGGACAATCCGATCGTCTATTTTTTTAGTGTGTTTATTGTCCAGGCCAAGAAAAATATGAGCCCATAATAACCTATTATAAAAAGAAAATCCAATTACAAAAATAACCCATAAAAAACCTCTTTAGTTGGGCTTTTAACCTTATTTATATATATGCAATTATTTTTATTTTGTTTTTCATTGTATGAAACATCCTTGTCAAACCAGTTGGATTTTTTTTTCTTTGATCTTGTTGTACTGAATACAATCATTAGAGACAAACAAAGGTGTCATTAAGAGGCAACCCTTCTTCATTTTAGCCCCATAGTTAGGGGTGAGAATCGGGTCGGGTCAAGTCGGGTCGGGTCAAGTCGAGTCAAGACTCAAAAAAATCATACCCGAACCCAAGCTCAATTAAAACTCGGGTCACTCGGGTTCGAGTCAATTCGGGTCGGGTCAATTCGGGTCAGGTCAACTCGGGTTCGGGTCAACTCGAGTATAAGGAAAAAGTATGAAAATTGGCTTATTTAAGTAATAATACAATGTAAAATGTGTTGTTTGAGTCGGGTTCGGGTCTAGTCGGCTCGGCTCAAGTCGGGTAAGGCTAAAAATATAAACCCGAACCCGGGCCTAATTAGAACTCGGGTCAATTCGGGTCAATCCGAGTTGACCCGAATACGTTTTTGGACCCGAGTGACCCGACCTGAATAGGAGTATTCGGGTTCGGGTCGGGTCGGCTTTTTCGACACCCTACCCACAACTGCTATATCAGCGCCACATCACCACAACACAACTAACAAAAATACTTTCTCACTCACAACACACCCAATCCCTCCTCACTTGGGCTCCGACACTATCTTTTCTTTTTCTTTTTTTATTTTTCACACAAATTAAAATTTATTTTATTCAAATAAAACACTACAAATACGGAAATAAAAATTACAAATACGAAAAAAATACGATACGAAAAAAAATTACGAAAATTTAAAAACACAACAATTTAAATAAACTACTCATTTTGGGGTTGATTACGCTCCCAAATATGGTCAATAAGACACCGTTGAAGCCTTGTATGTGTCGGCTTATCACGAAGTTCTTTTTGTTGTCTTCGACGGGTTGCACAATGCTCGACCCTTGACCTTAATATATTCGGTTGTGGACAAACATACATTTCTGCAGATTCAGATATCGCATACCCTTAATTTTTCAATATCATGTTATGCAATATGATGCACATAGGGGTGGCAATTTCTGACCCGACACGAAAATTAACAGGTTCGGGTCGAGTATAATAAATTTTGGGTCAGGTTTGGGTCGACCTATCTGACCCGTTTATTAAACAAGTTAGGTTTGGGTTGGAATTAAATTAAGCGGGTCGACCCGACAACCCGTTTAAGATTTTTTCCTTATATTAAAAATGATTAATATTTTATCATACGTGTTAACTAGGTTAAACGGGTCGAACCTAAACCCATTTAACATGCTAACACGTGTAATGTGCCTATTTTTGTATATAAAACTTGTTAAATGGGTCAGCCCGAAACCCGTTTAACCTATTCAACCCATGTAACCTATTTAACGCCAACCCAAATATATATATATATATATATGGGTTAAATGGGTTAGGTTCAGGTTATGTGTAAACAGGTTAGGGTTGACATAGCTGACCAGATTATTTAAATGGGTCAGGTCCGCCAACCTGACAACCCGAACCCGCTAACCCGAACCCGACACGAGTTGCCACCCATAGATGCACGTGTACATGATTCTATGTAACTTGTTGACAGTAAATTGACGCGCCGACTGAGCAATAATACACCATCTTCCTTGTAGGACACCAAATGCCCTTTCAATATCTTTTCGGGCACCTTCTTGACGGCGTTTGAACAGAGTTGTTTTTTCATCGTGTGCAATACTGAATGATTTCACAAAAGCTGACCATTGTGGGTAAATCCATTCTGCAAGGTAGTAACCTCTATTAAAGGTATGCCCGTTTACAACATACGGGGTCTCGGGTTCGTTTCCATCAAATAAAGGTGAATGATGGAGAACGGTAATATAATTATTCGCGCCTGCAACGAAAAATGCATGCCAAATCCAGAAATCGTATGATGCAGTAGCCTCTAGTATTATGGTTGGGTATTTTTTATCCCCTCTACCAAATTGACCGTGCCATTTTCTTGGACAATTGATCCATTCTCAGTGCATACAATCTATACTACCAAGCATCCCGGGAAACCCATGAATTGTATTATGAGCGGCATATAGGTTTTGAATGCCAAATGGTGTGGGGTTTCTTAAAAATTTGGGTTGAAACACATCCATTACGCACATCATAAAGTAATCAAGACAATCGTGTGCGCAATGTGCATCCATTTGCAAGTATTCATCTAACGCATCCGAAAGTGTACCAAACGCCAATTGGCGTATGACTGAAGTGAATTTCATAATTACACTAAAACTTTTTAAACCCGTTGCATTTGTTAGGTTTTGTTTTATTAGTTTGGTTTGTTTTGCATTCAGATTGTTAGATGGATTTGGTTGGTACCAGAAATTATACAGAGGAAGAAGCAAAGAGGATGGAGAAGATGAAAGAAACAGGGTGGAGATGATAAAAGAAAATATGTTTTTTTTGTTTGAAGTTGGGCTAAATGCTAGTAAAATTGGGAAAATTTTGTTTAGTTGCCTAAATAATAACTTTGGGCCGCCCAAAATTTGTTAGCTGCCCAAAAATGGGGTGTAATTTTTCGCAGTAGGGAAATGACTAAACAACTAGTTGGCCAAAATACCAATTGCTCATATTCACAATATTGCCCAAAAGTACAAAACCGTATTTATACCCGAAAAATACTGACAGTATTTGCCAAATATCAAATTATGCTTCCGTTGCCCTGTTGCCTTAAAAAATAAGTCTTTTTCGGAAAGAGAAGAATTAAGGGCTCTTGTGTGGATTGGAAAAAAAAGTTTTGGACTCTTTTGATAATTTTCCCAAAATAAAATCAATGAGTTTGACACATTATTCGATTAGTTTGACACTTGGAGTTTTTTCATGATAGGTTCAACTTTCAATTACTGGGCCTAATGACCCTGTCAGAATATATGCATCACGTCATCATTATCATCTACTCTTTCCGTCTTAAAATTATTGTAACTAGACAAGAATCACACAGTTTAAGAAAAACATAATTATTACAGCTTTCTCTCATACTTTATGCAGAATGACAGTTTTACCCTTAACTAATTAATTTAAAACTTCTTTAATATTCGTAATAATAACCACAAGTGATGGTAACATGGTAAACTTGAACTAAATTCCTTATCTATTTTTAAAAGTGGACAATAATTTTGGGACAATTAAAAAAGGAAAAGTGAACAATAATTTTGAGACGGAGGGAGTACTACTTTTATAGCTTAATTTATTTAGTAAAACAAAACAAAAAAAAATAACAAAAAATATTTCTTTAATAAAAAAATATTTAAATTTAACTTTACTTTTAAGTTTTTAAAAACAATTAAAATTCTCTAATTTAGTAAAAAAATTATAAAAATTTGATTGAGAAAAGAACAAATAAAATTATATGTGTTAAATTTGTGAACAAAAATTTTGAAAAGCATAAGGTAATAAATAAAATTTTAGCGGCTAAATTAAAATAAATTATATAATATTAATTGAAAATTATAAATTTTATATATTTTCCAATAATTAAAAAAATTAACTAATACTTAAAATCTAAACGAGATTGAACAAAAAAAATTATACATAAAAAAATTAAGATTTTCAAATTTTTGTTAATATCGGGGTTTTTTATAATTTGACCTACTAAAAATTATTTTATATTGTAGTTTTTAAAAAATATCAAAATACGATCTCAAGCAGAATTTTCTAGCTTCGCTGGTGCATGGAAGAATATAAACTATATGACTAATACGAGCATGAGCATCTACAAATCTTTAAAAAATGAAGAGTAGAAAGTAAATTCTAATGAATCAAGAGTTAATTTATCGTCTTTATATAATCAAGACCATCTCATCAAAAGCATCCCACAAATCTGTGAAAGAAATGAATTGTTCTTGAAAACTAGTTTTATAATTGATAGGTTCAATTCTAACGCATTAACAATATTTAGTGACAATAAGATGCAATGCAAGAATATAAACATAAGTAAGGAGTAAGAAAAGAAGCAACCTAAGGTAAGACACCAAGATTTATAGTGGTTCGGCAACGAAGCTCTTGCTTCGTTCCTACTCCACTCGTCGAGTACACCTTACTCGATATTTCCACTATTTAGGTACAAGCTCCCTTCTTAGCGGAGAAAACCTTACAACGTCGCTTACATTATTTTACGACACTTAGCTAAATGTCGAGACCTATCTTAGCAAGGACCAATCTACACACGTTGCATACTTCACATTTTCCGACACAAGGCTTGATGTCGAGTTATAATCCAAAGCTATAACCAATCTTCGTCGCCCATCTTCTTTTCCGGCACAAGGCTAGATATCGAGTCCTAATCTAAAGTTAGAACCAATCTTCACGACTCTTCGCTTTATAATTGAGTGAGAACTCACAAGACACAAACACACAATTACATCACTTTCTAGTTTAGTGACAACTTACACACAAGACTGATTACAACTCAAAAACACATATCCAAGTATACACATATAAATTGGATCAACACACGACTAATCCAACTATACACACACATATATATATATATATATATATATATATATATATATATATATATATATATATATATATATATATATATATATATATATCGCATTTATACAAGACAAATCCAGGTGAACACAAATAACTTGGATTTACACAAGACTCAAATGAACAAATGATGAACATGACTAGATCTAAGAAAGGATGATTTTCATCAAGGCTTCATCTTTAATCACATCACAAATGTGTGAGCGATCTTCTCTTTGGACAAGTAAAGAAGGAGATCAAGAGGATAATCATAAGTAAACATACTTAACAAATTAAGTGATCATTTACTAATGATTGGTATATAGAAAGAAGATAAGAGGCAGAGAATTTGTTCAAAAGGTACTTGGAAAATGAAAATATGATCCACTATTTATAGGATACAAGGTTCAACGGTTCTCTCAGCGCGGTTCATTAAATAGACTTGCAGTTCCATATAACTAAGGAACCGCACACCTATATAACGAACTGTGGCTCATAAAGTCCCCTCCTTTTTGTCCTGTAGTGGGGAAATTCCATATGGGGTAGTTTATGCCCACAAGGGATATTCCTAGGACATTTAGAATATGTCAAATTCAAATTTTTATTTTCTATTTTAATAAAACATTTTATTCAATATAAAGTATTATTAAAATCTTTTGTCACATTTGTATAAATGTGAGTTTTGAAGTTAGTCACTTTTTATGATCACTAAACATGATTAAGATATGTTTGTGTAAGACTTAATTTATTATTACCTTGATGATAGTGTTTGTTGAATAATTCGTCTTACGGTTATCTTTGAGGATAAATGTTTTTACACTTTGTCGTGATCAAAACTAAGAAAGATTAGTTAACACTAATAATGTTTTTAGGCATTGGTTGCATTACCAAAATCCCCCTTTTTTATTACGACAAACTATAAACTCATTTATATAAAAACAAAAAAATTCGAATTATTAACGAGTTTATCACTATCATTTCTTTCCTTTTGTAGAAGCAAAAAGGTTAGCACAACTCTTTGAAGAATAGAAGAAACATAATTTGCTAGTAGCTCCCCATTGGTGCTTACTACCCCTTGCTTGGGGCACTAAGTGATTGAGCTAGGGTGACAAACTTCATACAAAGGTTAGTAGAAAGAGAAGAAACACCAATGCATATGCATTCGTCATTACTTACTAAGTAACTTGAGAGGTAGGAGAAAAGAAATATCAAATTAGAAGTAAGTATTTGCTAAGTATGTTCAAAGAGAGTATTTTGACAAGCTCAATTCAAAGTTGGTAGAATAAAGATAGAAAATAAATATCCATACCAATTGTAGTTAGAGTAAAATATGTCAAAAGGTTAAAAACTTAGAATTGTTGGAATCACCCAAACCCATTGTACATTTTAACCGCAATCAACTCTCAACAATATGTGTGATAAAAAATTAGCAAAACAAGAAATAACACACATATCAATCATATTACAAAAATATAAAAAAGCATACAAGAATAATATTCATATACAAAATATGAATATTAAAACAACAAATATGAAAAAAACAAAATAAGCATAACAACTATTCTAGTAGAGATAGTCCTCCAAGATTGCTTAGGTTTTTATTTTAGACTCAAATGATTAGAACACAAAAGGTGTTTTAATCGGAAAAGAAAGACGAAGGTGCATCTTTCGGAGATTTGCCCACGAGAACAAATACTCGAAGAGGAGGTCGAGTGAAAAGAAATTCAAGAAAATTCAACTTGTCATAGACATTAGTAAGTTTAATTTGTTGAAATGGACAACACGCACACGAACTTCCATGATACAAAATGAAGTCGTTTGATGATGGAGGTCCATCATAATAAGAAGGTGGTGGAGGAGAAGGAGAATGTGTATAAGAGAGGTTTTCACAATGCCTAGTGATGTTAGGAAAAGAAGAGAGGTCATTGAGTTGAGGTGTGTTGAAAGGTTTAGGTGACGGTAGAAGAGCTTCCCTTTCTCTGGTAATTGGATTGATTGAGTAAGTCTCATTACAATACTCAATTGGAGAGAAAGAAGAAGTCTTACAAGGTTTTGGAGAAGAGGGATCATGATGATCCTTGTTCTTCTTGATCTAGACGGGTCTAGCCGAGATTTTCGGTTTCTTATAAAGCTTAGAAGAAGAAGCTTTAGGTTTAGAAGGTTGTGACAAGGATATGTCAAGGTTAAGTTTAGAAGAAGAAGATATTGTGAGGGATGAGAAGAGAGAACTCCCAAAACAAGAGGATTTAAAGAAAATAGACAAAGAAAAAAATAAAAAGAAAACCAAAAAGGTTCAAGGAATGTTTAGCCCAAATAGGCAAACAAAAAATCTTGAAAAAGACTGAGGTCAAAGAAGAAATACCAAAAAGTAGCTTACTGTCCACGGTTCTCTAAAGGAACATGCGGTTCAAAAAATATATTGAGCCACACGGCTTTATTGACCGCCTACAATGGACAAGAAAATCCGATTTTTGAAAAAAAAGAACTTGGGTGTTGTTTTGGTGTGCACAATAGGTTCTTTTTATAGGTTGCACACGCTGGAGGAAGAAGAACGTCGGTGGAGGAAGAAGGGGTAGGGTTGCAGGCACTAATTGTGGGCTTTTTATACATAGAGTAGTGTTTTGTTGGGCCAAGCCGAACATTTTTTAACTACTTTTTTTTTCAATATTGTTAAAGATATATACTAGTATATAAACTAAGTGTTTTTTTTACATGTTTGTTTTGTTGTTATAATTATTTTTAAATATAACTTATATTTAATTATAAATAAAATGATTCGTTTGTTTAATGAATGAGATTATTGTTGAGGGGGTTTTATGAAAATAACGAGGTGAGCGGTGTTGGTTGGTGTTATGATTAGAGCATTTGATGTTATTCTCATGTGACTGTATTGTTTAGCTGACGTGGTGTTGGTTTGATGTTACGACACCTAACCCTCTTAGTCGGGTACAATCCAGTTTTTCAGTCAAATCTTATCCGCGATCTATTATACTTAGCCACAAAAAATCCCTAAAACTTGCCTACTTTTAACCTTAGACCAATGTTCCAGATAACATGAGGCGTGACGTGACGACATGGCCAAGCCTCACGCCTTTGCTAGCCATGGCGAGTCATGACATTATTAAAACGTAAATTAAAGCGTCACAAAATATGAAAAATATATAAAACTATATGTTTATAATTATATTAAAAATATATTGAGGGCATAAAAGTGTAATATATAAGAAATAAAGGTAAGCGACTATTTTTTGAAAGTATTTTTTTACATAAAAAATACATTTTTATCGAAATTGAATTTAAAAAAGCTTTTGCGCATCTCGTTTTATCGAGACTTATTATATTTTTTCACTTATCGTCGTGCTTCAAACCTTAAGCTCAAACCTTGGTATATTACGCGACGTGAAGGTCAAGCCTAACGTTTTTACAAATCGTTTTGTACAACCTTACTTAGGACGGTGTCAGTAACATGTATGAGTAACATCCTCCTTTAACAATAACGGTTGAGCATGCCAGACCCAAAATGGACTAAGACTGAAAAATCAAACCAATATGAACTGGTCTTTGGTCTAGGGTTTTAGACCATTTCGGTTCTCGATCCGGTCCAGTTCGGTTTGATCTTACCAAAAATTTTATCAATTATATCTAACAGGATCAAACCGAACAAAGATTAAACCGGACTGAACTAGACTATTTCTTTTCAGTCAAAATTTTGAACCATTTAAATCCTCTATCCGGTCCTTCTTCTGCTCAGCCCCAATCATAAATTTCGATTAACCGACCTATCAACAACCGATCTATTCTCATGTGACCTATATGACATGACATGGATTCAGTTATTTATTTTGATGTTTTGGTTATTTGGTTTGCTTTATTGATGATAAGAGTTGATTAGTGGTACATTTTCTTTTTGTTTAAGGAAATGAAAATGGTGGCTTGAGCTTTATTTGATCTGAATGAAATCAAAGTGAGAGTGTGTTATGCGTGTGTTTGTATTTGTTGTGTGTGTGTGCATGTGATGGAAATGAGAGTGAGAGGGTAAGTGTATGAATACAGATATGAGTCGTCATTGTGCATGATGTAGGGGACCAATTTGATCGCCCATTAAAAGAAAAGGGGAAAGGATGTACTAGGCTAGGAGGAACTTGCATGTGGGAATTCAAATTTCGAATTTTTGTATACATATAGCTCGGTGGTAAGGTGTTTGTGGTATCCTAGGCATGACAAAGGCTATATATTTGGTGAAACATTTATTTTATTTGTGATATGGACATTTATGTGATATTGTCTAGTACAACAAAAAGAAATGTAACTATGAAGTGTTGTGAATGGTAGGCGGAAGGTCGCATATTCTGTGGTCATGAAGGCCATTAACGACGATATAATTTATAAAAAATAATCTTTTGAACACGGTCGCACGCGTCATATAAGTATAATTTATGACACTGTAGTTACGTAAATCGCGCGGTACGTAAATAACTCATTTATAATAACGAATTGTGTAAATAATTATTCGCACAATTAAGTAGACAACAGTTAAGTTGCACATAGCTCGCGCAACACGACATAGATAAATCCTACACAGATTATGCACACGTATTGGAATTAAATTTCAGATACGTTAAAATATTGATCGTAAATCATTACGCAACCAATAGTGACACACTCGCAGTGTTCACAGCAACACAGATTGAGCATAGTCAAAACATAATACTCGTCAGCAGACGTTATTTCACGAGACAAGGGAACGCTTCCCAGTTTAATAGCAATTTAGCACATAGTTGACTAAATAAAAGTTTAGGGGGCAAAATTATAAGTTTAGAAAGTTTGAAAATTACCGTGTGTTACAAAAATTACATAAAAAGGCATTTATAACATTTTTCATAAATATGAGCCACATATCTCTCACAACTACATGATACATATATATGTTTTTTTATAATAATAAACTACCTTAAATTCGAACCTTATATCAATAAGAAGATTAACTATAATGAGAAAGATGAGAAGAAAATCAACCAATAATTTCAGATGCACCTACAAAGTCATATTCATCTCCCCTTAAATTTCTCATCCTTGTCTGAAATATGTGGCTAGAAATAACTTCTTACTCTTCTCATTTTAATTTTACTTTTTATTAGATCCATCGTTAAATTTATTGTATACATTATTTTATAAACTTTTTTAAACCTGAACCAAAATCAGAATTCAAATCCTAAACCTAAACCCACCTACAAACCAAATAGACTCTTATTGGAATTTATAAGTGGGTTTATGATCTATTTGGTTTTAGACTTATATTTATAAGATAACCTTTTTGTTGAGTTTTTTTTCAAAACTCCTAGACTTATATAAACTTATTACGACATTATAAACTTATGTGAGAAAAACAAAACATCCAAAATAAGCTTGTGAAACCAATGTTTTGAAACCTGGTTCGACCAGATCGGTTCCGAAAAAAAAAAGTCAAAATTAACCGGTTCTTTGAATAGCTGAAACCCAACTCGAACCGGGTTGACCCAAAGACCCGATGATTTTACCAGGTCGATCACTGACCCTGTTTTCAAAACATTTTGTGAAACATAAGCAAAAGGTAAATAAGGGTCCGTTTGGTTTTCAGGTTTACGATGGGTTTAGTATTATATACTTCAAATCAATTGTTTTGTTACCCTTTTGAAAAATAGGTTTAGGATGGTAAGTAATATTTTAGGGGTTTATGAAAGTAAGGGGTATCGGACCATTTCGGTCCTCGGTCCTCGGTCCGGTCCGGTCTTGGCCGGTCCGGTCCGATCCTGGACCGATGCTCAGCCCTACTTTTTACTACATTCATAATAATAATTTTACTCTTAAGTAATTAATTTAAATTTTTTAAAAGTTTGTAATAATAATATTTTCAATTAAAAGGTTATTTGATAAAACATCTCTATCTATTTTGAGTAGTAAATAAATAAATTTGAACATAATCAAATAGAAACATATTTTATAATTCTAATTTAGTTTTATACCAAATTTAACCAACATCATATATCTAACTATAACTTCATTTTTATCACGTAACAAGTCAAGTACTACATATTAGACTATTGGAGTGCTTCATTTTTAGCTTTAAAAATTGACTCAAAAGCTTAAACATAACAACGTACACTCCAACATAAAGGTAACAGATGAGTAGAGAAACGGAACGTTTTATTGGGTAATACAAAAGTGGTATTCCTTTCGTCCCTAAATAAATGTTCACTTCGACTTTTTACGGTTTTTCTTGTGCAACTTTAACTTTAAATATTATTTTTGTCTTATATAATACTTGATAAAAATTATATTAATGAAAAATTTATTTAAAACCTAATCCATCCATATATTTTGCATCAAGTATATATAACATAAACGTAAATATTTAAGGTCAAAGTTGAACAAGAAAGACCGGAAAAAGTCAAAATGGACATTTATTTAAAGACGGATGGAGTATCTATTATTTAAAAATGAAAATACAAAACAAACGCATTTGACCCAGGCGGGTTTATAAAACCAGGTCGATCCGGGTCATAAAAAACCCGCCGGTTTAATCCGGTACGAAAACTTTCAAAAACCCGTTCAAGTCCGGTCTGATCTTCTAGCTGGTTTAGGGTTGAACCGGGTCAACCAGCCAGATCAACCCGGTTTTTAAAACATTTCTTTCTTTCACTACACCCCTAACCTCATTTTGGCTGCAGTTATCGGAAAGTTAACAAATTCCTAGCCTGTGTATCTTCTGTCTTTTGTGGTTTCATAATTTCAGTTCCCATTGGTCTTGCTAAGGCTATGTATACTTGGTCTAACATAGGCCTCAGTTTTAAAATACGTTGGGGTTTCAGTTTCCAAGATTCTATTGCACGTCACGATACCAAAGACAGGTGTTTTAGGACACATTCCAGTGACTCATATTTACCAAAATGTGTATAGATACAGAGAAGCAAAACGCTGTCAGTGTCGAGCACCTATCTACTTTGCCAATTCTACTTATCGACGAGTATGGTATATGACTCCTAATGCACAGAGATGTGCAAGTTGCAAACGTGTTTCATTCCTGTCGGAAAGTGGACTGATTGTTGCAGGATATTGAGATGAATAAGAGAAGAGGAGCGACTAGCAGACAAAAATAGCAGTTCTCCAAAATGTGTTCATTCACATGAGTACATGACTGGTAAGTTTAGATCATAAATCTAAAGCTTGCTACTTCATAAACACTAATAGATCTTAAGTTCTTTACCAATCAGACAACAATTAGAATCGCCAAAAAAGCCATCACGAGTCGGGTTCTGTGCGTTCAAAGATGAGTTTTGCTGAAGGTGCTGCACGTGGAAACCGCAGTTGTAACAAATCTCTGAGCAACTCATTTTCTTCCTCAACAGAAACACTTTCACAAAGCTCTATTTGTGCTTGCTCTAGCATTGGTGACTTAGCCAATATGAGTTTCAGAAAGTCTATCTCACGATCTTGGTTAGTGAAATACTTCATGCAAAAGACCTCGAGATTGTCCAATGTGAAGCCAGAGTAGTCATGAATATCAGGAAAGTTTCTGGAAATTTGTGTAGTATCCGATTTGTCATACCCCTGATTATAAAATTGTAATAGTGTAAGTTAACTATAAAGTAATAATTACCATACGTATAGCATCATTTACCGTAAGACAAATTTCCTTTAGATTTGGGGAGCTTCTTATCAAACAAAGGGCAGATGAAACTTCATGTTCGTCCTCATAGCACACTCCTAATCTAAGACGATAGAGTTGATCTAGCGAAGTTGGAAGCTTATCTGGCATACCACCTGCAGACAAGTGCTTTAACCGAATTCAAAACCAAGATCAGTAAATACCATATCCTTAAATGTTACATGAGATGTAATATATAGCTTAAAACTTACCTTCATATATGGATCTTCGATTTCCAGAAACTTAATCGAAGGCACACATTGTAATAACTCAACAAATGTTAACTTGTTTCCAGTAGCAGAGTATCGAGAACCCTCACCCATCTGCACTTACATACACTTGCATACTTTAGGACTTCGAAATTTTTTACTTAATAGGCTTTATAAGTCGTTAAATGAACCTTACCAAATTGAGATAGCTAACTTGCGGGCAATTGGAGAGGAAACGTTGAAGTGCTTCGGAAGTAATGTCAACATTTACAAAACGCACGCCGAATAACTTACTAAACCCGTCAAATTTTATCGGAGGGCTGAAAAGACAATTAAACAGCGTCATGCCTTCTACTCCTTGCAATGAATAGAACGAAGAAGGTAACTTGTAGCAGTGTTTTTTATCTGATGGTCCCGAGAAATAGAATTCTTCCACATGGTGGTATCTTGAAAGATAAGATATTATCTCGTCAAACTCTGAATCCACATCAAGCTCACCAACATCAATTATGATATCAAGTATTGAACCCGTGTGCATTAACAAAACATGTAAAATGGCGGTCGCAAGCTTATATTTCTTCAATTGTTGGCAGTTAGATGGAACTGTAATCATTTCGTCGTTAAAATCGAGTTTGGTCATGCTCTTCCAGCCGGACCTCCATTTACTTGACAAAATGCTAGTTCTAATAGCATCTCGTATAGGCATAAGATGTAAGATATGTGCAATTATGTCTTGAGGAAGACTGCTGATTCTATCCGAAGTTAGGCGGCATTGAGCTTTCTTCTTTTTCCTTCGGGGTGCCATTCTAATAAGCTTAAAAAACATAATACCTGGCAGCAACAAACAAAACCCTCGGTACATTTCTTCTTGGCCACACTTAAGGTGCGTGCTTTATGGTGTTTTGTTTGTATATACATATAGGGTTTGATTTGGGTACACGTTGATCTGGTCCGTATTTAATTAGTGCAAGAGTGGCCAAACAGTCAAATGGAGTAAGAAATAGAGAGCAAGGAGTGTGTAAGTAGCCAAGTTAGGCCCGGTACATATGAAACTAATTTTTTTCTCGTTTAAACTGACTACATGACAGTAGAGGGTGTTTGTCTCGGCTTATGGCTTATTTGGTATTGGGACTTATGCTTCATAAGCTCGCTTTTTGTGGCTTATTCTCAAACTTTTCGGCTTATATAAGTTTATTAAGCCGAAAAGGTTCAAAATAAGCCGCATATAATGGGTTTATGGACATAAACCGAAAACCAAACAAGCCATAAGCCAGAAAAAACACCCCTTAAAACTATTTTTCACAATGAAAAAACAAGGGCTAAGCAAAAACAGGGGTAGTACTCTTACAAAATGATGCTTTGACCCGCTAATGTTATGGATTGATGGACAAGAGCATATGAAACCAGATTGACATAAGAAACAAGTATTCAAGAAAATTTTTAACAGCAAATAAATTAACTTGGGGGTGTTTGTTTGGGCTTATATAGCCGGCTTATGGCTTATTATTTGGTTTTGAGCTTCTGTATGATAAGCTCACTTTTTGTGGCTTCTTTTGATACATTTCGGCTTATATAAGTTGATTGAAAAGTTTGAAAAAAAGGGAGAAAAAGTGAGGTTATGAAACATAAGCCGAAAACCAAATAAGCCATAAGGCGGCTATATAAGCTGAAAGAAACACTAGCCACTAACATGGCATTTGTAACAGATCTAAGTTCACCCACATTCACAAACCCAAAAGAATTTTCTAACAGCAGATTCACACAAGTTAACAGAAAACCCCGGCCATATGAGGGAGGGTCTGTCTGGAATGTTTAATTAGCTTAAAAATAATCACACAAAAAAGCAAAAACTTAATAAGCAGTTTAAAATAAGCTAACCCAAACACATTTGCAATCCAACGAGCCCTATTAAAATAAAATTCCTTAAAGAAACAAATTGATTTCATGATAAAAAAATTAAAATTGATGTTGTTTTTCATTCACACATTTCATCAAACATGTGGTGTCCAACTTTAAAAAGCACTTTGTCTAATTTGTTCAATATATGATCATTATTATATACTTTGAATAAAGTTTTATAAGAATGTTAAAAGAAACCTGATGAGAGTATGGATGGCGGTGTGACCGTTTACATCGGAGAAGAAGTTACTAGCGTGCTACCACGGTGTGGTGGTGGTCGGAGTGATTTGATTGTAGTGTGTGTGTGTGTTTGACCAGGTTCGGGGGTTTTGCCACTTATAATTTATAATTTACTATACTATTACCCGCGCATAGCAGCGAAATTATCTAAAGACATATCCGCGTATAGCAGCGGAATTATCTAAAGACATATGATATGCTAATTGATTCGATGGTCGAACTCGTGACCTAATAATTGTCTAGTGATAGATAGTTAATGATTTATTAATTGACCCGATGGTCAAATCGATAACCCGGTGACTCGTCCGGGTTGAACGGATAGGCGAGCGCGTTCCTATTTACTCGATCGGTTTGACTCGGTGGTCGAACCCGTGTCCCGGTGGTTGAACCCGTGACCCGGTGACTCGATAGGATTGACCCGGTGGTCGAAGCTAGTGACCCGGTGGCTTGACAGGATTGACCCGGTTGTCGAACCCATTACCCGGTGACTCGATCGGGTTAACCCGATGGTCGAACCCGTGACTCGAAAAGATTGGCCCGATGGCCGAACCCCTTACCCGGTGACTCAATCGGGTTGGTCCGATGGTCGATCCGTGACCCGATGACTCGACTGGGTTGACCCGTTGGTGGAACCCGTGACCAAGTTACTCGACCGAATTAATCCGGTTGTGGAACCCGTGACCCGGTAACTTATGCAATTGTTTATGGTTTAATTTTTCAACATTTCATATTTTATCCAACTTATGTGCATTTAAACTTTCAACAATTCAATAATTAATATTCAACTTCTATGCATTTAATTTTTCAACAATTCCATAATTAAGTCATTTTTCAACATTCAAGGTTTTAGGGTTTTTCCTTTACTAGACGAACACCCGTGCATAGCAACGGAATTTCTAGCGGCAAACATTTATAAATATGTCATGTTATGCGTGTAACGTTTAAACATAGAATATGCAAATATCAATATGTAATTGCAAAATGTTGCAACATGCTATAATTTAACGCGAACAATAATTCTTAACATATATCGGGAAAACGAAGGGTAAGTTTTATTGGGATGTTTTGGTTAAGTGTTTTGTTTAACCAAAGTATCATAATAACTAATACACGGGTTTTCGTCTATATATGTCTAATAAATATAATAAGTGCTAATTTATAAATATAAAATAACAAATTTTGAAAACTCATTTTAATGCGGCCCTTTTGTCGCTTAAGAACATTTTAATACGCTTGAAGAACATAGTTTGGGAATATAATCTAAAACTCACGTAAATATGATTATTATTGTTACAAATAAAATTGTTACTTATAAATTGCAAAACAACACTTGAATAGAGTGAACATACACGTCATTTACTCTTTTTTTGTACAATTCTTTTATGAGCTTACATTTGATGAGAAAAATGTCATCTTAGGAAAAATCCATCAACCTAACGCCGAACTACAACCTCTCGATATTATATAGAGATTCGTATTACGTGACTTGTCCAAGCATAGATGATAGATATGACCATATATATTGTAATGTTTGTTTGGTGAAAGTCCCTTTCCTTCTATTTGATTATTAGTTATTTAAAAGAGTGTTTAGATAAACTCATATTTATGTTACCAGTAAAATTTATGAGGTAAAAAATGATGATTATGTGCCAAAAGTTACTTTCTTTTCTTGCCCAAAACTTGTCTAACTACCTGTTACCTGTTGATGTGCAGGGTTAAATAACCAATTGAGGAGTAACTGTAAATATATTTAAATGAAACAAGTTATACTAACTAACGATAGCTCATTTGAGGTTTGATGAAAGAAAACACTATCATAATAAAATCAAACAAATTAGTTTAGCTCAGATACTTCCATTGTTTTCTTGTAGCAGTTTCACTCCAAAATCGATATGAGCCCCTGCACGTTGTGATCTCGTCCTGCTCTTCATCACTATTCTCATCACTTGATATGACTATATAATGTCATCCCAATTCCGGTTAGGCAGATTAGTATTGTGAAATAGATTATGATGTGTAGAAGGGGGATGAAGCTGAAAAAAATACAATACAAGTTGTTAACATTCTCGTGCAAACCAACTTGTTATAACATTAATCAATTATCTTTTACATTAATGATTGGAGAACAAACCTCAATAGAGTCATCAGCATTCTTTACATTCTTTATTGTCATTTGTTTTTCTTGTTTCCGTTTTCTCGGTATTTTTGCAATGAACACGATTTTGATTTTGGGTTTGGTTTTGCTATGAATGCAATGAACACGAAGGTCGTTTATATAGGCATATTGGTTGTTTTGATATGTGATTTGATTTTCTTTATGATTTGGTATATTTTCATAAGTGATATGAAAAGCATACATTTTCCTTAAATAAATCATACACCAGCTACATATATTTTTAAGTATTCAACTTTGCTAATTATTTGTTTCTTAAGTTATACAGCTCATGATGTGAAATATACGTGTTTTTTTCTTCATGGTTTCTATAAATGCTAACTTTTTCCTTCAACATTTCCATTTGCATGCAATAGGTAACTGTCAAACCTTTTTGTTACACAAAATCATTTCATGCAATGTCAAACCTTCCTATGATATCAATGTTTCAGTTTGTGCATGCCTTATTTTTGATAGTGTTTGAAATACTACTTGTATATGGTTCCTTACCTAAGAAGCTTTGTTGAATTTTTTCAACTTTCAACAAATGAGATGGCTCCTTTATAGATAGTATAGATAAGTAGTAGAGATATAAGTAATGTGGGTTTTTATGGTTTTTGTTTCAAAAAGTTAGTATTTTCGATTATAACAATGCATATATTTAGTGTAAACATACAAGTTACTGAGAATATTAATAATAATATGCACTAACCCTTATAACACACGTTAAATTATCGATGTGCCATTTTTCGGTTTTATATAACTAGTGTGCGGTGCGTTGCGGATTTTGTGGTGCGGTTTTACGGGCAAAACCGCAACCGCACCGCATTTTGTGGTTTTGCTTTTTCTTAAAACCGATCCACCGGTTTTTGTTGCGGTGCGGTTTTTGTGGTGCGGTTTTAGCGGTTTTGCGTTTTGCGGTTTGCGGTACGATTTGTAATCACCTCTACTGTTTGGTACGTGAAATGAATGAGAATGGGATGTTCGCACATTCAGCCCCTCTACTTTTTATTATATTTCAATTTCGACCCCTCCGCTTTGATATGTTGTAAAACCGACCACTTAGTTTGTTTTCTAGGTTTTCTCTCAACATTAAGTTTTCTCTATAACCCAATCCCTATATAACAGCAGGGATCATTCCCTGTAGTTTACAGCATAGATGATTTCCCCTTGTTTTTATGGTTTACCCATTCGTCTTTATGTCAAACTATTTACATTGCTCATTCTTAAATCTGAAAGTTGTATCTCGAACGGTTTTCATTCTAAAAAATATGGACTATTTATGTAACAAATTTCTACCAAATTATTTACACAATCGGTCCCTATTTTTCAGAATAGGGACCGTGAGAGTTACAACTTTCAAATTTAGGGACGACGTGTGTAAATAATTTGACTTAGGGACGAAACTTGTTATTTCGGTTGAACCATAAGGACGAAACATGTAATTTATTCTATGTTCAATCTCAAACAATATGCTCATTCTAGCTAGGATGTTGGTCGATCCGGTTCGGTTATCGAATTGTTTAGTTTATTCGCCATTTTTAGTTCGGTTAGCATAAAAACATTCAAGCTTAAAAAGGACTTATATTTAGATTAAGATAGGTTTTTAACGTATTTTTAAATATAAATATATAAGAAAGCTTATATCTTTACATGAATTTAGTTTTGGTTCGGTTTGGTTGTTATTTTGTCAAAAACCATCTCCAGAACGGAAACCAAATATATAATTTGATTTGGTTTCGATTTTGAGTTTATTCGGTTATAACCCGAACAATCCCCTCATCTATTTTTTTAGTGTGTTTATTGTCCGGGCCAAGAAAAATATGAGCCCACAAGAAACATAACCCATTATAAAAAGAAAATCCAATTACAAAAATAACCCATAAAAAACCTCTTTAGTTGGGCTTTTAACCTTATTTATATGCAATTATTTTTATTTTGTTTTTCATTGTTTGAAACATCCTTGTCAAACCAGTTGGATTTTTTTTTCTCTGGTCCTGTTGTACTGAATACAATCATTAGAGACAAAGATGAAGAGTCAACCCCTTTTCATTTTGGCTCCACAGCTGCCACATCAGCGCTACATCATCACAACAAATACTAACAAAAATACCCGCTCACTTACAACACTATCAACCCCTCTTCACTTGGGCCCCGACACTATCTTCTTTTTCTTTTTTCATTTTCACACAAATTAAAATTTATTTCATTCAAATAAAACACTACAAATACGGAAATAAAAATTACAAATACGAAAACAAAAAATACGATACGAAAAAAAAATACGATAATTTAAAAACACGACAATTAAAATAAACTACTCATTTTGGGTTGATTACGCTCCCAAATATGGTCAATAAGACACCGTTGAAGCCTTTTATGTGTCGGCTTATCACGAAGTTCTTTTTGTTGTCTTTGACGGGTTGGACAACGCTCGACCCATGACCTTAATATATTCGGTTGTGGACAAACATACATTTTTGCAGATTCAGATATCGCATACCCTTGATTTTTCAATATCATGTTATGCAATATGATGCACGTGTACATGATTCTACGTAACTTGTTGACAGTAAGTTGACGCGCCGGCTGAGCAATAATACGCCATCTTCCTTGTAGGATACCAAATTCCCTTTCAATATCTTTTCGTGCACCTTATTGATGGCGTTTGAACAGAGCTGTTTTTTCATCGCGTGCAATACTGAATGATTTAACAAAAACTGACCATTATGGGTAAATCCTGTCTGCAAGGTAGTACCCTCTATGAAAAGTATGCCCGTTTACAACATACGGGGCCTCGGGTTCGTTTCCATCCAAAAGGTCATCAAATAAAGGTGAATGATGGAGAACGGTAATATCATTATTCCCACTTGAAACCCCAAAAAATGCATGCCAAATCCACAAATCGTATGATGCAGTAGCCTCTAGTATTATGGTTGGGTATTTTATATCCCTCTACCAAATTGGCCGTGCCATTTTCTTGGACAATTGATCCATTCCCAATGCATACAATCTATACTACCAAGCATCCCGTGAAACCCATGAATCATATTATGAGCGGCATATGGGTTTTTAATGTCAACTAGTGTGGGTTTTTTTTTAATTCGGGTTGAAACAAATCCATTACACACATCATAAAGTAATCAAGACAATCGCGTACGCATTGTGCACCCATTTGCAAGATATCTTGTCCCTTCTCCATTTACCATTTTTTAATGGTGGAAATAGCTCCTAGCCTGTTGGTGTTCTATCTTAACCTGATGATATGACAGGTATTTAGATATGAACTTAACTACATCTTGTTTCATAGAAACTTGATGCATAGAAGTTTGGAACACCATGAGTATTTGTAAACTAGACTTCTCTTAGCTTAGGATCCTCTGGAACACATAATTTACTGTAAGATTCTCTCCTTTGCGCATAAGCTGAGTGATGGTAATATTAACCGTGAGAATCGATGTGATTCAGCGTGTCACTTTAATCAACCAGAATTTGTACCAGAAAAATTTTAGGGTGAAATTTCTTCTGTCGTAGAGTTTGTAACATAGTGCGAATATGGTCTTCGTACCCTTCTCTAGACTTAGAGAAGACCAGGTTGTCAGCGATGAATACAATAAGAATTTGTTTATAGTTTCATGGGGAAACTTCATCCATCAAGTACATAGATGTTGTTGGAGCATTCGTGAGACCAGAACAAAATCATGAATTTAGCCTGACCAAATCGTGCACGAATAGCAGTCATGGAAATGTCATGCTCTTTCATTCGCCACTGTTGGCAACATGATCGTAGTTCATCTTTGAAAAGTGCTTAGCACCCTGTAGTCGATCGGACACATCGTTATACGTGGAGGAGGATAACGGTTATGAATGGTGATCTGTTTAAATCGATGATAGTCGACAAATAATCTCATGTTACCGTCCTTCTCCTTAATAACAGAAACGGTATACACCATGGTGATACACATGGCGAATGAGCTTCTTCAAACATCTCGTGCAGCTGATCCTTCAACATGTTCGATGTTAAGTTTCATCTTGTGGATAGAAAGTACCCTCGGAGGTCTTTCTGGAATATATCAGTAAAATCTGAAATGATCGGCTGATTATGAATAAAAGGAACTTCAGAAGTTGTGTCATAACCGATAGTTGGAAAATCTTTGCAGTCATGGGATGACATCCACGTGCTTGTAAAGCATAAATAATTTGTACAGATTTTCCTGATGGAAAACCATATTGAATGTAGTCAGGAGCCTGAACATCGTTGTACATAATCTGATATGAATGGTGACCAATCGTAGTGTGGTGTGTTGTTCGTAGTATATAATCAGAGTCATATCTAACTCGTATCTGTCCGAGGTAAGTGCGTTAGCAGATTGGATCTTATCATTGGACTGAAGGAAAACCTCCGTACACATGGGTGATACCAATGGCGTCCTTTATGGTCATGGATATATGAAATATGTGATCAAGAAATGAAAATGCCATGTCGATACAGGAAGTAAATGTGGCAGATTTCACTAAATGTGTTCCACCTGTCTCACACAGAACGAACACCACATGTCCAAACGTGAATAATATGCCAGTGATGGTACTGGAATTCTTTTGGCCTGATTTAATACATGGCACAAGAGAATGGGTATACCCCTTGATGGTACTTTGGATTACTTAGGGCTGTTTCAGAAGATAGGCGTGAGTCATGTGTCTTGACTCGTGTCTTGAGAAAATATGCTTATGACATGTGTCTTGACTGATGTCTTGACATGTGTCTTCAGAAAATATACGTGAGACATGTGTCTCGAGGTGTGAAATGAATAAAATTGAAAATCTTAGGTTTTGCCAGAATTGGCGGATCGGTTGGACTGCTGACCCTTTGTATTTCTGATCACGTCCGTTACCTGAGTTTTTATCGTTATTGCCAGAGTATTCGTTGTCACGGTAGTTGTTACTGCCTCTTTGTCTGTTAGTTCCATGACAGTCATTATTATGATTGTGATTCATGTAACCTTCCAGCTGAGTGTCGGCTGGTACCGATTCTCACTCATATGCTGGAAAAGACAACTAGACAGCGTCTGACATATAACTGAGGGGATAAAGACATAGAATGAAATGGTAACTTCTGGTGGATGAAGTATAATTATAGTCTGGTTGCTCCGATATATCGCCTTCGTCCTGGTTTTGTAGAATCTCCAAGCTGCGAGCCACGTCATCTCTTGGACAACATTGGTAAGTGGGAAAAACATATGAGAAAGTAGAGAATCGATTTTTACTACACATGGAGTGCGGTGACTGGAATACATCTAGAATGTGGTACGGGAAGTACACATGGAATACGGTACGTGGAGTACACATGAAATTCATTTGAGATGATTGATACGGGTGTCAACCATCTGATATGGTCAAAGGAAGGTAAAAGATCAAATGGTTAAAACCAAACTGAACAGTACAACGTAATAGCCCAACTAATCTAGCGTAGACATAGTTCCAGTTGCGTAAGAAGCACAAAAGCATGATTACGGGATCGAATGATGGCCAACATGAAAACTTTGTTAGTGCAAACATTACGATGCTTTGTCGATATAATCTCTTTGAGTTTTGTTGATGACAAACGTATAATTCGCAATACATTATGTAAAATGTTAAGGTACTCGTAATCACTCAATAATACATTTGTATACTTCTCTCGACACCTCCAAGACCGCATTCGGCATGAATCACTCAAGGTATGTACAAACATGTCATTAACCTAACTAAGTGATCAAGGATTAATATTTTCTTAAAACTCACATTTTAATCAAATGTGACAAAAGATTTTAATTAACTTTATTTTTAAGAAAATGTTTTATTAAAAAGAAAATGGAAATTTGAATTTGGCATATTCCATATGCCAAAGGAATATCCTTTGAGGGTATAAACTACCCCAGATGGCATATCCCCACTAAAGGACAAATTTGCACGGACTCCGACGCGGAGGTTCCTTAAAGGAACCCGCGGTTCCTTATTGATAAGGTACCGCGGGTAGAGATAAGGAACCGCGGGTGTTTTGGACCGTTGCAATGTTGTCCTATAAATAGTGGATCATTTCCAGGTTTTCTTTGAACCCTTTTTGCACAGTTTCTTTCAAAAACCATCTTAGATCCTTGATTAGTTAGTTTTGATTAATCTTGTTTAAGATGTGATTCAATCTTCAATCTCCTCATCCTCTCAAGTGCAAAGAGAAGAACACTATCATTACCATGATGTGTTGGGTTCACTACATGATGAAGATCTTTCCTTCTATAGATCTAAGTTATGTTTTTAGTCTTCCTACTATGTATATGTAGAAGATCCAAGTGTTGGGTACACTTGGATGTGTTTGTAAGGGTAGAATATCCAAGTGATGGGTATCCTTAGATTAGGTGTTAGTTGTGTAGATCCAAGTCTTGTTAGTATTTGGATATAGTGTTAGAGTTATAGATCTAAGTGTTGTGTGCTTAGATCTATATGGTTTATGTGTTTAGGCCATAAAACACAAGGTTTGTTATGTTGGGCCATAAAACATAACTAGTGGGTAGATTAGGTTGTGTCTTGGTAGTTCTCACTAAACTCTAAAGTGATGTGGTTGTGTCTAGGTAGTTCTCACTAAACTATAAAGTGATGTGGTTGTGTCTTGTGAGTTCTCACTAAACTTTAAAGTGATTAGTAGTTGTGTTGTATGAAGTTCTCACTTAGCTTCAAAGTGAAGAGTCGTGAAGATTGGTTCTAGCTTTCGATTAGAACTCGACATCTAGCCTTGTTTCGTTATATGGTGAAGTGGGCGACGTTGTGTAGATTGGTCCTACCTAAGATTAGGACTCGACTTTTAGCTTAGAGTCGGAAATTGGATAAGCGACGTTGTGTATGGTTTCTCCACCTTAAGGAGTTTGTTGACTAGTGAAGTAACTCTCGAGTAAGGTGTACTCGAGGAGTGGAGTAGGGCGAAGAGGAGCTTCGTGACCGAACCACTATAAATCATCGTGTCGGTACTTTCATTTACATTTATGTCTTTACCTTTTTAGATATATTTATAGTTGCATACTTGTTGTTGTGTGTTGTGTGCATCTCATAATCTAAACATCTAAGTTGCGGAAAAGCTAAGGCTTAGTACATGTGTGGTTCATGATTAGATTATGGTCAAGTGTACATCACTTAGTCTAAACATCCTAGTTGCGGAAAATCTTATGCTTAGTACGTGTGTGCTTAGTGTTTAGACTATTGCTTGATGTACTTTTGATTTGATGTGTTTGTGTGTTTACTTACTTGTAGTATTTATCTTTCAATCAAACACATCTCATATCTAGTCAAGCTTGATCGATAATTTGATAGAAAGGATTGTTGATGCTTAACATGTAACAAATGGCATCGTCCATTGTCGGCGGTTCCATAAGTGGACCGGCGGTTCTTTATTGATAAGGAACCGCGGGTAGACATAAGGAACCGCGCACAGTGGATTAAGCCGAAATGTTTTGAAATCTAACTAGAAACTATTCAACCCCCCCTTCTAGTTTCTACAATTGGTATCAGAGCCAGGTTATTCAAGATCTTTGAAGTATATTGTACTTTAAAGCTTGGATCGATCTTTGCTCTCTTTTTCAAAACAAATGGTTTTTAAAAATGAAAACAGTTTTTAAAAATAGAGACGATCTTTGTATCAAATTGTTCATGAAGAATGATTACTTATGAAATGTGTTTTGTTGTTTCATTCGTACGAGTTTTGGTGTTAAATAAACTTTGTACAATAGCTTGAATTAAATCTTTTCATGTTTGGAAGTATAAAAATCTTTTGTGTCATAATTAACTCTAAAATACGAGTTCTATGTGTCTAAAATGCTTTTTTAGAGTCCTAAGTTCTTCCAAAAAGTTACCAAATGATTTTGGCCAAAAACTCATTTTTTGTCCTCTGACCGCGGTTCTTTATTGTTCCCCGCGGATCCTTATCAATAAGGAACCGCAGTCAGTCTGACTCAGATTTTTGAAAACTTTGAAAAATCATATAAAATCAACCGCAAGTCCGTAGAAGTCGTGCCACCCGTCATTTCGAACGTAATTGAATTTTCTTTCAATTAAAAATTCTTCCAAACATTTATTCAAACTTTAAAATCTGGATGGTTTCTAAGTTCCATACTTTGTCCAAAGTATTGAGCGTCGGTTTGTTGTAAAACTTGTGTTTTACTCTTTTCTATTAAGTTGGACATCTCTTGGTGATATATCTTTAAAAATTGATATATTTACAAAGTGTTAAACTTAATTAAATCTTAAATGGGTCAAAGACTATTTTCAAATAAAATCAAGCTATGAATACTTTGTTGTATCTAACACTCAAAACATAGACGAATGTTTTTATGTGTTAAGCTAATTGTTTGTATGTGTTTCCTTGTGTGTAATTATTATATGTAGACATTATTAAGTATTCCTTGCTATTTGTAGTAGTATTGCTTATATGTTTAGTCTCTTGTGCCTTGCTTGGTATTTGTTAGTATCTAGTTTTTCTTAATTAGGATGTATGCTAGATTTGTTGCATTTTAGTTGCAACATTATGTGTGCATTGCATATAGGATTAACATCTCTTAGTTTACAAATGTTACATAAACATCTTGTACACCTCGGGATGTTCTTTAACACTTTTAGGTTTGAAAGCTTTGGGAGCTTGTCAAATCTATTGATTTAGGTCGTCTTACTCGATCATTGTGTTATTAGTTCAAGTAGATAAATGTCTCACTATAAAACATGAAACACCCTTTGAAAATCTTAGCTATTTTCTCTTAAAAGAGTGTTTGTGGGAATCAATAAAGATTTCGATTAAATATCAATGCATTATTCAAACTATGATTGGTATCATTATCGAATCTAACTGACATGTTTTTAAGTGTAGACATGAATGTGGTTTATTAATAATATACATCAGATCATAACTTACACTTGTGTTGATGGTGTTATATTGAATCTACTTGTTCAAATTGTTAGACATATTTTGTTTAATAATTACTTATAATGCACAATAGAGTCGGTTTGATAACTTGGATGTTTCATCTGAAATACTCAAGTAATTTACATTGCTATGTAATTTATAAATGTGTCATTTCCGAAAGACCAATCAAGAGTGTTCCTTTGGTTTGTGTAAACTTTGTTTATACACTTCAAAGTTATTGGCCTCAAGTTCTATTAAGGTAAATAACCTTAACTAGACTTGTTTGACAAGATATGCAATGGTGCATTCTTAACCCTCATTAGGTCATGCATTGTGTCGCCATGCAAGTTTCATCCTTGCTAAACTTTATTAGGCAAATGTTGGAATTACATTTTGTCTAACTTGAGAATGACTACTAGAGAATTTATGCACTAGGATCTTAATTTGACCTAACGGTTGAATTACTTCCATGTGGGAAGTTGAGTTGGTGTATAACTTGTAAAAATGGTTGTGTTTAGACTTAATTGAGCACCTCTAGTGATAGTCTCATACTCATTCTCTAAATTGGCTAAATGGCTCTTCCTATATATGACTAATGATAGTTTACTTTGATGAACTTTGTATGTCATTAGGAGTCTTTTTCTTTTGTATCAATTAGGTTTTTCTTAGCTTTCCTCTTACGTGCTAATTGAACCTATGTGTCTTTCCTTTGTGTGTGTTCTAGTTTTTATTGCTCTTAAGCATAACTTTATGATAAGTTAGACTAGAACATTAGGATTTGCTGAATTAGAAAATCCTCCTTCACCACCTAAACCTAGCCTCTGTAGGCGGTTCTTTAAATAGACCGCGACTCCATATCAATATGGAACCGCCGGTGGAGATTAAGAACCGCGGGCAGAAGCTCTCAGATTCGGGTTTTCTGAAACTTCCCAATTGTTCCAACACCCTTTGGAATCTTTGTTTCAAACCTTTGATCACTCCCAAAATATCTTGGTCTTTCCCTTTTTAACCCTTCACTAGTTTGGATCATCGCCTCACCCTTTTAAACCCACCTTGTTAGCCATGTTCTTCACACCTGAAACCATTCATCCTTACCCCTTAAACCACCCATTACTACCATGGTTTCTACAAGAACCTCCCATTCATCCAAAACCTCCTCTACAAAGAGACACCTCAAAATTAAGATTAAGTTACCCAAACTTAACTCTTCACCCTTTCACACACCCAAGAATGAGATTGTTCCAATTCTCATATCTTCATCACCCTCGCCACCTCTTGCTTCATGCAAGACTACCTCAACTCATGGTACCAACCATTCACATGGTTCTACCTCTTCTTCATTCCAATCTAGAATGAATGAGCTAACCTCACACTTCACTCCAAGTACTCTCTTGGATGTGACTACCCAACCTCAATCCATCCAAAGCATTCCCATTGTGAATGACTTTGTTGATACCTTGGTGACTTCACCTTTTACCACTTTCTCAACCTTGAGATTTCATTCTCACACCTTCCCAACCTTGAGATTTTGTTCTCACACCTTAACAATAACTAACTCATCCTTTCATAACCTTGACATTTCATTGTCACAACCTAACTCACCCACATCACCCATCCAAAGCATTCCCATTGTGAATGACTTTGTTGAACCCTTGGTGACTTCACCTTTCACCCCACCAAATTCCGCCACCACCCTTGTCTTTCATTTAAGCATGTGGATTGCTTGACGTCTAATTTAAGCAAATCTTAGGATTCTAGTGTAACTAAGATTAAAATTATGCTTAAGTTTTAGGCTTGTTTTTTCATACATCTTTGTATGATCTTTATTCTCTTGTATCTCCTTTCATGTTTTTCAACATGATTTTTTATTTGAGTCTTGGATCTTGTTGTTATTATGTTTCTTTATTTTCTCTTATTTTGAGTCCTTTTCTTAAACTAATAAGAATTAGGAATCTTCTTGGAGATTTACATTTCATGTAGCTTGATTTGTGATATCTAGATAGATGACTTGCTTGTATGCTACTTGCTTATATATCTTCTTGCTTATCCGTATGCTATATGCTTAATTGATTAGTTAATGAATGCATGCTTATTATAAAGGTTTTGTCTTTTTCAAGCAATTCCGATATAATATCTCTTAGATGTGTCTAACTCATGCATGTCCTTAAATGCTACGTGACAACATGTTCTATTTAGTCTTCTCTTTTTAAGTAATCATGTTTCTTGCATGCCATATGTGTTAATTGCGCACCTTCTCTACATTGGTTTATTGTAGACTTCATTAGGCATTGCATGAATTATCCTATGTGCTTACTTGATTATGTGTTAGATTTTGTACTAACTCTTTCATGTCTCCTTGAGCTTCTTTTGAGTTTCTTTTCTCATTTTCTTTCGAGATTTCACTATCACCTTCTAAGGTATAGTATTCATGAATCAATTTGTGAAGTTATACTTAACTTCTTTGTTGAGTCTCTCTCAATTTATTTTAATCATGCTCTTCTTAGTCGATTCTCTTTCTTCTAGTCTTTCTAAACTAAGTTGAGTCGAGCCTTACCATTTCCTCATCATGTAATTGTTCTTTGAACATCCATAATGATTGAGAAGAGCTACGAAACTTTGAGCATGTAGTTTATCGTATGCTAAACACCATTTGGTGTCGACATTCATACGCATTTTTGCCTATAATGTCCTATATCCCGCATTTTTTTAAGCATCGATTTATCCGCTTTTGGTTTACCTTTATTTTTTTTGGTCAAAAATGTCTCTAGGTTGAGATATTTTTGTTCCTCTTTTTGAGAGTTGATTGCGGTTAAAATTTATAATTGGTATGGGTGATTCCATCAATTCTAAGTTTTTAATCCCTTGAGATGATATCTTCAAATTCTTGGATGTTTATTTTCTACCTCTATTCCAACAATTTTGAATTGATTTCCTCAAAATCCTCTCCTTGTTTTTTTTAGAGTTGATGGTTAAATCTTGAATTTTCTTGGGTGATTCCAAAAATTCTAAGCTTTTTACCCTTTGACATATTATCATTACAATTGGTATGGATGTTTCTTTTCTATCTCTATTCCAACAATTGTGAATTGATCTTGTCACGATCCTCTCCTTTATTTATTTATTTTTGGTTGATAGCATCGCGTGCACACTTCTTTCTTCAATGCTTGTCATTGTTTGTGCAAACGACTTGTTTATCATCCTCTTTTTATATATGCTCTTGTCTACTAACCTTGTTTTGTAGGACACTTCTAACCCATTTTTGTAGCTCGTCACTATTCTTGCTTTGTTGGTGTCTCAAGCAAGGGGGAGATCATATCAAGGGGGAGCATTTGAAAGAGTTCAAGTTATTACATTTGCGATCATTCATCGAATATCTTGCTAGTAATGAATTTTAGAATCTTGAAGATAAGCATTTTATTATGCATGGAGTTAGTTAACCTATGGTGATTGAAGACTTCACTAGGATGACGCAAGCTCAATATCTTTGGATGATGGGTTTATGGTTTGGATTCTCGCCTCTCAACCGTCGACCACAAGTGATGATTAGCCTTTTGGATGCATGTTCTCTCGAAGTCAATCTTCCTCCACAAATGAAAACTACCTTTCGGATGCTAGCTCTCCTAACGTCAATTCTTCTCTTCTTCAAATGACGTGCTATAGATGACTATCACTTTGGACGTGTGCTCTGGACGTTGATTCTTCTCTTCCTCAAGACGTTGAATACCTTTTTGATTCGACAAAAGGGGGAGAAGTAAGTTTAAACGAGTAACTTATGCATTTTAATATGTGTTGCGGTTTACTTGCTTGTCATCATCAAAAAGGGGGAGATTGTTAGTGCAAACATTACGATGCTTTGTCGATATAATCTCTTTGTATTTTGTTGATGACAAACGTATAATTCGCAATACATTATGTAAAATGTTAAGGTACTCTTAATCACTCAAGAATACATTTGTATACTTCTCTCGACACCTCCAAGACTGCATTCGGCATGAATCACTCAAGGTATGTACAAACATGTCATTAACCTAACTAAGTGATCAAGGATTAATATTTTCTTAAAACTCACATTTTAATCAAATGTGACAAAAGATTTTAATTAACTTTATTTTTAAGAAAATGTTTTATTAAAAAGAAAATGGAAATTTGAATTTGGCATATTCCATATGCCAAAGGAATATCCTTTGAGGGTATAAACTACCCCAGATGGCATATCCCCACTAAAGGACAAATTTGCACGGACTCTGACGCAGAGTTTCCTTAAAGGAACCCGCGGTTCCTTATTGATAAGGTACCGCGGGTAGAGATAAGGAACCGCGGGTGTTTTGGACTGTTGCAATGTTGTCCTATAAATAGTGGATCATTTCCAGGTTTTCTTTGAACCCTTTTTGCACAGTTTCTTTCAAAAACCATCTTAGATCCTTGATTAGTTAGTTTTGATTAATCTTGTTTAAGATGTGATTCAATCTTCAATCTCCTCATCCTCTCAAGTGCAAAGAGAAGAACACTATCATTACCATGATGTGTTGGGTTCACTACATGATGAAGATCTTTCCTTCTATAGATCTAAGTTATGTTTTTAGTCTTCCTACTATGTATACGTAGAAGATCCAAGTGTTGGGTACACTTGGATGTGTTTGTAAGGGTAGAATATCCAAGTGATGGGTATCCTTGGATTAGGTGTTAGTTGTGTAGATCCAAGTCTTGTTAGTACTTGGATATAGTGTTAGAGTTATAGATCTAAGTGTTGTGTGCTTAGATCTATATGGTTTATGTGTTTAGGCCATAAAACACAAGGTTTGTTATGTTGGGCCATAAAACATAACTAGTGGGTAGATTAGGTTGTGTCTTGGTAGTTCTCACTAAACTCTAAAGTGATGTGGTTGTTTCTAGGTAGTTCTCACTAAACTATAAAGTGATGTGGTTGTGTCTTGGGAGTTCTCACTAAACTTTAAAGTGATTAGTAGTTGTGTTGTGTGAAGTTCTCACTTAGCTTCAAAGTGAAGAGTCGTGAAGATTGGTTCTAGCTTTTGATTAGAACTCGACATCTAGCCTTGTGTCGTTAAATGGTGAAGTGGGCGACGTTGTGTAGATTGGTCCTACCTAAGATTAGGACTCGACTTTTAGCTTAGAGTCGGAAATTGGATAAGCGACGTTGTGTATGGTTTCTCCACCTTGAGGAGTTTGTTGACTAGTGAAGTAACTCTCGAGTAAGGTGTACTCGAGGAGTGGAGTAGGGCGAAGAGGAGCTTCGTGACCGAACCACTATAAATCATCGTGTCGGTACTTTCATTTACATTTATATCTTTACCTTTTTAGATATATTTATAGTTGCATACTTGTTGTTGTGTGTTGTGTGCATCTCATAATCTAAACATCTAAGTTGCGGAAAAGCTAAGGCTTAGTACGTGTGTGCTTCATGATTAGATTATGGTCAAGTGTACATCACTTAGTCTAAACATCCTAGTTGCGGAAAAGCTTATGCTTAGTACGTGTGTGCTTAGTGTTTAGACTATTGCTTGATGTACTTTTGATTTGATGTGTTTGTGTGTTTACTTACTTGTAGTATTTATCTTTCAATCAAATACATCTCATATCTAGTCAAGCTTGATCGAGAATTTGATACAAAGGATTGTTGATGCTTAACATGTAACAAATGGTATCGTCCACTGTTGGCGGTTCCATAAGTGGACAGGCGGTTCTTTATTGATAAGGAACCGCACACAGTGGATTAAGCCGAAATGTTTTGAAAACTAACTAGAAACTATTCAACCCCCCCTTCTAGTTTCTACAAACTTGATTAAAGAAAACCAACCATGACTATCATGAAAGCATGATTAAATACAATCCATCATTGTCTAGCATGATAGCAAAATCAACACGAACAAACATGGAACAAGTTAGCATAAAGGGGCATGAAAATATAATCAACATGAAAACGAAGTTAACCATGATAGTATGACAACATAATCAACATAAAGAAACGTAACCATTTATGAGGAAACATGAAAGAATTATGCTTGTAATGAAATGAGTTTTGAAAATCGATAGTCTAGACGACTAGGATTCGGTTCACAATGCAAGATTGACATGAGTAAGGATGAACGCCTATGGGTCAGTTCACAAAAACAAAGTTGACATGGCAAGGGTGAACGCCTATGGGTCGGTTCACAAAACAAAATTGACATGGCAAGGGTGAATGCCTATGGGTCGGTTCACCAAAACAAAATTGACATGGCAAGGGTGAACGCCTATGGGTCGGTTCACCAAACCCCCTCGTAACAATTTCTGTGTAACACGAACCCGAGAACCAAACCGAGACAAAAATCGAAACAACACCCTACACACCACCACAACCGCGACTGGGTGGTTTCTGACCGGCGGCTAAGGCCTCGGCTTGCCACTGGCAGCCTTGGGTTCCCATCGACAGTGGCAGTTTCCCCATGCTTCGCCTACTATTTCCACCGAGAGTAATGAAGCTCTCGGTTCCCACTGTCCTTGGTCGCTCCCCACTGTTGGGGCTTGTTCTGTTGTTGACAGAACATAAACACCACCGATGTAAAACCCGCATGCTTTTACCATGAACAGTACCCTTAAGATCGTACATACTAGATTAAAACTTTTCAATTATAGCATGATTACGATTACGTGTTAGGATTTTACGTATTACGTACGTGTTAGAACACGATAAGTATTCACTACGCACGAACACGCAAAATTTATTTAACAATAATTAATCACGAGCATGCGATCATGAAATCATGAACGTAATTAAATCACGAACTAACATTAATTACGTATATATATTTATTACGAGCGTGAATAAATATATTAGGTCACGATAATTACTTAACGAGAACACATTAAACGCGAACACAAATAATCACGAACGAGTAATTAAACAACAAGACACGGAAAACGGTACGGGTACCCCATGTGGGGCCCCTACCCGCGGCAACAAGGGATAGATGGGCCAAGCCCATCTCAATTTTCACTAAAGAGGGGTTAAGGAGAAAATCACTACTCATTTTTACTTTACAGAAGAATTAACCAAAAACCTAAAAATAATTTCTCCTCCTCCTTCTTTTTCTTTGGTTGGCCGCCACCCATAAACACACCAAGGAGGGTGTTTATTTGATTTTTGATCTTGGTTTTGGTGCAAGTGTTCGTGTTTGTTCATCCTTGTTTGGATTCACGCATTCGGTATAATTCTTTTACCCTTTTTCTTTTTGATTTGATCTAATAATTAATCAAGAACAAGATGTTTTTAAAACCTAATTAAAAACATAGATTAAACATGTAAATGGTTATTGGAGAAATCAAAAAGGGTGTTTTTAGGGGTGTTTGTTTTGGCCGACGCCTAAACCGAACCCCAAGGGGGTCTCGGTTTGGCTACTCGACCACCACCGAGACCATATGGTCCCGGTTGGTTGGTGTGGGTCCCACGGAAGCAGCAAGACAAGGGGAACCCCGAAGTGGTTCGGGGTATGGTGTCGATTTCATGTCCGGTTCATGGTTCTTAGTCAAGATCCGGTTCACGGTGTATGTTTAGATTATTATTTTTTTTAATAATCTTATGTTAAAATTAAATTAATAAACATGACATGATTAATTTAATAACATGACTTAGGTTATATTAATTATTAAAAATCACGAAATTATTAACCTAAGTATTTTATATTTTTAGACTTATAATTAATTAATTATTTAAAAACCATAGTTATAATTAATTAATTAACATGACTTAGGTTATATTATTAATAAATAATAATACATGTTTTAACCTAAGTATTTAACTTTATTTAATTAAAAACATGATATACTTTAATTAAATATTTTAACCTATAATTTATTTAAATTACATGAAATAATTAATAAACTATATATTATATCATATGACTTAGAAATAATCATGAAAACACTTAGGCTTATATACTTAGCTTATTTAACCAGCTTATATCTAATTATAGAAACTTTCTATTTTTAGAAACCTATTTAAATAAGGCAGCTAATATATTTATGGAAACTTTCTATTTTTAGAAACTTATTTATTTAAGGCAGCTAATCTATTTATGGAAACTTATTTAAATAAGGCAGCTAATCTATTTATGGAAACTTTCTATTTTTAGAAACTTATCTATTTTAAGCAGTAATTCTATTTTTGGAAACTTTTTTTGGAAACTTTCTATTTTTGGAAACTTTCTATTTTTGGTAACTTTCTATTTTTGGAAACTTTCTATTTTAGGAAACATGCTATTTTTGGAAAGTTACTTATTATTACACAGTAAGTATAATAATACATGAAATACCATAAATACTTAATCAGAATAAACGGATTATAAGATCAGGGGCGGACGTAGAACTTATAAATAGGGTATGCACTACGAAAAAAATATTCTCATTCGGGTTTTTAGTTCGGGTTTTCGGGTCAAGTTTTCGATTTAAAATGTTGATGCACGTATCCAATAGCAAAGCAACTTTAAATTGTTGATGCACATATCCAATAGCAAAGCAAATAACAAAGGAAAATAAATAAACTAACAAAAAAAATACTGTATTTCGATTACAAAGTTTTACGCCTGCCCCTTACGACTACTCATACTTTGAAAGCGGTTTACAATGTCATCATCGCTAACCGTTGAGAATATTTCCTTCTCAATGAAAGTTACTAAGCTATCATTCAACATCTGATTACCTATACTGTTTCGTAACTTGTTTTTCACAAAATTCATGCCCGAGAAAACTCTCTCAACGCTAGCTGTAGCCACCGGAAGAATCAACACCAACTTGATAAGTAAATAGACAAGATCAAATGATTCGTGTTTGTTTAATTCGACAAGCTTTCCCGAGAGATCCCCAATATTCTTCAATCCTGTAAATCTTTCATCTCTTCTCACATCATGAATGTAGGTATCGAGTTGACTATCAAGAGCAAGTAATTCAACGCATGAAAATTCTTTAGGATAAAACTCAGCTAGTTTGAGCAGCTTATGTTTGTCAAAAGAACAGAATGCATCAACAGGACTCAAACTAGCTGTACAAATGAGTAAGCTTGTGCTAATCTCATCAAATCGAGTGTTGAGTTCTTGAAGTTGTAAATCAATAATCATATAAAATACTTCAACTCGAAAATGGTGATCATTTGTTGTTTTTAGTTGACCACGTTTTTTTCTTCCTAACGGAACATACAAACCACCCATATCATAAACGTCAATTGTATTTTTTTCACAAAAAGAGATTACCGAATTTAGGAGAGTTTCGTATCCGTCATTTCTCATCAACTGTAATCTTTCCTTCGTCGACTTTACAAAAGACATGGCATTGACAATATCTTGGTCTTGTTTTTACAAAGCGACATTCAGCTCATTTGCCACCCCAAACATCGTTTTCATCATGTGTGCCATGAAAATAAAGTCAAAAGACTCAATTGCAAAACTAGCACCTTCAGCCTTTAATTTGTCATGATCAGAACTTGATGCCATGTCTCCAATCTTATCCAGAACCTCACGTAGTGCGGGATATAAAGCAATGACATTTAAAATAAGTTTGTAATGAGACCCCCAACGAGTATCACCCGGCCTCCCTAAGCCAAGTTCTTGATTCTTACCTTTCCCACGTTTACGTTCATTGAGATTAAAGGCTTCTACAACTTTTTGAGCTTGAATTTCTCTTAACATATCAGCTCTTTTACATGAAACTCCAACCACATTCAACAAATTTGTAAGTGTCTCAAAAAGCCAACCACAATCCATACTTTTTTTAGAAACGGCAACAAGTGTTAACTGAAGTTGATGAGCAAAACAATGGATGTAGTATGCCGATGGAGTTTCTTTTAGTATCAAAGTTTTAAGACCATTAATTCCACCCTTCATGTTGCTAGCCCCATCATAACCTTGACCACGAATCCTAGAAGGGCTCAATAAATGCTCCACAAGCATAGAATAAATTCCATCTCTCAAAGTTAAAGCGGCAGTATCCTTGACATGTAAAATACCAAGAAACCTCTCAACTACAACTCCCTTCTTATCAACATATCTCAAGCACAAAGACATTTGCTCTTTATGAGATACATCAGATGATTCATCCGCCAATATCGCAAAATAGTCTTCACCAAGGTCTTTAATGATAATCTTAGTTGTTTCTTTTGCACAACAGTTTATGAGATCTCTTTGGATCCAAGGAGAGGTCAACTTGTTGTTTTTAGGAGCCCTTCCCAATACCACTTTATTAATATCTTCGTTATGTTTAGCTAACCATGCTAATAGTTCCAGAAAATTTCCCCTGTTAATTGAAATCAAACCTTCTTTTCTACCACGAGTTGACAAACCTTGATGTAAAAGTAACCTGATGCAATGCAGGGAAGCGAGCAAACGAGTTCGATACTTTTTTCTAGACTTTGCAGATTGCTTGTGAATAAGGTTTTGAATTGATGTCTTTGGTTGCATTAAGGACTCGTATTTTTCTCTAGCTTGATTATGCACACTATTTACCTTTCCAACATGTTTTGTAAAGCCAACTGGTCTATTCCATCCTTTGAATCCGTTTCTCACAAAAGCATCACCGCCCATTCCATTGAATTCTTTATCATTGAACAAGTAACAAACAAAACAAAAGGCAGAGTCTTTGCTAATACTGTATTCAAGCCAACTATACTTTTGATACCATTCATACCTAAAACGGCGCATCTTACCTCCAAAGTTTGTTTGAGGAAAGTCATGTGCGGGTCTACACAATCCTCTTGATATATATTCGCGCCTGATTTTATCTTGTAAATTAGGATGGTAATCAAGGATACTTGTTCTTAGTCCCGGGTCATGTAAAAGAGACTTGACATTAAATAGACATTCTTTTTCCTTACATGGTAAATCAGTTGAGGTTCCTGATGGTAAATCAGTTGAGGCTTCTGATGGTAAATGAGTTGAGGCTTTTGATGGTAAATCCGTTGCGACATTTGATGGTAAATTCGTTGAAGCATTTGATGGTATAGAAGTTGAAGAACCGTCAGCATTCTTTCTTTTCTTTTGTACAAACCAATCCAAAGTTCCTAATCTTTTTGCACTCATTGTAATATGTCTTCAAATCTAAAAAAAACACAACTTGATTACTTGAAGAAATTAAAATATGAAGTAGCTTATAAGTTTTGTCCAACTGATGGTAGATCCTAAAAATCTTAAATTCAATTCTACGAATGTGGCAAATAACTAAAACATGAACAAATAATAATTGATAGATAGGCACAAGATACTTTCATAAATCTGATTTATACAATTATACATACCTTAATCAAATTAATAAAATGAACGAATGTTATAAAATTAATAAAATTATCACCACAACTTTAATGGTAATGAATATCTTATTTCATAAATTTAACATACCTTAATCAAATTAGTGAAAAAAGATTCTTCAATTGGCTAATTGGATATGATAGCATCATGGTGGTCGGCAAGGGGCAGTCAAAGAAGATAAAGAAATTGATATGAAGAAAAGTAATAAGTAACCTAGAGGATTCGGATGATCGGATCGAAGCAAAATTTTGGAAAAGATATGAGATGGGCCTTTTGTTTTATTATGTAACAAAATGGATAAAATTTCTTAAATGGGCCACCAAGGCACTAACCACTTGACTTTTTACAAAAGTTAGATTTTTTTTTTTGAAGGTATGCAGTCAACAATTGAGGCTGTGCACTTTTTAGATTTATCCCTAATAAAATAAAAACTTAGTATACTTAACGTTGGGAAATTTTTTTTAAGGGTGTGCATGTGCATACCCACATCACAACGTGTGTCCGCCCCTGTATAAGATAAACACAGTTTAAGGCTTAAAACAATAAAACATGATAAGAACATGTAAAATAAGCTAAGACATGACGTAAAATCAGTTACGTATTAGTAAGCAGATACTTATTCATGTATGTATTTATGTAGCATTAGTGATACGGAAGTAGGATTCCTCTCAGTTCGTCTTCTTCGTTCACTGGACATAAGGTACGGATTCCCGTCCTTTCAGTATGGACATTCTTTCCTTATTAGGATTCCCCGTGTGCAGCCAAATGTTTCCCGGTAGTATAAGTTATGTGTTTGAATTGCATATGTTTAATTTAGAATACCTATAGCTATATACATGCATGACCAGTTTCACCTAGTTATGGGGGTACCATAACCATAACATTAGAGGCACTGATGTTATGACTTCACCACGGCGGAGTGATTGCTCGTGGCGTCCCTTCAGCTTTTGGCCATTTATATTATATTTATCATGTGGGGCGTATGGGTGCATCCTAGTTACATGTTTTTAGTCAAGATTTCATGGTGAATGTGGTGTGTGGCTTGCATCCTTCACAAGGAGCTGATCCCTCCTACCCAAAACCAGTATATTAAATTAGAGGCAACCCCTCTAATTTGCATGATGAGGTCACCCCTCCAAGTATTCATGCACAGTGGATTTGCATGACCTATATTGGCTAATGGTAAAATATGATAAACAGTTTTTACAAGATGAACATAAGGCTTTTCAAACTATAAAACCAGTTTTTATCAAGACTTAACCAGGTTACTCGGGACTTAGTTTCTTCCGCTGTTATATGTTATATGTTTATCCTATTCATGCTTTATTGTACATCCGTGCACTGAGCGTATTGCTCAGCCATTTTCTTTTCTATGTTCCCAAAACGACAGGTACTTAGGGACGCTCGTAGACTTTAAGCGTACGTGCATATGGACTGGAAGCTTTTTAGCCTTTCTTTACTTTATGCATTACCTTTCTTTTGATACATTTGCTATGGACATTGTTTAGTCCCTTCCTTTACTATACTTATGTTTGTGTGTGATGAGCTCTACTTCTGGACTACCGATGTTTGATTCCGGTATTTTCCTTTTATGGTCATGTAATGTTTAGACATTTTCCTTGTATGCTTTGATGACACGCCATAAATACGTGTGACATTTCCATTATCAAAATGGGGTGTTACAATTATGGTATCAGAGCCAAGGCTTCGACCTGTAGGCTCTCAAAATATGACCTGTGATTAGTGGGTAGTCACTACGGTCTTCCTAGAACTGACAGTTGTTTTCATGCATTCATCATTTTTATGCATACATATATATGTCATTGTCGCAGGTTTATGACTAAGTAATGGTTGGTACAGGACTGGCCCTATTTAGTCGCATGTGTTTTATCGAAACTTTTAAATTTGGGACCGACCCATAGGCGTCCCCTCGCCATGTCTTTTGTTTTGGGTGAACTGACCTTAGGCGTTCACTCTCGAGCATACAAAAGTTTTCATAAAACTGCATCATGCATTCATACACAAAATTTTCTTGCATAAAATTTTTCTCTTGAAATTTTGGTGTAAATTTTTTTCATGTATATATTTTATGTTTGATCTGTTTAATCATATGTTTTATGTTATATTGTCAGATGGTTCTCACACGCGAACAGGAACAGCTCAATGCTGCAATTCAAGCTGCTATGCAAGCTTTGCTTCCTCAACTGAGGAACGACATCGGGGCTGAAGTTCAAGCTGCCAACAATCAGCAGCATAACCATGCACCTCCTCCTCCTCCTCCAGTGACCTTAGCAGTATGGCTGGAGAGATTCAACAAGCTCCGCCCTCGAGCTTTTGAGAAAACAGATAGCCCCAGCGATGCTGAAAGCTGGTTGGCTCATATCGAGAAGATTTTCAATGCTATGGGCTGTGACCCCGCATACAAGGCGAGGTTGGAATGCTATCGGTTCGAAGGCGATGTGCTTAATTGGTGGTTAGCGTTGATGCAGTCTGAGGGTGGTGATGAGTGGGTTGCTGGGTTGACTTGGGCTCAGTTCAAGGACAGGGTGATGGAGCAGTTCTTTCCTAAGGCTGAGCAGGACAAGCTCAAGAGAGAGTACCATGGGATCCGACAAAGAGTTGGTGAGAATAGCAACGAGTTTATTCAACGCTTTCTTCGCTTAGCTGGTTTCCTTGGTGCGGCAGCAGGTACTCCTGAAGAGCAGGCACACCACTTTAGGTGGGCTCTTCGCACATCGGTCGCAAACAATATGGTTTGTGCTACATTAAACCCTTGTAGCACAGGTGGCCGATGCAGCACGTAAGCTGGAGATGCTGCAGGAGAGAGATGAGTTCGGGGAAGCTGAGAGACCCGACAAGAGGTAAACATTCGTATTCAAGCGGTGATCAATCCGTATTCTTTCCATATATGTCAATTATTCATATCTTTAAATGTATCTTCCAGGCAGAAAATTGGGGACCGGTCTCAGCCGGCTACTCAGCAGCAGGCTCATCAGCCCAAGGGAAACGGCCAGACTAACGATCGTTCTGCTACGGACAGGCGTGGCGGTAATGATAATCACCGTCACAATTCTGGACCCTCCAATGGCAGTAGGTCCTAAAACTTACGAATTTTCTTATGATTTCATGTTATAACTCATATTCTGACACTTTAACAACTTCTACCAGGAACCATGGAAACGGTAGGGACCAGAACCAGAGAGGTTCATAGCCTAGCCGTCCAACTATCACTGGTATTCAATCTTACGATTATCCGCATTGTCCTTTGTACCCTATTATCATGTCTTATGTGAAATGTTTTATCAAGTTCCCAGCCAGCTAGAGCACCTGCTGGAGGATTTACTCATCCTCTTTGCTCTACTTGCCACCGTAGGCACCCAGGGTCATGTCGCCGTAACACTGACGCATGCTTCAAGTGTGGTCTTCCTGGCCATATCATGAAGGATTGCCGTAAGGGCGAGATGGAGGGTACATCGGGACATGCTGATTCCAAGTCGCCTCCTACCACCGGGCGTGTCTACACGACATCTCGAGACCAGGCCAACAAGTCTACAGGTACCATCACTGGAATCTTGTATATGTATGGTCAACCTGCATGTGTTCTTTTCGATACGGGTGCTACGCACTCGGTTATTTCTACTGCTTATGCTAAGAACATTAGGATGCTCCCCATGCCACTAGAGAATAGGCTTACTATTTCCACGCCTTTGGGGGACTCTATATTAATCACCCATGTATACAAGAGTCTTCCTCTAGAATTTGACGATAAGGTTCGACCTGTTGACGCACTTCCGTTGGACATGAATGACTTCGACATGATTTTGGGCATGGATTGGCTATCCAAGCATCATGCTACCATAGATTGCCATTCATATCGAGTTATCTTCGGTGATGTTAATGCACCAGAGTACATTCATAACGGGTTCATACCCGGACGGTCTGTACAAATCATATATACCCTGCAAGCGCGTGCACTACTGTCACATGGCTGCGAGGGTTATCTAGCTACGGTTCACGACATGGATGCTGAATCTCCATTAATTCAGGATCAACCAATAGTGTCGGAATTCCAAGATGTTTTTCCAGCAGAACTTCCGGGCATACCACCTGCACGAGAAGTGGAATTCTGTATCGAGCTTATCCCAGGAGCTGAACCAATCTCCAAGGCTCCTTATCGCATGGCTCCCATAGAGCTGAAGGAGCTGAAGGATCAATTGCAAGAACTTCTTGAACGAGGTTTCATTTGACCGAGCGCATCTCCATGGGGCGTACCGGTCTTGTTTGTTAAGAAGAAGGACGGCAATATGCGTCTTTGCATAGACTATCACGAGCTCAACAAGATTACTATCCAGAATAGATATCCACTGCCACGTATAGACGATCTGTCTGACCAACTCCAAGGTGACAAACACTTCTCCAAGATTGATCTTAGGTCAGGCTATCATCAGCTACGGGTCAAGGAGCAGGACATCGCTAAGATTGAATTTCGTTCCCGCTATGGCCACTACGAGTTTGTAGTTATGCCATTTGGCCTGACAAATGCTCCAGCAGTGTTCATGGATTTGATGAACAGAATCTTCCATGAATTTCTGGACAAGTTCGTCATTGTCTTCATTGATGACATCCTGATTTTCTCAAAGTCCAAGAAGGAACACGAAGACCATCTTCGTACAGTACTACAGATTCTTCGCCAGAAGCAGCTGTATGCTAAATTCTCCAAGTGTAAGTTCTGGTTAGACAAGGTGGCATTCTTAGGTCACATTGTATCAGCAGAAGGAATCACTATGGATCCAGCAAAGGTTGAGGCCATTACTAAGTGGCCAAGGCCGACATCAGCGACGGAAGTCCGCAGTTTCTTACGCTTAGCTGGCTATTACCATAGGTTCGTGGAGAACTTTTCCCGCCTAGCACTACCATTGACCAAACTGATGCGGAAAGGGGAGAAATTCGTCTGGACTGAAGAACGAGAGAAGAGCTTTGAAGACCTGAAGCAGAAGCTAGTATCTGCACCTATTCTTACTCTCTCATCTGGTACGGGTGGATTTCAAATCTACAGTGATGCATCGGGGAAGGGACTTGGCTGTGTTCTCATGCAACATGGGAAAGTGATCGCGTACGCTTCACAGGAGCTTAAGCCTTATGAAGAAAATTACCCCACGCATAACTTGGAACTTGCTGCAGTCGTGTTTGCATTGAAGATATGGAGATACTACTTGTATGGAGAATCATGTGACATTTTCACGGACCACAAGAGCTTGAAGTATATCTTCACTCAACGTGAATTGAACATGAGACAGAGGAGATGGTTAGAGCTGTTGAAGGATTATGACATAAATCTATAGTATCATCCCGGAAAGGCAAATGTAGTAGCAGATGCTCTTAGCAGGAAGTCCGGAATGATCAACGACATTAAAATCGAAGAGGAAATCATAAGAGACTTGGAGCGACTAGACATCGAGATCATGGCACGTGGACAACACGGTTACTGGGCTAATCTTAGAGTAGAACCCGAGTTACTCTCTAAGATCAAGGAAGCTCAGAAAGATGATGGAGAAATCTGGGCGATAGTACAGAATTTGGAGAAACAGACGGAATTCAGAGTAGATGCAGATGGTATCGTATGGCAGGGCACGAGACTTTGTGTTCTTGATGATCAAGAACTCCGGGAAGTCTTGTTAGCAGAAGCTCATAGCTCCCCATTCTCTATACATCCTGGTTCGACTAAAATGTACCATGACATCAAGCAATACTTTTGGTGGAGTGGTATGAAACAGGATGTGGCCACTTACGTCTCCAAATGTCTTACCTGCCAGCAGGTTAAGATCGAGCATCAGCGATTTGGCGGTCTCCTTCAACTGTTAGATATTCTAGAGTGGAAGTGGGGCAAAATCACCATGGATTTTGTTACTGGTCTTCCGCCTACTAAGAGGAAGCACGATGCAATTTGGGTTATCGTAGATCGACTTACCAAATCAACTCATTTCTTATCGATCCGCAAGGAAGATCCGGTAAGTAAACTCGCTGATACGTATAGAAGAGAGATCATGAGACTCCATGGTGCACCATCCAGTATCGTCTCAGACAGAGATCCTCGTTTCACTTCGCGATTTTGGAAGAGTCTGCAGAAAGCTTGGGGTACACAACTTAAGCTTAGCACGACTTTTCATCCTCAAACGGACGGACAGTTGGAACGAACAATTCAGACATTAGAGGACATGTTGAGGTCATGTGCGTTGTAATAGACGGGTGATTGGGACGATTACATCTGTTTGGTGGAGTTTGTATACAACAACAGTTGGCACGCAAGTATCAAGTGTGCTCCTTTCGAGATGTTGTATGGCAGAAAGTGTCGCGCCCCAATCTGTTGGGATCAGGTTGGCGAGCGAACACTTGAAGGACCAGAAATCATAGAGATGACCAATGAAAAGATCGCAGTAGCTAAGCAGAAACTTCAGGAAGCACGGTCACGTCAGAAAAGTTACGCCGATAAGCATCGTAGGGACATACATTTTAACGTAGGAGATCACGTCTTCCTTAAGGTTTCGCCGACACGTGGTGTTAGACGCTTCGGGATTAAAGGGAAGCTCAATCCTCGTTTCATCGGACCGTTTGATATCACTGAACGAGTCGGTGAAGTATCTTACCGATTGGCGTTACCTCCGCAGCTTTCGCATGTGCATAATGTGTTTCATGTGTCCTTACTCAGAGGGTACCAATATCATCCCCTTCACATGGTTCAGTATCCACTGGAACAGATACGTGAAGATCTCACTTTTATAGAAGAACCCGAACGAGTTATTGACAGACAAGAACGAGTCATGAAAAGGAAGACGATTCCATTCGTCAAAATCCTATGGAGGGATCATACAGAGCGGGAAGCCACTTGGGAAACAGAGGAGTCTATCCGGGCTTCTTACCCTCATTTCATATTTTGAATTCGGGTATGTTCTTCTTTTCTAGTTTACTTTATCTATAATTCGAGGACGAATTATTCTTTTTAGGGGGGAAGAGTTGTAAAACCCGCATGCTTTTACCATGAATAGTACCCTTAAGATCGTACGTACTAGATTAAAACTTTCCTATTATAGCATGATTACGATTACGTGTTAGGATTTTACGTGTTACGTACGTGTTAGAACACGATAAGTATTCACTACGCACGAACACGCAATAATTATTTAACAATAATTAATCACGAGCATGCGATCATGAAATCATGAACGTAATTAAATCACGAACTAACATTAATTACGTATATATATATTTATTACGAGCGTGAATAAATATATTAGGTCACAATAATTACTTAACGAGAACACATTAAACGCGAACACAAATAATCACGAACGAGTAATTAAACAACGAGACACGGAAAACGGTACGGGCACCCCATGTGGGGCCCCTACCCGCGACAACAAGGGATAGATGGGCCAAGCCCATCTCAATTTTCACTAAAGAGGGGTTAAGGGAAAAATCACTACTCATTTTTACTTTACAGAAGAATTAACCAAAAACCTAAAAATAATTTCTCCCCCTCCTTCTTTTTCTTTGGTTGGCTGCCACCCATAAACACACCAAGGAGGGTGTTTATTTGATTTTTGATCTTGGTTTTGGTGCAAGTGTTCGTGTTTGTTCATCCTTGTTTGGATTCACGCATTCGGTATAATTCTTTTACCCTTTTTCTTTTTGATTTGATCTAATAATTAATTAAGAACAAGATGTTTTTAAAACCTAATTAAAAACATAGATTAAACATGTAAATGGTTTTTGGAGAAATCAAAAAGGGTGTTTTTAGGGGTGTTTGTTTTGGCCGGCGCCTAAACCGAACCCCAAGGGGGTCTCGGTTTGGCTACTCGACCACCACCGAGACCATATGGTCCCGGTTGGTTGGTGTGGGTCCCACGGCAGCAGCAAGACAAGGGGAACCCCGAAGTGGTTCGGGGTATGGTGTCGATTTCATGTCCGGTTCATGGTTCTTAGTCAAGATCCGGTTCACGGTGTATGTTTAGATTATTTTTTTTTATAATCTTATGTTAAAATTAAATTAATAAACATGACATGATTAATTTAATAACATGACTTATGTTCTATTAATTATTAAAAATCATAAAATTATTAACCTAAGTATTTTATATTTTTAGACTTATAATTAATTAATTATTTAAAAACCATGGTTATAATTAATCAATTAACATGACTTAGGTTATATTATTAATAAATAATAATACATGTTTTAACCTAAGTATTTAACTTTATTTAATTAAAAACATGATATACTTTAATTAAATATTTTAACCTATAGTTTATTTAAATTACATGAAATAATTAATAAACTATATATTATATCATATGACTTAGAAATAATCATGAAAACACTTAGGCTTATATACTTAGCTTATTTAACCAGCTTATATCTAATTATAGAAACTTTCTATTTTTAGAAACCTATTTAAATAAGGCATCTAATTTATTTATGGAAACTTTCGATTTTTAGAAACTTATTTATTTCAGGCAGTTAATCTATTTATGGAAACTTATTTAAATAAGGCAGCTAATCTATTTATGGAAACTTTCTATTTTTAAAAACTTATCTATTTTAAGCAGTAATTCTATTTTTGGAAACTTTCTATTTTTGAAAACTTTCTATTTTTGGAAACTTTCTATTTTTGAAAACTTTCTGTTTTTGGTAACTTTCTATTTTTGAAAACTTTCTTTTTTTGGAAACTTTCTATTTTAGGAAACCTGCTATTTTTGGAAAGTTACTTATTATTACACAGTAAGTATAATAATACATGAAATACCAGAAATACTTAATTAGAATAAACAGATTATAAGATAAACACAATTTAAGGCTTAAAACAGTAAAACATGATAAGAACATGTAAAATAAGCTAAGACATGACATAAAATCAGTTACGTATTAGTAAGCAGATACTTATTCATGTATGTATTTATGTAGCATTAGTGATACAGAAGTAGGATTCCTCTCAGTTCGTCTTCTTCGTTCATTGGACATAAGGTACGGATTCTCGTCCTTTTAGTATGGACATTCTTTCCTTATTAGGATTCCCCGTATGCAGCCAAATGTTTTCCCGTAGTATAAGTTAGGGTCATTTACATATATCCCCAACAAAACATCCATATTTACATATATCCCCAAAACATGCTTTAATAGTATTGTACATTATGCATCGAAAACTTGTATTATGGGGATATATGTAATTTATGAAGTTTTATTGGGTATATATGAAATTATCCCTATAAGTTATGTGTTTGAATTGCTTAGGTTTAATTTAGAATACCTATAGCCATATACATGCATGACCAGTTTCACCTAGTTATGGAGGTACCATAACCATAACATTAGAGGCACTGATGTTATGACTTCACCACGGCGGAGTGATTGCTCGTGGCATCCCTTCAGCTTTTGGCCATTTATATTATATTTATCATGTGGGTCGTATGGGTGCATCCTAGTTACATGTTTTCAGTCAGGATTTCATGGTGAATGTGGTGTGTGCCTTGCATCGTTCACAAGGAGCTGATCCCTCATACCCAAAACCAGTATATTAAATTAGAGGCAACCCCTCTAATTTGCATGATGAGGTCACCCCTCCAAGTATTCATGCACGGTGGATTTTCATAACCTATATTGGCTAATGGTAAAATATGATAGACAATTTTTACAAGATGAACATAATGCTTTTCAAACTATAAAACCAGTTTTTATCAAGACTTAACCAGGTTACTCGGGACTTAGTTTCTTCCGCTGTTATATGTTATATGTTTATCCTATTCATGCTTTATTGTACATCCGTGCACTGAGCGTATTGCTCAGCCGTTTTCCTTTTCTATGTTCCCAAAACGGCAGGTACTTAGGGACGCTCGTAGACTTTAAGCGTATGTGCATATGGACTGGAATCTTTCTAGCCTTTCTTTACTTTATGCATTACATTTCTTTTGATACATTTGCTATGGACATTGTTTAGTCCCTTCCTTTACTATACTTATGTTTGTGTGTGATGAGCTCTACTTTTAGACTACCGATGTTTGATTCCGGTATTTTCCTTTTATGGTCATGTAATGTTTAGACATTTTCATTGTATGCTTTGATGACACGCCATAAATACGTGTGACATTTCCATTATCAGAATGGGGTGTTACAACCGACCCTTGTGGCCTTTGGCTGGGCGAAACAGAAATACACCGAGACACCCCTTGTGTCTCGGTTCTCATGAAACCCAACCAACACCTGACACCATTTCATGTTTTATATTGATTTAACATGTTCATATGATTTTAATTAAATGGTTTCATGTTTAACTAAAAATAACCAAAAGTAAAATAAAAGAATGGTGATACCAATTGTGTTATGAAGAATGATGAACAACCATAAACCCGAACCCAAAAATCAAAGATCCAAAGTTTTTGTTTTTTCTCATTCTTTCTTGATTCTGCCGGCGACACCAAAATGGTGTTAGGGTTTACTGTATTTTCTTTGTAAAATGAAAAGTAAGGAAATCTCGCCCCCTGATGATTTAACTAGTATTGGGCCTGGCCCTTAGGCTTGTTTCTTTTTAATACAAACGACCAAACAGCCCTCCATATTTGGTTTTCTCTTTTTATATGTTCTCGTGTTTTAGTATTCGTGGTACATGTTCGTGTTATATCATGTCGTGTTTTAATATTATACGTAGTACTTGTAATTAATGTTCGTGACACGTGTCATATGTTCTTAATGGAAATTTTTAAATTAGCCGGGATTTCTTGTGTTTACTGTTCATGGTATTTTATGCCGGTTTTACATTATTAATTAATCATTGTTAAACTTTTTAACTTATTAATGAAATACCTTTAAGTATACACTTTTATCAAACTAAGAGTATACGATAAATATAATAAAAGATAATCTCGATATCTAAGAGTGTAACCCCTTATGCCCACGTACTCTCGATCGTATAAAATACAACTATAACCTAAGTACATCCCCAACACAATCTATCCCCATTGTGTCAAACATGCTGGAATTGTATTTAGGCTACAAGTGAGACCTAGGGATCAAAATTAAAATAAGATGTTTGGTTTATTTTGATAAGCCCAAAACTTAGGACTTAATCCTAAATATTTGATATATTTCGCTCTTAGTATAAATTCAAAATTACATAAAAAGGCATTTTTAACATTTTCATAAATATGAGCCACATATCTCTCACAACCATATGATATATATCTATGTTTTTTATAATAATAAACTACCTTAAATTTGAACCTTATATCAATTAACAAAACAATTAATAATTAAACTTAGAGTTAGGATTCAATAAAAATATTAACTAAAATAAAAATGATGAGAAGATCTCATAAGCATACATATTAAATGCACCTACAAAATCAAATGTATCTTACAAAAATTTCTCATCTTTATCTGAAATAAGTGTCTAGACCTACCTTGTTATTCTTCTTATTTTAATTTCACTTCTTATTGTATTCCTTATTTTATTAAAATTTTTTAAACCTAATCAAAATTCAAATCCCAAACCTAAACCCATCTATAAACCAAACAAACCCTTATTTGGATTTATAAATGGGCTTATGATCTATCTGGTTTTAGGCTTATATTTCATAAGCTACCTTTTTGTTTAGTATTTTCAAAACTTCAAGACTTATATAAACTTATTACGTCATTATATACTTATGCGTAAAGAAAAGCATCCAAAATAAGCAAAAACATAAGTTTGTGAAACATAAGCAGAAGCTAAATAAGCTATAAACCAAAACTAGGGTTGCTCATAAGCCGACTCAAAATTACCAGACCGGACCGATCAAGATTGGGAAAAATGAAAACTGATTTGGTCCAACACACTTGATCAAAAACAGATTTGGTCCAGAACACTTGACCGAAAACCAAACTTAAATATTCAGTGCAAGTCATAATCGATCTAGTCCAGAAAAATCTTTAGTAACAAAGCGTAATAAGCGGTTACTGATTACAAGATAAAATAATAAACCAAAAACCACACAAAAATGTATTCAATATGATCCACTTAATCGGTAGGGGTGTTGAAAAAGTTGACCCAACCCGAACCCGAAATAGTCTATTCGGGTCGGGTCACTTGGGTTCAAGAACATATTCGGGTTGACCCGAATTGACCCGAGTTCTAATTAGCCTCGGGTTCGGGTTTATATTTTTTAGCATTGACCCGACTTGACCCGACCCGACTTGACCCGAATCCGACCAACCCGACTTGACCCGAGTTTTTTTACCATATTTTACCTTGTAAATATACTTAAATAAGTCTATTTTTAACTTTTTTACTTAAACCCGGGTTGACCCGAACCCGAGTTGACCCGACCGGAATTAACCCGACCCGAATTGACCCGAACCTGACTGACCCGAGTTCTAATTAGGCTCGGGTTCGGGTTTGATTTTTTTGAGTTCTGACCCGACTTGACCCGAACCCGATTGACCCGACCCGATTCCCACCCCTATTAGTCGGGTTAAGCCATTTTTCCAAAATCTTATCCGCTATCTATTATGCTTAGTCACAAAAGATCGCAAAAACTTGCTTATTTTTAACCTTAGGACAACGTTAGTTAAGTTTGAGCGTCGATTCAAAATCAAACCGAACCGGAAAAAATCAAACCAAACCAAAAACCAACTTTGAAAAAAACATGAACCGAATACCAAACTGAACTAAATCAAGGAAAACCAAAATCGATTTAAACCGATAAATACCGAACCAAATATATATTTTAAATGTATTTTTTCTACTTTTAACCTAAAATTAAACCGGACCAAACAAAACCTATAAAAATATAAAAAACCAAAAATTAAACAAAAAATTATCAGATTTGTTCGATTCAATTTAATTTCCGACTAGGATAACATCTTCCTTAAACAATAACCGACCTATTATAAGTTTATAACCTTATTATCACATCTCCCCCAAATCAAAAACACAAACACACAAACACGAACCCTAAAAAATCCCAGAATCAATCGAATCAAACCAAACCAAACCCTAACCCTAACCCTAAAAAATCGAGAATGAAACCGAAATCAAAAGGCACAGCACCATCGTTAAAGAAGCTGGAACATCTCTCCTTAGTATCCAAGGTATGCACAGAACTCGAATCCCATATCGGTCTCACCGACAAAGTTTTGGCTGAATTTGTAGTCGATTTAGGCCGTAAATGCTTAACAGTTGAAGAATTTGATACCAAGTTGAAACAATTCGACGCTAATTATCCAGATTATCTTGTTCGTAGTCTTTTGAAAGTTATTCACGCTATTTTCCCCCCGAAAGTTAAGAAGAGTAAGGAGAAAGTTGTCGAAGGGGGCGCGTTAGGGATTGGGGATAGTCGGGAGCATGTCAGGGTGCTTGAGAAGGAGATTGAGATGGAGGCGTTGGAGAAAGCGCGTTTACGTGGCGAAAATAGCGAAAATTTAGGAAGTAGGGATAATGAGCGTAGTAGACGCGATGATAGGGATAGGTATGATAGGAAGCGTGACGATAGGTATGATAGGAAACGTGGCGATAGAGATAATGATAGGGGGCGTGATAGGGATAGGGATAATGAGCGTAGACGCGATGATGAGAGTAATGTGAGGAGGCGTGATAGGGATAATGATAGATATGAGCGTAGGCGTGATGATGAGGATGGTGAAAACGAGCCGAGGAGTCATAGGGAGCGGAATCGTGATAGATATGATAAGAAACGGGATGAGAGGGATAGGGATGATGGAAAGGAGAGAGTGAATAGGAGGACGGATGAGTTGGAGCTGTATCAAGTGTATAGAGGGAGAGTGACGAAGGTAATGGATAACGGATGTTTTGTGGAGATTTTGGATGTGAAAGGGAAGGAGGGGTTGGTTCACATAACACAGATTGCGGCGAGGAGAGTAACCAGTGTGAAAGATTTTGTTAAGCGTGATCAAGAGGTTTTTGTGAAGGTGGTATCAGTTAGTGGTAATGGGAAGGTTTCGCTTTCGATGAGGGATGTGGATCAGAATACCGGGAAGGATTTGTTGCCGTTGAAGAGGAGCGTGGAGGATGGTGATGGTGGTCGTTTGAATGTGGGGTCGGGTGTGGAGAATAAGTCGAGGATTGGGTTGTCGGGGATTAAGCTTACTGATGAGGATGTTGGTGTTACGACTAGACGCCCGTTGAAGAAGATGAGTTCACCGGAGAGATGGGAGGCGAATCAGCTGATTGCGTCGGGGGTTTTGAGTGTTAAGGATTATCCGATGTATGATGAGGAAACGAATGACGGGATGGTTTATCAGGAAGAAGGTGGTGACGAGGAGCTTGAGGTGGAATTAAACGAAGACGAACCTGCTTTTCTGAAAGGACAGAGTCATTACTCGATGGATATGTCACCTGTTAAGATTTTTAAAAACCCGGAAGGCTCGTTGAGCCGTGCAGCAGCTTTACAATCTGCTTTGATAAAGGAAAGACGAGAAGTGAGGGACCAGCAGCAGAGAACCATGCTTGATTCCATCCCTAAGGATCTTAATCGACCGTGGGAAGACCCGATGCCTGAAAACGGGGAACGGCATTTAGCGCAGGAGTTAAGAGGAGTCGGGTTGTCTGCATATGATATGCCCGAATGGAAAAAGGACTCCTTTAGTAAAGCGTTGACTTTTGGTCAAAGGTCGAAGCTATCGCTACAAGAACAAAGACAAAGCTTGCCTATATATAAATTGAAGAAAGAATTAGTTCAAGCAGTGAACGATAATCAGGTGTTGGTTGTTATTGGTGAGACGGGGTCTGGTAAGACAACTCAGACAACTCAGTATCTAGCAGAAGCCGGATACACCACTCGGGGTAAGATTGGTTGTACACAACCTCGTCGTGTGGCTGCAATGTCGGTAGCCAAGAGGGTGGCTGAGGAGTTTGGTTGTAGGCTAGGTGAGGAAGTTGGATACTCGATTCGTTTTGAGGATTGTACGGGGCCGGAAACTTGTATCAAGTATATGACTGATGGTATGCTTTTAAGGGAGATTCTGGTGGACGAGAATCTATCTCAGTATTCTTGTATTATGCTTGACGAAGCTCACGAGAGAACCATGTCTACTGATGTTCTTTTCGGGTTATTAAAAGGTGTATTGAAAAGAAGACAAGACCTTCGTTTGATTGTCACGTCAGCTACACTAGATGCTGAGAAATTTTCAGCGTATTTCTTTAGTTGTAATATTTTCACGATTCCCGGAAGAACTTTTCCGGTGGAGATACTTTACACTAAACAGCCAGAAAGTGATTATGTCGATGCAGCTTTGATTACTGTTATGCAGATTCACTTGACAGAACCCGAAGGTGACATACTCGTCTTTTTGACCGGTCAAGAGGAAATCGATCATGCTTGTCAGTGTTTGTTTGAGCGGATGAAAGGATTAGGTAGCAACGTGCCTGAATTGATTATATTACCGGTCTATAGTGCACTACCTAGTGAAATGCAATCGAGAATTTTTGAACCGGCGCCACCAGGGAAGAGGAAGGTGGTCGTTGCTACTAATATTGCTGAAGCATCTTTGACCATAGATGGGATTTTCTATGTCATTGACCCTGGTTTCGCTAAGCAAAATGTGTATAACCCGAAGCAAGGTCTTGATTCGCTTGTTATTACACCTATATCTCAGGCATCAGCTAAGCAAAGGGCGGGTCGTGCAGGTCGTACCGGGCCGGGAAAATGTTACAGATTATACACTGAAAACGCTTTTAACAATGAAATGTCGCCTACTTCGATTCCTGAGATTCAGAGGGTTAACCTTGGGTTGACTACGTTGAATTTGAAAGCAATGGGGATCAACGATCTTTTGGCGTTTGATTTCATGGATCCACCTTCACCTCAGGCACTTATTTCTGCTCTTGAACAGCTTTACACTCTTGGAGCTCTTGATGAAGAAGGGTTGTTGACGAAGCTCGGAAGAAAAATGGCGGAATTTCCGCTTGAACCTCCTTTGTCTAAGATGCTGTTAGCGAGCGTTGATTTGGGTTGTAGTGATGAAATTTTGACCATTATTGCTATGATTACAACTGGGAATATCTTCTATAGACCTCGGGAGAAACAAGCCCAAGCAGATCAGAAAAAGGCCAAGTTTTTTCAGCCCGAAGGAGATCATTTGACTTTGCTTGCTGTTTACGAGGCTTGGAAAGCTAAGAACTTTTCAGGACCGTGGTGTTTTGAGAATTTTGTTCAGTCGAGATCGCTTAGGAGGGCTCAGGATGTCAGGAAGCAGCTTCTATCTATCATGGACAAGTATGCTTTCTTTGCTTTGCTTTAAATTACAAGTACTTCATATTTGTTTTCTGTTGTGAATGTGCTTAATTTGTTATTGACAGTTTAATATAGTGGTGTGTTTTTTGATCATTATTGGTAAACGGGTTGATTGGTTAGGTTGGAAGCGGGTTGAACAGGCCTAATGGTTTGATGAAAGTCCTTCAAAATGTTTAAAGGTTCCAGAGTGGTTTTACCTAAAATTTAGTTATTATCGTTATAGTAGTCGTTTTTGAAATATAAAGTATCTGTAGTTCAAGAATAGTAGTGTCAAAACGAAGTGTTTGTGGGTCCCAACCTGACATGACCTGTTTGTTTAGTAACTCGTTCTGGCCTGCTACTTGCCATTTCACGATCCTTCTCTTGTTTTCTGAAATGTGATTATATGAACTCCCCTTGTGTTCTGGCCTAGGTGGCTTTATTTGTTAATTGTTATAATTGAATATCACAAATGTTTTCCGAGTCTGTTTAAACCTGAATGTAATGATGTAAATCTTTTCAATTAATCTCGATATGTCCTCTATAGTGATGTCTATTTCATCATTTTTGGTGAACCAGTTGATTTGGGTTACAGTTTGGCTAACGTATCAAATGGGTATATTGTAAATAAGTGGTTAACATATAGTCGGGCTGAATAGGCTGAAACAGTGTAAAAGTTACTCGATAGCCCATCACTCTACTGACTTAAAATCTAGTTTTACCCATTTTAGCCTGTCACTCTACTGCCAGCTTGCTACTTGTTTTATGAATTATGATTATGCGAATTCCGTTTATTACAATCTGTGGTCTTTGTTCTTGCTCGTGCTGCTCTGCGTCATCTTGTTATACTTCACAATTGTTTTCCGGTTCTGTGTTTAAACTGAACTAGTGTAAATCTTTGCAACTAGTTTCATGAAGTTTTTTGTAGATGTGTTTATATCGAGTCTTTTGGCCATTGATGTTCACTAGTTTCAAATTTATCATCTAATAAAGGGAAATACGAAACGTTTCTGTGTCAATACCTTTTAGCTGAAACCCGTCATCTGCGAGTTTTTGTTTTCTTAAAGAGTGGTTATGTGAATTCCTCTTATTTTTCTATCAATAGATTGTGTTTCTTGTTCACGTTGCTGATTAGCACGTTTTTCATTCAGGTACAAATTGGATATTGTGAGTGCTGGCAAGAACTATACAAAGATACGGAAGGCAATAACTGCTGGCTTTTTCTTCCATGCTGCACGTAAAGACCCACAAGAAGGATACAGAACTATAGTCGAGAACCAGCCCGTTTATGTACATCCAAGTAGTGCACTTTTCCAGAGACAACCGGACTGGGTCATCTACCATGAGCTCGTTATGACAACAAAGGAATACATGCGCGAGGTTACTGTTGTAGATCCAAAATGGCTAGTCGAATTGGCACCAAGGTTCTTCAAGGTGTCAGATCCTACTAAGATGAGCAAGCGCAAAAGGCAAGAAAGGATCGAGCCTCTATATGATCGATACAATGAACCCAATTCGTGGAGGCTCAGCAAACGAAGGGCTTGATCAGCGACTTCAGTTTTTTTGTTTTGCTTGTAACACTCTTTGGATTTCTGGTTTATTTATGTACCAGGGATGCATATACAAGCACCTTTGTAAAATACAGGTTTCTTTGCCTCATTAATTAAGCAGATGTTACTACTCGACTTATAAATATGTTTGCAGGAAACAGAGGTGCACCCTGCAGTCCTGCAGAGAATAGCTCGAGTCCTACTTAAAAGGCTTAAACTGGCTCAAAATTAGCCATCAGCGTCTGCAGGCTGGTCTATGCCCAGGCTTGTTAAATTAACAAGGCCTCAGTTTTTTTTGGTCTGGTCAGAATTTGGAGCTAGGTTCAGGCTCCATCCTACCAAAGGCGCTCTGAGAAAGACATAACAATACTGTATTTTCTTTAAAGCCTGATTGCAAGTGTCTTTAAACTTTATGTAGTCGAGTTAGCATATTATTCTTTCATTAGTTGGTGTTTTTTGAGTTCCGGTATTGATATCTGAAATCTGAATATTGAAGTCTTTCAAGTAGCATAAAAACCGCACAAGTCCAGATACAACCCAACCCCTGTTTAGCAGAAATTCCATTGGCAGAATATGGAACACAACGACAGTATTACCTGACCGTCAAAACAGTATTACCCGACTGTTTCCTGACTGTCAAAACGGATGTATGAACAGTAGAATGCAGACAAACTATCACGTCATTATATTGAAAAACTTAAGAAATATACGACGACTTAAGAAATCAATAAATGAACATAAATGACGACTTAAGAAATATATGTCTACCCAATTACACAACGCTTTTCCAAACCCTATTCTTTTCATTACGTAGAATAAAACTTTCCAATTGATGGTATCATACGCCTTCTCGAAGTCCACTTTAACTCCATTGTCTCATTTGCTATAAGCACCTCCATCTAGGGTGAGCATCGTTCGAAAAACGGACCGGACTAGACCAAGATCGAGATGACCCAAAATGTTGAACCCAGGACCGGACCGGAATGGCCCTGTCCGGGTCGGTCCGGTCCGGTTCGGTCTTTGATGGTCCGGTCCTATTAGCCATAATCAACGGGTTTTTGGTAGGGGCGTTCAAGAAAACCGAGAAACCGACGAACCGAGCCGAACCGCTCAATCCGAAACCGAAAAAACCCGAAACTGAAAAAACCGAAACAAAAAAAAAACGAAACCGAAAAACCCGCTTATAACAGTTCAGTTACGGTTTTCATTTTTAGATATCTGTGGTTAACCGAACCGAATCGCACATATTATACTTAAATTTTTTTAACTAAATATTCAAATTATAGTACATGTATTAATTGTATTAGTACCCTACTTTTATTATACATGAAATTTTTTAACTAAATATTCTAATTATAGTACATGTATTAAACATGTATGTGTAAATTTAATTAATGTGATCGTAGTTTATAAATATCGAATAAATATTTTTTAGTTAATATGTTATTTATGAATATTCTAATGCACTTTTTTTATAACAAAATAATTTTTATATGATTTTTATCTATTTAATGTCGTTGAATTATACGAAAATGACATTATATGTTGTAAACCATGTTATTATTTATAAACTAAAACTTTATGAAACTTATTTAATGGTTAACCGTGACCCGAACCGTGGGTAACCGCTCATTTCGGGTAACCGTATGTCCGGTTAACCGCCTTGTACGGTTCGGTTACGGATAGTAAATTTAACCAGTAAGCAATTTCAAAATCAATGCACTGAGTTAGATTAATCTAGGTCGGGTCGGATAAGGTATACTAAAACACAAGTGGAATAATGAAACATAAAACCAAAGTTGGCCTAAAAATATTAATCTCAAGTGAAGTATCGTTCCAAAAGTAATCTATCAATTTTAAGTGCGATGTCGTTTCGAAAATGATTATTAATTTCTAGTGTCGTATTCATAAATACACGAAACTGTACTACTATGAATAAAAATGTATCTAGTTTTTTTTTTAAAAAAAACTTCTCATTGACGTAAAACAGTATTCATAGTTTTAGTTAAGTTTTACTTCGAAAATTTTAAAAAACCACATTATGGCTCGAGAAATTTGAAGCTTTAAAATAATGTTTATTTTAGTGATAGCATGATAACCTCACTCCATGACCTTTTTTTTGTTTAACTGTCAATAATCTAGTAGGTTTTTTTTATTGTAGAAAAACCATTGAGTTTTTTAAATGTTCATTAGCCACAAGGCCCACAACACCTACCATAATGGAGTAGTAAAAAATACTACGTATAGAGATAAGAGTGCGGTTTTGACACTTTGTGATTTTGTGAGGGTTAAATTATAACATTAAATAAAAGTAGGTAAGTAACTAGCTACATTGGATTTTGAGTCATCTTCTTTATCAAGTATAGAGATCATCTTAATACCTCCATTAGCAAAAAATTTAGATCTATTTTTTCTGCTTCCTTTAATCCATTTATCGTCTTTCTTTCTTCTCTTTCTGTAAGGTGGTTCCCATTCAAATTCTAAGGTAGGTCCCGAAGTTATTTTTACATCGATTCTCAAAGGTTTCGATCTCTAAGGTGGTTCCTGGGAACCAACTAAGTATAGTGTGGATCCGCCTCTGAATTTAACTAACCGAACCGCGATGGATAGTCAAAATCGTCTAACTAACCGACCCGACCCGACCCGTGAACACCCCTAGATTTTGGTAATTCCAAACCAGATCGGACCGGAACGACCGGGCGGAAAACCAAATGTGACGACCGAGGACCGGACCTAACTAGTCAGTCCGGTTCGGTTTGGTTTTCCGGTCTGGTCTGGTCGTAGGTCCAAAATGTTGACCCCTACCTCCCTCTTATATTTGCAAGGTTTACAGTATTAGGTTCTTATACCTTTTTTTTATCAATAATATCAGCTAGTTTGTAAGGAATAATGTCTGATGAGAAGAAAATAATGGTGGTAAATAAGCATGGTGAGAAGCTTGTGGGCTTATTGCACGACACTGGTTCTAATCAGATTGTTGTTTTGTGTCATGGTTTTCAATCATCAAAGGTATATATTGTCATTTTAAATTGCTTATTAAGAATGCATATTGGGCCAGATAAGCAGTTTTGAGCTACTTATATGGTTTACTATTTGTGACTGAAATCAAGGTTTACTTCTTGTATTCTGGGTAGTTTGGATTAGCCCGCTAATGGGCTTATTTGACTTTGGAAAAAGTCGAAAAGCTCACTTATTGGAGCTTATGACATAATCAGTTTCACCTTATTGGCTTAAGCCAATAAGGTGAAGAGTTAATGAGCTCCAATAAGTGCGCTTATCAACTTTTCCGGTTTTTCAAAGTCAAATAAGTCCATCAGCCGCCTAATTCGGCTAATCCAAACACCCCGGGGTTATGGGCTTTTTTGAGGAGTTTGGATTAGCCAAATTAGCCGGCTTATGGGCTTTTTTGACTTTGGAAAAGTCGATAAGCTCACTTATTGGAGATTATGAAATAATCAGCTTCACCTTAGGTGAAGTTAATAAGCTCCAATAAGTAGGCTTATCAACTTTTCCAAAGTCAAATAAGTCCATTAGCAGGCTAATTCGGCTAATCCAAACACCCCGGGGTGTTTGGTAAGCTTGTTGAAAATGCTATTCTTAAAACATAATGACATGTTTCGGTTTACGGGCTTGTTTTTAGTATCAAAACAGGTTGTGCCATTGTAGTATGACAGCGCATAATTATAGACTTATCTCAAGTAGCTTGAGCTCATAAACAGATAAGCTACTTATGACTTATTTTGTTTTAGGCTTATGTTTTATAAGTATAATTTTTGTGGCTTATTCTAAAACTTTTCAGATTATATAAGTTCATTATGACATGATAAACTTATAAAAACCGAAAAGACTCGAAATAAGCCACCCAAAGTGAGCTTGTGAAACGCAAGTCCAAAATCAAATAAGCTCATAAGCCCACATACAAGCTTAAGCAAACTCCCTTGAGTTCTATAAGCTTAAACTGCTCTTCTTAAAACACAGCGATCACCTCTTTCGGCTAATGGGTTATGAGTATCATCACAGGTTATGGGATAACAATGCATAGTTCAGAGGTGTTTATCTGACGTATTTCCAGATGAACTTCCGGGCATACCACCTGTTCGTAAAGTCGAGTTTGGAATCGAGCTGATACCAGGTGCAGAGCCGATTTCCAAAGCTCCTTATCGTATGGCTCCTATAGAGCTTAAGGAACTAAAAGATCAGCTGCAGGAACTTCTGGAACGAGGTTTCATCCGTCCCAGTGCATCGCCATGGGGTGCACCGGTACTGTTCGTGAAGAAGAAAGACGGCAGCATGCGTTTATGTATAGACTACCGTGAGCTGAATAAGACCACGATCAGGAATCGTTACCCTTGCCGCGTATTGACGACCTATTCAATCAACTTCAGGCGCCAAGTATTTCTTTAAGATCGATCTGAGGTCCGGCTACCATCAGTTACGGGTTAAAGAGCATGACATCTCCAAGACTGCTTTCCGTACACGTTATGGGCACTACGAGTTCGTAGTCATGCCATTCGGACTTAGTAATGCTCCAGCTGTCTTCATGGATTTGATGAACCGTGTCTTCCATGAGTTTCTGGACAAGTTCGTTATCGTGTTCATTGATGACATCCTGATATTCTCCAAATCCAAGGAGGAACATGAGGAACACCTCCGTACAGTTTTACAGATTCTTCATCAGAAGTAGTTGTACGCCAAGTTCTCTAAGTGTGAGTTCTGGTTAACCAAGGTGGCATTTCTGTGCCATATTGTATCTACAGAGGGGATCACCATGGATCCTACCAAAGTTGAAGCCATCACTAAATGGCCGAGACCTACATCTGCAACAGAAGTTATAAGTTTTCTGGGTTTAGATGGCTACTACCGCAGGTTTGTAGAGAACTTTTCACGGTTAGCCTTACCTTTGACTAAGCTAATGAGGAAAGGAGAGAAATTCGTCTAGACGGAAGAGTGAGAGAAGAGCTTTGAAGATCTGAAGCAGAAGTTAGTGACTGCACCTATTCTTACTCTCCCATCTGGCTCAGGTGGATTTCAGATTTATAGTGACGCTTCAGGAAAAGGTTTAGGCTGCGTGCTCATGCAACATGGGAAGGTTATTGCATACGCATCACGACAACTGAAACCTTATGAAGAAAACTATCCTACTCATGATTTAGAGCTTGCAGCAGTTGTTTTCGCATTGAAGATCTGGAGACATTATTTGTATGGTGAATCATGTGACATATTCACCGACCACAAGAGTCTCAAGTACATCTTCACCCAGAAGGAACTGAACATGATACAAAGGAGATGGTTAGAGCTATTGAAGGATTACGACACCAACATTCAGTACCATCCTGGTAAGGCGAATGTGGTGGCAGATGCTCTAAGCAGAAGGTCGGGTATGATTGCTGGCATTTGGATTGCAAAGGAGATCATTCGTGACCTAGAGATGACTGATATTGAGTTTTGTGTACGAGGACAGCATGGTTACTGGGCTAATCTTAGAGTGGAACCAGACTTACATTCTAGGATCAAGGAAGCTCAGAAGGACGATGGTGAGATTTGGGCTATCATTCAGAACCTTGATCAGCAAACGGAGTTTCGTGTTGACGACAACGGTATCTTATGGCAGGGCACTAGACTAGTGGTTCCTGATGACTCTACTCTCAGGGAAGCTGTGTTGACTAAAGCTCACAGTTCTCCATTTACTATACATCCTGGTTCTACCATGATGTACCACGACATCAAGCAACACTTTTGGTGGAGTGGTATGAAGCAGGATGTTGCCATATTCGTTTCTAAGTGTATGATCTGCCAACAGGTGAAGATCGAACATCCGCGAGCTAGTGGTTTACTACAACCATTAGATATTCCAGCATGGAAGTGTGACAAAATCTCCATGGATTTTGTTACTGGTATTCTGGTTACTCAGAAGAAGAACGACGCTATCTGGGTCATTGTGGATAGGTTGACTAAATCTGCTCATTTTCTACCGATTCGCAAGGAGCATCTGGTCAGCAAATTAGCAAACACATTCCAGAGGGAGATCATGAGACAACATGGTACTCCATCTGAAATCATCTCTGACAGAGATCCCTGTTTCACATCACGTTTCTGGCAGAGTCTGCAGAAAGCTTGGGGCACCAGACTTAAGCTCAGCACTGCCTTTCATCCTCAGACCGACGGACAGTCGGAATGTACCATTCAGACATTAGAGGACATGTTGCGATCGTGTGCTCTAGAGTGGTCAGGGAGTTGGGATGACTATATATTCCTATTAGAATTCGCATACAACAACAACCGGCACGCTAGCATCAAGTGTAATCCCTTCGAGATGTTGTATGGTAGAAAGTGTCGCGCCCCAATCTACTGGGATCAGGTGGGTGAACGTCTGCTTGAGGGTCTAGAGATGATTGAAGTGACCAATGAGAAGGTCGTTGTCGCCAAGGCAAAGCTTCAGGAAGCTCGTGCTCGTTAGAAGAGCTATGCTGATAAACGCCGTAGGGATGTATCTTTAATTATTATTTATAATCCAGCTTATTTCTAATTATGGAAACTTACTATTTTTCGGAACTTTCTATTTTTAAAAACTTACCATTTATGGAAACCTGCTATTTTTAGAAAGTTACTTAGTATTACAATAAAAGTATTATAATACACTAATACATGAATAATACTCAACAGAACATCGTAATAACTACAGTTAACATAGTAAACAGTAAGACATGACAGAATACGTTTAACAAGCTAATAATACACGGAACCAATAAAACACATGTAATTCAGACAACTCATACACGTCCATATTTCTTATGTAGTGTTATCCGTCGAGGCGGATTAGTCTTCATCGTTTTCGTTAGCTTCTACTGGACATAAGGTACGGATTTCCCGTCCTTCAGTAAGGACAATCTCTTCCTTCATTAGGATTTCCCGGATGCAGCCAACTGTTTTCCCCATTAGTTATAGATTAAATGCTTATGTTTATTAGTTACCTTAGCCATATACATGCATGACCAGTTTCACCTAGTTATGGAGGTACCATAACCATAACACTAGAGGCACTAGTGTTATGACTTCACCACGGCGGAGTGATAGCTCGTTGCGTCCCTTTTCAGTTATTCGGCCATTATATTATTATATTATCATGTAGGGCGTATGGGTGCATCATAGTTACATGTTTTAGTCAGGATTTCATGGTGAATGTGGTGTGTGCCTTGCATCCTTCACAAGGAGCTGATCCCTCCTACCCACTTACTAGTTTATTAGAGGCATCCCCTCTAATTTGCATGACGAGGTCACCCCTCCAAGTATTCATGCATGTTGTTGACCTCATGACCTATATTGGCTATTATGGTACATTAACTAATACAGATTTTCATAAGTAACATAAGCTATGTTTTCAGAACTAAAACTGGTTAACATGACAAAAAACTAGGTTTTCCAGCACTTATTCATTTTTGCTGCCATTCGTGCTTTATATTCTTATGTGTATCCATATTCTATGTTTTCCATGCTTTATTGTATATCCGTGCACTGAGCGTTATGCTCATCCGTCTACTTTTCCATGTTCTGAAACGACATGTACCCAAGGACGCAAGTAGGAACTCCAGAGTATGTGCATTCGGATTGGAAGCTATCCGGCCTCTTTTACCTTATGCATCTATTCCTACTTTATCATACTTTACTTCTTTTGGACATTATTTAGTCATTTCCATTTACAGTACTTATATTGCTTGTGTGTGAGTTACTAGACTACCGATGTTTGATTCTGGTATTTCTATTTATGGTCATGAATGTTTAGACATTTACCTTGCATGCTTTGATGACACACCATAATTTACTGTAGCATTCTATCCTATTAAATGGGGTGTTACACTTCAGGCCGTTGTTTTCGATGTGTTATGACCAAAAAATGGTCATTTTAGATTTTAGTCTATCACTAAATGAGATCTGTGTATTCCAATGTGTGTATAAAGATGAAGTATGGAGAAGCCGACGGGTGTGGGTGTGTTATTGTATTGAGGGGATGGTGGATGAAAAATGAAAATATAAAATTTATTTTATTAGAAAAATTCAGTTAACCATGGTCAACCATGATACCTCAGCCAAGAATTATGAATTAATTTAAGTACTGTATACAATAGGGTGGATTAGTAAATTGTTTGTATTGTTTAGTAAAATTAAAAGGTGCTTACATAACATAGTAAAAGTTGTCAACTTTGTTACATTTAAAACCTATTATCTCTTTTAAGATTCCAAGATTTAAATATGATTTTTCTGCAAAAGTTAATAATAATTATATTTTTCTTTGTATAAATGAAATTAGAAACTTTTTCGGTCAATTTAAATTTCAACACGTCTTAATACCTTTAACCGGCTGTCGTTATATGACAAAAAATCTTATAGCAAATATCAAGTGAGCAACTATCATTTGAACAAAAGCTTAATATTCATAGTAAATTGATCAAAACTGTAACATTCCATCATTGGTGACCGATATTGATGTTTGGTCAAAAGTTGATGTGACAAAACAGTGGCAACAAGATAAACAAGGAGGACCCTAGGTACTCTTTTAATGAGTATCCTGATGTGCATCTTATTTTCTTTATTATTGTTCATCCTAGATGAGTTAAACAATCTAAGAAATCACAAGTTTTTGGATTTCACAATTGATACTACAGTTTACCAAGCAAAATTATCACTTTTGACCACACGTCTCTTGTAGTGTTTATAAAAATGACACAACAAAAAGACCCTAGAACAATTTCTTATCAAATCATTCCTTATAACGACCATAGGAAGATCCAACAATCAAAGAGAGAATCCCCGCTATCCAACCATAACACAACACGTACAACATAAGGGCAATCACCCACCACAAAGCATATAAATGGTTAAAAACAACCTCGAAAATGAAGCACTATGAGTACACACACAAAAAGAGTGTTTGCATCATGATACGTAGGGATGTTTCACAAAGGAAACATTTTTTTTTATTATAAGACGACAAGCCCATAACACGTAGAAATTAAACCCTTAACTTTTGTCGAGGCAATCAAAAACTAGATGCGAACCACGTCGCGCATAGAACTATTATGAATATATAAACATTCACACTACAACTTGAACAACCACAATCGCCTTACAGTAACTTCTTTGTAAAATATTGTTGAAGTAAAAATTATAATAGAAGCAATATGTAAAATATGATATAATAAAGAGGTATGTATACTAAAAATTATAATACAATGCGTAAAAACATGACTAAAACATTAAACATACAAACATAATTAATACTCATATTTAAAACACCCCATTATATGAATATCAATCATAACTACACATTTTACAAGTATAAGAAAACATAAAAACTCTTTTAAACATTAAAAGTTTAAAACTTTATTTTTCATAAGAAACATCTTTTTAATATATTAACAGAATACATATTCGAAATTAAAACTACACCATTTTATTATTTAAAAATACACATATTTATAATAAATATGTATAATCAACCAATGTAAAACACACACTTTTTAATGTTATTCTTAAGACACATCTTAATACATTAAACAAACTAATAATACTCCCTTCATCCTTAATTAAATGTCCACTTTTGACTTTCGGAATAATTTTCTGTAAACTTTGACCTTAAATTATTTTGTTTGTGTTATATAATACTTAATGAAAGTTATACTAGTGAAAAGATATATAAAACTCAATCCATTCGTATAATTTGTATCAAGTATTATATACCACAAACAAAATAATTTAAGGTCAAAGTTGAAAACGATTGACTTTGAAAGTAAACAGTGGACATTTATTTAGGGATGGATGGAGTATTATTTTTTAGAAACACCCATAAAATGAGAATATGCACATTATGTAAACTAATATGCACATTATGTAAACTAATAACAAACACAAATAGGGGTGTCAAAAAAGCCGACCCGACCTGAACCCAACCCGAGTATATTCGGGTCGGGTTACTCAGGTACAAATTCTTCGAGTTAATCGGGCCAACCCGACTAACCCGAATTAAAAATCGGACGGGTATCAGGTAATTTATTTTTGTGTTACTCGGGTTTGGGTCAACCCGATTGACCCGAGTAAGTTTTTTTTTCTAATTTAAATTATTTATAATTTATATTTAAAAAGGGTAAAAAAAAGTTTTTGTTTTACCCAATTCCGTTGACCCGAATTGACGGACCCGAGTAGACCCGACACGAATAGACACAAACCCTTGTAACCCGAGTCCAAATCGGGTCAAGTTTGGGTTACTTATTTTCAGCCTTGACTCGAATTAGACCCCGCCCGATTAACCCGAACACGACCAACGGACCTGATTCCCACCCCTAAACACAAAGTATATAAAATTATATGCTAATTTATATAGTTTTGAAAATCAAAACGGACCATAGATTCAAAAATTATAAAAATAAGTGAACCGGACCTGATAGACATTATCTTGTCAATCACATGGTACCCGCCGCCGCATCACTCCTGGTAAAAAAAAAACATTGTTTTAAATGCATAAAAAGTCAAACATATAACTTAATCTCTAAGTTTCATTTTCTACCCTTAACTTTCATAACTACACACTCTGAGTAGCAGAACATCTGGAAATGGCCACCGGAGACTCTATTACCGCCGCCACCGGAAACCACCAGCAAAACCCCAGGTCAATCTTTATTTATACCCATTTCAGTTTTGTACTAACCCTTTTATTTTCTTGGATTTAAAAGTTATGTTTTTGTTTCGGCTTACGAGTTATGACTTATTGTATTGGTTTTGGGCTTATGTTTCATAAGCGCACTTTTTGTGGCTTATTTAAGTTTATTATGGAGTATGTCATAGCAAGCTTATATAAGCAGAAAAGTTTCAAAATAAGCCACAAGTATGAGCTTATGAAACATAAGCCCAAAACCAAATAAGCCATAAGCCCCGCTAGTGCTTACTATAAGGTTTATTCACTTACTGAGATGATAAGTAATCCCAAATACTCTACTCAAAGCAGCATATATTATAAGGAACATAAACTTAGTTGGTATCTACGTGCTTTCGAATCAGACGAGTACTTAACTTTAGAATAAGCAATCCCGAACACCCTATAGTTATAAGTTATAAACCATTGATGAGTGGTGTTTGAGATTGCTTATTTCTTTGCCTATCTGCTTATTGATTAGTTTACAAGGAGATAAGGAATGGAGAATTATCTGATTAATGTGCTCTGATTCTCTGCCTACAGAAGGGCCATTGACATATAAGTCCTTCAATTATCGGGATTTTTCAAACACTTAACCCGAGTATCTGGTTTTTCAAAACCTGCACATCCAAACGCTATATGACGAACACCACCTCAGTTTTTTATTTATTTCAGAAGTGAAAGTTCACCAACATCATTTTTATGCTATGAAATTTCTGAAACTGCATCCAAGTTGATTGAAATTGCCTATCATATATTGTTTCAGGGATTGAGCAGCAGAAAATAGTCATACAAAAGTAACAAAACAATTGTGGCAAGAAACTTGTGGGCATATAACATGAAACAGGCTCCAAAGAGATTGTAATATTGTGGCATGGCTTTCAAAGTTCAAAGGTACATAATTCGTTTCTGCACTTTTTTATTTCATGACAAGCACATAAAAATTACGAAAAGTCAACAAAATCTGCCTGAAGTTGAATTTTGGGTCTGAAACAGATAGTTTTTCTTTGATTCTTGGGATGGTTCATAGTGAATGCTTTCTTGTCTCCAGGAATATAGTATGATGGTGGAACGTGCGGTTGCTTTGAAAAAGCATGGGATCAGTGCCTTTCGCTTTGACTTTTCAGGGTAATGGGTAAGTCCATACCATTCTGATTTAGTATCGGCATGCAACATTATAACAAGTTTCTGTCTTTACATATGCACTAAAAAGAATTTTGGGGGTTACACGCTGCATGTTGTTTTGTGTCATCTTTAAGGAAAATCAGTACACTTACTGAGGTCAAATAGACTAATTACCAACATCAAGGTTGGAACGGACCATCTTAGTTTCACGAACTTCTTACTGCTATGATTAGAAACAATTTATTTAAGAGTTTATCATTATCAAGTGCTTTTAAAGATTGATTTTCAGCTTGTTGGGTGTTTCAATTAACTTATTTATAGGGCATATGAGATTATTTGAACTTTGAAAAGCTGCTCACATTTTGGGCTTATATGCTTATCCAATCGAGCTTTCTTTATAAGCTCGACTTGTTAAGCTCAGAAGCCGAAAAGAATGGGCTTATGAGTTCTTTCAATTTAAAATTATCCCATAAGCCCAAAAAAGGTGGCCTTATGTGATATATGGTTATTGCATTTTAGATGTCGTAGGAATCAGTTTCTAGTGTTTGTGTGAATGATTGCAGTTTTCTGATAATGAGGGTGTTTGGCATTGCTTTTCCGAGTGCTTATTTGCTTAAGCAGTTAAATGTTTTGGAAAAAACACTATTTTTTAAACTGGGATGAACACTTAAAATAAAAAAATTGGTACCTGCTTATACGTAAGAAGTTTAAGAATACTAGCATGGCAATCCTAAACACCCCCTACTTAGTGGTCATTGTCGAGACCTGATGTGGCAGATAAGCAGTTTTAGTGTGTTTGAGATTGCTTATCTAAATTGGTGTTGTAATGATTTTTATGTGAAAAGTTATGTTGATTAATAAGCGGCTTTGTAAGCAATACCAAACAACCAGTAGACAATGTGCAGAACACTGATACAAGTGCTTTTCTTTAATCCAAAATAAGTTGTGACACAAATAATGATAACTTTTTTCTTGATTTTCAATGCATGTAGCAAAGCAGTACTATAATGAGCCTTGCTTAAGCACAAGAAAAGGAAGGGATCACTGTGTTTCGTTTTGATTTTGCTGGAAACGGGTAAGTTTTAATATTGTACAGGTAGTAATGATTTAATCGAGATAACTTATCTGCTTTAAGTCACCAAATTATCTGCTTCTCATTCTTCAAGTTACAGTTATCTGTAATATTGTAATTTTTAATTTTTTTCTCGTTTTGTATATGTTGTGATTATTAGGGAAAAAGTTGAGGTACCTTTCCGTATGGTAAGTAACATAGAAAGGCTGATGACTTGCATTAGTAATCCAACACTTTCATGAAGCTAATTGTGTTACACGTGCAATCCTCGGATATAGTAAAGGTATCATACGATATGTCTAGTAAAGTTTTTACTGATGGTATTTTATTAGTTACGTTTAGTTGTTGCTATATTCTCTTATTATCATACGATATGTCTAGTTAAGTTTTTACTGATGGTATTTTATCAGTCACGTTTAGTTGTTGCTCTATTCTCTTATTATCTTAGAGGTGGGAATGTGGTACTGGTGCTCTTATACCCGTCTTAATATTATGATGTCCACCGTGTCATCAACCTGTCTGGGAGATATCAGACAGAAGGGGGGTGTGGTAGAGCGTTTGGGTAAAGGGTATTTGCAAAAAGTTAAGGAAAAACTTATAACAAAACAATGGAAATCTAAACTTAAGAGCAGATGGTGGGATAAGCTCTTTGACAGCTTTGTGAGGAGTCATGCCTGTTTCGCTGCTTTCCATGGTCTTGCCAGAAAAATTTGTAACTTATCTGTGACAAATGGGAGAGACCCTACATGGCAACATGACCTATTGATCAAACACATACCAACTAGATACTTAGGCAAACTAAATATAGTCTGTTTATTAAGAGGTGTTATGGTCAAGCTTATTGAAAGTTCTGTTCTTAATACTCAATGACCTGTTTTGGCTGAAGTGCTTAACAGCTTATAGTATCAAATAGCTGATGGTGTAACAAGCTGTTTTCATAGGCAATTATAAAGGTGTTTATCTAAAGAGCTCTTTTTATAATTACATAAGATCTTTTAACTAAACGAACCAAACACCCCTGTGTCTAGGGCTTATCCTGAAAAGGCGATAAGGGCGTATCCTGAAATGCTGATGTTATCAAATTTGCTTAACACTTAAAAAACTGGTATCTGATTATTGCAAGCAGAAGCACATCTAAGTACTACCCACACAACCTGTTTTGTTGTAGTTAATAAATATAATAATATATTCTGATAATTGCATATGTTATAGCTGTTCTGTTGATTTTGTATGCATGTAGGAAACCAGTACCATGGTAAACCTTGCAAATGCATTACAAAAGGAAGGAATCACTGCATTTCGTTTTTATTTTGCTGGAAACGGGTAAGTTTGTCGACTGAATATCAAGAGGGTGTTTGGATGTGCAAGTACTCTTAGTATTGTGATCTAACTTCAAAAATTAATGTTACTAGCTTTGTACAACTGATCATCACTCCCTAGTTATGAGGAATTAACTCGGTCACTTGGCATATAATTCTGTTTAGGGAAAGCGAAGGCACATTTGAGTATGGTAATTATCATAAAGAGGCTGATGACTTGCACTTAGTAACCAGCACTTCCGTGAAGCTAACCGTGTAACAAGTGCAATTCTTGGACATAGTAAAGGTATTCTAACATATGATTCTATACATCAGCGGTCCACTTTTTTTTTCTTAAGATTATGTACTAACGTAGTATAGTTCATTTATCTTTTATACTTGCAGGTGGGAATGTGGTGCTCGCTCTTATACGCGTCTAAGTATTATGATGTGCCCCGTGTCATCAACCTGCAAAAAGTGAAGGAAGATGGTTTATAGATGTTAAATGGAAAACAGGTATGCTTGCTGATTGACTTTTGAAACTTTCATTCCCAGCGCAAACTGACGACGAAATGCTCGATGCGTAGGAGAGTTCTTATATCGTGTGACTGAGGACAGCTTGATGGAGCGGTTGAATACAAATATGCATGAAGCTTGCCTGAAAATTGACAAATAGTGCAGGTAAGATATATAAATTATTTCTGTCAAATGCGTCTGACCCTAAATAGTCAAATGTGTTTGACTCATTTGTTATATCGAGACATCATGTATTCATTTCAAAAAAGCAATGATGGTAGGATATTTCTGTTATTATATGATTAATAATTTAGGCTTGTTACGCAGAGTGTTGACAGTACACGGGTCTGGTAAGGATGAGCATTTGGACCGTCGAACCGGATCGGACCGGAAAACCGGACCGACCTGGACCGGACCGAGCAAATTCGGTCCGGTCCTCGGTCCGTGATTTTGGACTATTTCGGTCCTCGGTCCGGTCTTACCAAAAATTCATTTATTTTGCCTAATTGGGACCGGACCGAAGACCGGACCGACCCGGACCAGACCGGAACATTTCGGTCCGGGTATTGGACCAACTCGGTCTCGGTCCGGGGTATTAGACCGACCCGGACCGGAAGGAATAGTGTGTAGTACAAAAGGAAGATTATAAAAAATAGACAAATTAGTAGTAAAGGTCACGTGCGTGCCATTGTAGCCTGGTAGGTGTTCATTTTTTTATTACATTTCTAGTTTTATTATTAATAGATGAATGGACAACACCATAAAAGAGGTTATAAATATTATACGACTCATTTTGTGTTTAAGTTATATTGTTCTTGTAAATTTTTTTATTTTTTTTGCCCCCTCACTAATCTTTTTCTGGCTCCGCCTCTGGGTACATGGTAATGTTTGCAATTCGTAGGGACTCTAAATGGTTGTGGGTTTAAAACCAGATCCCTATATATTCTAACAAAGGAAAATGAAAACTCTGACAATAACTATCTACGACAACTTGAAATTATTGTGATAGCGATATTGGATGCCTCGGAAAGAAGAAGCCCTATCTTCATCGATTCTCCCCATTCCAACACTGAAGCTCCTTGGCACACCTTTACTCGCTGCAACGGATTGTATTTTTATGTTGTCTTGTTGTTTGATGTAGGCATCCAACTCGGCAATATTAAGATTCGTTCCTCTGCTGCTTCCAGTTGCAGCAGCAGTGGATATAGTTCTAACAAGCGCACTCTCGGGAGGTTGTTCATTATGTGGCATTTTGTTAGTACTCGTGGTGAAGCTCCTTCGAAGCTGCTGTGACTCGTGTGTGGTAATTTCCATGGTCCTTATAGGCTTATTATGGTAGGTATTGGAGAAGTTATTGGCGCCTCCTCTAGCGTAAGCATCTAGGACTTTGGACATAGCTCGAATGGGTGTTTTGATGATCCTACCAAAGGTCATTGGCTTCTTGTGAGATGATTTTTGGCTCATGATATGAAAATGTATATGGGCTTGTTGAATGAAGCTTGTGGTTGTGGGGGAAACTGTAGAGTTATATATAAATGGAGTCTTTAATTGATAGACAGATAAAAAACGAGTATTTAGAGTTTCTTATATTATAATTTACAACAGCTATATATTATATGCCATGTGCTACACGATTTGATTATAATATATAGTTTTAAAATTGATTGACGCTTACGATACATATTTTATATTTACATAGTATTATATCACAAGCTAGCTGCTCATTAATTATGTAATATTCGTAGATAAGCTATTTATTCATCTACTCAAATGTAAATGAGCTTTGCAATGATGTCCCCTCAGATATATGGTGTTTGTGTAATGTGTTCAGTGCAGGTAACAGTTTTTTAGAGCGTTTTTACTAATTAGCATTTAGCATAATTGTTAAAAAAACTTGTTTGGTTAAAGTAATGAGCATTAGCATTTCTCATAAAAATACTACTTTTTCATATGTTCTTTCAAAGAGCATTTTTAAATAAAATTTTTAATAAAAGAGCTTTAGGCTTACTAAACTACTTAAATACCTTTATTATAATAAAATATAGTAAATTTATGCTAAAAAAATTTTTCGGTCAATGATCAACCTTTAAACACAAATAACCTGAATATGAGTAAAGTGCAAAAAAATCAACTTGTACTAGCATTGTAAAATACTTAAACTAAGTGCTTAGCTTGTTGAGTCTTAACATTAGTTAATTCAAACACTTTGTTATAAGGCTTATCATAATCAACCAAAAACCAAATCCAACGGATAAATTGAGCTGAAACGATTTAGTTTTCATTTTCGATTTTGCTCAGTTCAATTCGAGATAAAACCATAAAAAATATGTCCAAATTATTTAAACTGGTTTCCTTAGGTTAACCTTTCGTTTGGTTCCGGTCCCGTTATATTAACTTTGGTTCGATTCATTTTCTTTAAAATCAATGTTTGGTTTAACTTGGATTTGATCTCTGGTTTGATTTTTGACTCATTAATCAACATTACTTTATCTTTACATCAAATATCATCTTAAATTATTCATATTCAAAGAGACTTTAAAAAAGAAAAACATTCTTTTAAAAGCATAAAAAGTCAACATATGACAAAAACACTTGAAACACAAAATGGTGACATTTATATCTAAGTTTCATTTTCTACCCTACAATTTCACTAACATAAAAATAACCCACATCTTTATAAAATTCATAACTTAAACATCATCACTAGTCAAAACCCAGGTCAATTTTATTTATACCTATATCTGTTTTGTAATAAAATTTAGATGCTTTTTGAGTTATTTTGTGATTTGAAGATTGATCCATTACATGATTTGATCATATGTACTAACCTTTTTAGTTTATTAAATTCAAAGTTATGTTTTTGTTTCAGCTTATATAGCGGGCTTATGACTTATTTAGTTTTCGGCATATGTTTCATAAGCTCATATTTTGAAATTTGTTGCCTTATTTAAGCTTATTATTACATGATAAGCTTTATAAGTTGGAAAGTTTCAAATAAGTGAAATTTAGACAACTTATTATAAACGGCTTGGTTTTTCGATTATATATCTATCAAGTGAAATTTTGGTCAACAAAGGTCCTATGGTCTAGCGGTTAGGACATTGGACTCTGAATCCAGTAACCCGAGTTCAATTCTCGGTAGGACCTACTTTTAGTATCTTTTTTGGTGAATAGTTAGAAGTAACTTTTATGTACAACAATTTTAAGTTTTTTAATTTCAGATTAAGTTGTGGCATACAGTAACACTTAAAAATAAGTTGTCGCAGTTTACTTTTTGTTACTCAAGTGTTATGGCAATTTGCCAAACCCAAAACAACGTGCGTCGAAATCTCTCTTAGTCACTTGCAGCATACTATATAGTTTTAAAACTCAAACTCAAAAAGACTTGGACCCTTCACGTTCTGTATGAAGATGCATTGGATATATGTTGTACGGATTGCTAAGATCCAGTGGTAGGCAATTTGTTCGTGGTATTTAGATATGTGCAGATCTTCTGGTACTCACCAAAAAAAAGGGAAGATCAGAAGTTTGTCAAACGCAGACGTATATCATTCATCTTTAGAGTTAAGTAGTCGCCTTTTGAGGATCTCATTTTCCTTATAAACCATCCACGAGTAGTGAGAAAATAGGATGTGCTAGAATAATAGGAGATAAGGACTGGTGAAAACGACTGTGTCAGCGATTGAACAACAAAAAATAATGATACAAAACAATTGTGGCGAGAAACTTATGGGCATATTATATGAAACAGGCCTATTTGTATCGGGGACAATTATTTCTGCACAAAGAGAGTAAAAAGGTAATACTTGCCTATTTTTAACTTACGACGGCGATAGTAACATACACCAACCTATTTCTTCTACCTTATAGTATCAAAAACACAAACACGAAACAAAAAAACCCTGGTTCCAAAATCAATCAATCAAAACACAACGAAACCAACCAAAAAGGATGCTGCAGCATTATAGAAGAATATCGAATACCTGTCCTTAGTATCCCAGCTATGCATAGAACTCGAATCCCATCTTGGTTTCACCGACAAAGTCATGGCCAATTCATCACTGATTTAGGCCGTAAATGCTTTTCAATTGATGAATTTGATACCAAGTTGAAAAAAAAGGTGCTGATTTGCCTAATTATTTTGACTATACTCTTTTGAATGTCGTGCATGCTATTTTGCCCCCTAAGGGTTAGGAAGCCGAAAGGCGAGGATAAGGTTAGGTCTGTGTTGTGTATTGGGGATAATTGGGACTATGGAGTATGTTAGGGGGTTGTTTACCATTGTGCCAAGTTTAAGGTTCGTCATAGTTTCAAGAACTCAAAGCACGTGCTGCCGTTCTAAAAAAAAAAAAAAAAAAACTCAAATCACGTGCTATGTATATAAACAATTTGCTATAAAGTTAATCATTATCTTCTTTCTAATTGTATACTAAGCAATTGCTATTTTTTTTCCAGGGAAAGTGAAGGCACATTTGAATTTGGTAACTATCGTAAGGAGGTCAATTTGCATGCAATAGTCCAACATTTCACTGCTACGAATCTTGTTATAAGTGCAATCCTTAGACATGGTAGAGGTATCTATTTTGCGACTGTTTCTCCAGCTTGAAGTCTAATATGGATAGTTTGACTTTTTTAGGTCAAACAAGCTTTGAGTTTCATGTCCCATCTTACATTAGTATCTTTTTACAGGTGGGTGTGTGCTGGTCTTAGACGCATCCTTACATCATTATATCCTAACAGTTGTCAATGTCTCTAGCCGGTATAAGATATATAGGGGCATTAAGGAGCTTTGGGAAAAGAATATCTGGAAAGAGCGAAAAAGACGACTTTATTGAGACATCAAATCGAAAACAGGTTAAACTTCATTCATTTAGAGGTGGAAATTAACCATTTATTTATGAATGAGCCTGTGGTTTATTATATATCCCAAGTGTATCAATGGGTCAAAACAATAAGTTTAGCAAAAAATGAAGAAGGTCAGATGGGTCTGACGAGTTAAATAGGTTGAAATTCACATATGGCGTATCCTCAATGCGCACAACCTGGTAAACTGAAACATCCACGTGACAGTAAAAATGAATCACCTGTAATTCCTTTAAAGCGGTCAAAAAGGTTTGTGTGTCGACCTGCACCAAGAAAAAAAATATGTTTTCACTGGAATACAAGTGACCTTATGCTGAGTTACAACTATTATTCTTCTAATATAGGAGAAGTGTCGTTTCGTGTGACGGAAGAAAGATTATTAGAACGCTTGAACACAAACATGCATGAAGCGTACAAACAAGTGTTTGTGTGTCGACCTACACCAAAAAACAAAACTTGTTATCTCGGTTACCCAACCCATCCAACTTGCCTATATCATGCCACCTCTAGTGTTACACAATAGGCTACTTTACGTTGAGTTACAACTATTATTCTGCTTATATAGGAGATGGGTCGTTTCTTGTGACTGAAGAAAGTTTATTGGAACGCTTGAACAAAAATATGCATGAAGCTGGAGTTAGCATTCACCAAGATTGCAAGGTGTTATTCATGGATCAGATGATGAAATCATTCCAGTTGAAGATACTTTGGAGTTTGCCGAAATCATGCCCAACCATAAATTACAGATCATTGAAGAGGCTGGCCGTTGAAGGGGGTATCTAATGCGGAATACTTTTCGCTTTTCTCTATGCAACTTTGATTTCTCCTTCCCTTTTAGTTCTCGAGATTTATGCTTCAATTAATCATCGAGAGTGTGGGTGGGCAGCTCTACTCTTCTACTTGGGTACTTGTAATGCTTACTCTATGCTAGACGCTTCACTTGTTTCTCGGCAGTCACTGAAATGTTTTTTGCTCAATTGCTTGAGGTGTAACCATTACTTTTAACTTCTAAGAAACAAGAATGTACGCGAATTCATAATATCTATATATCGGCTTAGCAGATTCTATATTCTATATTTTCTTATGTCTTGTTACAACTATGCTCAAGTAGTGCACATTTCATGTAACTGAAGTGCCGTTTTGAAGTTTTAAGGCCATCTCCCTTCATACGTGGAAACAAAAACATAAACATTGTACACTTTTTAATTCATTGTCTTAATGCATAAAACATTTATCACCTCTCCGCGGAAGGATTTGGTCTTAAGATGCTAGGAGTTTAAAACATTTATGCACTCCTTTATTCATGCTTCCACTCTGGGTCTAACATATATGCCACAATCACGATATACCAAAACCCCTTATTTGGTCCAACAAAAAATTCGTAAAAAACCTAACTCGTGCTAATCACAAGATAGAAATCTTGCAATTGATAGAATTTCACAATCACGATTAGGAGAAACCCCGTGAGCAAGACACCCTTCTTGAAAAAAGGTAATACAAAACAAAATTTAATAGGAAAAGAACAATAATTTTTAAGTAAATGACGAAAAAAATACATTCCAATGTCTCAAAGTTGAAACTCCGGACGAGTGAGGGCCAAAGTAGTAAAATCAATGTTGTTACCCCAAACATACCTTAGAGAAGGTATATTAAACACAAAGCTGGCAACAACTTGTTTGCTATAGGGACAACCTCGTAATTTCAACTTTTCTAATCTTGAAAACCCTTCAGATAACTTCACAAGTCCTGCAATAGAATTTCCTCTAAGAGTAAGAGACAAAGACCTCAAATTAGAACCATACTTCCCAATATACTCCAAACCCAAATCCGTCAATCCTCCGTGACAAAGATTGATATCTAACTTTTCAAGTTGGGGGCAACCCATTAGCATCTCTTGAATCCCATTGTCTAGCGGTAGATTTTTTGTCGCATCTTTATTAACCAACCTCAAACAGAATTTACGGAGATTCTTCAAATGTGTTCCTACACACTTGATAGCTTCATTTGAATTATCTCCGAGTCTAATCTTCAACCACTCCAATTTAGTACAACCTTTTGCTAGAGCAAGCAATCCTATGTTAGTCACAAGCCCATCATGGATAAGTTTGTGCAGTTTCTTGCAAAACTCACCAATAACTTGCAATGCCTTGTCTCCAAATACGTCGTTAATATCTAGAACTTCTAAATTGGGGCATCTCTTAAACAACAAACACTGGCACTCATCATCCAGTCGTAAAATTACAATTTTCAATTTCCTTATATGATGCAAAAAAGGGCGTATATGTGAACATCGAGTTAGTGCCAAACCCTGAATACTTAATGAACGCATATTGGGGGGAAACTCGAAACCAACAAGCTCACTCTCCCCATCCCAATTATTTCCACCAAAATGTTCCAACCTGACAGCATATCTAAAGGCATCTCCTAGTTCACTTAGATAGCACGCTCCAATCTTCAACGATATTAACGAGTTACAACAGTTTTTTGCAAGAAGTGTAAGATCTTCTGTATTATAAATAGTATACACAAAATGCAACCTTTCCAAAACCGTGTTATTCACTGCCAATTGATGTAACCAAATCCAATCTTTGTTATGATAATAAGATTTCAAACATAAAGTTCTCAATTGGTTACAATACCTAGATATATGCCTTAATCCATCCGTCGAAAACCCCTCACACGTACTAATCTTCAAACTTCTTAAATCCTTACCACGTGTTCTCGCCAATGTCTTGAGATGTTTACCATGAATAACCAGACGACGAAGATGAAGTTCTTTCAAATACCTAAACTCAAGATCTAATTGATCTATCCACGGGGAGATTTGGTTATCATTATGATAGGTAGATTTAAAATCCCATGGAGGACCTTTAAGGGTTAACGACTCGATAAATGAAAATCTTTTAGGTCAAAGGGACGGATTTGGGTAGTAATGAACGTGGACAGTTACGTGCTTACGCGTAATGCCATCAATCTCATAAAACTTACGGGAAACTAATGAAACAGTGTTTCGGTCCTCAACGTCGTGTATATAAGAAATAGCTAAGTCTAAAACTTCCTCCCACACTTTGTTTTTTTCAGGCTTGTGTTTGGTCTTACGTTTAGTGGGAGCCATTAAGGTTTAGTTTGGTTTAAGTTCTGATGTTAAAGTTTGAGTGAATCCCCCCTTTTTTAAGCCTCTAGAAGTACATACTAAACCTGCAATAAATGAAATTAAACTGATAAGAAGAAATTTAATAATAAGATATAAATTTTGAAAAGTATTTAGACACTTTCAGTCCATTAGCTTATTACTTTGAACTTACAAGTTACAACCACATGCTGCTATACACAGTGAATCCAAAAATGTAAACAAACTAAAAATAAGGTACTTAGGAGTTAGGAAGTCGCAGCGTGAGTTACTTATGCGTATAATCTAACCAACATCTTAACTAAAGTTTGAATACCATCATGCATGATTAATAATGTCCCGCCAACCTATCAGATTTGAAGATTGATCCATTACATGATTTGATCATATGTACTAACCTTTTTAGTTTATTAAATTCAAAGTTATGTTTTTGTTTCAGCTTATATAGCGGGCTTATGAATTATTTAGTTTTCGGCATATGTTTCATAAGCTCATATTTTGAAATTTGTTGCCTTATTTAAGCTTATTATTACATGATAAGCTTTATAAGTTGGAAAGTTTCAAATAAGTGAAATTTAGACAACTTATTATAAACGGCTTGGTTTTTCGATTATATATCTATCAAGTGAAATTTTGGTCAACAAAGGTCCTATGGTCTAGCGGTTAGGACATTGGACTCTGAATCCAGTAACCCGAGTTCAATTCTCGGTAGGACCTACTTTTAGTATCTTTTTTGGTACAACAATTTTAAGTTTTTTAATTTCAGAATAAGTTGTGGCATACAGTAACACTTTAAAATAAGTTGTTGCAGTTTACTTTTTGTTACTCAAGTGTTATGGCAATTTGCCAAACCCAAAACAACGTGCGTCGAAATCTCTCTTAGTCACTTGCAGCATACTATATAGTTTTAAAACTCAAACTCGAAAAGACTTGGACCCTTCACGTTCTGTATGAAGATGCATTGGATATATGTTGTACATATTTGTTCGTGGTATTTAGATATGTGCAGATCTTCTGGTACTCACCAAAAAAAGGGGAGATCAGAAGTTTGTCAAACGCGGATGTATATCATTCATCTTTAGAGTTAAGTAGTGGCCTTTTGAGGATCTCAATTTCCTTATAAACCATCGACGAGTAGTGAGAAAATAGGATGTGCTAGAATAAAATGTTAGAAAGTTAGTAACCAACTTGCTTAGTGTGGTGTATGAGATTGCTTAGTTCTCTGCGTATCTGCTTATTGATTAGTTTAATGATAAGGACTGGTGAAAACGACTGTTTCAGCGATTGAACAGCAAAAAATTAATGATACAAAACAATTGTGGCGAGAAACTTATGGGCATATTACATGAAACAGACCTATTTGTATCGGGGACAATCATTTCTGCACAAAGAGAGTAAAAAGGTAAAACTTGCCTACGTTTAACTTAAGACAGCGATAGTAACATACACCAACCTATTTCTTCCACCTCATAGTATCAAAAACACAAACACAAAACAAAAAAAACCCTGGTTCCAAAATCAATCAATCCAAACACAATGAAACCAACCAAAAATGATGCTGCAGCATTATAGAAGAAAATCGAATACCTGTCCTTAGTATCCCAGCTATGCATAGAACTCGAATCCCATCTTGGTTTCACCGACAAAGTCATGGCCGATTCATCACTGATTTAGGCCGTAAATGCTTTTCAATTGATGAATTTGATACCAAGTTGAAAAAAAAAGGGTGCTGATTTGCCTAATTATTTTGACCATACTCTTTTGAATGTCGTGCATGCTATTTTGCCCCCTAAGGTTAGGAAGCCGAAAGGCGAGGATAAGGTTTGGTCTGTGTTGTGTATTGGGGATAATTGGGACTATGGAGTATGTTAGGGGGTTGTTTACTATTGTGCCAAGTTTAAGGTTCGCCATAGTTGTAAGAACTCAAATCACGTGCTATGAATATAAACAATTTGCTATTAAGTTAATCATTATCTTCTTCCTAATTGTATACTAAGCAATTGCTATTTTTTTCAGGGAAAGTGAAGGCACATTTGAATTTGGTAACTATCCTAAGGAGGTCAATTTGCATGCAATAGTCCAACATTTCACTGCTACGAATCTTGTTATAAGTGCAATCCTTGGACATGGTAGAGGTATCTATTTTGCGATAGTTTGACTTTTTTAGGTCAAACAAGCTTTGAGTTTCATGTCCCATCTTACATAGTTACATTAGTATCTTTTTACAGGTGGGAATGTGCTGGTCTTAGACGCATCCTTATATCATTATATCCCAAGAGTTGTCAATGTCTCTAGCCGGTATAAGATAGATAGGGGCATTAAGGAGCTTTGGGAAAAGACTATCTAGAAAGAGCGAAAAAGACGACTTTATTGAGACATCAAACTGAAAACAGGTTAACCTTCATTCATTTAGAGGTGGAAATTAACCATTTATTTATGAACGAGCCTGTGGTTTATTATATATCCCAAGTGTATCAATGGGTCAAATCAATAAGTTTAGCAAAAAATGAATAAAGGTCAGATGGGTCTGACGAGTTAAATAGGTTGAAATTCACATATGGCGTATCCTCAATGCGCACAACCTGGTAAACTGAAACATTCACGTGACAGTAAAAATGAATCACCTGTAATTCCTTTAAAGCGGTCAAAAAGGTGTTTGTGTGTCGACCTGCACCAAGAAAAAATATGTTCACTGGAATACAGGTGACCTTATGCTGAGTTACAACTATTATTCTGCTAATATAGGAGAAGTGTCGTTTCGTGTGACGGAAGAAAGTTTATTAGAACGCTTGAACACAAACATGCATGAAGTGTACAAACAAGTGTTTGTGTGTTGACCTACACCAAAAAACAAAACTTGTTATCTCGGTTACCCAACCCATCCAACTTGCCTATATCATGCCACCTCTAGTGTTACACAATAGGCTACTTTACGTTGAGTTACAACTATTATCTCGGTTATATAGGAGATGGGTCGTTTCGTGTGACTGAAGAAAGTTTATTGGAACGCTTGAAAAAAAATATGCATGAAGCTGGAGTTAGCATTGACCAAGATTGCAAGGTGTTATTCATGGATCAGATGATGAAATCATTCCAGTTGAAGATACTTTGGAGTTTGCCGAAATCATACCCAACTATAAATTACAGATCATTGAAGAGGCTGGCCATTAAAGGGGCTATCTAATGCGGAATACTTTTAGCTTTTCTCTATGCAACTTTGATTTCTCCTTCCCTATTAGTTCTCGAGATTTATGCTTCAATTTGGGTGGGTAGCTCTACTCTTCTACTTGGGTACTTGTAATGCTTACTCTATACTAGACGCTTCACTTGTTTCTCGGCAGTCACTGAAATGTTTTTTGCTCAATTGCTTGAGGTGTAACCATTACTTTTAACTTCTAAGAAACAAGAATGTACGCGAATTCATAATATCTATATATCTGCATTCTATATTCTATATTTTCTTATGTCTTGTTACAACTATGCTCAAGTAGTGCACATTTCATGTAACTGAAGTGCCGTTTTGAAGTTTTAAGGCCTCCCTTCATACGTGGAAACAAGAACATAAACATTGTACACTTTTTAATTCATTATCTTAATGCATAAAACATTTATCACCTCTCCGCGGCAGGATTTGGTCTCGAGATGCTAGGAGTTCAAAACATTTATGCACTCCTTTATCATGCTTCCACTTTGGGTCTAACATATATGCCACAATCACGATATACCAAAACCCCTTATTTGGTCCAACAAAAAGCTCGTAAAAAACCTAACTCGTGCTAATCACAAGATAGAAATCTTGCAATTGATAGAATTTCACAATCACGATTAGGAAAAACCCCGTGAGCAAGACACCCTTCTTAAAAAAAGGTAATACAAAACAAAATTTAATAGGAAAAGAACAATAATTTTTAAGTAAATGAAGAAAAAAATACATACCAATGTCTCAAAGTTGAAACTCCGGACGAGTGAGGGCCAAAGTAGTAAAATCACTGTTGTTACCCCAAACATACCTTAGAGAAGGTATATTAAACACAAAGCTGGCAACAACTTTTTTGCTATAGGGACAACCTCGTAATTTCAACTTTTCTAATCTTGAACACCCTTCAGATAACTTCACAAGTCCTCCAATAGAATTTCCTCTAAGAGTAAGAGACAAAGACCTCAAATTAGAACCATACTTCCCAATATACTCCAAACCCAAATCCGTCAATCCTCCGTGACAAAGATTGATATCTAACTTTTCAAGTTGGGGGCAACCCATTAGCATCTCTTGAATCCCATTGTCTAGCGGTAGATTTTTTGTCGCATCTTTATTAACCAACCTCAAACAGAATTTACAGAGATTCTTCAAATGTGTTCCTACACACTTGATAGCTTCATTTGAATTATCTCCAAGTCTAATCTCCAACCACTCCAATTTAGTACAACCTTTTGCTAGAGCAAGCAATCCTATGTTAGTCACAAGCCCATCATGGATAAGTTTGTGCAGTTTCTTGCAAAACTCACCAATAACTTGCAATGCCTTGTCTCCAAATACGTCGTTAATATCTAGAACTTCCAAATTGGGGCATCTCTTAAACAACAAACACTGGCACTCATCATCCAGTCGTAAAATTACAAGTTTCAATTTCCTTATATGATGAAAAGGGAGTATAGGTGAACATCGAGTTAGTGCCAAACCCTGAATACTTAATGAACGCATATTGGGGGGAAACTCGAAACCAACAAGCTCACTCTCCCCATCCCAATTATTTCCACCAAAATGTTCCAACCTGACAGCATATCTAAAGGCATCTCCTAGTTCACTTAGATAGCACGCTCCAATCTTCAACGATATTAACGAGTTACAACAGTTTTTTGCAAGAAGTGTAAGATCTTCTGTATTATAAATAGTATACACAAAATGCAACCTTTCCAAAACCGTGTTATTCACTGCCAATTGATGTAACCAAATCCAATCTTTGTTATGATAATAAGATTTCAAACATAAAGTTCTCAGTTGGTTACAATACCTAGATATATGCCTTAATCCATCTGTCGAAAACCCCTCACACGTACTAATCTTCAAACTTCTTAAATCCTTACCACGTGTTCTCGCCAATGTCTCAAGATGTTTATCATGAATAACCAGACGACGAAGATGAAGTTCTTTCAAATACCTAAACTCTGTTGGAATTTATAAAAACTTTTTATCATATTAACACATTAATAATCACGAGTACGCAGCGGAATATAGGATAACGTATAGACAAGTAATTAACATAAACGATAAAGAAACGCGTACCTTTTAGCGATGGATTAAACACCTTTATCGAACCACCAATAAAGATCAAAGTATGATCTCTCTAAGAATACGCACACAATACGTTATAGCAAACAATTAAGTATGCTAGTACAAGTCGTGATATAGCTACTAAATACTTGATTTCTTTAAACCAAGTAAAACCAAACTTTGGTATCAGCAATCGCAGAAAACCAAAACTAATAAATCGTAGAATCACCTTTTGCTATTATCGTATATCTATGTATATCCACTTTATCATAGTAAGGTCTCATAATATATATACACATGCCTAAGTCGGTTGACATCCAAATTAGAATAGGATACACATTAGCTAGCAAAAAGTATTTTCTACTTTCTTTTATTATTTTACATTATAATTAACGTTTAATTATTATTTATAAAATCCCCGTTAACTAACTAATTAATTAACGTTTGCAATAGCTTATCACTAATTAATATATTACACATAATATATTAACGTATAATTGTTTTACGTATTAACGCGTGCGTCTCCTTAGGCTCGAGTCGACTACCGGACATATTATTATTACGTGTACATAATCCAATAGCTCCCACTTGGACATGTGATAATAAAATAATAACATTGGTTAGCGTCTAGCAACACGCCAATGCTCCCAGAAACTCTCAAGTGTAGTTTTCCATAAAGTACATTTAAAATGACTTAAAACATTTACAATCCCTTTGTTTCTCAAATGCCATGTTAATAATGGATATGGATCAAAGTCATTCCATTTTAACTATTATGTTTCTCGCATTACATAATTAATATAGATTACCAATCTAATCGAGACAAATCTAGATTATCATTGGGTATGGCCATACAAACATCTAATTAATTAACGAGGGGCCCAATAGCATTATTATTCAAACCTAGTTGAATGAACAAATTCTATCTTGACTACACGTGCCTCTTACATGCTTCAAGATACAAATGATTATAGTCTTTATTACTACCTTATTCAGGATAGCGTTAGAACTATAGCAAAAAGTACCATCCACATATATAAGACCTGCTTGCATCTCAAGTCAAAGGATTTAGTAATGTAAATCATTTACAAGTTTCACTTAAAGACGCCGATCCATAAAGTGATTGACTTGTTATTAGGAGATGTCCAATATACAACTTTTGGATATTGTATGAGTTGGTGAACCGTTCTTGCATATTCTACGAATATTACCATCTCTCATATATGTCTTAATTTAATTATATTCCCATATAATCAATCGACATAGACAATTTAGAATAACATATTATTCAAGGATTTAAACATGCAAAAATAGGACCAATAAATATTAAAGAAAACGAATATATCCAATACTTCAATTCATAAAATAAATATTGTTTAACAATATCCTTTATCCAAATACTAAAACAGATTACATGAAACTACTAGCAGGACGAAGTCCCATGCTCCTAGCATGTTGAGTAAGCTTTTTACCAGGTAAAGCCTTCGTAAAAGGATCTGCTAGATTATTATCTGTATGAACTTTAACTAGATCAATCTCACCTAGTTCGATACATTCTCGAACATAGTGATATCTCCTTTGATAGTGTCTGGCGCCTCTCTGAACTCCCGGTTCGTTAGCTATGATGATTGCACTTGAATTGTCACAATACATCTTTATAGGTTCTTCATTGGTAGGAACTACACCAAGTTCTCCAATAAACTTCCTCATCCAAACAGCTTCCTTTGCAGCTTCAGAAGCAGCGATATATTTAGCTTCTGTGGCAGATTGTGCAGTAGTACTTTGATTGGAGCTCTTCCATACTACCGCGCCTCCGTTCAAAACGAAAACATACCCAGTTTGAGATTTAGTGTCATCTCTATCGGTTTCAAATCCAGCATCACAATAACAATTAACTTGCAGCTCAGTAGCTTCAGGATTTCCACCATAAACCAAAAATGTATCCTTAGTATGTCTTAAATACTTAAGAATATTTTTCACAGCAGTCCAGTGACTTTCACCTGGATTTTGCTGAAATCGGCTTGTAATATTTTGCGCAAACGCAACATCAGGTCTTGTGCATCTCACAGCATACATAATAGAGCCTACAGCCGAAGCATAAGGAACATTTTGCATACGCTTCATCTCTTCAGATGTAGTAGCACCTTGTGTTTTATTTAAGTCAGTGTGCACTTGCATAGGAATGAGACCACGCTTGGAATTATCCATTCTATACTTCTTCAAGATCTTATCAAGATATGCATTTTGACTTAGTCCAATTAACCGCTTCGATCTATCTCTATAGATTTTGATTCCAAGAATAAATGCCGCTTCCCCTAAATCTTTCATAGAAAAACACTTCCCAAGATAGGTCTTTACCTCTTGTAAACTTGGAATATGATTTCCCATAATTATTATGTCATCAACATACAAGATTAGGAAAACAACATTACTCCCACTAGCCTTTTGATATACACATGGCTCATCTAGATTTTGATCAAAACCAAACTTTTTGATTTCTTCATCAAATCTTTTATTCCAGCTTCTTGATGCTTGCTTAAGTCCATAAATGGATCTTTGAAGCCTACATACTTTTCTGGGATGCTTAGGATCAACAAAACCTTCCGGTTGTTCCATATAGATTTCTTCTTCCAAGTAACCATTCAAGAACGCGGTTTTTACATCCATTTGCCATATCTCATAGTCATAGTACGCTGCTATAGCTATGAGAATCCTAATAGCTCTCAAATCTGCAACAAGAGAAAAGGTTTCCTCATAGTCAACACCATAAGTTTGTGTAAACCCTTTTGCTACAAATAGAGCTTTATAGGTGTGTACAATGCCATCCATGTCCGTCTTCTTCTTGTAAATCCATTTACCCTTTACGACCTTCGCATTGGGTGGTAAATCTACAAGTCTCCAGACTTGATTATCATACATAGATTGCATTTCCGCATTCATAGCAACAATCCACTTATCAGATTCAGAATCCAATATTGCATCTCTATAGTTAGTGGGTTCATTAAGATCCCCTAAACTATGTTCCTCGACTTCTACATTTAGACATAGTCGTTCAGGTGCTTTGATTGTTCTTTTTGATTTACGAATGGGGACAACATCCTCTTCTTGAGTTACATCAGGTGCAAGACTTTCTTCCTCAATTAGATGTTCGCTAGTAGTTTCAGAAGGTAAAATATCTTCATCCTCTAGTTCTACAATCCTCCCACTCTCTTTTTGAACTATGAGATTCTTTTCAAAGAAATCTGCATACCTCTCAACAACTATTTTGTTTTCAGGTGGGTAGTAGAAATAGTAACCCATAGTTTCCTTAGGGTAACCTATGAAGATACACTTAACCGATCTTGATTGAAGTTTGTCAGGCGTGTGACGTTTCACATGTGCCTCACAACCCCAGACCTTTAAGTAAGACAAGTTTGGGACTTTTCCATGCCATAGTTCATATGGAGTCTTGTCAACCTTCTTGGTTGGAACCATATTGAGAATGCGTACAGCAGTCTCTAGAGCATAATCCCAAAAGGATAGTGGCAGAGTAGAAAGACTCATCATTGATCGAACCATGTTTAGCAAAGTTCGATTTCTCCTCTCAGAAACACCATTGTGTTGTGGTGTGTAAGGAGGAGTCAGCTGTTGGACAATTCCACTAGCCTTTAGATAATCTTTAAATTCTTGACTAATATACTCACCACCACGATCTGATCGAATGGCTTTAATAGTCTTCCCGAGTTGATTTTCTACTTCATTTTTGAATACCTTGAATGTTTCAAAGACTTCATGTTTATGTTTAAGAAAATAAACATAACCATAACGACTATAATCATCAGTAAAGGTAATGAAGTATGTAGCACCTTGCTTTGACACATGTCTAAGTGGACCACATACATCGGTATGGATTAATCCAAGTAGATCTTTCACCTTTTCTGTTTTATGCGAAAAAGATTTCCTTGTCATCTTGCCCGATATACAAGAAACGCATTGATCAAACGGTTCACTATCCGTTGAGTTTAAAAGTCCATCATGTTGCAACTTTTCAATTCGCTTCTTGCTAATATGAGCAAGTCGACAATGCCAAAGATAAGTTGAATCTAAACTTGCTTTAGATTTCTTATTGCTAATTGAATACATTGAATTCACAATTTGCAAAGTAGGATCATGCATATCAATTTCATAAATACCATTAACACGGATACAATTAAAATAAATCATATCATTAAAAGAAACGGTCATACCAGAATCCGTAAATTTATGTATAAATCCTTTATCATGCAAACAAGAAACTGAAACAACACCTCTAGTAATAGTAGGTGCATAATGACAATCATCCAAAACAAGAATTAAACCATTAGGTAAAACTAAGTCAAAACTTCCAATAGCTTCTACTTCAGCACGTACGCCGTTTCCAACATACAAGTAGACAGCACCTTGCTTCAGCTTCTTTGCTCCTCTAAGTCCCTGTTTTGTGTTACAAATATTAGTACCACAACCAGTGTCATACACCCAGGAATTTTTAGAACAAGCAAATAATTCAATAGTATAAATACCTGAAGAAGTGGACGATCCAACTTGCTTCTTCTTTTTCATCAACTCAGCTAGATAAACAGGACAATTCCTCTTCCAATGTCCAACCTCTTTGCAGTGGTGACATATGGAATCTTTTGCCGGATGCTCTTTCTTATAAGGTTGAGGCTTTTTAGGTTTAGGAGGATAAGAATTTTTAGGACCCTTATCCTTACCTTTACCTTTAGCCTTACCTCCTTGCGGTTTGTACTTCTGGATCCTACCACCTTGGATCGCCATCACTTGTGGTGTAGAAGAAGATGCAACATTTGACTTCTTGTTCTTCTTAACTCCTTTCTCAAATTCAATAAGCAAAGAATGAACTTCACTAATTGTCTTCCCCATGCTTTGCATATTGTAATTTTGAACAAAGCCCTCAAAATCACTCGAAGTGAATTGAGGATCAAGCTGACAGAGACAGCTTCTGGAAGAACATAGTTGAGAGTTGCCAAATGATCCAAATAGCTTTTCATCAATAGAACATAATCGCTAACGGATTGACCCTCTTCCTTCTTGCATGAATGGAAAGTGTGTACTAACTCTTGTAGTTCGACACCAGGAGGCTTTACATACATCTGTTGGAGCTCAGTTATCATGTCCTTAGGACTTTTGTATTCAAATTGCTGATAAAGCGATGGAGACATAGTTCCAAGCATTAAACAAGCAACTTCATTATGACGATCATAAAGAGCATTCCATTCTACTAATTGTTCATTAGTAGCATTAGCACCAGGATGGTCAGGCAAAGGATTGTCATACACATCCTCTAGTTTCTCCACACACACAACTAGTTTGAGTGCGCGTAACCACTCATTGAAGTTAGGACCAGTAAGTTGTTGCTTCTCAAGCATCGACCTGAAAGCCGAACTGTTTTGTTTGGTTTGGGCATTATTCATTGCCATCTACAAATAAACAAAGTTCAATAATTTAGTATTTTCGATAATACTCCCTTTATAGAAAATTAAATACCCATGTCTATAAATAAACAATTAATTTTCTAAAAGCTAGAATCCACCAAGACATACCACCACCGCATCAGTTGATCTGCTAGTGATGATGATATTCAAGGGGTAATTGACGTTCAATAATTGCATCCAATACAACTTCTAGAATTATGGGACTCAACTTTATATCCATCACTTGTGACAATTCAAAAGTGAAAAAGTGAGCATGTTTATCCCATCTATTGCCACGAGTTAAGGTCTCACATATCTTAACTTGCTTAAGTCGTCCAACTAAAAACCGTGATTATATAGCACCGACGTCTCACAATCGAGTGTATTATATCACCTTGGGTTACAAAATCACCACAGTCTCACGTATGGTGAAAGAGTAAGTGCAAGTGCTTTTACACGTTGGATGGAAAATAAACTTATTTCAAAGGGTATAAATTTTGACAATTCAAAACATGTACAAAGAAGCATGCAACATCTTTGTATCATGGTAATTTATAAAATTTACTCAATTCGTTAATTATAAAAATCACTTATTTAACTTACAATTCAATTGTATAAATAGTGATATCATAAAAATTGACGATTCAACATGTATTCTATTTAAAGAAGTTTAATTCTATCACGGGAAAAGATTAAAGAATGATTAAAATCATTCAAACCCTAGACCATTCGCGGCTTCCTAAATAGTATGCAAGATAAGGAGACTACAAGTAGTCAGGCATTATAGGGCAATGGTATCTACAAGACCGAAGTCTTGATGAGTCTTCCCGAACCTTAGCCTTGCAACTAGATAGTACTTTTGCAAATTACGTCATTAATAAAATTTTACAACTTTAAAGTAGAAAACAAATTATAAACTTGATTCTTGCTAATCACGGCGTGAGTTAGATTTAAAACCATGTAAGGGCGACTCGTTTGTTGCCATATATGATCGTGCAAGAACAAGATTATAATAAATCAAATTTCATATAGTTTTAGTCCGGTTTATTTTTATTTTTCGAAAAACCCTTTGCTTGAACCATGATATAACAATTATAATCAAAAGCAAAACAAATAAACATTAACCTAAAACATATATCCATTAACAATTAATCACATACTTCATGCATACCACATCTATCATGACTTCAATTAAAACAATTAATCAATAACACATGATCCATGGTAAACTTGCATGATTCCCATGGATCGAACCATAAATTAACAATGAACAACGTGATAAATAACGACTAATTAACAATTAACAACATATTTATCAACTAAAATTGCATACAACTTAGGGTTTGTCTAATTAATTTTATTAACCCTAATTAGGGTTTATGAAAAACTAATCATCAAATAAAATAATTCAAACGCCATCATAATAAGTTTACACAATTTTATCTCTTTCGTTATTTTTAATGTAATTAAAAGCTATACGAACGGCTCTGATACCACTGTTGGAATTTATAAAAACTTTTTATCATATTAACACATTAATAATCACGAGTACGCAGCGGAATATAGGATAACGTATAGACAAGTAATTAACATAAACGATAAAGAAACGCGTACCTTTTAGCGATGGATTAAACACCTTTATCGAACCACCAATAAAGATCAAAGTATGATCTCTCTAAGAATACGCACACAATACGTTATAGCAAACAATTAAGTATGCTAGTACAAGTCGTGATATAGCTACTAAATACTTGATTTCTTTAAACCAAGTAAAACCAAACTTTGGTATCAGCAATCGCAGAAAACCAAAACTAATAAATCGTAGAATCACCTTTTGCTATTATCGTATATCTATGTATATCCACTTTATCATAGTAAGGTCTCATAATATATATACACATGCCTAAGTCGGTTGACATCCAAATTAGAATAGGATACACATTAGCTAGCAAAAAGTATTTTCTACTTTCTTTTATTATTTTACATTATAATTAACGTTTAATTATTATTTATAAAATCCCCGTTAACTAACTAATTAATTAACGTTTGCAATAGCTTATCACTAATTAATATATTACACATAATATATTAACGTATAATTGTTTTACGTATTAACGCGTGCGTCTCCTTAGGCTCGAGTCGACTACCGGACATATTATTATTACGTGTACATAATCCAATAAACTCAAGATCTAATTGATCTATCCACGGGGAGATTTGGTTATCATTATGATAGGTAGATTTAAAATCCCATGGAGGACCTTTAAGGGTTAACGACTTGATAAATGAAAATCTTTTAGGTAAAAGGGACGGATTTGGGTAGTAATGAACGTGGACAGTTACGTGCTTACGCGTAATGCCATCAATCTCATAAAACTTAGGGGAAACTAATGAAACAGTGTTTCGATCCTCAACGTCGTGTATATAAGAAATAGCTAAGTCTAAAACTTCCTCCCACACTTTGTTTTTTTCAGGCTTGTGTTTGGTCTTACGTTTAGTGGGTGCCATTAAGGTTTAGTTTGGTTTAAGTTCTGATGTTAAAGTTTGAGTGAAATCCCCCCTTTCTTAAGCCTCTAGAAGTACAGACTAAACCTGCAATAAATGAAATTAAACTGATAAGAAGAAATTTAACAATAAGATATCAATTTTGAAAAGTATTTAGACACTTTCAGTCCATTAGCTTATTACTTTGAACTTACAAGTTACAACCACATGCTGCTATACACAGTGAATCCAAAAATGTAAACAAACTAAAAATAAGGTACTTAGGAGTTAGGAAGTCGCAGCGTGAGTTACTTATGCGTATAATCTAACCAACATCTTAACTAAAGTTTGAATACCATCATGCATGATTAATAATATCAAAGGTCGAACAACAGAAAGTCCATTAGGTTACTTTATAAAAGAATTTTTTACAAAAAGTTTATGAGTCTAGGGAGAAACATTTACTCAATTTAACAATAACAAACACATATAATTAACATGTAAAAAACTTACCTTGTTATTACGTACGTAGGCACAAATAAATGTTTTGTCTTAAAAACCAGAAGTCGATCATAATATATCTTGTTTTGGTTTAATTTGTGTCTTTGTTTTGTATGTGATAAACTAACAGACGGGAAATTATAACTTGAGGCCCAATTAAGGCAGTAAGAATTCTGGGCTGGGCTTTTCACTCTGCGCTGATACCGACTTTATTGTTGTTCACTACTACAATTTGACTTTTTGCTACCACTAACAATGGCCGAAAAGTGGTCAGAACGCCACTTCGCGTACGTGACCACATGTGGTCACAACATCGTGGACACAACGAACCCGTCGCAACGTTTTGTTTTGACCACAAAAACAAGAATCTAACGACCACTTGTGGGGCCCAGAATTACTCAACGCGAACTTTAGTTAGCTGGTCATAATCACTTCATCTGGTTTCCTTTTTTGTACCACTTCAGGCCCAAGTTTAACCTATAGTTCTCACGGTTTCCTTTTATCAATGGAAAACCTTTAGAAAACATTTTAGAGCAAACAAGAAAAATAGTAAAAAATTTATAAAAAAAAATATCCGGTGCCAAAACGCGAACCTGGGACCCCCCCTAGAAGAGAGAAGCCGAAACTCCTAGCTGCTGCCGAAACTCCATGAATTTAAGAAATATGAATTGATATAACACGCTACACCGGATTTTGCTGATATTTTTTACCTTTTAATATATTTAACCACTAAATATGACATGGGCTTCTGCTTTGTGTTTTGTATTATGAGTTGTCCTATTGTTTTTCTGTTGTGTTCGTGAAGAATAAAATTAGCACGAACCCGCGAGCCACGGTGTGTGGTCTCTGGCACCGTTCCGTCACATTTTCGGGAACTATTTGGCTGGCCGTGACGGATTGAGACACGAAAACGCCACCCATAGTGTGGTTTTGGCCCCGTTGGGTGAGGTTTTGAGGGAAAACGCGAGCTATGATTTAGGAAACCCCAAAGGCCGGACACCCAAAGCTCGATTACATCTTTATGATTCATAGATTAATATGTATCATATTTCAAAACAGCTCGATTACATCTTTATGAGTAATTATGACAATGTAAAACATGTCTTAGCATAGGAATTTGTGGCCAAATATGTTTCTTATCTTTTCGTGGAATATATTGAGGCACAACCGATCAATCCAATTAAGAACTTGATTCACTGATATAATGGTACCATTGCCATTTTCAATCCAATGGAGAACTTGGTTCGCACAGTTATCATGAAAGTAACTCAAAATGAGTAGCTCATGGGCTCAACGTAACCCCAAGTTACAAGAGCCCAACATAACTTAGCTAGCTAGCCCGGTTTTTTCTTGATTGGGTGACAAGAAGCAGCTCATGGCAATGATGGGTATCGGAGCTCAACGTGGGGAAGCTTCCATTGCTCCGGGTTGGAAATTTTTAGTACACAGGTGGTGATGATATCCATCAGTTTCCATCTACTAGGACTGCTTTCGAAAGAGCGAAGAAAACTTAAATAATAATGAGAACAATGGTGGCTCAAGGGTATGGCATCTAACCTTGTCTGTGTGTGTATGTGTAGATATGTATGTTAACCATGATACGGTTAGTAACCATTTGATTTGGTCGTAACATAGTGGTTTATTTTCATATCGCGGGACCAATCTTTTTTAATTGTTTTGCATAGAATGCGTTCAGCAAGTTTTGTTACTCGAATGACCTCAAGTCCTCAAGAGATATTGAAGATTTACCTAGTAATATGCTGTAGTAGTATAAAGAACATGTTTTAAAAGGTATTTGATCCTACTACTGTTATATTACTTAATGTAAGTAGCACGTCGAGAAAACCAAAACTTGAGCCCCTACCGTCATTGACCCTATATTTAACATTAGCACTTCTTGTTTTGTGGGTTATGACACCCTTGCCTGTTGATCTTCTCTCGTGATATTTACACCCAACAGACACTACAAAAGAAAGAAGTTCACCTGATGTAAATGACACTCGTACAGTTAAAAGCCAAACCCAATGAGATGTATATTCAAGCATATGATTTGAAAAAACGGAATAAGCAGACAGAGACTAATCAAGCAACTTACCTTAAGTTTAACATAAACATCAGGAAGCGATCCAACCTCTCCAACCACATGTCCCACCAACCTATCAGATTTGGTCAGTGTAGGGTCCAAGGTTGTTCCTACTTTAATCAGTCCACCGGGAAGGCAATCTGTAGTTCATTCTTTTCAGCATACAGAAACTATTTTCTTGTATATCGGTCTTCACTTGATGTCTCCATTCTTCTCTTTAAAAACAATCCCAGGACGAATCTCTATTGTTTTGTTTAACCTTAAAACACCCTACACCCAACAAAAACTTATAATCAGGGACGAAGCCAGGGTGAAATATAACCGGGTGCACAAATTTTTTGAACCGTAATATAACATATGTAAAAAATGAATTAAAACGAAGGGCAGAAACACGTTCCAATTGATTGGGTGCATTTAAGATGGATTTAGAAAAAATCGATGTTTTCTTCACAATTTAACACTACAGAGGAAAATTTCATAGGGGTCACGGGCACCCGCGGGAACCCCCCTAGCTCCGTCCCTGCTTATAATGGGTCGATTCAGGATATGTTTATCTATTGCAGGTCAGACAGGTAAATCAATAATTAGTTTAAGACGTCATTTCATAAATGAATTTATATTGTTATGACTTATGACACTAGAACATATATTGGAAAAATGTGTTTGAGGTGATCTTAACCGGTTTTAAACCATCCCTAAGAATTACCCGTTTCGATCCAAATCGTTTTGACCCGTTATCTAACCAAACTGACACACGCCCATTGTTCCACCTCTAGTTAAAAGAAATAGTTACTAGATATATAAACATGAAAGAAAAAGTACACTTGAGAATACTTCTACAGCAACACCACCTTTTAGATCAGCCTGCTCACACCCGCTTATTGACATCAAACGACCTTATCAATATCATTTGAGGAGGAGATGTGAAGTTCCTCTCGGTAACCGGAATCTTCGTCACAATATATTCAATCAGCACATCTATATTTAACTTTAGCTGAGCAGAAACCGGGACAACTGGGGTACATGTTGAATTTTGGGCCGTTTGGATTAGCCAAATTAGTCCCATAATCGGCTTACTTGACTTTGGAAAACCTGATAACCTTACTTTTTCAGACCTTATTAACTTCACCTTATTATGTCATAAGCTCCAATAGGAGAAGTTTTTTGTAATCTCATTTTCTTGTAAAAAATATTACTGTATGTCATATATGAAGCTTTTTTTAAAACCATATTATGCAAATAAAAAAATGTGATTCCTTTATGAATTAGTAGTGTCAAATATGAAAGAAATTTAGTTTCTAATTGCAGGGTGGGCGATTACAAAGGCAGATCAACAATTTGGGCTGAGCGTATATCTTATTGTGGAGAAGAACTGGTGCATTACAATGACGGCGGTGTATCAGCTGCACACATAGGTGGTCAGTTTTATAATAGTGTACAGGATGTTCTTGCTCAACATTTTAGCTGTCAGCAAATACCTGTTGCCTTTTATCTAGCCGCAATTACATTCCGTGTCAGTGCCTTGCTGATACATGTGTGTGTATGAGACGGTTCAGGCAGCCTTGCCCCGGTAACAGATCAAATCATCCTGTCAGCCAATGTTGGCGATCCTATTCATTGTTATGTGCTAACTGAGGCGATGACAATTGTCAATAATCTGTAATTATATACAGTATCCTTTTCTCATTATCGATGTGTATCTTATTATGAAATTAGTTCAAAATATTTTATTTTAATTGAAATCCCATTCATCTCTCTGCAGTACAAAATGCTAATGAATATTTCAGGACAATTGGTGCGTTGGATGAGAATAAAAAGTTGACCGCTTTGGGTCTGTTGAATTTTCTATGTTCTATTCAGACGTTAAGGACACAAATTTTGTAGTTATATTTATTCTTATTTTAAGTTTCCCCTGCACCTTGATTGTTGCAGGTCGTTACTTGACTTCTAAAGATATATGTGATCATTTTAGTTTGGTAATGAACTTAAGTCGTGTCCCTTGGCTATGTGTCAAAGCCCATAACCTTTATGTGTTGCTTCAGTCTGCTGCGAATATGCACCTCACAGGTATTTGGGTCAAAGGAAGTTCCGGGAGAAACAACAGCTGCATCAGAATGTACAGAATATGATCTGTATTAATGTTACTCATCTACATAAGTTATAAAATAATGTATCCAACATAATGTGGATTACTATTAGACATTTTGATTTAAAGTTATTAGCTTCTCTGTGTTTTCTTCAAACGGTGACGGTAACAATTTGCATTTTAACAGCAACCCTCACTCCGCAACTGAATGCTGGTTGAAATCCTCGTGTATGACCACACCAACACTTTATAGTTGATACACACAACATGGAGACACTAATCTCTAATTTTCATTTTGTCGCCCTTTATTAATAAATACGAACCCCTAGTTTATCAAATTCATCAAAATTAAACCCTTAACACTTGTCGAGGAGATCAAAAACTAGATGCCAACCATACTACCTATAGAACCAATATGTATATATAATATAACCATCGAAACAACAACTCGAACAACCAAATACAACGATCACCAAACCAATATTGGTACCCTTTTAAAGCGGAAGGCAATGATCCCCTGTTTTCCAATGCAACCGCGAGTTCCACATTCACAATAAACCCTCCCAAGAATCAAGTGAGTTTTCTGCATGCTTTTCACCTCAAGTATAATTTCAGTGAGTAATTTGTTTTCTTACTGCAATTTCCATGCTTCCAGGAAACAAAAACTTGTAGGGTAAGAAACAAAACAAAACAAAAACTATTGGTTATCGTACAAACGATATGTAACCGAAGGGCATATCTGCTCAACACGTATATGAGCATCACCCACTCAAATTACACACAGCAATGCAAATATCTCTGCTATTGCAACCTGAGAACCACCAATATAAGAGGACGTGCATGACATACCACGATAAACGACTCAAAGTTTTATAAGACGCATTCAAGTGACTAAACCTACAACAAAACAATCTAAAAGTCATTCCATATGCCAATTTTGAGTGTAACATTTCTATCATCTCAATTTCTTCTTTCTTTGTGCTTACTCTTCATTTTAGACATTTCCTTTTCTTCTTATATTTCGTCACTTGTTGGAGGCTTCCATTTCAACTTCCTCCTTCCTATACAAGTAACTAAACATTAACATATGTAGTTCAAAATGAAAAAATAATAGAGATTAACATACATTTGACATTTAAAAACTGAATTCATTATTATTTCAATTATAAATATTTAACAAATTCACATATATCTGTGATGTACATTTACTAGTGATTTTCGACTATATTTTCCCGTGACATGTATCTAATTTCATAAGCCTTCGTTTCCATATATGTTGTATATATATATATGCACTGCACTTCGAGTGTGGATGACTATGCAATCACCATAAGCGAGTATTGTGCTACAACCATGCTCAAGTAGTGTACATTTCTTGTAACTTGTAACTGTTCCATGTAGTTTTATACCTTGACGATGATAGATAGTTTCATGAGTTCAGACTTATACCATAAACTAAAGAGCAGTTTTAAAAACTGAAAGCCAACTTTGTTCATACATGGAATGATGGAATCAACAACATAGAATTAATCCACTTTTTAATTCATTTTCTTTACGTATAGGCCAGTTATCACCTCTAGGCCGAAGGACTAGGTCCCAAGTCCCAATCGGCCAATCCTTATTTGGTCCAACACAAAACTTGTAAAAAACTTAATCTGTGCTAATCAGAAGATAGAAAGCATGCAATTGATAGAATTTCACAATCATGATATTCCGAGATCACAAAAACACCCGAAAGTAAGACACTGTTACTCACAGACAATAAGAAAAACCAATGTTAACACAAAAAGAACAAGAATTTGCAAGTAAATGACAAAGAACATACATACCGATGTTTCAAAGTTGAAACTCTGGACGCGTAAGTGGCAAAACACTACGATCACCAACATAAACTGAAACATACCTTAGAGAAGGTATATTAAACACAACACTCGCAACAACTTGTTCCTCAAAGGGACAATCCTTTAATTTTAATTCTAGCTTTGTTAATCTTGGGCATCCTTCTGATAACTTCACAAGCCCTGAATAAGAATTTCCAATAAGAGGAAGAGACAAAGACGTCAAATTAGAACCATACTTTCCAATATACTCCAAACCCACATCCGTCAATAATTCACGCTCGTTCAGACTCACATCTAGCTTTTCAAGTTTGTGGCAACCCATTAGCATTGCTCTAACCCCATTGTCTAGCGGTAAATCTATTAAACAATCCTTACACAACCATATACGGAAATCACACAAATTCTTTAAATGAGTTCCTATACACTCGAGAGCTTCATTTGAAACATCTAGAAATCTAACATCTAAACACTCCAAATTAGTACATCCTTTTGCCAGAGCAATCAATCCCACATGGGTCACAACATCCTTACTCACAAGTTTGCGCAATTTCTTGCAAAACTGACTAAGAACTTGCAATCCCTTGTCTCCACAGTAATCCTTCGTATATAGAACTTCCAAATTGGGACACATCTTAAAAATTAAACACATGCTATCTTCATCCATATCATCAGGATCAACAGAATCAAATTTCAATACCCTTATCTGATTTGGTAAAGGGAGTACACTCGAATATCTAGTTGCAGGAAAATTTAATCCACTTAAAGAGCATATATTAGGGGGAAACTGGAAACCAACAAGCTCACTCTTCTCATCACAGATATATCCACCAAAATCTTCCAACCTAGCAGCATACTTAAAGGCATCTCCTAGTTTACTTACATAGCACTTTCTGATCTTCAACGAAATTAATGAGTTACCACAGTTTCTTGCAAGAAGTGTCAGCTCTTTTTCATTATTAGAGACATCAACCCACGGAACATGTAACCTTTCCAAAACCATGTTATTCAATGCCAATTGATGTAACCAAATACAATTTTTCACATTATAAGAACGAGAATTTCTCAAACACAAAGTTCTCAATTGGTTACAATACTTAGAGACACCCATTAATCCCTCTGTCGATAACCCCATGCACTTCTTAATCTTCAAAGTCCTTAAATCCTTACCACGTGTTCTCGCCAAAGTCTCGAGATCTTTATCACAAAAAAGTAGACCATGGATATGAAGTTCTTTCAAACACCTAAACTCGAGAGCTAATTATTCAATCCATGGGGCGATTCGGAAAGCATTAATAGTCGTAACGCCACAAAAAACAATTTGGGGACCTTTGAGTGTTAACGATTCGATGAAAGGGAATCTCTTAGTTAAAGAGGCAGGGTGAGGGTAGTAAAGCGTATGGACCGTTATGCGCTTACGGGTAATGCCATCAATGTCATAGAACTTATGGGAAACTAAAGAAACAGAGCTTCGGTCGTCAACGGTGTGTATATAAGGTAAAACCAAGTCTAAGACTTGGTCCCCCACATTGGTTGTTTCGGGTTTGTGTTTGGTCTTAGGTGCCATTGAGGTTGGTTTTGTTGGATTTAAGTCTCGAAATTCAAAAAATTGACAATAATAACAACTTTTGAAACCAAATACAGAAATACTCTAGCCTAATCAAGACCCAATCATAAAAAACAATATGAAAGTGAGTGAGACATTACAACAAACACCTGGCGTGCAAACACAAATAACCCAAAATCAAGCTAAGCTCCCTTCTTGAAACTGAACACGATCAGATAATTGAAGACGATGCCTCATTCTAAAGAGGGCTTTGGTTTTCTTTGACAGAGAATCAGTCAGTGTGTGTGTTTTTGATGGTGTGATTAGCGTGTGTGTAAATTTGGAAAGAAAGCAATCGTGTGTGTTTTTTTTTATCCTTAGTTAAATATTTATTTCATTAATAGTCAAACACTTTAACCAACTAACGTTTGCAATATTAGTCCTTTGTCGTTTATTATTTACACAAACTTTGTTTTTCTTAGACACTTTCTTTGCTAATTATCTTTCAAATTTATACACCTTAAATAGGCTTGGTAGCACTAAAATTGATAGAGGGCGCAAAATAATTTCAACTTTAAGATAGTAAAAATTACTAATATTTTTAAATATACTAACTAAATAAGACTAGAAACACATTTCGATGCACCTGGTTCACTAAATAAGACTAAATAAAAGAAGCTCATAAGTTGTTTTTGAATATTTGGCAAATTCGGATTAAGGTAAGCGATAATAAGGTACTTACCAAAATCAACATATTTAAGTTGTAATAATCCAAGCTTACAAGTTTTCTAAGATGTCAAGACTATTACAATTATGATTACAATATAGAGCGTTGTCGAATTGCCATAACTTTTCCCCACGTAGAAGTCTTATGTAAATATGTATTCTTCACGTAACGCGTGCCACTGAAGGCAACCTAGGATATAACTAAATTGTGGAGCTGTTAAAATGAACTAGGGTCTATAGGTGTATTTTTTTAATGAGAATGTTTGATAAGAGGACACGGAGCAATAGTGTCATAGAGCTGTGACTCCACTCATAAAACTTACAAGAAACTAAAGAAACAGAATTTCGGTCCTCAACGTCGTGTATGTAAGATACAACTATGTCTAAAACTTCCTCCCCCACATTGGTTTTTTCGAGTTTGTGTTTTGTCTTACATTCGGTAGCTATTGAGGTTTTGCTTACTTTAAGGTTTGCAGCTAAACTTTGAGACAATGCCTTTCTTGAACCTCTGAAACTAAATAACTAAACCTGCAATAATTGAAACTAAACTGATAAGAAGATATTTAACGATGTATATTGCTTTGTAGTTTGTATGACGTTATGCTAGAGTGAAATGCACTTTTCATACATGTGGTATGTCCAGATTTCATATATAGTAACTGGTCTTCTGAGACTGCAAACGGCTCCCCGGTCTTCCATTAAGTGATCATTTAGGTACTTTGACCATAACGTACGTTATCCGTTGACCGTTACTAAAGGGGCAGTGTTGTCTTTTTCTTTTCTTTTCTTTGTCTTTCTTCTCCAACACACCAGTCCATCACTCCTCCCACTCAACTACCACTTCTCCTTCCACCGTCACCCAAAAATCATTCACAACATCAAATAACAATTAGATTGCTTGAACTTACATCCAAACACCAAACATAAAACCAATATCTAAGAATTAGATTTACATAAACAATCAAATGAAATAAATAGAGGCTGCAAAAACAAGTTTACCAAGAATACTAGATCAAAATGATAAAATGCAAAGGTTCGTTTCCAAAACTAAGTCACGGGGTCGTACATTAGTACCATATGGACTCGTACGCGACGCTGCAACTTCTTTCGTAGATTGTTAGTCATTTTCAAAACGGAGAAATAAAGGAGAAAGCGTCACACTTGGACAAAATCGAACAAAGTTTCAGATTCATTAATTCACTAGGTCTACCGGGAGTACTTGCTGGAAACTATAAGCTTGTATCAACTTTCCCTAGTTTTGGATGATTGGTGTTTGGATGTAAGTTCGAGCAATCTAATTGTTATTTGATGTTGTGAATAATTTATGGGCGACGGTGGAAGGAGAAGTGGTAGTTGAGTGGGAGGAGTGATGGTGGTGTGTTGATGGACTGGTGTGTTGGAGAAGAAAGATAAATAAAAGAAAAGAAAAAGACAACACTGCCCATTTAATAACGGTCAACGGATAACGTACATTATGGTTAAAGTACCTAAATGATCACTTAATGGAAGAAGACCAGGGAGACCGCCTTGTAGTTTCAGAAGACCAGTTACTATATATGAAATCTAGACATGAAAAGTGCATTTCACTCCGTTATCCTAACTAACATCTATACTAAAGAGTAGATGCAAATTACTTAAAGCAAAGTATGATCCTTATTGACCAAGTACTACGACATTGTTATTATGCCCGTTTAATATATAACTAATGTTTAAACCACTTTCAAATGAAATTTAACAAAAAAAATGTAAACTGCTTTGTAATTCATACAATTAGATACGTCGTTGGTTTGTGAAATTCAAAAAAATATTCTAACACTATTGGCATTTGGCAAGCACAAACCATTGGGAGTGTTTCTGGGATCTACTTGTCTTTCCGTTCTGCTATTGGCATTTGGCAAGCACAAACCAGGAAAGAAAAACTTACAAAAACTATTGGTTATAGTATGAACGATAATCAACTAACGTAATTGCGTATCCACTCAGCAAGTAAATGAGCATCAACCACTCAACAAACACAACAATACGAATGTTTCGGTGTAATTGCATCCTAAGAACCAAACAAAATAGGAGGTGCATCATGGCATACAAAGATAAACGACTCATAAGTTTTACAAGTCACAACCTACTGACTAAACCTATAGCAAAACAAGCTACAAGTAATTCCATATGCGGATTTCTTGAGCTTACTCTTCATGTTAGACATTTCCTTATCTTCTTATATTTCGTCACTTGTTGGAGGCTTCTTTTTCAACTTGCTCCTTCCTATACAAGTCATTAAAGATTAACAGATGCAGTTCAAAATCGATAAATAATACTAGAGATTAACAAATTCAGAGGGTGATATGAAGAAAGGCGGAAACATATATTTGACATTTAAAAACTGAGAATTTATTTTTTTGTCAATTCCAAAAGATTAACAGATTCATGAAGTGCCTTGGAATGTACACAGGTCACAGCTCATATATGTAATGTACATTTACTAGTGATTTCCGACTATATTTTCTTATGTCATCTATCTAATTTCATTTGCTTTCGGTTTCCATATATATTGCAGACCCATTGCACTCTAAGTGTAGATGACGATGCAATCGCCATCAGCCAGTATGGTGCTACAACTATATGCTCCAGTAGTGCACATTTCCTGTAATTATTCCATGCCAGCACTCGCTTCAAATTCTATCATAAACACGAATTGATTACATAAACTTTATCCACTTTTTAATTTATTGTATTTATGCATAGGCCATTTATCACCTCTTGGCTGCGAGACTTGGTCCCAAGTTACTAGGAGTATTTGAAAATGGAATGGTGCAATCCTTTATGCATGCGATATACAAAACCCCCTTATTGTAACATCCCCAAATGGTCAAATGCAGCGGAACAGTACGTGGGGTGTTACTTTTTGACGGATCGATAGCACACAGTATATAGAGCAATGATCATCAAATGTCATTTAAAGATATCACATGAATTTAATTGTGCAAATTAAGTAAATTGTCTTGAAAACACATTTATTATAAATGGTAAAAATATCCCAGCCCGGTGGTAAACATGAATGCTCCCTATGATGCTGGAATCCAATGCATGCACCTGCTTACTTTCCTGAGAAAACATAAAAAGTAAAATGTGGCAGTCAATACGAAGTTGGTGAATTCACAGGTTTAGTTATAAAGTAAATGTACTGATATGCAAAACACCACAAAGATAGTATAGCATCAAGCTTCCTACTATAGTAGTTCCTATTGCCCTGTAATAGATGCTAGATAATGTTTCTCAGGTGCCTATCTGGATCATCCTGATGTGAGACCCTCAGTCTGACAATGAAATAAACTTGTTGCTTGGCCTAAGCGTTTCGTGATAGCAAGTCACGCAGGGCGGGTGTTGTCAATACCTAAATAGATCTATTTATAACATTTCACGCTACACTATTAACTATCACAGTCCACGGGAATAAATAGGGCAAACAATAGGCAGTAAATTTGTTGTTGTATGTAAGTGTTTGTATATAAAATAATTAAGTATGTTTTCTCCCCCAGTTATAAAACAGTAAAAGATGGGGCCATGAACTCACCTCAATGATAAAGAAGTAGTAGAATGTCATTGAGTATACTGATATGGTATGATCACAGAGTAGTAAAATTACCCAAGTAATTTATATGACTCAGTATATGCACAATAAAAATGCACAGATAAATGTAACTGATGAAAATGCATGATCACTGATTAATAAGTTGTTACTATTGTTTATACGTTAAACTTATAGTAAGTTATCGATAATAATATATTTTTAGTTTCTAAAAATATATTTAAATTGTTCGTACGATACAAGTGTAATTAATTAAATAAATAGATTTTTAATTAATTAAGTGTTTGTAAAGAAATAATATGTTTCACCAATTTTCCTTAGTGTTTTTAAATACGCTAATATAGTTCGTTCGTTATACAAATGTCGTAAATAAACTCTTATTGTTTATTTAAATAATCAAAATAACTTAATTTAATTTATGTCAAAACAATTTATTAATATTTTTAATTAAATTAAAATGCAATTAGTCCTTGTAAAGAATATAGTTTCCAAAATAACCCCTAGGGTTTCGTTTGTTAAGTGTATTGCATCGTTAGTCCTTGTTCGTTACATTTGTTTTCAAAAACCATCCCTAGGACTCACAATAGTTTCGAATAGTGGCAAAGTAGTCCCTAGGGTTTGGTATCTTTGGGAAATTGGCAAACCGAGTCCCTAGGGCTCGGTTATAGTTTGTAACATGGCAAAACTAGTCCCCCTAGTTTCGAAAATAATTACAAAGCACAACTAGGGTTACTAGGGCTTGCTACAAGTTTGAGAAATGACACATATAGTCCTTGTGGTTTATTAAGTCTCTGTATAAAACACGCAACCTTATACTTTCGAATTTGGCAGATTTAGTCCTCAAACTTTTCAAAAGTCACGAATTAAATGTACATGTTTTATAATATTACCTTTTTGACTAATACTTTCACCATTTGACAAAAATGGCACGAAAATTCTCCAAATAGTAAATTTGGAGCTAAATGGGCTCGTTAGGCCCATTAGTGGACCAGTTTGGGTTTTGAGCAAAATGGGCTCACACTTGGGCTTGTTTAGTACTAGTACAAGTTTATTAAGCACTCCTAAATAATCCAATTCACTATGTGGGCCTATGGGCTTAACTTAATACACGGCCCAATAAATAAGCCGTGTAATGGCCTTATGGCTTATTGGGTTCGTGGCTTATTTGGCTTATGATCTTATTTAGTTCGCGGCTTATCTGGCTTAGAAGATTATACAAGTGGGCTTATCTAAGCTTCTAACTTAGTTATAAACATTCATCTGATCCTAAGTAATTGTTTTAAGTTAAGTGGGCTTATTAGGCAAATGTTTTATACCCGGTTATAAAATAAGCCGAGACCTATGGGCTTGTTTCTAGTGTATATGTCTAGCTTATTAGATCTAGCTTATCTATGGTTTTAGAGTAAGGTTTTCTAACTAGTTTCCATAGATCTATGATTTGAGCATGTTAATCATGAAAGAAAAATCAAGCTGTGGGCTTCTATGCTTTTGTGGTTCGAGTTCTAGCAAATTCTACGTATGCATGTTATTTAATCATGTCTTATATTAGTGTAACAAGCATGGGTTCATAAGTTCATGAGTTGATGATGTAAAAAGGAATGAAAATGGATAGGAGGATGATAAACTTACTTGTTTAGTGAATATGTTGATGAATGAATGAGACTAACTAGGATACTATATGGATCTACACATCTAGCCTTCCTTATCCGCGACCTAGAATGGTTTTGTTTGCCTTGTGAGCCAAGAATCGAGATGAGGACTTGCACTAAATGCTTTTGAGACCAAGATTCGTGTAGTAAATGATGTAGGGAATATATGTTTTGTGTTTAGGTGATATGAGATCCGAAAATGGGAGTGTTGTAAGTGAGGTTTGAGGATGTTGATGTTAGCTAAATGTCTAGATTTGGAAAGAGTGTGTGGTTCGGCTTGTATACACGTCCAAAAGAGAAGAATGGGTAGATTTGGTTAATCTAGGATTGTACTAGGTGATCTTACATAAGATTTGTTAGTACTAGGTTTTTAATTACAACAAGTACTCTTGCCCCTTTTGGCTGCCTCCTAGACGTCGCATGCAATGGTCAAGGGGACCAAGTTGTGCATGTATAGTGTTAGGTTTAATGAGGAAGTGTTGTACATGTCAAGTTGTGTCTAGTATGAATTTGTAAGTTTTTTTAAGTTAGTGTATATGTGATATATGTAGTATTCGGCTAAGACAAGGTGTATAGGGTAGTTTTAGGTTCAAGTCTAGTAATTTTGTAGAGTTACTAGGAGTTTAGGTAGTGTAGTGTGAGTGTAGGTTCGAGTCCAAGTCGATTTGGTTAGGTTTTAGGGTTTTTGGTGAAAGTATAATCATAAATAAGTAAATGTATAGTTTTATTTATTTAAAGTATGAGACACTTAAATAAATTGTTATAAATTTTGTTAGGTGTAAAATTATATTGTGACAATAGCTTTTGTTGACTTGTAGTAACACTTAAAGTGTGTATAAAATATATAGGATATATATATTTGTAGTAATGTGAAACTAGATAAACGTTGTTAATTGTGATCATGGTTTTAGGTTTTCATATCACTAAAATGATGCATGAATATGCTCATGTGTTTACTGGTGACTTAATAGTCCCAAAAATAATTGTTTGTATGTTCTGTATGCTCATAAAGACGTAGTCATACTAAATGTTTAATGAAGTGTAGTATGTCGGTATGCTCATAAAATGTAGTCATGCATGTTGTTCATGTGATCCCATAATTGAATATACACAATCACAATGTATTGTTCAAAGTTCTTGTTGCTCAAATGTTTCAACTGTTCCCAGATATGATAAAATGTTCAAAGCTCTAGAACTCAAATGATGCATGCTCATGTATGATGCATATGATTGTACAAAATTTTCATGCAAAGGTGAATATATATATATATATATATATATATATATATATATATATATATATATATATATATATATAGTGTAACTTTATTTGCAGAACCTATTTTAGTGACAAAACTTACAAAACTCATCTCAGACCGTTAGATTAGCTGATCAATGGCTAGAAAGATTTGTGGCAAATTTGTAAATAATGAAAATTCGAAATATTATTTAATATGGAGGGTGAAAGGGTAATAAAGGAATTTTCTGTTATCTATTTTAAAGAATTGTCTAACTAATTACGAGTATAATAGGGGTGTTCATTAGGTTAATAAAACAAAAATCAAAATCATATATTATCTCTTCATCCCTGTGTTTCCAAAAAAACCACCGCCTCTAAGTTCAGTGACCACAACTCGCCGTTGATGGTAAATTATGGTGCTCGATATATTAAGATGGTGTTCGATCTGTTTGGATCTAATCGTATCTTACCATTTTTTTTAATTTATTCAAATCTGGTTTGAATCTTTATTGGTAACCTACGGTGTTCGATCTCTTTCGTATTCGATGTTATTTACAATCGACGAACCATGAGTCTCCTATGATCATCTGAATCGGTTTCATTTGTCGCCATCCACGATTGGTTGTGTTGATCATCATATACTTGGTGAGTTGGTTTTATATAAAAATAACAATGGTATAAATATGAATTTAATTAACATTGATGATCTTGATCATATATGTTATATAGATCGAACAATCGTAATAATATTTAAAACACCCAGGGGTTGATTTTAATTAACGATGATGATCATGATGATCTTGACTTTTGATAAATATGAAAAAGTCGTATGACGTTTTATTCGGTTACTTTTCATTACTGTTATATAGTGCTACTTTAATATAAAAAGAACCTGCCTATGTTTCTAAAAATTCTTATATAGATAATGAATATAGCCATTTAGCTACTGTTGTTTTAAACTTTGAATCCTATTTTATATGAGTTGAATGCATGCTTATCGATTATAATATGGTTCTTAAAAGTATTTAAATATTTTTAGAGAGTACAAATGACTACTGATTATTTAGCTCAAAGACATACTTCGTTGTATGATTTAATGAGAACAACATATATGTTTTTCGAAAACATATATGTTTTCTGCAAACATATATGTTTTTCGCAAACATATATGTTTTCCGCAAACATATATGTTTTCCGCAAACATATCTGGTTTCCGAAAACATATCTGGTTTTCATAAAACATCCGGAAAACATGTCTGTTTTTCGCAAAACATAGACGTTTTTCGCAAGACATATATGTTTATTTCATGATAACATTTTGTGCATACATGTTTCTGTCCTCAAAACATATAAGTTCCTGCCATGATATGGAGTAACATTTTTACATGTTTTTGCCGTGATAAGATTTTATACATCTTTGTTTATGTCCTCAAAACATAAATGTTTTTGCCATGATAACCTTTTGTGTATACATCTTTTTGCCGTGATAAGATTTTGTGCATACATGTTTTTGTCCTCAAAACATCTATGTTTTTGACATGATAAGACTCTAATTTTTGTTATTGGTTATTCATGCAGAAACAAGGTTATTAAAGGCATGCATGTATATTCCTTGAAGGCATGCACATTGGTTTTAAAGAATCTAACGAGAAACAAGAAGTATAAATATGTCCTTTGGAGTTGTCCATGTGCTCTTTGAAGCCGAGCGTATATGTTCAAAAGAACTTGAAGCCGTGCAAATCTTTTGCTTTTTAGAAATTTGTAGTTCAATTTTATTTCAAATTATATCTTATTTTATGTATAACATTTATGTTTTTGTTTTTTTATAAATTTATATTATCCAAAATATATAAATGCAACTTAAACATATGTGTAATCACCATTTAAACGAAACATACATGCTCAAAAAGTGTACAGCAAAAAAGCACAAAATCAGCATTCATAAAAAAACAAAACATATACGCACATGATTTTATTCTATTTAAAAAAAATGCATGCTTGAAAAACTAAATCTAAAAAAAATAAAAAAAATATTTTCAAAATATAGAAGTAAAAATAAAAACGAAAAATTATTTTAATAAACAAAAAATAATATTTGAGTGTCTTTTTACTATAATACCCTTTTGATTTAATTTTTTTTAATAACTAGAAAGATTTGATTAGTTTAGAAGAGTTCTGTGAGTTCTGTCATTTAAATGAGTTCTACAAATAAAGCTCCCCTATATATATATATATATATATATATATATATATATATATATATATATATATATATATATATATATATATATATATATATATATATATATATATATATATATATATATATATATATATATATATATATATAGGGGGACTTTCTTGTCAGAACCATTTTAAGTGTCAGAACTATCAGAACCATAATAGACCAATCAGAATTTAGATAATTAATTTGATTTAATTTATTAGATAAAAATGTATTATGGCAAAAATGTAAAACTAAGTTGTTTACAATTTATAGAAACTTTGGCTAGCAAAAAAAACAGAAGATCATTTACTTGTTTTAAATATGTCCATCTTTTTTCTTCAAAAACATGTCGAGCTCTTATTCTTTTAGTTTGCATGGTTTTGACTTATTTTAAAATAAATCCCATTTTATTAAAATACCTTAATTTTATTTTTTATTTTTTTAGACATGCAACTTTATTTTATTGTAGTTTTTCTTTAGCAAAGAAAAAAAAAATTTCTCTAGTTTTTTTCCCTTTGCAGCGAACAAGTTTTTGAGAAGTGAAGTTCATATATGTTTTTTAAGATTCTAAATCTAGCATACGTAATCATAAATTCATATCAAAACCTTAATTACATATATGTTTTCGATATATACTTCTCTTTTGTCTAATGTTTACATTTAGCCATACAAATATTATGCATTTTACCTAAATATATTTACAACGCAAACAATGAAAATAACATATACAAAATCTGATATTGAATGAAATATAATAAAAAAAACATGTACGTGTAAAAAACATGTCTTTTTCGTCAAGTTCAATAGTACATGTAGGACATCAAAAAACATGTATGCTCGTCTTTCAAAAACATGTATGTACTTCTTTTAAAAACATGCATGCCCGTTCTTCCAAAACATGTATGCCCGGTCCTTCAAAAACATGTATGCCCGGTCCTTCAAAAACATGTGTGCCCGTCCTATAAAAACATGTATGTCCGTTCTTCAAAAACATGTATGCTTGTCCTTAAAAAAACAAAAAACATGTATGCCTGGTCCTTCAAAAACATGTATGCCTGTCCTTCAAAAACATGTATGCCCGTCCTTAAAAAACATGTATGTCCGTCATGCCCGTCCTTCAAAAATATGCATGCCCGTCTTTCAAAAACATGTATGTCCGTCCTTCAAAAACATATATGCACGGCTTCAAGAACAAAAGTTCATTTTAAGAACATTTGTGCACGCCTTTAATAACATACATGCGCCTCTTCTAAAAAAACATATTTGTACTTCTAGCTTCCCATTCTAAAAAATAGAAGTACTCGTGGATCAACTTCATCAAATATTGTCATCTTTATTAATCCCATACAAACATATCATCATCTTCGTTAATCCAATATAAACATACCTAAAACAATTAAACCAAAGTCAAAATAGAAAAAACAAACTTTATTTCTCATACAGTAACACCTATGATGTTTCATAAAATAAACATTTATGATAGAAAAAGTGATAGAATTAAAAAGATAAAAAGATAGAAACCTTCTGTGACTCACCTTTTGAAATCTGATATCTTGTTTCACGCCTTCATATAAAGATTGAATAATGATTCATCATTCTCTAAATTCTCATGATTAGTCAACAAAAATCACCGACTATAATGGTGAAACTCATAACAATTCAAGAATGATTTGAAACTAAATTCAAGAACCAAAAGGGTGTGGTTCTCTTTTCTTACCTATTAATAGAAAAAATAACTAAAGATTGACAATACACCTTGAAAACCCATAGATCTATAATGATAACTCGATAACTCATTGTTTGCAAAAAAATCAAATCTATTATATAATTGATTGAAGAATCATCGGTAAATGATTACAATGATAAATGATTTCGTTATGTTTTAAAAGAATCTTTAAACGAAGATGAAAGTTGTAATATCTGGTGGTGTCAGTATGATTAAGATATAGGGAGCTTGGTTTTTTAGTGAGAAAGATGGAGGAAGGCATGTGAGAGATAGAAAGATGAATCTGAAAAAGAAAAAGAGAGCGGTGGTTTTTCTTGAAGATACCCTATTTTCATGAAAAATAAAATACCCAAGTTGCCCTTATTTATTAATTTCTAGTCAATACTTTTTCTACTTATTTACAATAATACCATTATGCATTAAAACTTGTATACCATGCACTACATATTGTAAAATTTATGGTTCTGACAGTTCTGACACTAAAAATAGTTCTGAAAAGAAAGTTACACTATATATATATATATATATATATATATATATATATATATATATATATATATATATATATATATATATATATATATATATATATATAGGTAAGAGTTATATGCAGAACCTATTTTTAATGTAGAACTATGCAGAACTATTAAAATGAACTTGGGCTGTTGGATTAGTATCATCAAAGGTTAAGATTGGAAGTGCCAAAATTACAATTTAACAAAAGATAAAGGACCTTTCTATCATTAAACAAATGGCTGAAAAGGGTACTATGGGAATCACATGTATCACAATATTAAAATCCGTCATTTAACTTCTCATTTCATTTCTCTTCGAATCTCCAAAACCTAGCCACCACTTTCACAGCCTCCATTCACAAATTCAAATCCAAAAAATCCAGATCCATAACTGATAAGCGATCAAGTTGCAACCAAAATCACGAAAAAAACAATTTGAAAACCATTAAAATCTACAACAACTTCCGGCCAAATGCGATGGTAGATCTGGGTCCAAAATAAAATGGCAAGTATGATATTTTTGTTATTATTTCGAGTAATGATGAATGACACGTGATTTAGTTTAAAATCCATGATTGCTCTTTTATTAAAATATTTCTTTTAATATCTTTGATTATTAAAACCATGAGATGGTAATCATATAGATGAACATCAGTTTTGGAATTTGGTATTAAATATTTCGTTTTGACTATTTAATTTGGTATAAACATTTTTTTTCCATCTTCGTTGATTTTGATTTCGACTTTCGTTTTTAAAAGTTGTTGTGCATCAATGTTCTGGAAGTCACGCACCAATGTTCTGGAAGTCATGCACCAATGTTCTCTGGAAGCCGTGCATTAATGTTTTTGAAGCCGTGCATTAATGTTTTCGAAACCGTGCACATATGTTCTCGAAGATGTTTTTTAAAAATGTGCACACATGTTATAGTAAATATACATTTTTTAATTGTATAGTACTTGATAATCAAATTTTGTATGTGAAAATTATGCTTTTGGTTTGCTATAAATCTAGATGTCTAAAGCGTAGAGTTCGTATTGTTATAGGTTTATAAATTGCATACGTGCGTTTATGTTTTCTTGTTAATGAACGTTAGAAACATTCTTGCAATTACGATTTTAAGCATAAAGAACTTACATCACAAAACAATTATAACAAAATGTGTATACAGTTAAAATATTAAAAAAACACTTATGTACCTTATTTTAGTATCGAAACATGTATATCAAAAAAATTGAATTTCAAAAAGCAAGGAATTAAAAAACGTTTTTTACTTAAAAAATTCAAAAAAGTGAATTTGTCTTTTGACTATAATACCCTTTTGATTTAACTAAAACATTTAATATTTACTAAATTTTGATTGGTTGAGAAAAGTTCTACAGAGTTCTACACTTAAAATAGGTTCTGCATATATCTCACCCCTATATATATATATATATATATATATATATATATATATATATATATATATATATATATATATATATATATATATATATATATATATATATATATATATATATATATATATATATATATATATCTTTACATTATATATAACAGGAGGAAAATGCCACATAAGCAGCCATTAAATCTATGTCATCATTTTTTATTTTTAGAATTTTCGGATTATTATAATTCAATATATTATCTGTAAATTCCGAATTTTTCAAAAAATTGTCATTGGCAGGAATTGAACTTGGGTCTTGCAATACAATATAAAGAGACTCAACCATGGAACCATGACTATTGTTTTGATATCTGACTACAAAATCAAATTAATAAACAGAAAAATATTAAAGGTAAAACATATCTTTCCTATTAAAACTCTAATATATCATTCGTATAATATACACCCTTCGATTAAAAGATAAACCTCCTATATCATTCATAACAACAACCCTGATTAACTATAAACCCTAATATCATTCATATTAAAAACCTCGCAACAGTTTTTCTACGTCAACCATGAGCATGAAAAAAAAAATTAATCCCTAAATTGGATAACTCAATTTTAATATCATTCCTGGTATTGCACACGCATTAACATATTTTCATAAAGATTGTGTTCGCTCGGTTGTGCATAGGAATGCCTCAGTTAATAATGTTTTACTCGAGAATGATATGGTGGCGAGGTTGTCGGACTTTGGGCCTGCTAAGATTTTGAACCAGGAGTGAAGCAAATAGATTCATATGGTTTCATGTCACTAGGTATACACATCTTGCAACTTTCTAATACATTTGGTTTTTGGGTTTTTATCATTATATCCTCAAAATATGAGTCGCGGTTTCATATGGTTTCATGGCACCAGGTTTGAACTTTGAAGTCTTGACTTTCCTCATTTTCTTACCAATTTTATTGTTTGGTGTTTCATGGACTGAAAACTATGTTTCAGTGTATCTGGCTCTGTTAAATGATGGAAATACAGCTAGGAAACAAGATTCTACAACAACATTGTTCCAAGAAATCTGTAGATGAGTAAAAAAGATGCAAAACTGTACCATACCATCGAAGATCTGTTCCCATGAATAGGTTGAAAAAGGATTCACCTGTTATATATCAGCATGGATGTTCAGTGAAGCCTAAACATGGTCAGCTTAGTAAGTGACCCACTCATTTAGCCAACTTACCCCGCAATCAAAAGCTATACTTATATAATTGATGCTATACTTTTATGTTTGGCCAAGGCTCTTACATTCGCAATACGCCAGGTTTGGATTTGTGTTTTAAAACTTATTATTTGATTTCACGCTAACAAGTAGTAGATAATGATTTCTTAGTACTTGGTGTACGAAAACCAAAATTTGTGATTGGCTAATTATTTGGAAGTAGCCACAATTAATCAGTTTATACTTTATAGTGTTTAGATAACTTCAACGAGTCAAATAACCTGTTTCATATTAATGGGCTCATTGCAACAAAACTGATTATGACACAACTTAATCTCGGTGTTTTTCACAGGACAAATGCGGTTCCTAAAAATTTGCTCTAAAGGAAACACATAGAGCATGCCTAGCGGGTCAGCTGGTTTTCGACTCTTCAACTTGCCAGTGAGTTTTCTTAATGCATACAAACTTATGAACTCTTTTATTTAAAAAGTTAGATCATTGTTGTTTATTGTAGAGATTAAATAGAATATGTTATGACTTTTTTCACAATAACTATTTATTAAATAAAATCTGGAACAAAAGTGTTGCGGTCCAACCCAACCAGAAAATATAGCTACCTGTTTCGACCCATGTCTATTATGCCCCTATACCCACCTAACCCGACCCACACAGTTTGGCAACTGTTCAAAAAATAAAACTACCTTTAGCCACTCCACGTATTTCCCATTAATGTCGAAGCTTGGTCCATCAGGCTGAATAATTTGTAGGGGCATTACATCACTTCGATCAACACCGCCTCGAAAGAAATACAAAATATTACTCCTCAAGAGGAAGTAAAATCAAAGGTTCATGAAGTTTGGTTATTGTATGGACTGTACATGTTCCTTTTTGTATTTTAAATTAGATGGCCATGCACTCCCCGAGTATGGGATACTTATTTTTTATATGTAGTGTTATTTAGTTTGTAAATCTCTCACTAATTTAATTTCGAAAATCGAAAAATACAAAAATTATGTCAAAAGCCGACCCTCTGCAATGATTCAGTGTTTTGCTAATGAAATTTGAACATGTTTTGTATTTCGCAGCAATGATTCAGATACTTAACGATGGTCGTGATATTTTAGATGGTTCAAGTGTAGGCTATGCAAAAACAGTTTGAAAGGATTTGCAGACCTATGTAGTAAAGGCATATATGTTCGTGTTGCTTCTGGCGGATGCCACATAGCTAATTATTGTCTCATCACTCATGTGGATGTTTTATCGCAGGAAATCATATCTAGAATGAGAGAGTTGCATTCAGAAGTTTACTTGGCGACCATTAAAATGGAACATAAGGTACCAATTTTAGCTTTTGATGAAACTAAACTATTAGAATATTTAACATTTGAAAAACTATTACTCATGAGACCCTACCAGGTCCAGGGTTCTCAAAATAATGTAAATATTTTCATTGCTCATATGTGGCATGCATGATTGACAGAATGTGTAGAACCGTTTAATAAAGATGAAGGAGATAAAGATGAAGACGAATCACCTTCACAGGGACCAGCAAGACTATATCTTGATTATGCTAAAGTATTAGTACTCTATTTGTTTTGAAAATAAACAGTCATCAATATGAATAAACTAACTAAAATGATTAAACAATTTTCAAATGAGCAATTGGATACGTATCTTATTCATGTATGGATTATTTAATTTTAATTTGTTTTGAAAATAAACAACCATCTATTTTGTATCGGATGTTATCACAAAGTTAAAAGGTCTGCCTGATTTGTGGTGCTCATAAATTTGAAATAGTTTTAAGGTCGATAAGCGTTGCAACTTGGACATGGTGAAAAATTAGTATGCATAAAATATGTTTTTGTATGTTAAAGAAGATTAGCGTGGTAAAGATTACCGCTATGACATCTAATCGTGCATTTGTGTTTGCTTTGACTGCAGGTTTGGCCATAAATGGCTTCATAATGCTATAACATCAAGATTACTAAGATATTGAGCATACAGAGGTATTCCGCATACAACATCTCAAAGTATTGAACCTGCGAACTAATCATATCTTTTACTTGCTTTTAGTGTAGCTATCAAAGGAATAAGGATTTTCATCTCCTATATTATATACTACGTAGTACACGTACGCCATCCTCTTTAGAGATTCACGTTCAAGGTCTTCTTCTTCAACTGGAAGAGCTACTGCTGCAAGGCCAGCTACTTCAACCGGACGACCCACATTAGCCGCGTCATGTAATACCATAGGTATATTTGTTTAGTTTGTTTTCAATTATTGATTTATAATATCGATGGTGATGATATGAAGCGATATTAGTGATCCGTGTTTATTATGATTACGAGATGAAATAACACAATTATAAACCAACTTTTCTTACAAATTAAGACTGTGCATGAGGATTTGTACAATTGAGTTTTGAATGGTCTACGGTAAGATCAATCCAAATGAGTTATTTGTATTTAAAAGCTAAAATGAGTTGTTTGTACAATTGAGTTTTGCTGTTATTTTGATTGAAGTCGGGTTTTGTTATTTTTTATTCTGGGTAAAAGGGTTTCATACCCTGGTAAAAACATGTGTAGCTATTGTGGTTTGTTACATATTGTAAAACTTATGTCCCAATCTCGGATCAATAACAGCAAAATACAAAAACGACTCAAAGTAGTGCCAAGTTTATTCTTCAATCCCCAAGCAGCCCAACTAATGATGTTATTGGAATTTTAATAAACATGCTGCAATAATATACTGACAATTTCTCTTTATAGGTTTTTAAACACTTTGGAGGTCTTGAGAGACCCTTTGCTTCACATGAAGATGACATGTCCGATGTTCTGACATCTAGGATGGAGGTATTCACAAATAGAGTGAAGTGGTATGTTTCCTTCTTTATGCTTCCACAATTTCTGTTACTAAAAGGAACATGCCCTTTAGTCATTACAAGCTAATGTGGAAATAAATTCACTAATGGGTGGGTTGGGTAACGCGGGAAGAATCTGACATGGGTTAAACATCATTGTACAACAGTTCAGGTTGTAAAAGAGACCGTCTCTAAATTTTTCAAACCTGTCGTGTTCATGAAAAGTTGTGGATCAACATGTTTTGTAGGTTACGTGTGACCATTATAAACAAACCAAACACCTAAATAGAGCGTGTCACCATTATAAACAAACCAAACACCCAAATAGAGGAAATGGAGCATAGAATTGACCCGTACTTTCAGGCAATCGTATCAACAATTTAGACCTTGTCACCCTCATTCGAATATTTCGGTAATATTTCTGTTGTCTTTTATAAATGGTTAGACCACGAAAGTCTATGTCATTACTCTTTTCGTACGGGATTTTGCTTGAATGTAAACCTGAAGAAGCAGTTGCAATAATTGAAGCCGTCAACCATGCACGTAGGTTTAATTATATAACTAAACAATTTTGTTTAATATGTCTACATTATTATAAATATCACTTTAATATGCTACTATACTTGATTACAGGCGTTATCAAAAATCAAGAGGTTGGTCATTCGTGCCAGGGTGACGGTTTATTGGCTGCAGGCACAAGACATTAGTCTGGGGTAACCAATGATGGTCAATCAAAATGCACAAGAGAAATGGGCTGATGGGAAAGTTCGTGGCTGGAAAGAAAATGTACCTGTTTCTAAACAAAATGCAATAAATGTGTTCATGAGTGTTTGCGCTATATAAACATAGGTGTAACATACTCCGGTAGAACAGTGAGTTCCGAATTTTGAAATTTTAGTTGTTTTTTCTGATGATTTGTTTACATATGCTGACGCAGGTGCTTTTGTAGCTGGTAGATGATATTTTTTGAAAGGAGTTGGTGTGCATTTAAATCAAGCTCTTACAAGTTCACATATGCATGTCTCAATTCTCTAATCATACGAACCTGATTACACTGTAAGCACTTCAATCACATCATTTTCCTTTTCACAAAAGAGAAACTTACTTAAATTGACCCTTTTAACTCAAATATGATTTGTTATTATTGGCGAAGGATTAACAACACGTGGGTCGGGTCAAAGGATCTATTATCGAGGTGCTGTTATTTAATGTCATGTGAACAGATCATCTTTTTGCACGGGAATCAGAAGACTATATGTACAAAGTGAAAGCAGAGGTGAAAGTTATATTGGTATACCCATTAATGACGATGATAGCAAGCTTGGTTCAAGCAACTTATCTTATCGTGCAATGCAAATAACTGGAACAAAGGGATATATCTCTAACGTCAAACTGTTCTTTTTAACGGCAAATGTTAGTAGTTAGTGGGTCGAGTCGTGCAATGGCATCCAAGCGGAAGAATGTCTTCTTCGAACGCTCAAACTGTAAATACCCTTTGCTCATTGTCTGACTGTTTATGTTTCATATAGGACATTAGACTTGATGGAATCCCCAACAAAGACAATCACAAGTCCACTTAATGGATTTTAGCATTTATGGACATTTGCAGCGAGTCTGCAATAACCATGAGCTGAGTAATCTGGAACAAAGTCAAGAGAAATAACTTTTATTTTGGAGCATAAAACTGTAGATTCGTGAGGTAGCAATAAAAATGGAAATACATTAAAACATTATTACACAGGTGAAAACTATTGCTACCTTACAAAAATGCGGTATGTACCAAGTTTTATACGTAGTAATATATATTTGTGTCAAAAGTGCTTGAAAAGAGTGGAAATTAGTGACGTTCAGGTGAGTTTGAGCAACGGGTTGAAATGAGACCTTTTAATGGGACAAAATAGATTGTGATGGATTGGACCTTTGGACCTACCCAATCTACATTATTTACGAATTGCTATAAGTCCATGTAGTTTTAATGTTTTATGAAGGATTATGTTTTAATAATTTAACTCAGCCGGTTAGACATCATTTTGCACATGCAATTGATGTTTCTTGAAGGGTAGACCACATTAGATGGCTACATAAATACTTCTTGACATTTAGAATTTGTTATCATCATCTCTTTCAGGAAGGTTTTCATGCATGGTTTTGCTAGAGATATAGAGAATAAGTATGTGTATTTAAAGTAATGACTAATAAACCAACACTACCATATTAATGAAACTATATATATGTATCAAAATACTATATGTATATTTGATTCGTGTAAACTTTGCAGGTGCACGATATGTGTAAGCTATGAGTGGCTATGATTATTGGCATAAAATGGAAATGCACACAACTTAAAATATAAAACATTTTAGATGCCAAGTAAGATAAAAGTGACAATGACCGTTTGATCTATAACTCTAAGAGCATATATAATGGCTCAAGTTGTAAATGACTTTTTAACATCTTAAAAAGCTTTTGATGAAAGTTTTTGACATTACAACACTAGCATTTCTAAAAGTTTTTAGCAAGGATTTGATACATAAAGTTTTTTTAAAAAAGCTTTAAGCATAAATATGGTACTCATTTATACATTGTAGATGCTCTAAACTCCATGGGTTTATCACGTATGACATAAATGGGTTAAGTCTATATAATAGCAACATACTTTTCAAAATGTATACATATCATACTTGAACTTAAAAAAAATACTAATATCATATACGTACTTTAAAAGTTCGTCTCAGTATCATACCTTTCTACTTTCAAAAATACTAATATGGTATCATGAGTAACTCAAAGTGTGCAAACGCTTTCCAATTACTAATGCTTCTTCATTCCGCATCTTATGGTGTCATCAAAATAGCTTTCCTTAATGCAACGTGGCATTTAGTTTTTATTTAAATCTCTTTGATTTAGAAATCGAGTTTGGAGGTTACCATTATTATATCTATTACGATACTGGGTTTAATGATACATTAAACGGTGCTGTGATGATAACGTGAAAGTTGTGGTTTTTGTGATCATTTCGTACGCTATATCATGCTATCTTTTAGTTTTTGCGAATATAAATTTCTGGGATCTATACATACCGAATCTCATTTTTACATATATTCATATCAGTGTGAAATTTAATAGTAATTTACCTCTTGCGACTATGAATTTTTTTTTTAATCTTAGTTGTTGTCAAATTCATGGTGTATATTAGAAAGAAGACAAATAAAATATCATTATTGATCATAAGATTTGTGATGATCAACTGACCAAATATGAACCAGGTTTTTGGTCACCACCCACACTGTGTTGCAAAATAATATGGCAAAAGCAACGTTGTGTTTGTAGCTACGTTAACCAAGAGATTCGAGCAACTAATCTTATTAGTTCTTGTGAAATCATCTTTAAGGTACGATATTGAGACGAATTTTGAAAGTACGTATACGATATTAGTATTTTTTAAAGTTCACGTATGATTTTTATACATTTTGAAAAGTATCTTGCTATTATATGGACTTAACCCGACATAAATTCCCTTGCTTTAGGTAAATGTATGTAACTCTCTAAATTCTATAGATAATGAAACATTTGCATTAGTTGCAACAAGATATATAATAACTTATGTTGGTCAAAGAATGAGCAAAATAATTTGCAACCGACACAACATTATATTAAAGGCTTTTAAATCAAATCCAAAAGATTATCTATCTGAGATGTTAATATGTTAAAAAAGAGCTTTTCACACTAAAAAAGCATAAAAATAAAAAAATATTAAAGGAAAGGATAGCATGTCGTAAGTTTTTTTTTTAATTTCTAAAATTTTAGTCTTAGGTACAACGTCTTCGAATTTATTTTAACTAAACGATTAGTAATGTGTTTTTGATATAATATTAGCCAAGAAGGCTTCATTCTTGGTTAAGTTTGCTATAATATAGAACAAAATTTTACCTACAAGAGTAAATATATGTTTTTTGTGTGCATTGCGAGAAAAGCTGCGAATGAGGGAAGAACTCGATCGACGTACGCCTTTTAGATGAACATTTTATTGGCTAGCTAAAAAAGACTAAAGCATTACGTCTTCAACACTTACGTACAATCCGTGTGCATCGAACGAATCCTTAAATGCTAAAAACAAGTACACCATTTCATCAAGAACCATTAAAACGTTGGTCTATTTGTGTTTGCTATGAACAAAACGTATAATGTCTACTCCATGAGTGAACACTTGAACAAATGGTCAACTAAAAAACTAAAATTTAAAGGCCCAAGTATTCAAGAAGGGTAAAAAGACAACTAAACTAAAACCATAATTAAACACAAATACTTTCCAAATAAAAAAAATCAAAAGTCATACTTGTCAATCGAACATTACAAACAAAGTTTAAAATTTTTAAAAATAGACCGACAATAAGTAGTCATACCCGTCCATCGGACGGGTTTTGCAACTAGTATATATATATATATATATATATATATATATATATATATATATATATATATATATATATATATATATATATATATATATATATATATATATATATATATATATATATATATATATATATATATATATATATATATATATATATATATATATATATATATATATATATATATATATATATATATATATATATATATATATATATATATATACTAGTTGCTTAACCCGCCCAACGGGCGGGTTCATTTCGTAAATCTTTTTTATAAAATGTTTGTTGATTAGTTATACTCTTTGTTAAAAGCAAAACAACTTTTGACATTCTTTGGCTTTGGCTCACCAACGAACGGGTTCGGTTTATAAACTTTGTTTTGAAAATGTTTGATGTTATGGAGGTTTAGCTCATCCAATGGACAAGCTCGCTCCATAAAAGTTGATTTGAAATAACGTTTGTTGTTCATTTGTGATGATTGCAATGTTCGTGTAAACATAGAAGATTCATTTCTCATTTGCTTTTGACTCTTAACAAATGAGACATAGTGAAAATATGTGTAAGAATATTATCTTTGTTAAAAGTAAACCAACCAACCTTCAATCTTGTATTAATTTTGCTCTTGCAATGTGAAATATACTTGTCTATGTGTGAATAGTGGCTTTATGTAAACAAATTAACCTATGATAATTACTCTTCTTAGCTATTATTAATCCTCATTGTCGTCAAAATAATGTAGTTTGAAGATTAAATATTTTCATGTATGTAAATATTCAATTTTTCAATATTTCATGTTCATCATTTTTATATATTCTTCACTTCATAAGAATATAGATGATACTAAGTAGATGTAAGATGAACCGGTAGACCATCATAACAACGACAAATGTTCTTATCATCATCAGACATTGCAATCGTTTCTTCGGTTTCAAGTGGTCGTTGATGCCAATTAAATTGACACAATGATTTAGTATAAAGAATCCGTAATCTCTTTAAGAATTAAGTTTAATATTAAACCCGAACTATCGATAAGGTATCACCTCCTCATAGCTAATGAGACAAATCAATTCAATTTGTTTTGAAGTGAAAGAAAGGCACAAGTAAAAGATGAGATAAACCAGAAAAATAATGATTAATTACAAAAAATTTCATCAAGTACCCAACATCGTTCAATCATGACTTTCATTAGAAAAAATAAGTATAAGTCAAATCAATTATTTAAGTCGTTTAAAAAAAGTCAAATCAATTATAAAGATGGTAACATAATTATTGAAAAAATAAGTAAAGGCTAAGAGCACTCATTATGGTGTTTTAAAAAGAGATCACAAATTTTATGAAGAGGCTTAAAAAGTTTTTGCCATAGTGAGAAATTATTTCATGCTTAGGTGTCATGAATAGGTTTAGGATTTTGAAGATGTCTAAAATTTAATGTGCATTTAATTCATGTTAGAAACTAAACAATTTATAAACTGAAAAAGTTTAATCCATAATGAGAGTAGGTTCATGATGTTTAAAAGTTTAGAAATTAATGAAATTATATGATATGGCAATTTTATAAACCTATAAAAAAATTTACTATAGTGGATGCCTTAATAATTATAAAAATCTTAACATATCTGTTGAGTGAAGAACGAAAACAAAAGAATGTTTATTCGATAAGAATATATATTTATTCCATATGATTATTAATAAAGATTGTAACTAACTCTATAATTCCACAAAATAACTACATGACAACCGATAACAGATTGAGCTCAATGTTGGTTGCGTTTGTTTGTACGACCCTCACCAGGACTATATCATATCTATAATATAACATTTGGTGATACTCTAAATTCCCTTTTTACAATACTACCACTTTATGGTATCAGCAACTATAAAAGTTACGAAACACCGCATTTTATTATACTAAGATAATAATGCTAGTCTAAAGAACCATAATCACAAAGGTAATCTAGTTGAATTATTTATATAAGGAGAAATAATCAAATTCTTTACGTCCAAATTTTGTACTAATATTTATAAAAAAGAATCTTGCAATGTTAAACATCTAACTTTAAGATAAAATATGTACTGGAAGTAATATAAAAAAGCAACAACTCTTAGAATCATGCTAGGAAAAGAAAACGAAGTGACGCTATAATTTTACTTCATGGAACCTATAACAATGACTAAACTATTAATATAGCCCACTTTTGACTGGCTAACTTTTGGGGTGTCAAAATTCTCGATGTAGATAGCATTATTAAATAATCACGTGCACTCGCCTCTCAAAATTTGTGCTATACACTCAGCAAGTGGAGAACTTGGTGCACCCCTTTCGACCTATTATACGTTCTAATATCATTTCGGAATCTGAGTCATCTGAACGCCCATTCCTTATCCTACTGTTGGACCTCCTATTGTCTCTGTTATCAGAAATATGAGGTTCCTTGTCCAAAGGTGAAGTTTCTCGTCTACACATCCTATTATATCTTGCAGAAGTATAACTGAGATTCAAGTCATTTGATTGCCGATGGCATCTCCGTCTACTGTCAGACCTCCTTCGCATGTCCATGCTATCAGAGTTGTTGGTCTCATAATCTAAAGGTGAATTATGTCTTGTAGAAGTATCATCATGATCAGAGTCATCTGAATTAAAATGGCTTATCCTGCTACTATTATCCGTGGTGAGTGGCATGTGGGTTGTTTGGTTGCTGATGTTGAACATAGGAGGCGCATACCGCTTAACTGACACCGTCCCCCCATTTGTATGAGATATGGAATCAGAAAGAGGTAAAACTTTGGTCAGTCCAAACCTGAAAAAATAAAATCTCTATACATGTTAAACAAAAGCATTAAATATACACAATCTTAAGAAGAAAAAAATCAAAGTTTCTCCCTTCAAGATATCCAAACCAATGCTCTCATACAGATGTGCATAAGGTAATGCAAAAGGAAGTTGGAGGCAAATGAAAAATGTACCGAGTTAAATAGAACAAATACATGGCTACTTGTCTTGGACCATTGGTCAATTAAACATTTTTCAGAGGACCAACATAAGTGTCACCACATTTTCCTTCACTGCCAAATAAGAAGAAAGAAAATGAAAATATAATAATTCTAATTTCTTGTTTATGTTTTTTTTTCTTAAGGAATATTTTTATTATCTAAATCACATGTTGGATATCAGAAACTTAAGTATTGACTCATGGTGGTGATATTCGCCTCCCTTCCTTTCTCCTATTGCTACAGTCTGTAGCATAAACCTATAAAGCTCTCCTTATGTGGATTGTAGTCGCCCGAGCTTTTTCTTGGCATGAGTCAATAATCCAAACCACATATAGAGCCTAAATTACTCGACCGTACACCATTCAACGCGGCAACAATTCTCGGAACCTAACGTTGTGATAAATTTGAGGCAACACAAAGTCAAACGATTGTGATAATGGGGTAAGGCCTACAGGTTAATATTTGTTTGTTATCCTAAAGCCTAAAACTGGGAACATGACATTTCTAATAAGTCCGTAACTTTCTAAGACTCCATTATCGACCCACCAAGATAAAATCATCATCATCAAGAACCTGAACATCTTTCTCCCCTATGAAATTATCGCGTCCGATATCCTTAACTAAATTGACAAATTCAACCCTCTAACATAGCTTTCATAATAAACAACAGTGAGAAACAACCAAAACAGTAACAATTATAGCAAAGATATAGCAGTAATCGATACCTTAGCAGCAGCGTCAATTTATCTAAGGTTGCATTGTATAAGTGTTGTTGAACCCCCTTCCTTATTTTCCTTACATAAAAAAAGACGGACAATTATAGTCTACATCAAGACTCGTGGCACTATTCATCTAGCTGAGAGGAATGCACCTACCAAAGTCTGGTAATAGGTATGTGGTATAAACTGACGCTAACTTTTCAGCTGGTCTTATTTAGTTTTAATGGGTGTTCGATACAGAATTGTTTCGGTTTTGAATGTTCGCCATCAAGTCCCCAAAAAAGTTTCAGCACGTATATATTACATATGTGATATCACATGAATAACTTTGTTCAAAGTGATATTTTCCAGTGAGCCTGCAAGAATGTGGTATCACTTTAAGTTTTGAGTTGTAAAAGAAAATTAGTAGATATTAGAGCTCTAACAAAAACGAATAAAAGGGTGTTTGGTATTGTACTTTAACTGCTTATAAGTGAACAAATGTAACACATGTTTTGTATGCTTATACCATCTGTCATAACCTCCATCGTTACCTTAATATCTTTAGACAACACTTACTCCGGTGGAAGTACAATGATATTCGCCTGTCCAATAATACAAAAGAATTATATTTTCAAGAAAACAGTACATAGGGTTAGTGCGCATATATCTTCAGAGATAAGTTTAAAAAAATACTAAAAGAAAAAAATCTTTCAGCTTTGGCCCATTACCAAAACTCTCTGTTTTGCCACCTCAGTTTGATCCATTACCCGACTCACCCATCTAGCAACCTCTTGGATGGTTAAATTCGCTAAACCATAAAAGTAGGGATCTGTCAGGCCTGCAAATAAAAAAGAAAGCACAATATCAATAAACTGTAATACGGAGTAATGAACCATTTCACCGTATCCTTAAGGCAATTTACATAAAAGTTTTTAGGTTACAAAGAGCAGTGACAAACTCGGACATTTGGTCACTAAAATTTTCCAATGTAAATTACAACTAAAATTGACGATTCATATTACCTGATACTAAGTAGTAAAGCCAGAACTACTTAGTAATATCACATACCACAAAATTAAAAAGTACAATTTTTATGGAAAGTTTTCAAGGTAAAGTTACTTATTTGGCCTCGACGTTTAATAATTCTGACAAGTTTTGATACAATATAATACCAACATTAAAAGTGAACATGTATAGTAAAAGATGGTCCTTGTTTTTCTTTTGTTGAGACAAATGAAGCTTGCCACCTTCATTTTCCTCAACAACCTGGTTAATTTGTTGGACTACAACAATACTTACACCTTCAAGCTCTTTCAGATCTCGACCTCCTTGAGGCACAGGTCAAAAGAAGTTGAGATCCTCTTCTCGGGTTGCAACGGAATTCCTTATGTGTAGAATAAATTAGACACATTATCATAAATAAAATGTAAAATAGACCTGGAGCATTTTACAGATATCAAAAACCGCAACTTCTTGCAAAATATTACCCTGACTAACGAAAAAACTAAAGATAATCAATGCAAAATTTTATACTAAATTTTTTAGGAAGAAATTAATACCTGCTATAAGTTCTAGCTAACGTAGAGGCTGGTAAACCCCGACGAACAGTTAGTTAGAAAGAGTGAAGTGCATCATATAGGGAAGATAATAAACAACCTAAACTAACCTTGACAATGGGCTGGAACTGAAACAATGATATGCCTTGGTTTAACATTCTTTTTAAAAAATGAGAAGGGTCGTCGAGGTCGCCCAAACGAACACGTTTTTTTGGGAGTACAGGAAGCCCATAAGGAGGATATGATAATGATATAAAAGCACAGATTGTTATTAAAATAAATGGTTTATATTGATTATCGTATTTTATTCAAAAAGCTCAACCATAAAGATAGTAACCACAAAAAAATGTAAGAACTATTTGTGCCAGTGAAAATAATCTTAGAGGTGCCAATACCTACCTGACGAAGCTTTTCAAATGTTTGCACATTGTATTCCCATCTTTGCATTTGAAACGCAAAAAAATGAAAGTGGAATACTTAAATGCAGACTTGTTACTGTAGGTTCAACTAAGATTGAACATGTCAGGAACTTACTCTTAGTGTATTAAGTCTATGAGCTTTTTCCCATGGTCAAAATAGGATTGGTATCAGGGTGGGGTGACTGAATAAGACACATAAATAAGATGGAACATTAGATTTATTCAATATATATGATATGACAACTTCACTTTCTGCCACATCCAAACATGAACAGAGATAGTAACATGTAAAATTTCCTAATTTTGATAAACCAAAACATAAATCGATACAATTAACATAAAAACATAAATAGATCTCGATACAATAAACATAAATTTATAAAAACTAATCAAAATCAAAATAAAAAAGTGATCAGTTCATTAATATATATAAATAAGTGCAGAAAACGTTACCTTGTGATGAGGAGATTGATGTGATGAGATTCATTCAGAAATTATCTCGAACTCAATTCATCTGCTTAAATTGAGCTTTTTCTAATTAGATAATTATAAAAAAAAGAAGAAAAACAAAGATGTTAAACATCATACTTGTTGTGTTAGGATCAATGGAAGACCAACCTTCATAGAATGATGAAGATGACTGATTTTAGGGTTCATGATGACTAACGGATTAAATAACCCTGATACGTCAACCTGCAAAATTAGGGTTTCAAGAGTTGTGAATTCTTTTGGTAAATCCTGCAGGACCAACCCGGGTTAAATCTTTTTTATTTGGTAATTATATGTTTTATTCCGAATTTTCACCTTCACAAAGATTTACTTTCTAAAATAAACTAAATATAATCCTATACCCAATGAAATAATGCCACATAGGATATGACATGGCGCTTTTTATTTTCCTATGTCAAACTTAGCCCCATATATTATATATATATATATATATATATATATATATATATATATATATATATATATATATATATATATATATATATATATATATCTACATTATATATAAGAGGAGGGATTTGCCACGTCATCTATCATGCCGCTAATCCTACGTGGAAATGGGCTTACAAACTGGGCTTAAACTTTTTCCCCGACTCACTCTATAAATTCGTCCGAGGAAAATAATAAACGATTACAAATACAATCCAAAAGAATCGATAACAAATTCCCGAAACCCTAAACACAACCCCACAAATCGGTTCAATTCGATTCCAAGATCTGTACTAATTCGATTAAGATTCAAGATTGAGATTCAAGAGCACGTTTTCATCAAAGGTTTTTTTATTATTCACATTTATATTGTTAATCTTCACAATACATACACACTTTGATTTACTTTTCGTATATGTTTTTGTGTAGCCTCAATTTTGGAATTAGGTTTTTATGTATTTTTTGAATTGGGGATTTTCTTGCATTGATGTCTTTATTGTAATTGTTTATCCTAATGTGATTGTATTGGTATCAATTTTATGGATTTTTTCGAACACTTATTGTGATTGTTTCTGCTTTTGATGTTTTTATTGTGATTCTTTCTACTCTTGATGTTTCTGTTGTGATTGTGAAGAGAAAATAAGCAATGAACAACGCCATTACCTATTATATAAGTAGTTTAAAGCTATATAAATACCCCTTCTACTGATGCAACTTTTTGCAGGCTGATTATGCTTCTTTTTACTACCGGATGCGGGAAAACCACATTGTTTAAAGCACTTTCAGGGAACATAAGCATATCTCTCAAGGTTTTGAGCACTCTTTTTACCAAAATCCGTAAGTATACTATTATCGGGGTGTATTTGTGCAATCAATATATTTATTGAAACTGTAAATACTCTCTGTTTGGGAGCTTAATATGTGATGACAGGATATGGACCATCCAACCAGCTATACTCTTAATTCCAAGGGTTGATCCACCACACTGCATGTACTTCGGACCATCAATGAGTTCACGAGCAGGTAAATCATGTATTGTAACTTGAAAGAACGTAGTCGGGTATGTAAATATAGTTTCAATCTCTGTTTTATGTAGTAATTTATCCATGAGACATTCAATTTGTGTCACTTTAAATTTAATGTCAGTTTCATTTAATATGAGTGCTCCAGTAGTGAATTAGCAATATGATATTGACGTAGCCTATTTTGGAAATATGTATCACAAGTACTGTTAATCACGTCAAGATTAATGTTATGCTTTCGTTGTGAACATGATGCTAATGGAAAGTTAAACCTATCAGTAGCTATTTCCATATGCTGAGAACATAGTTATGTTTTCCCTTTAATCTTCTTCACGTTTTTAAAGTAAACCTCTATTTTCTTAAAGACTGTAGTCGTCTTTTTAAAGTGTAAGCTATCTTATATGTCACTTCCTATGCCTTTTTGAGATCGTTTCATTATTGGGCTCCTTCTTGCTATGTAATATTTTTTTTCCAGTTTTGGTCAGTGCTAGGGGTAAAATGTTTTAACCATTGTTTTTAACAGACGCGCAGTCAGTATCTTTATAGCATTAACAGAAGCTGCGACCCCACTCCCAACACATTCTACAACGAGTCAGTACCAACTGTAAGTCTACCATCTGCTGACGGAGGGCCCGGCGAGTCATTGGAACAAACTTTGTAGATAGTGATGTAACAAAAATTGGAACCTGCACAGTAAAACAAGACCGGTACATGTATGAACAAAATTGTATACATTAATATGGACAGGCAGTGAAATGGATGAAGAAAAGTTAAGGCCAAAACGGTGATTTGTTTAACCAACTTTTGGTTTAATCTAACTGTGACATAAGAAATAAAATTGATTATCTGACCTTTTCTTTGAGGTTCAAAAGTTCCGCAGCTATCTAAGGTAATAAACCTTGCACATCGTCAATACAAGTATTTGCTGCTTGACTCTAAATAAACCTAAATCTCCAATCTAAAACGAATTAAGAACATTCGAAACAATGTTTTTCCTTCAAGTATTTGCTTCAAAAGAAGTTTTATGCGTCGAGACAACATGAATACTTCATAACAGTCCTTCAAGACCAAGAAACCCAACCAGGCTTGATCTTGCCATGTATTGACCCATAACCCGACTATTTTTCCATGCACCTCTATTCTTATTATATATATGAATATGTTCTGCCCTAAACAAACCTGGAATCCCAGCTCTTCCTGCAGGGATAGAAGTTCTGCCTAAACGTTTCATGAAAGTGACCTTACTAACTACTAAGTACTACGGATTCTGAATATAAGTCAGTTCTAAAGTTTGTAAGCAGTTAATTTACAATTTCGCCACAGGTGTGACTTTCCCATACATGTACCGGGTTAACCCACTACCCAAAAATTTAACTGGAATACAAAGAGGTTCAATCTTGAACCTCAAATTTCTGATCTAAGGGCCAATAAGGGTTCTATTGTTATCAAGTGCTTTCAAGTATGAAATTCGTATATTTATGTATACAAAAATTAATCTGTATCTCCTTGGGAAAGTGGCACTGAATAACATTGTTTGTCTGACACAGGGTGAGGGCATGTCCATCTCTTGAACGATGTAGAACCAAGTGGAATTGACGATGAGGCGAATTGACTACTTCATATAGTGACTGTGTGAGTTGGTTTCTGATGTATCTGTTCAGTAACTATGTGAATAGAGTGAGTCATGAGTTAAGCCCAATATGGTTACTTAACACCCTTATTGATGCATGTTTTTGGTGCAGGAGGTATATTACACGGGAATCCTTAATTACTCTACCATTGTTTAATGAGTGTAGGAAACTGCAGATTTTGCATCTGCTGCCATAGCTGCCACGTCAGCAACCGACCCAAGCATAGGTGTTGGCGCTGTAAGCACTCTTGGAGCCATATAGCTTTAGGTGCCACAAGTCCAGTTGAAAATATAAGTTCCATTGGGCACCTTATATAGTTATATCACAGTCTCCACAGATAGTTCTATGTTGGAACTTGCTATGTACCAGAAAAGTAATTTAACTAGGTAATCCAAAACACCCCTTATTTGCTTATTTACTTGAAAATTTGAATCCGAGTGTTTTTTCTCAAAATGGTTAATTGTTAATTCTTTTTATTTCATCTTGATCTAAACTTAAAATTATGTTAAAAGTGTTTGCTCTTTTAAGACTGCTGCTTGCAACATATTCATCATACGTCATAAGCTGCGTATTAAATAATAAGCTTGAGTCTATAAAATAATCTTAGATAAGTATCCCCTCAATCAGCCCCTTGGTACTCTTATGTATTAAAGCAACAATATTGAATACCAGTACTCTCAATATTCTCTTTACTTAATCGGCAAGGCAAATAAAGAGTGTTTTTATGTATGTCTACTCTGCATTTTCTATGTATATATTTTCTTCAACGACACTCTGCATTTTGTATTAGCCTAATGATATTGTTGTTTTCCTGTGAAAATTGATAAATGTTACCAGAGGTGTAGTATTTACCACACTACTACTACAACATCAAAATGAAGACTTACCACAACTCCAATCACTGATAAGATACTCATTACAGTATATATGGTCGAATCATCCTTCGCATAACCCTAAAATGTTCTTTCTCACTGTAAGTTACAACTAACAACGATAGTAATGTATAAACAGGCTAAATGGGTGGGTCATGGGTGATGAATCAAAATGGGTCTGTGGACCCACAAACACTTTCTTACCCATTGTCGTGTACTTCTTAAAGTTATTAATGTACATTTATAGATTATTACCAAAATAATGTAACGATCTACAATAAGGAAGTTATGAGGTTTCTATGCTTTTTGAATGCACTTTGGATGACTTCTTACTATCAAATCCATTCATCCCTTTATACATAATGTATAACCAAAATAGACACATTTATAGGAAACGAATCAAAATTGATATTCAGTAAGGAGGAACTCAGATTGTGTTTTTTAAGTAAAGGTTTTCGATAAAGCAGAAACTCGGATTGTCTCTAATATTTTTAAGCTTTCATGGAATGTTTTTTTAAGAAAAGTATTTTGTAGGTATGCCATTTATGCATCTAAGTCTTCTAGCCAAATGAATATATGCATTATGACCATAGTTTGGGCATGTATTTCATACAAATTTGCCATTTGCAAACAACACCATGTGAATAAAACCACATATAAGAACCATATTATAAGGAGACAGACTCAAATCTTATACGAAATTGCTGCAACAAACAGCAGAGATGAATGACACAGAAGACTATATTAAGATAATGTAGAATGACAAGAAGAATCATCTTCTACAAATGAGTGTTATGTTGGCAACAACAGTTTGTGATGAGTGCATTTGTAGCTATTGCTGGAGTGTTTAGGATGAAGCTGATGTACAAATGGAGTCTGGCATGCCTAAATTTCTATGGACATTGGGTGGTGGTACCACCAGTTTCGTCTCCTTATATTTTACCGCCATTGTCTGGTACAAGAAAAAACGGCTTCTGGAGTAAGTATCTTTATCTTTTAAAGGAATAGTATTAATATTATTTGTACAATGGTTTGTATTATGAACCAATGATTGACGACTATATAACATGCACCTGAATGATCTACATTATGTAACGAGTTAGGTTTATCAAGTTATTTGGAGTTACTGCATCTGAAGCTTGAAATTCCTATGCCCAATTTGTAATTAATACTAACTTTTCTCCTCAATTCCAAATTTTTCCCTGCCTACAATTACAATGAACCATATATAAGCATTCTTTTGAAAGTAAAAAGTAATATATTATTTTCATTAGAAAGAAAAAAAGCAGGGCCTTAAAGATATTTCAAAGACATTATGTCTATGTCTGTTGGAAAATAGTTGTCTTTTTTAGAAAATTAAAAAATCGTCGACACACATGTTCTCTTTTCCAGGTGCAGTAAAAATGTTGAGAAAAATTAATAGGACTGGAACTTCAAATATACATGAAAGGTACACTCGGATACTTCATATTGTGATGAGGATGAAGAGAAAAACGAAGGTGATATGTGACTAGCGACTGTAGGAGAGAAAATCAAGCCCAACATATTATCATGAACTTGGTAATACTAAGTTTTGATTTATTTTTCTTCCAGGAATGAACATGCTAAGTTTTGATTCCCTTATTTAATGCAGCATCTGGTGCACACTGCTCCATCTCTTTGCTTAGGCAATGGACTACATAAGTGACAAAGGTGGATGCCCAAAGGTAACCAATATTTTCACTTTCCTTCCAGTTGTCCAAAGTATTGTGGACCAGTTCATAACTTTGTTTCCTGTTAAACGTGAACACAAGAAGTTGTGGGACCGGTTCTACCCTTGGAAGGTAATCTAGACATGAAAGATGCCCATGATTTAAGGGTAATGGTTAGAAACACTGTTGGTCTATCACCACATTATGCATACAGAAACAACAGGAATCAAACATAGATACACGTGTCAGAATCTGATAAGGATAAAGAGAAATAAAACTAATGATAAAATCCTATGCGTGACACAACACTTGAATCAGCCTTTTAAACACTATCATTAGACATATGATTGTTGAAAAAAAGCTGAATTATGTGAATACGTTTTTGTTTCTGATGTTTGATAAGTTGTGCATTGCGAGAGGATATCATTTCCATCATATTTTATACTATATGATATATTTTCTGTGAATATCTGGTGATTACATCCGATCCGAGTATTAGTTTTCACTCTATTTTATTGATCCTTGCAGATGAACTTGGAGTACTTTCCTATAGACAATCATGTACTTCTCGCCATTTTTATGATTGTGAGGAATGACACGGAATTCATGGAACCTTTTCACACATTCGGTATGCTTTAACTATTATTACTATGATAAAGGTTAGAAACTATATTAACAACCAAAATATATTAACAACTAAGCATGCCGATTAATTTCAGTTAGTAGACAAAGGAAAAGTCGTTCCTGCACCTGCCACTCCCTCTGATCCACCAGGTATCGATACAAATCAACTATTTTTGTGATAACACAATACATGGTGGATTCTTATCCGGGCCTATGACAATAATTGTATGTCAATCACTGATAAACTACATGTATTATACAATAAAATAGAATTTGAAGATACGATGCTTTTATACCGATAAATTTTGAACGATAACATATGACGTGATTGACATGAAAGCAATGTTACAACAAAAATTGTATCCTAATTAGGACACCTCCTTTTATTTTTTGCCTTAATTCTATCTGCTTGGGCAGGAAATAGGCGACTTTGAGAACTGCACGAAAACAGTGAAGCTAGATTGAAAAAGAGTTGCCACAACCATCTCCAACATTCACCGGTTGTGACTCATGATATCAAGCAGGAAGGAAAGACCTACGTGGTTCAAGATGGCTATATTATATTTTTCAAATTTAATGTCTCTGGTGGTGGGAAGAAGTGAGGTACTTTTACCAATTGGTCTGATAGCAATATCATTAGTGATGTACTACCTCCGTCCCATATTAATAGTCCATATTATTTTGGGACGTCCCAAATTAATAGTCCAGTCTAAAAATAGATAAGAAATATAAATTAAGTTTACCATACTTGAAGGTATTATTACAAACAAGAAAGAAGTTGTAAATTAAATAGTTAAGGACAATATTGTCATTGTGTAAAAAGTAAGAGAGAAAGCTGAAAAAGTGATGTTTTTATTAATATACGTGTTTTTGGTCGGTGGACTATTAATATGGGGCGGAGGGAGTATTTGTTTCTGTCGTTTGGATTGTACCAACGTTGTGAGTATTACGAAGCAGGTTTTTTTGGCATTAATGTTTTCTTTGACATAAGTTGTAATGCTATGCTATGAAGATGATGGTGCTACATTCTGAATATCTTTATTTGTAATGCGTGTACCCAAGGTCTTCGACAGGAGCCTCAACTAAAGCATGAGCACCAATATCGTTTTGTTTAAACAACTCATATCCTTCATATTACCTTCCAACATTCCACTTGACGTCAAATTAAATTGTTTGTGAAAGTGGATAATCTTTAACTTCAATTGTTCAAACAAAAATGAGATGAAACAAAAAAAGTCAAAACGGAAGGCGCCAATACCGCAATACCGCAACAACAGGATATACTTCCCACTAATATTATAACCGAAAATCGGTTTGACACTGTTTCGATCGAAAAAACGGGTCATATAAAATAAGGTTTCACATTTTTGAAACCCTATTAGACCCATCAGATTTGAGGTGATCCGAGTCAACTCGGTTTTCGAGACCAGGTATTGATTTTTTCGTGTCTTTTTACAAATAAAACATGTAAATTATATGTATTTGTGACGTGATTTTTTTAAACGTTATATTTTTGTTAAATAGTTTGTGTGTTCAATATATGGAATATTTCATGATTTCTATATATTAATCTTTTTTAATTATAGAAAAATATTTTTCATACATTCAATGATTATGATAAAAAAGCTTTGAGTTTTTCATACACACATATAGGGGTGGCAATTTCAGACCCGACACGAAACTCGACCTGAAACCGACACGAAAATTAGCAGGTTCGGGTTGAATATATTGAATCTTAGGTCAGGTTAGGTTAGGGTTGGAAAAAAACTAAGCAGGTCGACCCGACAACCCGTTTAATTTTTTTTTAAAATGATTAATATTTTACCATACATGTTTAATAGGTTAAACATACCGAACATAAACACATTTAACATGTTTAACACGTCTAATGTGCCTACTTTTATATATATAACTTGTTAAATGGATCAATATATAAACCTGTTAACCCTATTCAACCTATGTAACATTATTAACGTTAACCCAAATATATATATGGGTTAAATAGGTTAGGTTCGGGTTATGTGTAAACGGGTTAGGGTTGACATAACTGACCCGATTATATAAATGGGTTAGGTTTGGGTTGGGATTTTCTGACCCGCCAACCTGACAACCCGAACCCGCTAACCCGAACCTCCTTAAGGTTGTTACTATATCATTTACATGTACATACATATTAATATAGTAAATGAAAATAATTTGACAAACAATATTATTACATGTAATAAAACTTCGTAAAATATACAAATTTTAATGCCAATATATATATGTAGCTAAAAAAATGTAAACAATAATTACTATGACTACTTATATGTTGCTATCTCAATAGTTAAGAACAAGAGTGGTTAACTTTTTTTTCGTTGTGATACACACATGCTAAATGCGAAAAAAAATTTACTTTTTTTTTCTTTCTAAGAACCACGTTGTAACATCTACTTAACTTATATCACGGACACTTACAAGTTTCGCTAGATCAATTGTCACCTAAGTTTTTCCTTCCATATTAGCGAATCAATGTCAAACGCATATCTCGGGATCTATCTAAACAACCGGGTGTGCTTTAACAATGGCCTCACTTAAGTTCTTTTTGTGCAGCAATTAATGGTAGGACATCTAAAGTTGCATCATATCTTAAAGACATCCATATAGACATGTAGTTATACTTTAGTGATTATTTTTGGACAACATCTTTAACGTGTTTAATACTAAAACAAATGCTTTATTATTGTTTTAATATAATATTAAACCATATATTTTACAAAGAAGTCTTTGATCTTAAAATAAATGCTTCATTATTGTTATTTAATAAAAAAATTTAGACAAATATTAACCTAAATATAAAACTTACAAACAATTATTTTTAAAAATAAAAAACTTCAACAACAAATACAACTCAATTTACAAACAAATATTTACTAAATAAAAAAAGTTAAACGACAACCATAAGTCATACCCGTCCATCGGACGGGTTTTGCCACTAGTATATATATATATATATATATATATATATATATATATATATATATATATATATATATATATATATATATATATATATATATATATATATATATATATATATATATATATATATATATATATATATATATCATGAGGTGACGCATACAATGATGTCATAGTCAAAACCTAAAAACTGCAGGTTTTACAACACTATCCGTTTACTTTAGCTTTGTCCTCAAAGCTTAAGATGACGTTACTACTCAGGTGAACAGGTGTGGGTACTTAGCTCTAAACGAGTCTTCGTGTTCCTAAGTGAACTCAGGACCTCTCCTGGAGTTCCAACGTATCTTAACCAACGCAATTTGGTTGTGCTTCAGCTTCTTAACTACTCTCTCCATGACTTCTACGGGTTCTTCTATAAATTGGAGTTTGTCATCAAAATGAACTCCCTCCAATGGCATGGCTAACGGCTCATCCGTGTAGCGCTTCTTTAGGTTCGAAACATGGAAGGTAGAGTGCACCCGGCTCAATTGCTGGGGTAACTTTAGCCGATAAGCGACTACACCAATTCTGGCAATCACTTTGAAGGGTCCTACGTATCGTGGGTTTAGCTTCCCACATTTCCCAAAACGTACCACACCCTTCCAAAGTGATACCTTAAGCATCACACGGTCACCTACTTCGAATTACATAGGTTTCCGTTTGCGATCTGCATAGCTCTTCTGTCGTTCTTGTGCAGCTTGAATTCTCTGCCTGATGAGAGTGATCTTCTCATTCGTTTCTTAGATTAATTCGGGTCCGGTAAGCTGAAACTTCCCTACCTCTGCCCAGCACACGGGTGATCTACACTTGCGGCCATAGAGAGCCTCAAATGGTTTGGCTTTGATGCTGGCATGGTAGCTATTGTTGTAGGAGAATTTGACTAAAGGTATATGTTCGACCCATCCTTTTCCAAAGTCGATCATACATGCCCTCAGCATGTCTTCCAAGGTTTGGATTGTTCTTTCACTCTGACCATCGGTCTATGGGTGATATGCAGTACTCATATCCAAATTTGTTCCTAAAGCTCTTTGAAAAGCTTTCCAAAAGTTTGACGTAAACCTACCGTCTCGATCACAAATAATTGAGACTGGTATACCGTGTCTAGTCACAACTTCCTTCATGTAAAGTTTCGCTAACTTGCCCATAGAGTCATTTTCTCTTATGGGTAGAAAATGAGCGGATTTTGTGAGTCGGTCGACGATTACCGAAATTGTATCGTAACCGTGAGACGAAGTAGGAAATTTGGTGATGAAGTCCATGGTGATGTTGTCCCATTTCCATTTTGGTATCTCAGGTTGGACTAGTAATCCTGACGGCCTATGATGTTCGGTCTTCACTCTTGTAGAATTTACCAATAACTTCCAATCCCCAGAAACATCCTTGGTATCTAAAATTTCCAGACTGGCACACCTCTTAAACAATAAACACTGGCTAGCTTCATCCAAATATTTAGAGAAGATTTTGAATTTCTTTATCTGGTCCAGGTTCAGTAAAGGGAGTAGAATCGAATATTGAGTTTTAGGCAATTCTATTCTACTTAAAGAACGTATATTAGGAGGGAACCGGAAACCAACAAGCTCACTGTCCTCATCCCATATAACTCCACAAAAATGTTCCAACCTAAGAGCACATCTAAAGGCATCTCCTAGTCTCCAATCTTCGACGATATCAATGAGTTACAATAGTTTTTAGCAAGAAGCGTAAGATCTTCGGCACTAGAAATATCTGTAACCCAAACATGTTACCGTTCCAAAACTATGCTATTGAATGCCAATTGATGTAACCAAATCCCATCTTTTACAAGAATTTCTTAATAATATCCCAAACGCAAATTTCTCAATTGGTTACAATAATTCGAGACATGCAATAACCCATCTGTCGAAAACCCTTTACACGTCTTAATCATCAAACTCCTTAAATCCTTACCACGTGTTGTCGCCATTGTCTCAAGATCTTCATCAGTAACAACCATATGACGGATACAAAGTTCTTTCAAACACCTAAACTCGAGAACTAATTGTTGAATCCAAAGGGTGTAATTGGTAGCATAATCATCCGTAACATTAAAAATAGTATGCGGACCTTTGATTGTTAATGACTCGATGAATGGGAATGTTTTACTTAAGCAGGCAGGATTTGGGTAGTAAAGCGTGTGGACAGTTTACGGGAAACTAATGAAATAGAGTTTCGGTCCTCGATGTTGTGTATATAAGGTATAACAAGGTCTAAAACATTCTCCCCCACTTGGGTTGGTGCCATTAGGGGTCTTGTTTGGCTTGACACTAAACAATAATAATAATAATCTTAAAAAAGTTCTTAAATCAAGGAAAAAAAGGCTAACTAAACAGCAGCTGAACTAACCAATTGTGAAAACCAATACCATAGCATAGCATAATCAAAACCCAATCATAAAAATACAACATTTAATCTACTCAGATATTGTAACAAACAGTTGGTGCACAAACACAAATGACCCAAAACCAAGCCTTGATCTGATGTAACTCTTGTAACTAAACAAAATCAGATCAGTGAAAATGATGGCTGATTATTCTGTGAAAATGATTGTGTGTGTGTGTGTGTGTTTTATGGTGTAATTAGTGTGTGTACTTTTCTTTATAGAGGAATGACGCACCAATACATTTCATGATGTGGATTTTACATTTCTTTCTTTAAAGGTGCCGAGCATAGGCGTACCCACATGGAAGCCGGGTGTGGCACGGCCTACACCCAATTTTAGGCCACGAAAGAAAAATTTGTTAAAATAATAGGTTACTTACGATACGTGCAACACCCATTTTTACATAATGTAAGATATCTTTAGTACTAATATTCATAGAAAAACTTATGCAACACCCAATTATAGTTTCTGGGTCCGCCTCTGGACTACCGAGTAGGGTGAATCGAGCCAAGACTGTATTTCAGTTCGATCTTCGATTCATAATTTTTGTTTTCGATACGGTCGGTTTATTTTACAGAAAACCCGTTGGTTTTGCATGACAAGGTCGGATCAGACTAAAAACCAATCCAGACCGGACAAAAAACGATCCTGTTCAATCCGGTCCAGTTTTAGTCCACTAATCTTCGTCGGTCTTCGATACATATAATTTTATGAGAAATGATTCTGTAAAAAAAATTTATAAAATTCTTTTTGTGATTCTAGAATCTTATATGTCTTAAAATTAGAGAATTCTTCTATAAAAAAATGATTTATAAAATTCTCTAATTTTCGATTCATGATTTTATAAACTAAATTAGTAGAGTAGGAAAATTATTGGTGTACAAAAATTCTTTTATAAAATTCTCTAATATTCTGGATCAAAATGTTCCTACTCCACTAATTTAGTTAGTGAGTAGTCAATCTCCAACTACAAAAAGTAAAACTATAAACAAGTAATTTAAGACGAAAAGTAACTTAAGACTGCTTATGAAAATATATACATAGGGTGATAGGGTGTACATAAGCAATCACTGCTAGGGTGGTCCGTTTCAGGCTAAGTCTCGTCTAGGTTAAAAATAACATATGCAAACCCGAGTCTACTAGATTTTGGGTTAATTGCGTTCATGTCATGTGAGATCGAGTCACTGATGTCAAGTCAGGTCGAGTTACTCAAGTTCAGGTCAACTACGAGTAACCTGATCATAAAGCTACCTATTTGTATTGGTTTAGATAAAAAATAATAAGAAAACGTTATTCTTGTCAAACGGGTCGCTCCAAACCTAAGTTAGGAAAAAATGTTCAACCGAAATCCGACCCTATTTCATTCGTGTTTTTTGGGTCGATAAAAATAAGATTAGACCCGATTAACTTGGCTCGAGTAGTCGTAATCAGGTTAGGATTTAAATCGCATTAGGATTAATTGTAACTTTTTGACACACCTTCAGGGGGGCTTATGAGCTTATTGAATTTGATAAGCTTATAAGCTCATTTATTGGGCTTAAAAGCTTATTTATTTATGCTTATGAACTTTATATGATCATACTTTCAAAAAGTATAATTTTTTTTTTCATTATGTATTGTCACTTTAAGCGAGAAACAAAGTACAATATTTAATAACTAAAAATAAGTTGTAAAATCACCAACAAAACTATACATTCCGGTACAATGCCAAAAATCAAATGTATAGTCTTTAAAGTAAAAATATGCAGAAAAATAAAAACGGTCTCTTTGTCATTTGTTTCTTTTTTGTTTAAAGTAAGATGACCTGAACCAGGGTTTGACCCTTTTATGAACTAGTTCTTTTTCTGAACCAGTCCGTTCTTAATTGAGCCTGCTGTTATCATCCTTTTTGGGACTGGCCGGTCATTAATACTTTTTTTTTGAAAAGGCCGGTCATTAATACTTAACCCAGACCTTCTTCAATTGAACCAGTTCATTCTGATATAAAGCGCATCATTTATCTTGTTTTTCAGGGGGTTTTAAAACATTAATAAAATGGCCACTACTAGCAAAACCCAGGTCAATTTTCCAGCCATCTTTGTTTATACCCATTTCAGTTTTCTTATAAGTTTGATCATTTTTGAGTTAATTTTTTATTTGAAGATTGACCTATTACATGATCTGTTCATACGTACTAACCCTTTTTGTTTCTGGATTCAAAGTTTAATTTTATAAAAAAAGTTTTTTATTTGTATGTTTGAAATGCAAATTTTGATATGCTTACTGTGGTGTCTCAGATTGTTTATTTCTTTGCGTATCTGCTTTTTGATTTACTTTAAAAGGACAATTTGAAATGAGCAATCCTAAACACTCTTTCTGGAAATTTATAGGGTGAGGGATTTAGGGGTTGTTTACCATTGCGCTAAGTGAGTAAATAGTTATTGCATTTTCATATTGACTCGAGATACTAGTTTCACCATAGTTCTGACCACATGTCCTCCGATTTTCTGGCTTCAGAAGGGCCATCGACATATGATGAAGAAGGACTTCTGACGAGGTTAGGAAGAAAAACGGCGGAATTTCCACTCGAACCTCCTTTGTCTAAGATGCTGTTAGCGAGCGTTGACTTGGGTTGCAGAGATTTTGACCATTATTGCTATGATTACGACTGGGAATATCTTTTATAGACCTCGGGAAAAAAAAGCAGATTAGAACAAGGCCAAGTTTTTTCAGCCTGAAGGAGATCATTTGACTTTGCTTGCTGTTTACAAGGCTTGGAAAGCTAAGAATTTTTCGGGGCCGTGGTGTTTCGAGAATTTTGTTCAGTTGAGATCGCTTGGGAGGGCGCAAGATGTCAGGAAGCAGCTTCTATCGATCATGGACAAGTATGTTCTCTTTGCTTTGTTTCACATTACAAATGTTTAATATATGTTTTCTGCTGTAAATGTGCTAGTTTTCTGTGATAATTTGCTTGGTTTGGTTGTGTTTCAGCTCATGTCTCGAATGGGTAAAGGTAACTAGTTGGTTAGAATGGACGGGCTGAATGGGTTAAATGGTTTGGAAGTCACTCAAAATGCTCAAAACTTAGTCAATCGTTCTATTTATGAAATTAGATTATCGTTATAACAACATTGTTTTCATAGGGGTGTTCAAAACTTTTATGAACTACAGTTCAAGAAAAGAACTAATAAAACGAATGTGATGCAGTCGCAATGCGACCACCATCTCCATAGCTGCCCGTTACCGACATGCCATCCACGGCCCACCTCTTATTTTCTTAGATGCGATTTGTTGCAAATTCCCCTTTTTATGATCAACGTCCCGTGTTATGGCTTATGTTGCTTTGTTCTAATAAATTATGTTGCACAATTGCTCTGTGCGCCTGTTAAAAAAATGTAACTTATGAAGTAATTATGCTCAGCTAGTATTGGTACGGTTTCTATAGTGTTGTCTGTTTCACCCTCCAATTGCTTAATTTGGTTTATTCTCTGGTTAACGTCTCAAATAGGTAGATCTTTCATGGAATCAGACTGAATAGGTTAAACTGATCGAAAACCACTCAAAAGTAAATGCATCAATTGTAATTCAAGAAAAATAAGTAAAAGAGGTTTTGGGTCAGCTCTACCTGATCCGACTTGTTTAAAACTTACCCGTCATAACCTGTCATGCTACCCGCGCTCTTGCCACCTCTATTTTCTCAAATGTGATTGTGTGAAATCCTCTTTTATATAATCAATGGTCTGTGTTCTGGCCCATATTGCTTTGTACTAAAAGATCATAGGTTACAGCTGTTTTTTAATTCTAAGCTTAAAGTAAAACTACAACTAATGTCCTGAAACGGCTCAAATAGTTTGAATAAGTTTTCTTTAGATGCGTTGTGTCTATTTAGAGTCTTTTTAACCATTAATGCCGAACTGCTTTCAAAAACTAGATTATGTGAATTCCTCTTATTATGATTAATAACCCATCTATCTGGATCATGCTGACTTTTCTTTCTTTTAATCAGGTACAAATTGGATATTGTGAGTGCCAGGAAGAACTATACATAGGTACGAAAGGCAATAACAGCTGGCTTTTTCTTTCATGCTGCCCGTAATGACCCACAACAAGGATACAGAACCATAGTCAAGAACCAGCCCGTTTACGTACACCCGAGTAGTGCGCTTTTCCAAAGACAACCGTACTGGGTCATCTACCACGAGCTCGTTATTAGAACAAAATAAGACTTACTAGTCCTTTTTCATAATTCTCTTTCTCTTTCCTCATAAAATAAAACATTTTTATCTTCACATTTACATTATTAGAGATCTGTTAGGTTTATTATATATACACGTTTTTCTTTGATTAATTGTATCAGTTTTTAAGGAATAATGTGTGAGGAGGAGAAAAAAGTTGTGGTGATCTGATCAATAAGCATGGTGAGAAGCTTGTGGGCTTACTGCACAGAGACGGGTTCCAATCACAAAGGTATGTCATTTATATGTATTATCTTATGACAAATTAAGGGTATCTCAGATTATTGCTTGTTAGGAATGCATATGTGCTAAAAAAAGCAGATTTTGAGGTGCTTATATGGTTTATTATTTGTGACCGAAATCAAGTGTACGTGCTGAATTCTGGGGCATTTGGATTAGCCAAATCAGCCCTCTAATGGGCTTATTTGACTTTGGAAAACCTGATTAGCTCACTTTTTTTAGAGCTTATTAACTTTACCAAGCCAATAAGCTGAAGCTGATAATGTCATAAGCTCCAATAAGTGAGCTTATCGACTTCTCCAAAGTTAAATAAGTTGAACCAGACACCCTTGGGTGTTTGCATAAGCTTACTGAAACTGTTGTTTTTAAAACAGAATGACCTGTTTCGGCTTAAGAGCTTTCGGTATCAAAACAGGTAATGGGATAACAGCGCATAGTTATAGATGTGTTTATCTAAAATAGCGTTAGCTTATAAGCAGATAAGTTAATTACATAAGATATTTTCAGTAAATTAACCCAAATTTCAGGAGTTTATTTAAGCTTATATGTGGCTAATGAGCTTATTTGTTTTCCGTCTTATATTTCATAAACTCCAAATTTCCGGCTTATTTGATACTTGTGGCCTTGTGGGCTTATATAAGTTTGATACGATGTGTTAAACTTATATAAGCCTGTAAGACTCAAAATAGGTGAAAAAGTTGGAGCTTATGAAATATTAGGCGATATCAAATAAGCTCATAAGCCCACATATAAGCTTAAATAAAACACCACCTTAAAAGTTTTAAGCTTATCCTGAATTGCTATATGCAATCCCAAATGCTCATGCTACCGAAATTGTCCAAACATAAAAGCAACTTTTTATCTGATTATAACAACCTCATAAGTAGAAGCACAGTTAAGCAGTATCCACAGCAACCTGTAACGACTTGATGAATACATTCTGATTATATCATCATGATTCAATCGAAAACACATAAACTGTAACGACTTGTAGTTCGAGATAAATTGTTTTGTTGATTATATTGTATGAATGTAGAAAACTGATACCATGGTGAACCTTGCAAATGCACTGCAAAAGGAAGGAACACTGCATTTCGTTGACAAAAGGAAGGAAGGAAGGAACCTTGCAAATGCACAAATATAGAAGAAGCTTGCCTGCAAATTGACAAAGATTGCAGGTAAGATATAAAATTACTTCAGCCAAATGTGTCCGACACTCTGACTCTTAAAAGTCGAATGTGTTTTGACTCATTTGTTATATCAAGACATAATGTATCCATTTCATTAACACGATGATGGTAGGATATTTCTACTATATATAATTAAAAAGTTATGCTTGTTACGCAGGGCGTAGACATTACACGGATATGATGATAAAATTGTTCGACGCATTGAAGCATTAGAGTTTGGAAAGATCATACCGAACCACAAGTTACATATTGTTACGGGAGCCATCCACGGATTCTCGAAGCATCAAGATGAACTAATTTCCGTTATTTTGTCTTTCATACATTTAGAATTACTCTGATTGTATATAACCTTATTTAATAATTATTATTTTGATCACTGAAATCATACCAAAATTTTGAAAATCAGTATCCAGTTATCCTTGAAATTGTATCATAGAGAACACTTGAGTGATTTTTTTACCCTTTATGGCAGTTTACATATACCTCTCATTGTTGTTTTTGATATATGCGCGGTTGTACCATATATTGTTTACAGCAGTATCGACACTTCAATATTGTTTACAGCAGTATTGACACTTCAATGTACATTATTTTTCCAAGTGATATATGCGGTCAATATGTATGCAATATCTATTGCACAAGCTACTTGGTGAATGGGATAGGCTATATTTTCTGTTTGTGATATGAGCCTATTGTCTTTCTCTTGGACGACGCTGATACCAAAATGCCGTCATGACCACACGTTCACGAAAAACTACTCACTCTTTTTCTCTTTGCAGCTTTGCTTTCAACCTCCCTATTGGTTCTCGAGATTTATGCTTCTGATATCTTCCAAAGTGTGGATGGGTGGATTTAGATTTTGTAGTTTGGGTCATGCTTACTCTCTGCTAGACAGTAGGAGTATTCTCAGGCAGTCATTGAAATGTTTTTTACTTGCTTGAGGTGTAAACATGAATATGTACACGAGTTCCTCATATACAGTATACATTTATTCTTTGTATGTTTAGTCAAATCACCTCCAATGGAGCAACAAGAATAGCAGCAAAATAAACATATAGACAAAAAAAATCCAACTCTCGTGCAACCATAGACCATAAACACTTGATCCAACTCTCGTGCAACCATAAACACTTGTGCATCTCTGTGTAAAATAAACGATGAATATCAAATAATACATTTAAAAACTCTTTTTGTTCCCATCATGCATAATGAAGTGATTATGCCCATAAGAAACAAGAGGGTCATGGCATACCTCGCTAAACGGGTCAAAGTTTTACAAGTCAGAAACAAGTCATTCCTACAGCAAAATAAGATAATAAGAGTCTTGATAAACAAGTCATTCCAGATGCGAGTTTTGTTTCTAAACATTTCTATCCTCTCAATCTCTTCTTTCTTGCGCTTATTCTTCGTTTTAACCGTTTCCTCTTTATGCCAATACATCAACTTCTACTTTTCTTCCTATATTTAGTCACTTGTTGGAGACTTCCATGTCAACTTGCCCGTTCCTATATGAGCAATAAGGATTAACAAATTCAGAGAGGGTGATAGTAAGAAAGGTAGAAATATATATTTAGTTGAGATTTAGAAACTGAAAATTTTATTTTTATGTCAATTATAAAGATGATCGAGTTCACGAAGTGCCTTCGAATGTACACAGGTCATATATGTGATGTACGTTTACTAGTTATTTTGGACAACATTTTCCCGTGCCATCTATTTAATTTCATTAGATTACAGTGTCCATATAGGTTGTTAATGCACTGCAAGTGTGGATGACCATGCGATCACCATCAGCAGTATGGTGCAACAACTATATGCTCAAGTAGTGCACATTTCCAGTAATTATTCCATGCGAGCACACATAATTCTTTTAAAGAGAAGAAATTAAGAGCTACACAAGTTTGTATGTTTCTGCGACTACTGTAAGTTCTTGAAATATGTCGTACCTAGACCCCTACAGACGCTTACAGGAGTTCAGAATCCAATCATAAACTAAAGTGCAGCTTTGAAATTTTGAGGCCATCTTCGTTAATATTTGGAATCAATTACATATACTTTATCCACTTTTTATTTTTGTGTCTTTATTTATTGAAAATCAGTATCCAAATTATCAATGAACTTGTATCATAGAAAACCCTTGAGTGGTTTTTTACGCTTTTGCGGCAGTTTACATATACCTCTCGTTGTTGATTTTTATGTATGCGCGGTTGTACCGTATATTGTTTACAGCAAGTATTGGCACTATACGTTTTTTTCAAGAGATGTGTAAGTGGTCAATTTGTATAAGTATGCAACATCTATTGCACAAAATACTGGGTGTCTGATATAGGCTATTTTTTCTGTTTGTGATGCGCCGACTCATTCTCTTGGACAATACTGATACCAATTCAGTACCACATGTACTTGCAAGAGCTCTGTTGCTGGACTACCTCTTTGCCCGCAAAGAACTGGGATTCGCATATCACATCAAGTTCCTGGTCTTTGCTTTTCTCTGCAGCTTTGCTTTCTCCCTCGCTGTTGGTTCTCGAGATTTATGCTTCTGATCATCTTCGAGAGTGTGGATGGGCGGCTTTAGCTTTTGTGCTTGGGTACTTATGCTTACTCTCTGCTAGACGATAGTAGTTTCTCGGGCATTCACCGAAATGTTTTTAATTGCTTGAGGTGCAAACAAGAATATGTACTCGAATTCATCATATCAATTGTATACTCTCCTTCCATAGACTATTTTCTTATGTTTCCACCTTTCTTGTCGGGTCAAAATGGGGAGGTATATTCGGCACACGTCGAAGTATACCTTTAAACATACACTTGTTAGATCGACACATAAACACTTGTGTCTCTCTCCATGTACCATATAAACGATGAATATATAGTAATAAATTTAATACTGCTGCATACCCATAATATCCGCAGTGCATACACTTGTTAGATCGACACATAAACACTCGACAAGCACATCAATGCAAATATTTCTGCAATCACCTATGGATAACCACAAACAGAACAGGAGGTGATATACAATGTTAAACGGGTCAAAGTTTTACAACTCACAAACAAGTGTTACTACAACCTACAACGAAATAAGCTAGTATCAGTCTTGACAAACAAGTCATTCCAGATGCGAATTTTGAGTTTAAACATTTCTATCATCTCAATATCTTCTTTCTTCTGCTTAGTCTTCATTTTAGCCGTTTCCTCTTCATGCCATTACACCAACTTCTATCTTTCTTCCTATGTTTAGTCACTCGTTGCAGACTTCCTTTTCAACTTGCTCCTTCCTGTGAGTCGATAAAGATTAGCAATGCAGCTAATGATAATAACAATAATAAAGATTTAACAAATTCATGAAGCGCCTTAATGAACAAAGCTCGTATATGTGATCTACGCTTAGCTTTCAGTTTCCATATATGTTGTATATCCGCTGCAACTATAATTGTGGATGACTATGGAATCACCATCAGTTAGTATGTGTTACAACGATGCCCTAAGTAGTACATATTTCATGTATTTGTGAAAGAGAAGAAACTAAGAAATGCACAAGTTCGTATTTTCTACGCCTACCGTAAGTTGAACAAAGTCGTACCTATACCCCAACAGACAGTTACACGAGTTCACGAGTTCAAACTTATATCATAAAGTGAAGTGTTGTTATCAAATTTTAAGGCAATCTTTGTTAATACATGGAATCAATGACATAAACTTTATCCACTTTTTAATTCATTGTCTTTATGCAAAGGCCGTTTATCACCTCTCGGCTGCAGGATTTATCCCAAGTTGCCAGTAATATTAAAAAATGGGATGGTGCATCATTTATATACAATAACCCCTCGTAAAAAACCGAACTCGTGCTAGACAGATGATAGAAAGCATCCAATTGATAGAATTTCACACAATCACGATATTCGAAGACTACCAAAACTCCCAATGTAAGACACCCTTAGTAAAAGAAAGTAATACAGAGCAATATTACTAAGATAAGAACAATAATTTGGAAGTAAATAACAAAAGAACTTACATACCAATGCTTCAAAGTTCAAAATCTGGACGCATGAGAGCCGAATCAGTCTGATTACTAGGTTGAAGCCAAACATACCTTAGAGAAGGCATGTTAAACACAATACTGGTAACATCTTCTTCCTTAGAGGGACAATTCCATAAATATAGCTTTCTCAATCTTGGGCACCCTTGTGATAACTTCACAAGTCCTGCATTAGAATTTCCTATAAGAGTAAGAATCAAAGACCTCAAATTAGTACCATACTTCCCGATATATTCCAATCCCACATCTGTCAATCCTCCATGCCAAAGAGTGATCTCTAGCTTTTCGAGTTTGCTGCAACCTATTAGCATAGACCGAATCCCAATGTCTAGCAAAAAATTTGTTATCCCATCTTTGTTAACTGAGTGCATACGAAATTTACAAAGATTCTTCAGATGCATTCCTACACACTCCAGAGCTTCATTTGAAATATCTCCGAAGTTAACATTTAAAAACTCTAACCGAGTACACCCTTTTGCCAGAGCAATCAATCCCAGTTGGGTCACACGCCCATAATGGGTAAGTTTGCGCAATTTCTTGCAAAACTGACCAATAACTAGCAATCCCTTGTCTCCACATACATCCCCGGTGTATAGAACTTCCAAATTGGGACACCTCTTAAACAATAAACACTGACACTCATTAAACTGAAAATATGGAAGTTTCAATTTCCTTACATCATTCAGAAAAGGGAGTACAATTGAGTATTGAGTTACTGCCAAATGCTCTAAACTTAATGAATGCATATTACGGGGAAACTGGAAACCAGCAAGCTCACTCTTCGCATCACGAATATCTCCAGTGAAATGTTCCAACCTAACAGCATATCTAAAGGCATCTCCTAGTTTACTTAGATTGCACGCTCCAATCTTCAACGAAATTAACGAGTTAGAACAGTTTTTTGCTAGAAGTGTAAGCTCTTGTACATTATTAGAAATATCAATATCCCTAACATATAACCTTTCCAAGACCGTGTTATTCAATGCCAGTTGATGCATCAAAATGTCATCTTCCTTTTCATCATACTCACAATTTTCCAGACTCAAAGTTCTCAATTGGTTACAATACTTAGAGACATGCATTAATCCATGTGTGGAAAACCCTTCACACTTGTTAATCTTCAAACTCCTTAAATCCTTACCACGTGTTCTCGCCAATGTCTCGAGATCTTCATCAGAAACAACAAGACGACGGAAACGAATTTCTTTCAAACACCTAAACTCGAGAGCTAATGGTTCAATCCATGGGGTGATTATACCATACTCGTCCAAACCAGACGGGGGACCTTTGAGTGTCAAAGACTCGATAAATGGGAATCTTTTACTTAAAGAGGCTGGGTTTGGATAGTAAAATATGTGAACAGTTAGGCGCTTACGCGTGATGCGATCAATCTCATAAAACTTATGGGAAACTAACGAAACAGATCTGCGGTCATCCACATTGTGAATATAAGGTATAACTAAGTCTAAAACTTGCTCTGTTGTTTCGGGTTTGTGTTTGGTGTTAGGTGCCATTGAGGTTTGGTTTGGTTTCTTAACTAAGTATTCGACTAGCCTATCAATAAAAGATCTAAATGAATGAATGAAAAAAACAGTAACTAACCAATTGTGAAACCCAAATTCATTTTAAAACAATGAATAACATAACATAATCATAACCCAACAAACTAAGCCACTGAGACATATTATCAAACAGTTGGTGTGCAAAAAACTATTGAAACCGACGGTGATATTAAACAAGATCAGACAATATGGGATTGATGGCTGATTGGTATGGGGTTTTTGTTTTTTGTGACATAATTATGTGTGTGTGTTTTTGATGGTGTAAAATTAGTGTGTATAAAATGAAATGAAATGGAAGTGGAGATAATTACTTTTCTTTATGTTTATGGTACAACTAGGTTAATTGTAAGGAAGAGCAAATCCAATTGAAAATTGAGCCGAACAGATAAACCGAGGCGAACCGAACCGTAATGAAATCAAATGGATCATTTTTGGTTTTATTTTTCGTTTTGTATATTTATTTCGGTTTGCTCGGTTCGGTTTCGGGTTAAAAGCACGAAATGCTTAAACTACATATTCGGTTCGATTTTTATTAGTTTTGTACGATTTTGCTTTTGCCAGATTTAATTCTCCTAGGTTTTTGGTTCATATTTTTTTTAAATTCGCTTTTGGTTCGGTTCGTTCTCTTGGGTTCGGTTCGGTTTTGAACCCGACATTTCGAAGCAACCCCTCCCCCCACCAGATTTACCTAGTAAAGACTACTGTAGTATAAGAGCATGTTTTACAAGGTATTATTTGATCCTACTACTATTATATTACTTAAGTGAGTAGCATGTCGAGAACCCCGAATAAACAAAAATCTAAACCAATATAATTCAAAACAATATAAATGATGAATATCTAATAATACATCTAAAAAGACAGATAACCACCAACGAAATGAGAGGTGCATGACATACAATGATAACGGGTCAAAGTTTTACAAGTCACAAACAAGTATTATTGCAACCTAGAGAAAAATAAGCTAATATCAGTCTCGACAAACAAGTCATTCCAGATGCGGATTTCGTGTTTAAACATTTCTATCGTCTCAAACTCGCAATCTCTCCTTTCATGTGCTTACTCTTCTTGTTCATTGTTTCCTCTTCATGCCAATACATCAACTTCTACCATTCTTCCTATATTTAGTAACTTGTTGAAGACTTCCATTTCGACTTGCCCTTTCCTACATGAGCAATAAAGATTAACATATTCAGAGAGGGTGATAGTAAGAAAGGTGGAAATATACATTTAATTGACATTTAGAAACTACAAATTTTATTTTTATGTCAATTGTAAGATGATCAAATTCACGCAGTGCCTTGGAATGTACACAGCTCATATATGTGATGTACGTTTACTAGTGATTTCCGACAACATTTTCCCATGCCATCTATTTAAAGTAGTGCACGTTTCCTGTAATTATTCCATGCGAACACACATGAATCTTTTAACAGAGAAGAAATTAAGAACTGCACCACGGTTTGTATGTTTTTTGTTAAAAATGTCATACCTAGACGCCCACAGACAGTTACACGAGTTCAAAATTCAATCATTAACTGAAGTGCAGTTAAAAAATTTTGAGGCCATCTTCGTTAATATTTGGAATCAATTACATAAAGTTAATCCACTTTTTAGTTCATTGTCTTAATTCATTGTTAGGAGTATTTCAAATTGTGATGCTGCAATCCTCTGGGTGTGTTCAGGCTCATGAGATATATACAACCCCTAATTTGGTCTAACAGAAAACTTGTAACAAAACCTAATTTGTGCTAACCAGACGATAGAAAGCATGCAATTGATAGAATTTCACAATCATGATACTCAAAGACTACTAAACCTCCCAACGCAAGACATTGACAGAAAGTAATAAAAAACAATTTTAACAGGAAAAGAACAAGAATTTGCAAGTAAATGACAAAAGATACATACCAATGTTTTTAAAGTTGAAACTCTGGACGCGTAAGTGCTGCCAAAACAGTACTATAACTATCACGACCTTTAATCAGAGCATACCTTAGAGAAGGTATATTAAACACACATCTGACAAAAGAAGTTTGTTTTCTAAAGCGACTCTTCCTTGATTCCAGCTTTCTTAATCTTTGACACCCTTTGGATAACTTCACAAGTCCTGCTTTAGAAGTTCCTATAAGATTAAGAGACAAAGACCTCAAATTACCACCATACTTCCCAATATACTCCAAACCCGCATCCGTCAATCCTTTATTCGGGCAGTGACTCACATCTAGCTTTTCAAGTTTGTTGCAGCCCATTAGCATAGCTCTAACCCCATTGTCTAGCGGTAAATCTCTTGCATCATTACCCAACACTATACGGAATTTACGGAGGTTCTTCAAATGAGTTCCTAGGCACTCGAGAACTTCATTTGAATTTGAAATATCTGTAAGGATAACATTCAAACACTCCAAATTAGTACATCCTTTTGCCAGAGCAATTATTCCCACATGGGTCACAAGGCTATAATTGGCAAGTTTGCGCAATTTCTTGCAAAACTGACCAAGAACTTGCAATCCGTTGTCTCCACCGACATCCTTGGTATATAAAACTTCCAGATTGGGACACCTCTTAAACATTGAACACATGCTATCTTCATCCATATTAACCCTACCAAATTTCAATATCCTTATCAGATTCAGTGAAGGGAGTACACTCGAATATCGAGTTGCGGGAAAAACCGATCCACTGAAAGACCAAGACCGTATATTAGGGGGAAACTGGAAACCGACTAGCACACCCTCATCATCCAAGATATACCCACCACCAAATTGTTCCAACCTAGCAGCATACTTAAAGGCATCTCCTAGTTTACTTAGATAACACTTTCCAATCTTCAACGATAGTAATGAATTACAACAGTTTTTTGCAAGAAGTGTAAGATCTTCGGTATAAAAACCATGCACATCCGTAACATGTAACCGTTCTAAAACTGTGCTATTCAATGCCAACTGATGTAACCATTTCCCATCTCCTCTGTTATAACCATAATTACGCCAACTATTAAATTTCAAACACAAATTTCTCAATTGGTTACAATGCTTGGAGACATGCATTAATCCATCACTTGAATACCCTATACACTTGTTAATCTGCAAACTCCTTAAATCCTTACCACGTGTTGTCGCCAATTTCTCGAGATCTTCATCATGTACAACCAGATGACGGACATGAAGTTCTTTCAAACACCTAAACTCGAGAGCTAGTTTTTCAATCCATGGGGTGATTCGTATATCATTAAAATGTATTTGATAAAAACCAGATGGGGGACCTTTAAGTGTTAAAGACTCGATATATGGAAATCTTTTACATAAACGAGAAGGGTTAGAGTAAAGTGTGTGGACAGTTACGCGCTTAAGCGTAGTGCCAACAATCTCACACAACTTACGGGAAACTAAAGAAAGAGAGTTTCGGTCGTCAACATTGTGAATATAAGGTCTAAGTCTAAAACCTCCTCGCCCACTTTGGTTTTTTTGGGCTTGTGTTTGGTCCTACGTTTAGTGGGTGCCATTAAGTTTTTGTTTATGTTTCAAAGTTCAACAAACTAAAGAGCTTAGCAGTTTGTTAACTATTCGACTAAAAAGGATATGAATAAAATCCCTAAATCAACAAAAGAAAGGCTTAACTAACCAGTTTTTGAGTGAGACATTATATCAAAACCTGACCTTGATCAGTTGAAATTCATGAAACTAAACAAGATCAAATAATTAAAACGGATGGTTCATTCTTAGTGGGTTTTTTTTTTTGTGATACAGTAGATAATTATGTGTGTGTGTTTTGGAAGGTGTAATCAGTGTGTGTGTGAAATAAAAAGTTTGGAATGAACGAAAAGCGAAGTATAATAAAACTGAAATAAAAAATGGAGACTTTTTTTCATAATTATCATTTATAGCCCTTAATGTTTAAAATATTAATTTTAATTTTAATTATGGTACGGATTTTATTAAAAATAAAATATTAATTTTAATTTTAATTTTAATTTTAATTCTTTTTGTATGTTTGAAATGCAAAATTTGATATGCATACTGTGGTGTCTCAGATTGTTTATTTCTTGTATTCAGAATTATGTTTTTGTTTCGGCTTATACACCGAGCTTATGACTTTTTTGGTTTTCGGCTCATGTTTCATAGCCTCGTTTTTTTTTTGAAAATTTTCAGCTTATCTAAGCTTATTATGACATGTGTCGAAAGTAGTATTGATCTTAATCCTGGGTTGTAGGAAAGTTTGTTTTGTTTGTTATTTATGTGCAGGGACTAAAGTTGTAACTGCAAGAAAGATGAAGGGCTGTTATGTCAAGTTTAGATAAGTTGAAGGACTACAAGTGCCAAAGTGCAAAAGCTATTGGAGTAGAGTATATAAGCTGGTAAAACCCACAGGTCATCTCACAACTTGCACCATTATTCTCTCTCTTGTTTACATATAGTTTTGATTTATAGTTCTGGGTGACTGAGATCATCTTGATCTTTTTGTAATCTTGTTTTTCTGTTTAAATCTTGTAAAACTATTATCAATTAGATAATATACACATACCAACTTTATTCTGTGGTGGGTTTTGTTTTAGTAAAAGTTGATTTGAGAATCATACTTGTGTTTTATAAATCTTGACATGGTATTAGAGTCAGGTTTCATCACCTTGCTTTGATATTGTGATTTTCACATTAAAGCGTTTTTTTGGTTTTCTGAAAATTGGGGGGTTTTAAAATTGAGAGGTTCTTGATTGATTAACTGGTGTTAATCGATTGGTTTTGTGGTTAATTCAGCGTCTCTGGCGTTCTTGATCATTAGCCCTAATTTCTTGAAAAATTAGGGTTTGGTGATTTTTGGAGATCTATTCGATTGAGGCTCGACTGGAGTTGATCTTTGGTTGGTTTGTTCGATTGGCACTTTGGATTGGTGTTTTTTGTGATTTGCCCTAATTGTTGGATTAGGGTTTGGTTCTAGGTTCTTGATTATTCTTTGACTAAGTGAATCAAAGAATAATCAAGGCAGTCTTCCGCTGATTCTATAGCTATGTAACACCTCTTTTACTTTTTAAGTCTCTTTAACTGGTTCTTGATTGGTAGTTGTGATTCTTTTTTTTTCTGTTAGTAGTGTAATATTTTCTCTCGTGCCTTGTCAATATTTAGCCCTTGACCTACCATCTTGAATGGTTTGGAAACCTGGGAACTAAACGGGGTTGATCTTGACTTCTTTATTGTTTCTGTTATTTGTTTGTTATTTTTTGTGATTGCTTATGTCTATTTATGGTATGTCTGAGGAGGAATACGAGCATGGTAGTGATGGCTATAGTACAGATGCAACGAATGCATCTATTACTAAGATTAGTCGTTTGGTTCTTAGTGATCCTTTGCATCTTCATCCTAATTATTTTGCATCTTTAACTGTTATGTCTGTTAAACTTAAGGGTACTGAGAATTATCAAGTGTGGTCTTGTGCTATGTTACTTTCTCTTGAGGGTAAAAATGAAACTGGTTTTATTGATGGATCTTGTAAAAGATCTAATGATGATGAAGTTCTGGGTAGGCAATGGGATAGAGTTAATGCTATTGTGCTTGGTTGGATTTTAAATTCCATCATTGAGGAGTTGTTCTTGGGTCAATTTTTTTCTAAAAGGGCTAAACATGTTTGGGATGAACTTAAGGAAACTTATGACAAAGTGGATGGTTCTGTCACTTTTAATCTTCATCATAAAATTCATTCTTTGTCTCAAAATGGGTCTATTTTTGCTGATTATTATCATAAACTTAATGCCCTTTGGAAACAATTTGATGCCCTAGTGCAACTTCCCAGGTGTACTTGTCATGCTGCTGAGGACATTAAGAAACATAACCAATTAATGAAACTAATGCAGTTTTTAATGGGACTTGATGATTCTTATATGCAAATAAGAAGTAGTATTCTCTCTAGAGATCCTTTACCTGATGTTAAAAGTGCTTATGCTATTATTTCTAGTGAGGAGTCTCACAGAGTTATGTCTGGCTCAGGGTCTTTCCAAAGGTGCCAATCCTCTGTGTTTAACTCTAGTGTGAATAGGGGTAGTGTTCAAAGACCTCAAACTTCTAATTCTTCTAGACTTGCCGGGTCTAATAGACCTACTAATGGGAATAGAAGGTCTAATGGGGGGACCCTACCTTGGTATGTGAGAATTGTGGTTTTAATGGGCATACAGTTGATAGATGTTTCGAGCTTATTGGTTATCCTCCTGATTTTGGAAAGGAAAATAATACTGGGTTTTCCAATAATAATCAAACATCTCAAAATTTCAATAAAATATTTGTGAATAATAACAATGCTGGTTCCAGCTCTACATCTTCTTTCTCTGATGAATAGTTGTCTAAAATCATTGCTTTGATTAAGGACAATTCTGTTGGTGCTCAAGCCAATATGGCAGGTATTGTGGTAAATCAAAGTTCTGTTTTTAACACGAATTTTCATAAATTTTTCTGTTCTAATAGTCAGATTAAGTTAAATCTTGTGGATCATGGTCTTATTGTTGATTCAGGTGCTAATCAGCATCTTACATATGATGATAAGTATTTGGTTAATGTGATTGATATTTCCAAACTTGGTATTAAAGTGTCTCATCCTAATGGAACCGAGGAATTTATTATCAAGGTTGGAAATATGGTCTTAAACAAAGACTTAACCTTATATGATGTGTTGGTTGTGCCTGAATACTGTGTTAGCCTTATGTCTGTGCATAAGATTGCTAAGGATAGCAAGTTTGTGGTGGCTTTTGATGAGTCTAGTTGTTATATTCTGCCTCAGGGTTTGAGGGAGATGCGGTTGTTGGGGACTGATAACAAAAGGATGGCTTATATTTTTTTGATAGAGGTACTGGTTTTGAAAAACCTAATGTTACTTGTTTTTTGAGTAAAGATGTGTGGCATTGTAGACCTGGTCATCCTTCAGACCAAGTTCTCAATGTTTTAAAAGAAGAATTGGTTTTTGAGAAAACTAAAGGTGAATTTGTTTGTGAAACTTGTCAAAAGACAAAACAGACTAGAGAATCTTTTCCATTTAGTGAAGTGAACTAGTTCATTTAGACTTGTAGGGTCCTCACAAAGTTGTTAGCAAGGAAGGTTTTAGATATTTCTTAACTGTGGTTGATGATTTTTCTAGGGTTGTTTGGGTTTATTTGTTGAAAAATAAGGGTGAGGTGTTTGATTGTTTAAAGGTTTTCTTTTACTTGATTAAGAATCAGTTTAATAAAACTATTAAAACTTTTATAAGTGATAATGGTACTGAGTTTATTAATCATAAAATGGTTGAGTTTTGTGAGTTAAATGGGATTATACATCAAACATCTTGTCCTTACACTCTTCAACAAAATGGGATTGTTGAGAGGAAACATATGCATCTTCTTAATGTGGCTAGATCCCTTATGTTTCAGGGGGTTGCCTCTAAATTTGTGGTCTGAGTGTGTTCTTACAGCTACTTACTTGATTAACAGGTTGCCAACCTCATTGTTGAAAGGAAAGAGTCCTTTCCAAAGTTTGTTTAATAAAAAACCTGGTTTAAAACATTTGAGAATGTTTGGGTGTCTTTGTTTTGCTACTTTACTTACTAGTAATAATAAGTTTAGTAGTAGATCAGAGAAGTGTGGTTTGTTGGATACCGTGGGACTAAGAAAGGGTATATGTTGTTAAGTCTTGAAAAGGGTCAGTTTCTGTTTTCAAGAGATGTTAAGTTTTTTGAAAATATTTTTCCCTTTCAGACTAATAGCAATGATACTCTTAGCAATGATAATCAGGGTCTGAATCTAGACAATTTCTTAGAAGTTGTTGTTGAAACAGATCCTGGTGTGCCCTACGATGATAGTGTTTCTGCCTCACCACATAGAGGTATCAACTCTTCTCATAATAATGAGCCTCTAGTTGACCCACTTGAGAGTAAGGAGGGGCATTCTTAGGTCTCTAATGAGCCTGATCATGAGAATGAGATGGATGCTCTCTTTAATGAGCATGAATTTGAGGGCATTAATAATAATACACTTAATGTTATGAGTCCTGTTATTAGAAGGTCTGAAAGAGTTTCTGTTTTTCCAATAAAATATAATGAATATGTCTTAACATCTAAAGTTAAGTTTGGGCTTGAAAAATTTGTTAGTTATGCTATACTTAAGTCTGGTAACTTTGGTTTTATTACTGAACTTAATAAACGTATTGAGCCTAAAACTTTTTGGGAAGCTAGTAAAAGTCAGCACTGGGTTGATGCGATGAATAAAGAGATGGATGCTTTAAATGAAAATAATACTTGGACTATTACTGACTTGCCTAGTGATAGGAAAGCTATTAATGGTAAGTGGGTTTATAGGATTAAGTATAAGTCTAGTGGAGAGGTTGAAAGATATAAAGCTATATATGTGATTAAAGGATATAATCAAAAGGAAGGAGTTGATTTTGATGAGACATTTTCACCTGTTGTGAAAATTGTCACTGTTAGGTGTTTGATCAATTTAGCTATGCAAAATAATTGGCCTTTGTTCCAGCTTGATATTAATAATGCCTTCTTGTATGGAGATCTTGATGAAACTGTGTATATGTCTTTGCCTGATGGATATTTTGATAAAAATGATAAGAGGGTCTGTAAATTGAGTATGTCTTTATATGGTTTAAAACAAGCTCCTATGCAATGGAATGCCAAGTTAACCCAGGCTCTTATTGAACATGGTTTTATGCAAAGTAAAAGTGACTACTCCTTGTTCACCAAAAATGAATATGGAGTTTTCCTTGCATTACTTGTTTATGTAGATGATATTGTTGTTACTGGCAATAGTGTGGATCATATTGAAGAGTTTAAAAGGTTTTGAGAAGCAAATTTTAGATTAAAACGATTTGGGCAAACTTAAATACTTTTTGGGCATTGAGGTCATTGATACAGATTATGGTTTGTGTCTTAATCAAAGAAAGTATTGCTTAAATTTGTTATCTGATTTTAGATTGCTTGCTTGTAAACCTTTAACTACTCCACTTGAGCAGAATTTGACTATTGCTAGTGACCTTACTTATTCTGATTCTGTGATTGATAATATTACTGAATATCAAAAACTTATTGGCAAACTTATCTATCTTACACACACTAGGCCTGATATCTCTTATTCTGTTCATTGCCTTAGCCAGTTTATGTATAAACCTCTTAAGTCTCGTCTTAAAATTGCTCTTAAAGTTTTAAGATACTTAAAAGGTTCTCCTGGTAAAGGTATTCATATTGTTAGATGTACAAATGTTTCTCTTGAAGCTTTTGTTGATGCAGATTGGGCTAAATGTTTAGTAACTAGAAAGTCTGTTACAGGTTTTTTTTGCTTTTAAATGGGTCATTAGTATCTTGGAAAAGCAAAAAGCAAAATACCATTTCTAAGTCTAGTGCTGAAGCTGAATATAGAGCTATGGCTTCAGCTACTTCAGAAATTGTTTGGGTCCTAAAAATCTTAAAGGACTTAAACTGGGAACATTTTTTGCCAGTTAAGCTGTTTTGTGATAGCCAAGCTGCTAATCCTGTCTTTCATGAGAGAATAAAAATCTTAAGATCGATCTTCATTTTGTGAGAGATAAGATTTTGGCTGGTGTGATTAAGACATGTAAAGTTAATACTACAAATCGGACTGCACATATTCTTACTAAGGGTCTTGACAAGTTGCAACATGATAAACTTGTTTTGCATGAAATTTTGTTTTGTTTGTTATTTGTATGCAGGGACTAAAGTTGTAACTACAAGAAAGATGAAGGGCTGTTATGTCAAGTTTAGATAAGCTGAAGGACTACAAGTGCCAAAGTGCAAAAGCTATTGGAGTGGAGTATATAAGCTGGTCAAACCCACAACTCATCTCACAACTTGCACCATTATTCTCTCTCTTGTTTACACATAGTTTTGATTCATAGTTCTGGGTGATTGAGATCATCTTGATCTTTTTGTAATCTTGTTTTTCTGTTTAAATCTTGTAAAACTATTATCAGTTAGATAATAGACCCATACCAGCTTTATTCTGTGGTGGGTTTTGTTTTAGTAAAAGTTGATTTGAGAATCATACTTGTGTTTATAAATCTTGACAACATGATAAGCTTATATAAGCTGAAAAGTTTCAAAAGAAACAAAGAAAAAATCAGCTTATGTAACAAAAGCCAAAAACCCTTGATGAGTAGTGAAAAAATGGGATGTAACCAACTTGCTTATTGTGGTGTCTGAGATTGCTTATTTCTTTGCATATTTTCTTATTGATGGACATAAGTAATGGCGAAAAGTGTATTGAAAACTGCTTATGTGCTTATATTAGAAAAAATAGACCGTTTATAATAAGGAATCCCAAACACTCCCTATGAGCCCATTTGACATTAAAAGTCAAACCATCGCGCCAGGAAATACAAGGATAAAAACCAACTTGCTTCTGTAAACTTATAGGGCGAGGTATTTAGGGATTGTTTAACCATTGGGCCAAGTGTGTATTATGTTATCAGTCACAAAGGTAAAAGTTTCTTTTTTTATGTGTATTATGTTATCAGTCAACAAGGGTAAAAGTTTCTTTTTTTTAGGTGTATTATGTTATTAGTCAATAAAGGTATCTGAAGAAATTGCTTAATAAGAAATCACATGTGCCAAATAAGAAGTTTTTGAGGTGCTTATATGGTTTTTTTCCAAATTGTTAATTTGTTATTAAGTTTTTACTATGTGTTTGGATTCCTTATGATAAAAGAAAAGGATATATAAGCATAAAAGTCTCAAGAAAAGAACTAAATAAGCTCATAAGCTTAAGCTTATTCAAACACCATGATGAACTATTTGATACTGCAGATAGGCTTATTTTTATCGAGTTATGACCTTTTTGGTGTAGAAGTAAACTAGATAGGCTTCTCAAAGCAAAATATATGTGAAAATATAACCTAATAAGCCATGAAACGACAATTATTTTGTTGGTCATCTAACTGTTGCAATCTTATGCCAAAATGATACCATAACAATAAGCTTAAGTTGCTGAAAAACTTATAAACAACAATGGAAAGCTAAATGAGAAAACTCTACATGACTACATGAGCTATAGATCGAAGTATCGAACACATACCAACCAGATACTTATGCTAACTAAATACAGTGTGTTGAATAAGGGGGTGTTATGGAAAAGCTTACTGAAACTGCTATTCTCAAAACTCAATGACCTGTTTTGGCTGAAGTGCGTAACAGCTTTTAGTATCAAAAAAGATGATGGCTAAAAGCTGTTTTCATAAGCAATTATAGAGGTGTTTATTTAAATTAGCTTATTGAGCTCATAAGCAGATAAGCTAATTATATAAGATCTTTTAACTAAGCAAATCATACACACCTTCAGCTACCTGAAAGTGTTTTAGCTTATCCTGAATAGCGATAAGGAGTTTATATAAAAATGCTCATGCTATCAAAATTTACTAAACGCTAAAGCAACTCATATCTGATTATTACCAGCAGAAGCACATCTAAGTACTAGTAATATTCACACAACCTGTTTCGTTGTAGTTGAAAGTCCCAAAATACAACTATTGTTGAAACTAAGTCACGAAAAACAATAACACATAATAGATATACTTTTCAAACGAGTAATGCTTTATTAACTATTATCAACAAAGTATTACAAAGTGTTATGAATACACCTGTTGAATAACAACAAGAAATGAACCCTAGAACAAGTAAACTTGATTCGAGACTCAAGTTTACAAGAGAACCAATGAGTCGCTGATGGACAGCTGAGGGCTCAGTGGTTCCAGTGGGAGAAAGAACTTAGATTAAGATTCCAAGCACAAGGGTTGAATCTTGACTTCTTTCTCATCCCTATTTATAGTGGTACGAGGTTGTATCCTTAGTGAGAGTAGTTGATACGTGTCATCTTCTGAGTGGAAGAGTACAACGTATTAAATGCATGTCCAAATCGAGACATGCCTTTAACTACTTTAGGTGAACAGTTCTGCCAACTGTTCATCTTTGTCCCACTAGGTCGTACTAGGCATTGACTTGAATCTCTTGTTTTGTCCCGCTCAAAACACTTGCAAGATTATCCCGCCTAAACTATAAAGGGTTGGATAAGCTTTGCTTAATCCAAGTCTCTAGGGTTCTTAAGTGATCTCCGAGTGTTGTCAACTCAGAGATCCCTGAACACCAGTGCATTCCTTTGACATCCCAGCTATCCATAATCGCTGGTGAGTCTGACTACAGATTGTCTTCGACTTATCTGACGTTGTCTTTGACTTGAATGATCCTGGTGTACCAGCTGAGGCTTTGCCTTCCACTGGTCTAGTCTCTGTCGCTGGTCTTCTCAGCGACCTTTGAACACTTAGTCTAATTTAAACAAATCTAGACAGGGCCATAGTTAAAACTTTCATTGGCCCAACAATCTCCCCCTATTTGTTTATAAATTATACAAAGTCTAAAATTATTGTAAGTGAGTACACAGCTTCTTCTTACACATAATTTAACAAACATACCTCAAAGTTTTATTAAACAGAATGAACCTAGTCTATTACAAGAACACCCTGGGGTGTAAACATAAACAAAAGTAAATAGGTTCTTCAGCGATCGAGGCCTTGATCACAGAATCTTTGGGCTTCGACTTTGTCACTCCTAGAGTTGATGACAAGTTCAATTTCAAAATCGAACTCATCAGCTTCTTTGCAATTCCTTAGGATGCCCTGCTTGAGTCTGATTAGTTGAATGGTTGATGCCAGAGGTAGCTCATTCAACCGCTGAAAAGCATAATCACAGTTGCCATTCATAAAGACGATACCTACCTCTGGTTCTGTGTATACTTGTCCTTCTATGGGTTTGGTTATTTCTTTGGGAAGGACCAAGTTCCTTTGTATCCCATCGACCACTATGTCTTCAGTGACCAGCCTTTCTATCAGAGGCCCCATTGGGGTTTTCCTTTTCCTTTGCACCTGAGGAGGTGGTTGAGAAGAAAGCTGTGGAGGCAGGGGTACCTTCAGCTTATTTGCTGTGTCTCTTACCCAATTAAGTTTTGCTTGAATGTTTTTCATCATTTGGGCAGCACCAGGCCCAGTCTTCTTTTGGGCAAGAGCCAGCAATTCTAACCACTCAGAGAGGCTCATATCTCTGAGTTTAAAGTCACTGGAGACTTTGTAGTTCTGTATATCATTTTCCCTATAAATAGTCATTACCACCCTTTTGTCTTTGTTAGTGAAACATGTATACTTGGTGATACGACCAGGTTCAGCTCTCTGGTTGACAAGTCTTTGATATTCCTTTAAGAGGTTGTTCCTCTTGTCCTCCAGTTCCTTGAGCTTGACAAGCTGAGCTTTCTTAGCAGTGGGAGAGAGCTTGTCCAGAGCTTCTTTGCTTCTCAGTTCAGCAGCCCTGATGTTTGCCAATCTTTGATGTTCAATGATTTGGGCTTTTGCTTGCTCTGGGGTGAGTGGTGGTTCATCAGCGCTCTTAAATTTGTTGAGTTCAGAGTTTTTGGAGAGTTTAGCTGTGGATCCACCTTCAGTTTCAAGGGAGTGTAAGGTTATCTCAGGTTGCTCAACAGCAATTCCTTTTCCCTTATCTTTCGCAGATTCAACAGCGGTCTTGAAAGATCTCAGTGGAGTGGGTGTTGGAATTTCAGGTGTGAGCTATTTTTGTGCTGCTCCCCCTTAGGTGCAGCATCAGCTTCTTCTTCAGAGGAGGAGGCAGAATTCTCCCCCTCAGACATAGCCCCAGCAGGTGCTGTGCCTGAACCTACCTTATTGAATCGAAGGAACTCGTTGTGAACAAATATGCAAATTTCTTTAAGTTCACCTTGGAGAAGTTTCTGAAGAAGAAGCCTTGAGGGTTCAGCAGCCTGAGCTATAGCTGCAACATTTGCCTTCACCGCTGAGGTGAGAGCAGAGGGTATGTACTGCCGAAGACTGTGGTTGAGCAGAGCAGGTAGTTGTGCCTTCAGAGCATTGTTCAGTAGTTGCGAAAGCATAGCTGTCATAGAAGATTCCACTGATGAAGTTAGCGAAGTCTCTAGATTGGTGGTGAGCTCCTCAGTAGCATTAGTGAGGGTTTGGATTTCAGAGAGGAGATCATCATTTGTGACTTTGGGCTTTGTGGTGCTGATATCCCCTCTCTTTTACCATAAAGCCTCAGCAGCCAATTCCTGTACATCTTTCATTCTGGGAACTTGTGCTGACTTGCGGGATAGTAAGTACTCAAAGTGTTGCTTAGCCCCTAGTTCCATAACACTTGGCAGGGTGGGGAATGGAACAGGTGCAGGGGAGCAAGGTCGTTGTTCCCATAGCCTTCTGGCAGCCAATTCCTAAACATTTGGAAGTGATGGGACAGAGGCAGTCTTCAGCTCAATGGAAGACAGATTGTAATCATCAGTGCTCATCTCCTCAAAGTCAGAGGTGAAGGTGCCTTCCTCTATAATAAAAACTTCGTCATCAGGCATTGATTCAATGTCTGAGAGGGCATCAAGATCAATGGTGGCAACTTCAGCGGGTTCATCATCAGCAATCGAGTAATCATCATTGTTAAGTTGTTCCTGATGAAGATTGTGAGCCTGTTATAAGAGTTGTTAGAGACCAGTTGTGAAATAATAATGCAGTTATAGATCGCCAGTCGCTGCCCCTAGGAAAGCTGGGTGTGATTATCCAGCCCCCCCTAAGGATTTCTCCTTGGGACTCTTTTAATGTGAAATAGATATGTTTGAAGGATCGCCATTCGCTGCCCCTAGGAAAACTGGGTGTGATTATCCAGCCCCCCTTAAGGATTACTCCTTGGGACTCTTTTAATGTGAAATAGATATGTTGAAGGATCGCCATTCGCTGCCCCTAGGATAGCTGGGTGTGATTATCCAGCTCCCCCGTAAGGATTATTCCTTGGGACTCTTTTTATATGTGAAAGTTATGAGGTGAATGGTCGTCGTTCGCTGCCCCTAGGATAGTTGGGTGTGATTATCCAGCTCCCCCTGCAGGATTTCTCCTTGGGACTCTTTTATTGTGAAACATGATATGGGAATGGTCGCCTTTCTCTGCCCCTGGGATAGCTGGGTGTGATTATCCAGCTCCCCCTGAAGGATTACTCCCTGGGACTCTTTTGATTGTGAATTAATATGAGGGTGATGGTCGCCTTTTATCGCTGCTCCTAGGAAGACTGAGGGTGATGATTCAGTCTTCCCAAAAGAATAAATTCTTTGGGACTTTTAATAATGAGGGGACCCAGAGTCAGTGAGAAGTGCAGAGACTCTGGGTTGGGACTTACATGTGCTCAGGTTGTTGTTTGCCAAGAGCACAGTCCAGAGGGTGAAGGATCATCGGGGTGCGTTAAGAGCACAAGTGAATCATTTCCTAGTGAAGACAGAGTGTACAGAGAGTCCTAAACGATCTAGGTGCTGACACAGACACGCTAAGAGTTGAGGCAAACTCTAAATTACATCACTCTCTCCTAAAGACAATGAGAGTGAATGTATGTGGACCTCTGAGAAGGAAAAATAAAGGACAGACTAATACCTGAGTGATATCAGCGTGGAGAGGGTTCTTAGTCGTCTTCGCTGACTTGGAGACACTAGACACTGGTTGTTTGTCAGCAATGGGCTCTTCTACCACATCCACCAGAGAAGGGGATGGGTTCTTCTTTGTCCTTATCTTCTTTGAAGGATTACGGAAGGGGTTTCAGAGGAAAGGGGGATGTCTTTCCTCTTCTTCTTCTTTTCCTTAAGCACCTTGGGCTGAGAAGTAGATTGCACAGAGGTCTTGGACAGAGACTTATCAACCGTACTTTCAGCATTCACCTCAAGTTGATGGATCAAGGGCTCATCATCCTCGGCAAGTAACCCAACGACTCCCATCATATGTCTGGTTAGAGGCACTTCATCTTCTAATGGAGCTTTCAGAGATGCAGCAGTGATATGATGAGAGGGAAAGGAGTGTAGAGTATCATCAGTGTAGGATTCACCAAGAATATCTTCTAAGACAAGAGAGAGATATCTGGTGTAGCAGATGGTGGCACCACGGTTTTTCTTTCCTTTGTTTTCCAACTTAGCAATGAGATCGGTGTACAGAATGTGAGCGATTCCAATATCCAAACCCCAAATTAAGCTGTATGCAATGGCTAGCTGGGAGCCATTGAGTTGGTCATGTGATCCAGTGTTTCCTCCTAGACACTTTAGGATGTACAGCATCAGCGTTCTCCATGTGGGAGAGAAGTAATTCACCTTGATGAGAGATTTGCTTTGGAAGCCAGCAGTGGTGAAGGGTTGTTCATGATCATCATGAGGTTTGAGGGTAGCCAGAGCCTTTCTCATAGTGGCACTGGTGGGCAAAGCTGACATGTTGTTGTTGACAGGGAGTCCTATGGCTTTTGCAAAAGTTGTGAAATCAAAGGTGAGAGGATGAGGATGAGTGGATAGGTTGAAGGTGATGTGTGAAGAGGTTGGGTCAACTTCAGCGCTGTACCAGAACTCGCGAAGGTATTGGTAGTAGCAGGTGGAGGGTTCCTTGGTGACAGCTTCGTTGATGGTGGAGTTCTTGAGGAAGTTGAAAAGTGGATGGTAAAGGGGATTGTTGTGTTCAAGAAGGGCTACACAGTTATTAAGTGCAATCTTTCCATCAGAGACCTCGAAATCAACGTTTGTGGCGGCTTGTACAACGAAGGTTTGGTTTGGTGAAGTAGACGCCATTGTTGAGAGATTGAAGGTGGTGAGAGGATTAAAGAAGATGAGAGGGAATGTGTGTGTTAAGAAATTTTAAAATGACAAAAAGATTTTGGGTCAAGGGTTTTGAAAGGTTGAGCCGTTTTCCCAATTTGAGCATTAAATGCAAAAGTTAAGCTTTTCAGAAAAACGTGGGTCCCCTTGACCTTTCATGGGATACTTGTCCCCTTGGAAAGCGGGAAAGTTGGTAGCATTAAGAGACAATCATTTGAATTTAATATCAGAATATACACATTCCCATTGAAATGTAACTACCTCGTTACATTCAATTCCCTTAAATGCCCAGAGACAATGGTCAACATCAGATTTATTTGCCAATATTGAGCATTCCCAGCTCAGCGACCAGCCTAGTAAAACTTGGCTCAGCCAGCGGCTTGGTGAAAATGTTAGCGAGCTGGTACTCAGTGGGTATGAAATGTAGCTCAATATCACCTTTTAGAATATGGTCTCTGATAAAGTGATACCTGATGTCAATATGCTTGGTTCTGGAATGAAGTACCGGATTATTGGAGATGGCTATGGCACTGGTGTTGTCACAGAATATGGGAACCTGCTCATAGTTAATTCCATAGTCAACCAGTTGACTTTTCATCCAGAGAACTTGTGCACAGCAACCAGCGGCCGCAACATATTCAGCCTCATCTGATGACATGGCCACAGAGTTTTGCTTCTTAGCACTCCAGCATACCAACTTTCCTCCAAGGATTTGACAGCTACCAGAGGTGCTCTTTCTGTCAAGGCAGCACCCTGCGTAATCTGAGTCGGAGTAGGCTTTAAGGTCGAAGCCTGAACCATTTGGGTACCAGAGACCCAATGAGGGAGATCCTTTTAAGTATCTAAAAATTCTTTTGACAGCTACAAGGTGGGATTCCTTGGGGTTAGCTTGGTACCTAGCATAGAGACAAGTGGAGAATTGTATGTCTGGTCTGCTTGCTGTGAGGTACATCAGTGACCCAATCATGCCTCTATATAAGGTCTCATTAACAGAGACCCCTGAGTCATCAGCTCCCAAGTTGTTGGGAGGAAGCATGGGGCATTTCACTGATGCACAATCAGACAGATCATACTTCTTGAGCAAATCTCTAACATATTTTTCTTGACAAATAGAAATTCCTTTAGAATTTTGTTTGATTTGAAAACCCAAGAAAAAGGTTAGTTCCCCCATCATGCTCATTTCATACCTTTTGGTCATTAGTTTGGCAAATTGTTTGCTCAAGATAACATTGGTTGAACAAAAAGTTATGTCATCCACATAAATCTGCACTAAAATGACGTCACCCTTGGACCTATAGGTGAACAAGGTTTGGTCAATGGTACCTCTGACAAATTTATTTTCAAGAAGGAATTTTGAGAGAGTTTCATACCAGGCTCTGGGCGCTTGTTTCAGCCCATAGAGTGCTTTGTGAAGTCTGCAGACATGATTGGGGTAGTCACTGTTTTCAAACCCTGGGGGTTGACTGACATATACTTCCTCTGCAAGTTTCCCGTTAAGAAAGGCACTCTTCACATCCATCTGATAAACCATGAAACCCATATAAGCTGCAAAGGCTAGGAAGATTCTGATGGCTTCCAATCTGGCCACTGGTGCGAAGGTTTCATCATAATCAATTCCTTCAGATTGATTATAGCCCAGCACCACGAGCCTAGCCTTGTTTTTTACAATCATACCAGCTTCATCCCTTTTATTTCTGTAGACCCATTTTGTTCCAACCACTTGCTTATCAGCTGGAGCTTTAACCAGAGTCCACACCTTGTTTCTCTTGATCTGATTGAGTTCATCTTGCATGGCAACAACCCAGCCTTCATCAAGCAGAGCAGCAGCCACGTTCTTAGGTTCATCCTCAAAAAGAAAATTTGCAAAAAGGCATTCATTTGCAGAGGCGGTTTCCAGAGTTCTTAATTTTCCTCTGGTGGTGACTCCCTCAGAGGGTTCTCCAAGAATATTAACTAGAAGAATATCTTGGTTCCTACTCCATTTGGATTGTGGAGCAGGAGTCTCTGTGGGATCAGGAGTCACTTCAAGTTCAGGGAGTGATGGAGGTTCATCACATGTAATCTCTTCGTCCATGATCTCTTCATCTGATTGAATATTTAAAGTGACTGGATCAGCATTTTCTTCAGAGATTTGAGTAAGAGATTCAACACCAACAGTCTCTGGAATGATGTCAGAGATGGAGTGAGGATCAAAAGCTTGAACATATGGAAGATCCTTGTGACGACTTTGAGGTGATTCCTTGGGATTTGAGAAATCATCTTTGGGATAAGATTTAACTTCATTGAAGTCAATGTCACATTCCTCTGAGTTGGTGTGTGTAATGACAGCGTCAGCTTCATTAAAGGTGACATGAATGGACTCTTCTAATTCTTGCCTGCGAATATTGAATACTCTGAAAGATCTGGAGGTAGGAGAGTATCCAAGGAAGAATCCATCATCTGATTTTTCATCAAATTTACCCAGGTGATCTTTGTAATTGTGAATGAAAACAGGGCAACCAAAGACATGGAAGTAGCTTACATCAGGGGCTCTCTTCCTATACACTTCATAAGCGGTCTTACCATGTCTCTTCACATTAATGGATCTGTTTTGTGTGTAGCATGTTGTGTACACAGCTTCACCCCAGAATTGTTTAGGAAGTCTTGATTCGCTAAGCATCGTTCTGGCAGCTTCAATGAGAGTTCTATTTCTTCTTTCAGCAACACCGTTTTGTTCAGGGGTTCCTGGGTTTGAGAAGTTCTGTGATATACCCTTTTCATCACAAAAGGCTTCCATGGCATGGTTTTTGAATTCTGTGCCATTGTCACTTCTGATAGCCTTTACCCTGCAGTCATTGAAGTTTTCTATTTCTCTGATGAAGGACATGATTCTTTCAGCAGCATCACTCTTTCTCTTAAGAAAGAATACCCATGTGAATCTAGAGAATTCATCTACAATGACCAAGGTATATTTGTTGTGATTGAGGGATTGAGGTTTAACTGGTCCAAACAAGTCCATGTGAAGAAGATGAAGGCACTTGTTAATGGAGAATGATTGTTTTGTTTTGAACGAAGCCCTGTGATGCTTCCCTTTCTCGCAGGCTGAGCAGGGTCTGTCCTAGCTGAAGGTCAGAGAGGGAAGTCCAGCTACCAAATCATTCTTTGCCAGTTTGTTGATGTTTTTGAAGTTGAGATGGGAGAGTCTCTTATGCCAGAGCCAATTTTCGCTATCAGATTCTTTGGCAAAGAGACAGGTATTCTCTCCTTTAGGGGATGACGTCATGTCAATGACATACACATCCCTTCTTCTGGGTGCAATTAGAACGACATCATCGTTCTGATTGAAGATAGTTCCTTAGGTCTTAGTAAACAGAACCTTGAACCCAGCATCGCAGAGTTGACTGATGCTGATTAGGTTGTGCTTCAAACCATTTACAAAAGCGACCCTTGTGAAGGTTATTCCATTGCAATCCACTGAGCCATATCCTTCAGTGGCCCCTGAGGAGTCATCCCCAAAGAATACTTTTGGACCAGACTCCTTCTTATATCTATGCAGATATTGTTTAATTCCTGTCATGTGTCTGGAGCACCCGCTATCCAAGTACCAAACAGATTTCTTTAGGTATGCCTGCATAGATATAACAAACCAGATTAGTTTCTATGATGAACCCACTTTCCAGTGGGTCCATGCTGTCGCTGACTGGCGACATTGGGTCTTCTGGGCCTTTCTCCCCCTCTTTGGTTGCAATCTCTGGTTTCATGACGCATGCTGCCACAGATGTCACAACCAGGGTAATGTTCACACTCATTAGAGTGGTGGTCATAAAAGCCACAATATTTGCAGGGAGGATTTGGCCTGTAACCCTGAGAATTTTCTCTGGATTTTGATTGCTCAGGTCTTCTAGAGGGCCTGTGAGGAGTTTTGGATCTTAGTTGTGTTCGAGTTCTTTGAACAGCGATGATCTCCTCATGCTCTCTAGAAGTGTGTTCAGTGGACTCACATGTGATACACTTAGGTTTCTTGGTACAATCCTCAGAGGAGTGATTCTTGAAACCACAGTGCTTGTAAGGTCTGAACAACGTTTTCCCTTTTGAGCTGCTTGAGCTTTCACCAAGAGAGCTAACAGATGGACTGTTATCTTTGGGGTTGATTTTTTCTTTCAACCCTTTTACTTCTTCCATCAGAGTGAGGAGAAGTTTCTTGGTGGGTGATAGCTCTTCAGGGGAAGAGGTGGGTTTGTCAGTGTTTTTGGCTACATAAACCTTCTTAGGTGCTTTATCAGCAACTTTGGGAGTGAGATTTCCAGAGGTTTTGAGAGCTGGTTTAGGGCCAAGCAAGGAATCTGTTGGGTTAGCGCCAGCAAGTTTGGAAACAGCTGAAGCTTCAGATTCGTTGTCAGAGTCCTTCTCAACCACAGAGGTGGAGAGAGGAGAAGAAACTTCTGATGGGACAAATTTAACACTGGGCACTGGAATGTGATTTTTGAACCTACCCTTACCCCCTATTGCCTGAACCACATTCCCTGGAATGGTTTCAGCAACTATTTCTTCCACAGTGGACTGGCCAAGGTTCCATTTTTCAATGGTTTTTCTCAAATCAGAGTTTTCATCAGCTAAAGATTCATTTTCAATGGACAACTTGCTGACCTCATTTTGAAGTTGATTAGCGATGTTCACAAAAGGTTTGAGATTAGCTAATTCAGATTGACAAAGACTCAACTCGTTTTTGAGATTTTGAAACTTATTTAACATATTTTTTCTTTTTTCTTCTACAAAATGGAGGTCAACTAAAGTGTAGTCACTGACATGGTCTCTGTCAGGACCCTCGGGCATAGAGAGTAATCTTTGTACCTTTTTCATAGTGATGTCAACCCATTGACCTGATCTTGCTTCACTTTTACCAACTGCTGGTTCTTCATCAGCAACAGCCATGAAGGCTCTGACGGTAGTGGTTCCTTCATCCTCAGAGGTGAGGGGTTCATCATCCCAATCAAAAGAAGCAGCTATTAGACCTTTTTCAGTCTTTTTGTTATCCTTCTTCTTGGCTGCATCATCAGCTTTCTGATTGAGTTTAATCAGCTCAGCTTTCAAGGCCTTGTATTTTACCTTGTAGTCCTTTTTACCCTCAGAGTCACTGAGAGAGGATTGCTTGAAAGGTGAGGAAGAGAACTTCTTTTTGCTGTGGGTTTTGCTGGATGATGGAAAGCTGGGAGAAGATGTCTTGTTTGACCAGCAGTCCTTTTGGAAATGACCAGTCTTTCCACAAGTGTAACATGACACTTTGGATTTGTCAATCTTGGCAGCACCAACTCTACCAGATCTTTTGTAGTATCTCTTATGGTCAGCTAAAAGGGCTCTGTCATGGAATTCAGCATGTAATTCATCAAGGAATTCTTGACTGCTTCTTGTGTCTTCTTCCACGTCAGAGTCACTATCCTGAAAAGAGTGGTTAGCAACAAGAGCTTTTGACCCAGATATAGGAGAGGTAAACCTGTCAGTCTCTGATTTGTAAATAGAGTCAATCAGTCCTTCTTCATAATTGTATCTACCAAACAGTTGAGCAAGAGTATCATTTTTTATGGCATTATTTGCTCTCAGGGTTTGGTTAAGACTAAGCCATTTCCTAGGCAAACTATTTACAAACGTGGCATTAACCTCAGCCTTGGGTAGTACAACACCATTGTTACCTAAATCATTCAGCAAGATCTTGAGTCTAGTGTAAGTTTGAGAAACAGTTTCAGTTTCCAAGGCTTTGAAAGCGTTAAACTTAAGTCTTAATGCTTGGATTTTGGTCTCTTTAGTCTCTTCTGGTCCTTCATACCCTAGAACCAACTCAGTCCACATTTCTTGTGCGGTGTTGCATTTGATGATGGACTTCATAATGTTCTTGGGTAGGCAAGAGACTATTATACTTTTAAGTCTCTTGTCCTGGTTAGCCAGACGTCTATCAACGGGAGACCATTGCTTAACAGGTTTCTTAATGGGTCTCTCTAGTGTAGAGGAAATGGCCAGTGGTACATAAGGACCATTTTCTAAGATTTCAAACAAGAAGGGTTCTAGGCCATCTAAGTATATAAGAAATTCACTTTTCCAACTTGAGAAATCTTCTTCATCAAACGCTGGAACATTAGACACATGTGACCCTCCACGATTATCAAGAAGTTGTGGAAGATCATCCTCATTTACACCAGTGCTTACAACAGGTGTAGACATGGTAGTAGATGTGGTGGCTGGTGCGTTTGTTGAAGTATTTGCTTGGTTAGATTGACCAAACGGTGGTAGGATGGGTGGCATAGTTTCAGTCATATTTGGATCTTGATTTTAAAAACTAGAACGGTTTTTAGAAAAGTTTTATAAATCAAACCGCTCTGATACCAATTGAAAGTCCCAAAATACAACTATTGTTGAAACTAAGTCACGAAAAACAATAACACACAATAGATATACTTTTCAAACGAGTAATGCTTTATTAACTATTATCAACAAAGTATTACAAAGTGTTATGAATACACCTGTTGAATAACAACAAGAAATGAACCCTAGAACAAGTAAACTTGATTCGAGACTCAAGTTTAAAAGAGAACCAATGAGTCGCTGATGGACAGCTGAGGGCTCAGTGGTTCCAGTGGGAGAAAGAACTTAGATTAAGATTCCAAGCACAAGGGTTGAATCTTAACTTCAATCTCATCCCTATTTATAGTGGTACGAGGTTGTATCCTTAGTGGGAGTAGTTGATACGTGCCATCTTCTGAGTGGAAGAGTACAACGTATTAAATGCATGTCCAAATCGAGACATGCCTTTAACTACTTTAGGTGAACAGTTCTGCCAACTGTTCACCTTTGTCCCACTAGGTCGTACTAGGCATTGACTTGAATCTCTTGTTTTGTCCCGCTCAAAACACTTGCAAGATTCTCCCGCCTAAACTATAAAGGGTTGGATAAGCTTTGCTTAATCCAAGTCTCTAGGGTTCTTAAGTGATCTCTGAGTGTTGTCAACTCAGAGATCCCTGAACACCAGTGCATTCCTTTGACATCCCAGCTATCCATAATCGCTGGTGAGTCTGACTTCAGATTGTCTTCGACTTCTCTGACGTTGTCTTTGACTTGAATGATCCTGGTGTGCCAGCTGAGGCTTTGCCTTCCACTGGTCTAGTCTCTGTCGCTGGTCTTCTCAGCGACCTTTGAACACTTAGTCTAATTTAAACAAATCTAGACAGGGCCATAGTTAAAACTTTCATTGGCCCAACAATAGTAATAAATATATTCTGATTGTTGCATATCGCATGCTACTGCGATACTTAGTACTTTCGAAACACTACAAAACATCCTTTAAGTGAGCCACTGATTAATCTTCTATATGCGGCTAGAAAGAAAACCGAAGTCAATTGTTTTGAGTGATTATTAAAATACTTTTTCGAAATAATATTTTCAACCCAGTCTTATTTTTGTGGTGAAAATTTATCCAAATGTAACTTCTTGTTGACATGATCAGGTTCACATTCTTTTAATGATCTTGAATGTTTCCTCGCTAATGAATTGTTTCATCAAGATCCATTCCGTATTTCTATCAATTGTTGTCGCTTTTAATTCTTTATAATTGTTCTGTTGATTTTGTATGCGTGCATGAAACCAGTACCATGATAAACCTTGCAATTGCATTCCAAAAGGAAGGAATCGCTATATTTAGTTTTGATTTTGCTGGGAACGGGTAAGTTTGTGTACTGATAAGGGGGTTTAAGTAGCATGTTTACTTAAGTTTGTTAATCACCCAAAGTTTCCCTGGCGACATGTGTCGCCAGGGAAATTTTCCTGCACCAAATTCAGCGTGGCACTAGTTTTTGAACCCAAGAGCTGCGGGGCCCACTTAGTCGCCAGGTAAATCCAAAAAAGTCGCTAGGGAAACTTTCTCGCACCAGCTTTCTTTGGCGAATTTTCTCTGGCGACATGTCGCCAAGGATACGTTTTCTCTGGCGACATGTCGCCAGGGAAATGCTCGAAATTTTGCCGAAGAAGGACTGGAGTTTTGTAGTGAAAGGGGGTGTTTGGATGTGCAGTTACCCTTATTATTGTGATATAAATTCCAAATTTAATGTTACTAGCTTTCAACAACTGATTATCACTATTCACTCCCCTAGTTATGAAAAATTAACTCGGTCATTTGGCATACATTTCTGTTTAGGGAAAGCGAAGACACATTTGAGTATGGTAATTATCGTAGAGAGGCTGATGACTTGCACTCAGTAATCCAGCATTTCCATGAAGCTAACCGTGAAACAAGTGCAATCCTTGGACATAGTAAAGGTATTCATATGATTCTATACATCACCGCTTCACTTTCTATTCTGAAGAGCATGTTTCTATTGTAGTATGGTTCCTTTATCTTATTACTTGCAGGTGGGAATGTGGTGCTCTTATACACATCCAAGTATCATGATGTGCCCCGTGTCATCAACGTATATGGATGGTATGAGACAGAGGAGGTGTGGAAGAGCGCTTGGGAAAAGGTATTTGCAAAGAGCGTAGGAAGATGGTTTTATAAATGTTAAAGGGAAAACATGTATGTTTGTTGAACGAATTTTGAAACTTTCATTCCAAATGCAAAAATTAATGACTAAATGCTCGATGTGTAGGAGAGTTCTTATACTGCGTGACCGAGGATAGCTTGATGGAGCGGTTGAATACAAATATGCGTGAAGCTTGCAAATTGACAAAGATTGCAGGTAAGATATAAAATTACATTTTCATCCGACTCAGTTGTTGTAATTTAATTTCAAGATATGTATCCATTTTGTGCATGGGATGATGATAGAATATTTTTATTCTAGATGATAAAAGAGTTATTTTTGTTATACATGGTGTTGAGAGTACATGGATCTAATGATAGAATTGTCCAAGACAAAGAAGCATCAGAGTTTGATAATATGATACCAAACCACAAGCTGCATATTGTTAAGGGAGCCAACTAGGGGTGTCCATTATTTGGGTTTGACCCACGAAAACCGAAAACGAAACCGAACCGAATCCGAATTAGAACCGAACCGAAAATAGAATTTGGGTTATGGGTCATAACCGAACAGAAACCGAACTACTAATTTGGTTTTCGGGTTGGGTATGGGTTTGGCAATCGGACCTAAAAACCGAAATTGTACAAGTATATATGTTTTTTTTATATATTTTTATATATAAAATAATTATTAAAATTAAATCTTAATATAAAAATACAATTTTTATATTTAAAATAATTTTTTTTGCTAAATATTTAAATAATTATGTATTTTTTTAGAAAATTCAGATAATTCGGGTTATTCGGGGCAACCCAAGAACCGAACCGAATTCAAATTCGGTTTTCGGTTCGATTCGGTTGAAATCTAGTTCAGTTCGGTTCGGTTCGATTTTCGGGTTAACCCAAAATAATTAACCGAATAAACCGAACAACCCGAGAACCGAACCGAAGGACACCCTTAGAGCCAACCATGGATTCTAAAAGCATCAAGATTGAACGTATTTCGTTGTTTTGTCTTTCATAAAAGAAACTTGACTTTTGATGGCAGATTTAGAATTACCTGATTATATGTAATGCTATTTAATGATTTTATTACTCTTACTTTGATTATTGAAAATTGGTACCTAGGACATCAGGATTGGGCATTGCTGTTTTTGTTGTATGTGCGATTGTACAGTATTATCGCAGCCCAGTTTACAGCAAGTATCAACACTTCTGACTCTTCAATGTACATTTTCTTAAAAACATATGTATGTGGTCAATATGTATATGCAATATCTTTCATGAGTCAAACTATTTTGGGCTTTACTCATTTCTAGTTAACTTATTTATCAATTTTACGATAACATATTTTAATACAAGGTGCCGTTTGGTTTAAATCCGGGTTTAAGATTCTAGATTGGGTTGAAAGGAAAGTGAAAAGAAAAATAAGAGTTTGAAAAAAATAAATGTTTGTTTGTGATTTGGAATAAAAACAACAGGTGGGAATATATTATTAAAAAAATAAAAAAAAAGTGAAAATGAAAGTTAGACTTACAAAACTAAACCATGTCAGAAAACTAGTGGGTCAAGGTTAGTTGGAATTTATATTACCTAAATTGAGAAGTAAATTACAAATAAAATATAGAGTAATTTACTATTATTTACTTTCCTCTTCTCTCTTAAAAAAATATTAAAAACATAATTTTTTTATCACCTTTCAAAAACTCTGTTTCACTCAAAAATTGAACTCTAGTTTCTCTTTTGCGGTGGTATGGTGTAACTAGAGGTGTAAATTGTGTGAGGTTGGTTGGTTCACTAGGTTAGGTCCTTCAGGCTACTACTGGTAAGGGCGGAGCCATAAAGTTATGATAGAAAGGATCGAAAAGGTGAGTTTCCATATCCTTTTAGACTATGTTTATTTACAGCCTCACACAACCTAACCTCTTAATAAAATATTATTTTTTTACTTCTTCACCTATATAACCAATACAAACAACCAATTCTAACTATTTTATCATTTATCAACAACCCAACCCAACCTAAAATACAATATTATTTATTTAATATATAATTTAATTATACAGAATTTTATATTAACTAAAATTAAAATCAATAAGCAACTTAATCTGATATAGTATTAATGTTTACATAACATTTCATTTATTAAAGCCCACTATAAATTTGGATTAATCATATATTGAGCCCAATGAAAGAAGCTAACCCATCTTCTATATACTTATATAGCATATCACAACTTGTTGCCTTAATTCTTCTCATATCTACGCAGCCACACACATCTTAATCATTCTTTATCAAAAACACAACCACACTATATTTCATTTAATTCAAAGAGAATCAAGGGTGCATATTTTCCAGTATAAACCCACGGAGAACACAAAATCCTTTTTTGCTTCAAGATCTTTTATAAGGTTAAAGATAGGTTGTTTTAATTTCCTCTTGAGCTTAAAGATCGATGATGAATTTCTCTCTTTTACAAGAACACATTTTCAAGTATTAAAAGAGAATTATGAGATTTTGATGAGTTCTTTTTCATTTGGATTTATTGGTGGCTAATTGTATTGTGACATGTGGCCAGGTTGGCTATCACATTTGAGAGTCACCAAGTGAACCGGTCGGTGGAAGGATTGGGTAGCTTTTGTACTTTTTCTATTTTAATATGCTACGAGGACTAATGCTCGCGCTTCGCAACGGGGCGTTTTAGGGAGATGTTTATAGCAAAGAGGTTAAAAAGCTTAATAGTAGCCAAATCAGGCTGCCATATAGAAAAGGATTGCAACACAACAAAGGTACCATTTACATGTTATAAGGCCCCCAGGTTGGCAATAATGCTAATGTTTTTGGTGTTACAGAATGTTAGAGATAATACATTGTTTAAAATGTGCATGGGCACCGGCCTGTGCAACTAATAAGATACAAAATAAGCGACCGTAATCTAACTATTCGATCTTCTGTTTCTTTGGGTCGCAATCAAGTTCTGAAGAATTAGGTTAATTTTCAAGAATTGTTTCTTCTCTTGATGTGTGCACTTTGTTACTCAAGATGCGTAATGGGTATAGTACATAACTTTTTGTTCTAACATCAAGGTGTTTACAAAAATTGTAATTTATCTGGATATAGTTTTTGTGCAAGTGGAATGGTATTATGCAAATCATATGTTGCATTGTTGGGTTACAAAATTCGGCACTGTGAGCTAAGAGATTTCCTGGTTGATCACTCGCATTTCTTCTTGTTTGCTTCTGACGTCAGTTGCTTGTTCAGGGATCTTTTAGCGGATACTGTTTTATCTTTGTTCAGTTGTGACGGAATGGATCGGACGGTTGGTGCAGTTTCTTTGTTGATGACATCTTTAGGTGGTGTTCCTACATAAAGTGGAAAGTTAGTATAGTAGGACTTTGAAACTGGATACAAATGAACAATGTAATATGTAGTATATCGAAGTATAAATAGCAGGCAACACAAACCTATAGATCCTCTACTTATCAGTATAAAACTATAAATCCATCAAGCAAACACAAGAATGCTGAATAACAACCAATAACAGCTCTAACTTCCGATTAGGCGAACCCAGCCTCACATTTGTTTGCTGATTTTGGCAGCACCAAGATCAATGCCAAACACTCTTTTTGCAGCAACCAAACGCCTCAAACTATAAACACACACACACACACACACCTGCTTTAGAGTCGCGTACGGAATTTCCATGCTAATGGCAACAACCATTTTCTAGTCCTTCATTAATACCTATAAGAGCCACAAATTATCCAAGGTTGATATTACATAAGTCGTCATTTACATCCTTTATGTAGGCATCCATTATGAATGGTTACATACTTGCACAATTAAACAATATTTACATTCTCATTGTCCACAAACAACATAAGTTTTAGTTTTGTTTTAATCCAAAAATAACAAATACTATTGATGTTAAATAACAAATACTACTGATGGTAAATAACAAATACTACTGATGGTAAATTTAACATTTAACCCGCTACCTCATCATTTTCAAGTACCTTTTTGTTTTGCAGCAACTCGTCAATTTTCAATTAAAAAATCAATATCATAACAACAATTCACCATAACAAAGTTTAAGCATTTGGATAAACCCCTTTATTTGTTAGATCATGGGAAAATAATTTTGTATCGTTGTGTAGTGGGCATCTAAAGAAAAATTTGTCAGCTAAACACACGCACACGAGACGCTAAGAATATAGACCGACATGTTACCTTGTTCGAGCCGTTTCTTCCCAGCATTATGAGCAAGGTAATCGGCTGTGAAATTTGTCCAAAACTCAATGTTGTTGTCGTGCAAATACAAATCAGGTACATAACAGCAACAAAACTAATAAGAAACTTGGGGAAAACAGTACACTTCACTTACAATGAGACCACATTTACAAAGATCCAAATAGACTGATTTTACGGCAAACATGTGAGCAACCAGAAAAGAACGTACCCGTGAAAGAAGCTTGTTAGGCACCCAGCCAAGAGGATAATATCCGATTGTTGTCGGTCAACACCTGAGGAAATTTGATATGTCCTTATCTCACTGATATTCACAAAACCTAAAATTTATAAAAACCTAACATCCCCCTTTAGAGCCTTCTCTTTCTCTCCCCACTCCTTCTATTTAAGTTTCAAAAAAAGCAAGCAAATTAAATGCGCCAAGCGGTTCCATGAATGCCAAGCAGCAAGCAGGCGTGCTTCCTGATGCAGCTCATGTCATGGTTCTTGGACTGTCACATCGATCTGCATCCTAATTACCTTTAAGAAAGCTCCCGAACCTGAGACATTTGACCTTCCTAGTAAAATCTATTACCTTCAACTGACATAAAATCTTGCAAAACAATTACCCGTTGTTGAATGTTTAAGAGACTTGTTTTGATGATATAGATAAACTAAAATTCGACCGTCTAAAGCTAATGATGAGGCTCATATATAAGTGATGAGAAAAGAGGATAAATTCGCCATGGCTGCAAACATAGTAAGCTTACCTCGCCAAGATGCAGAAAATAATCTCACCTATGCTCAAATCCATTCATGAAGTTGTATCATCATCATAGCCTATGACAGTGACATTCTTTTTTCTATTTGTATTTCCGGCAGATAAATATAGACACGATAAAGCAACATTGAAGGATTCAAAAGTACACTGTAAGCATTAACCACCATAAGCAACACACGAATTAATTTAGAGTGACTTCATGACATCAGGCGTGTAGGTATCTACCCAAGGAAAAGTGAAATATTCTCGTCTATTGTTTACAAAGTATACATGGACCGAAATCATGCTTTTCAGGAAAAAAGTACGAAGCAGACTATAATTTGAGGCTCAGACTGCCACTGTGGGACCATGCGGGACACTCGCCATGGTTGCAACCACAATATAAGTGTGGTTGCCCAACCAAGATACGGTGTCCGTAAACTGCAAGTCAGCCTATTGTAATCAATCTAAGCATCATTTTTATGTTGTAAAGGCAATCAGAACCCCCATACATGGCTGCAACCACAATTGAAATACGGTTGCCCAGCCATGAGACGGGTCTCCGTAAACCGTGTGTCACAAACCACAATTGCATAACGTTATCATCATTGCCTATAGCCAAAAAGGAAAAAGGGTGCGAAAGACGTGGCAGCTGCAAACACGATGTCGTGATGCCTTGCCAAGCCACGTGGCCCTTTTATTGTTAAGCAACTCGTAAAAGACAAGCTCGACCAACCCAATACGCAAACAAAAACGCGAACCATCAAAGTCGGCCAGCCGTAAACGGGCCAGGTTTTTGAAACATAGCATTACAAACAAAATTAAAATAAAAACAATTTTAAATAAAGAACAAAACTATGATATTTTATAAAAATACCTTGATTAATGCAATTTTAGTAGATAAGAATACTGAACACAAAGCATATGGTGTTTACAGGATCTATATTTGAATCGGTTTCATTTGTCGCCATCCACGATTGGTTGTGTTGATCGTCATATACTTGGTGAGTTGGTTTTATATAAAAATAACAATGGTATAAATATGAATTTAATTAACATTGATGATCTTGATCATATATGTTATATAGATCGAATAATCGTAATAATATTTAAAACACCCAAGGGTTGATTTTAATTAATGATGATGATCATGATGATCTTGACTTTTGATAAATATGAAAAAGTCGTATGACGTTTTATTCGGTTACTTTTCACTACTGTTATATAGTGCTACTTTAATATAAAAAGAACCTACCTATGTTTCTAAAAATTCTTATATAGATAATGAATATAGCCATTTAGCTACTGTTGTTTTAAACTTTGAATCCTATTTTATATGAGTTGAATGCATGCTTATCGATTATAATATGGTTCTTAAAAGTATTTAAATATTTTTAGAGTGTACAAATGACTACTGATTATTTAGCTCAAAGACATACTTCGTTGTATGATGTAATGAGAACCACATATATGTTTTTCGCAAACATATATGTTTTCCGCAAACATATATGTTTTCCGCAAACATATCTGGTTTCCGAAAACATATCTGGTTTTCATAAAACATCTGGAAAACATGTCTGTTTTTCGGAAAACATGTCTGTTTTTCGCAAAACATAGACGTTTTTCGCAAGACATATATGTTTATTTCATGATAACATTTTGTGCATACATGTTTCTGTCCTCAAAACATATAAGTTCCTGCCATGATATGGAGTAACATTTTTACATGTTTTTGCCGTGATAAGATTTTATACATCTTTGTTTATGTCCTCAAAACATAAATGTTTTTGCCATGATAACCTTTTGTGTATACATCTTTTTGCCGTGATAAGATTTTGTGCATACATGTTTTTGTCCTCAAAACATCTATGTTTTTGACATGATAAGACTCTAATTTTTGTTATTGGTTATTGATGCAGAAACAAGGTTATTAAAGGCATGCATGTATATTCCTTGAAGGCATGCACATTGGTTTTAAAGAATCTAACGAGAAACAAGAAGTATAAATATGTCCTTTGGAGTTGTCCATGTGCTCTTTGAAGCCGAGCGTATATGTTCAAAAGAACTTGAAGCCGTGCAGATCTTTTGCTTTTTAGAAATTTGTAGTTTAATTTTATTTCAAATTATATCTTATTTTATGTATAACATTTATGTTTTTGTTTTTTTATAAATTTATATTATCCAAAATATATAAATGCAACTTAAACATATGTGTAATCACCATTTAAACAAAACATACATGCTCAAAAAGTGTACAGCAAAAAAGCACAAAATCAGCATTCATAAAAAAAACAAAACATATACGCACATGATTTTATTCAATTTAAAAAAAATGCATGCTTGAAAAACTAAATCTAAAAAAAATAAAAAAATATTTTCAAAATATAGAAGTAAAAATAAAAACGAAAAATTATTTTAATAAACAAAAAATAATATTTGAGTGTCTTTTTACTATAATACCCTTTTGATTTAATTTTTTTTAATAACTAGAAAGATTTGATTGGTTTAGAAGAGTTCTGTGAGTTCTGTCATTTAAATGAGTTCTACAAATAAAGCTCCCCTATATATATATATATCATGAGGTGACGCATACAATGATGTCATAGTCAAAACCTAAAAACTGCAGGTTTTACAACACTATCCGTTTACTTTAGCTTTGTCCTCAAAGCTTAAGATGACGTTACTACTCAGGTGAACAGGTGTGGGTACTTAGCTCTAAACGAGTCTTCGTGTTCCTAAGTGAACTCAGGACCTCTCCTGGAGTTCCAACGTATCTTAACCAACGCAATTTGGCTGTGCTTCAGCTTCTTAACTACTCTCTCCATGACTTCTACGGGTTCTTCTATAAATTGGAGTTTGTCATCAAAATGAACTCCCTCCAATGGCATGGCTAACGGCTCATCCGTGTAGCGCTTCTTTAGGTTCGAAACATGGAAGGTAGAGTGCACCCGGCTCAATTGCTGGGGTAACTCTAGTCGATAAGCGACTACACCAATTCTGGCAATCACTTTGAATGGTCCTACGTATCGTGGGTTTAGCTTCCCACATTTTCCAAAACGTACCACACCCTTCCAAAGTGATACCTTAAGCATCACACGGTCACCTACTTCGAATTGCATAGCTATTCTGTCGTTCTTGTGCAGCTTGAATTCTCTGCCTGATGAGAGTGATCTTCTCAGTCATTTCTTAGATTAATTCGGGTCCGGTAAGCTGAAACTTCCCTACCTCTGCCCAGCACACGGGTGATCTACACTTGCGGCCATAGAGAGCCTCAAATGGTGCGACTTTGATGCTGTCATGGTAGCTATTGTTGTAGGAGAATTTGACTAAAGGTATATGTTCGACCCATCCTTTTCCAAAGTCGATCATACATGCCCTCAGCATGTCTTCCAAGGTTTGGATTGTTCTTTCACTCTGACCATCGGTCTATGGGTGATATGCAGTACTCATATCCAAATTTGTTCCTAAAGCTCTTTGAAAAGCTTTCCAAAAGTTTGACGTAAACCTACCGTCTCGATCACAAATAATTGAGACTGGTATACCGTGTCTAGTCACAACTTCCTTCAGGCACAGTTTCGCTAACTTGCTCATAGAGTCATTTTCTCTTATGGGTAGAAAATGAGCGGATTTTGTGAGTCGGTCGACGATTACCCAAATTGTATCGTAACCGTGAGACGAAGTAGGAAATTTGGTGATGAAGTCAATGGTGATGTTGTCCTATTTCCATTTTGGTATCTCAGGTTGGACTAGTAATCCTGACGGCCTCTGATGTTCGGTCTTCACTCTTGTAGAATTTACCAATAACTTCCAATCCCCAGAAACATCCTTGGTATCTAAAATTTCCAGATTGGCACACCTCTTAAACAATAAACACTGGCTAGCTTCATCCAAATATTTAGAGAAGATTTTGAATTTCTTTATCTGGTCCAGGTTCAGTAAAGGGAGTAGAATCGAAAATTTAGTTTTAGGCAATTCTATTCTACTTAAAGAACGTATATTAGGAGGGAACCGGAAACCAACAAGCTCACTGTCCTCATCCCATATAACTCCACAAAAATGTTCCAACCTAAGAGCATATCTAAAGGCATCTCCTAGTCTCCAATCTTCGACGATATCAATGAGTTACAATAGTTTTTAGCAAGAAGCGTAAGATCTTCGGCACTAGAAATATCTGTAACCCAAACATGTTACCGTTCCAAAACTGTGTTATTGAATGCCAATTGATGTAACCAAATCCCATCTTTTACAAGAATTTCTTAATAATATCCCAAACGCAAATTTCTCAATTGGTTACAATAATTCGAGACATGCAATAACCCATCTGTCGAAAACCCTTTACACGTCTTAATCATCAAACTCCTTAAATCCTTACCACGTGTTGTCGCCAATGTCTCAAGATCTTCATCAGTAACAACCATATGACGGATACAAAGTTCTTTCAAACACCTAAACTCGAGAACTAATTGTTGAATCCAAAGGGTGTAATTGGTAGCATAATCATCCGTAACATTAAAAATAGTATGCGGACCTTTGAGTGTTAATGACTCGATGAATGGGAATGTTTTACTTAAGCAGGCAGGATTTGGGTAGTAAAGCGTGTGGACAGTTTACGGGAAACTAATGAAATAGAGTTTTGGTCCTCGATGTTGTGTATATAAGGTATAACAAGGTCTAAAACATCCTCCCCCACTTGGGTTGGTGCCATTAGGGGTCTTGTTTGGCTTGACACTAAACAATAATAATAATAATCTTAAAAAAGTCCTTAAATCAAGGAAAAAAAGGCTAACTAAACAGCAGCTGAACTAACCAATTATGAAACCCAATACTATAGCATAGCATAATCAAAACCCAATCATAAAAATACAACATTTAATCTACTCAGATATTATAACAAACAGTTGGTGCACAAACACAAATGACCCAAAACCAAGCCTTGATCCGATGTAACTCTTGTAACTAAACAAAATCATATCAGTGAAAATGATGGCTGATTATTCTGTGAAAATGATTGTGTGTGTGTGTGCGTGTGTGTTTTATGGTGTAATTAGTGTGTGTACTTTTCTTTATAGAGGAATGACGCACCAATACATTTCATGATGTGGATTTTACATTTCTTTCTTTAAAGGTGCCGAGCATGGGCCTACCCACATGGAAGCCGGGTGTGGCACGGCCTACACCCAATTTTAGGCCACGAAAGAAAAAATTGTTAAAATAATAGGTTACTTACGATACGTGCAACACCCATTTTTATATAATGTAAGATATCTTTAGTACTAATATTCATAGAAAAACTTATGCAACACCCAATTATAGTTTCTAGGTCCGCCTCTGGACTACCGAGTAGGGTGAATCGAGCCAAGACTGTATTTCGGTTCGATCTTTGATTCATAATTTTTGTTTTCGATACGGTCGGTTTATTTTACAGAAAACCCGTTGGTTTTGCATGACAAGGTCGGATCAGACTAAAAACCAACCCAGACCGGATAAAAAACGATCCTGTTCAATCCGGTCCAGTTTTAGTCCACTAATCTTCGTCGGTCTTCGATACATATAATTTTATGAGAAACGATTCTGTAAAAAAAATTTATAAAATTCTTTTTGTGATTCTAGAATCTTATATGTCTTAAAACAAGATTTACATACCCGCGCTTCGCTGCGGCAGTGATGTATAAAATCATGTACTATAAAAGTTCCATCAAAAACCTTGTTGGTTACAAAAGGATCCAACAACTCAACATTACGTTGGTTATAATATTGGTTATGTTCGACTCGCCGAAAGATTTAATGCGCAAATTACAAAAAAAGCCATGCAATCGACGATATCAATGGCACTGTATTATCACTATTACTCCTCATAATATGATCGCGTAGCCCGGGACCTTAAGGTTCTTCCACATGTTTTGAGCTATACTTCTCCTTTCCTGACAACCAAAATTCTATTGTAAACACATTGTAAAAATAACAAATAAAAACTGTAAAGATAACTTCTAAAAGCAGTGATACAATTTAGAAAATATTATGATTAGGAATGTGTGAGATAAACAGTTATGTGTTGTTTTTTAAAATGCTATTAATCATGAAGAGAGCTTAAAGTCTAGCTAAAATCTACAAAGAACTAAAGGTTGAATTGGTTATACTCGGTAACATATAGTTGAAGCTAATTACTACAGTTGCGTGCGAAAAAAACTAAAATTAATCATTAAGGATGGAAATTGGTGATAGTGGAGTTTTCAGCTAAAACTTGCAACAATTTTTCTTTATCGGTACACATGTTCTGATGGAGATGGTCTTAAGTTTCAACTAAATAGTAGCATATGATCAATTATACACTGATTGATATTATTATTTACATCATTAAACAATACATGTATAAATTAGTGGCTGCATTCATTAGACCAACACACATAGCCTAAAATAAATTAATGCATAGTGTTGTACTTTGATACAGTAGTATCCAATTGACAATAACATGAAAAACTTCATGAAGAGATTCTATTAGTGATCATTCATTAATAAAGTATTTTTAAAGCAATATCCAAACATGTTAGGAACAATTTTAAATATCTCTTTTTTACATGGCTCATTATTTGATAATTTGCTGATGTGGGTCCCACATGCATTTCGATCAGTTTTAGAATCGTAATTAGTTATATTTACCAACCCATGGTAAAAATGTATAAATACTTTATTTTTGTTTCAATTCAGTTTCATACACTTCTAGTTCAATTCAATATGGTACAATTCAATATGGTACGTCTTCAAAACTAACATCATGGTATGTCTTCCAAACTAACTAACATCATTTCGGAAAAGATTTAGTAGTGATCTCAGTAGGCAAAAAGCTTATGTTTTACAGTAACTTGGATCAAACCAACCTTGCCCATACCAAGATCACCCATTTTGACCCGTTTCCCAGCCTACAATGTGTACCAAACCTTTGTTTTCTAATATGCATGACATAATAAGGATTATAATTTGAAGAGAGTACCTGATTGATACTTCTGATTATTGTGTTGGCTATTCCGATTTAGGAGTGTCAAGTCTTCAACTCCTGTGAATGGAAAACAAAAATGTCGATGTGACTGAGAGGCAAGAAGCCATATGTTGAATGTCTTTAGAAAAAGACAAAAGTACAAAAAACAATAAACTCGATTAACTTTCGGGTAGAAAAATAGATCAACATATATGTCCAACTTGAACATATCACCTCTATTGCATAACTCGTCAACTCGAGAACACGACCAAATATGGTAGTTAAATCTGCTTCAAAAGCATTGTTGCGCACTGGGGTTTTCATAACCTTGGATTCAAAGATGTACAAAAGAATAATAAAAATGAACACTGGTGCCTTGAATCTGAATGGAAGAAATTGGAACTCATAATACAATTTTTTCACAGAAAGAATTAATGTATAAAAAGCAATTTTTTTTAAAAAAGACTTGCCTAGCTTACACGGCAGCTATAGAAGGAGCCTTTTCCTTGTAATCATCGTCATCCTTGGTCTCAGTTTCCCCCAATTCTATCACTCAAAACACATATCGTATTACGGGTTCATACTTTAATTAGTACTATTAAATCAAAATCTAAAAGTAATTCATATAAGATAAAGTGGTTTTACGAACCTTAGATCTGTTGTGATGGTTCTCGAGCCCCTAACAAACAACATAAACCAATTTAAGCAAAAAAAAACATACCACCCAAATTAAACCCAGATCACATAAATCAATTAAGGATGATACTTACAAATTAAATCTCCCCGTATATTTACATTGTTTAGGGTTTATATTTTCATGTTGTTGGAGTTGAATTTATGGAAAGAGTAGGTGCCTTTAGAATTTGTTGTGGCAGTGTGGCGGTGGAATTTTTGGAAGTGGCAAAGTTCAAGCTGTTTTGTTATATAACGGTGCTCAGAGACACGTATTAGGAAGATGAAGGAGATAAGAGATACACGTGGTAAGAGGAAAAGATATAGCATTTGTTTATTAAGCTTTTACTGTTCATAAGCATTTTAAAAATATTATCACAGGGATACTGTAGCTTTGTGAGGGACAATCATCACGATTTTTGTTATATATTATAACAAGATTTTGCTACCCGCGCGTTGCCGCGGGCATCCAGATACAATAGTAATGCATAACAAAGTCTTAACAATACCTAACCAAACGATAATAATGTGATTGAACTGGCATAACCAAGTCAAATCATCAAAACAAACATACATTGAACATAAAGTTAAAAAATAAAATATTAAATGGATCATTATCATTTAAATTTTCAAACAGGATCTTCATTGTGCTTGTGGGCATCATCTGGTTCAATTTTTTCGTTGATGCATGCTCAATCAGTTGCCTCCTCTCGAGTGAGCCCTCTTCTGCGAGTATATCTCATGTAATGTTTTCAACCGAGCAGAGGGGGTCCCATTATCGCACAAACATATGCATGATCCTAAGCAAAGCCAATTAAGTTAGAAGTAAAAATATATACCTAAAAGTGTAAGATGGGCATGTGGTTTTAGCTAAATAACTACAGGACACACAACTGAATCTTTCGCATTGGTCTCACTCTATTCATATGTTGTAATTACAGTTATATTTATAAAAGAAACATAACAACAAATTATACAATGCTGGAATGAGTGTTGTATAAGAAAGTGAACAACTGAATGCGTACCAAGTTTCGATGTACCTTTGATGATGTTACCATTGGAATGAGTGTTGGATGAACTCAGGATCAATCATACAATGCTGGGATTATTCATGACGATAATATTTTTTTGACTGCCATTCGTCGTTCAAAAATTTTTAGGACCTTAAACACCATTTGCTATATCAAACTAAATTCACCAAATCAATTCTAAAACCTTAAATCAATCGAAACCAAAAGCATAAAAACAATTATATTACACATATTCCTAATACATAAATTAGGCAAAAAGAAAAAAAAGAGCCATCTGCTGATATTTTAGTTTCCTTTGATTCTTATTCTGGCCATTAAATAATAAATCCACAATTCATATCTAATGATCAAACAATGAAACTCCAATTCATTAATTAAAAACGTTAAAAGAAAGACGTGATTTTGATAATACTTACTATTGGAGGCATGTGTGAAGACGGTGGTGCAAGATTCACCAAAAGGAATGATCCAAAAGTGGTAAGGTGAAAATGATTTGTATGTGTTATTCTGGAAAGATGAAAACCACCAGCTAAATAATGGGTCACTGATTTTACCAGGATATGAGGTGGTTTGGTTTGGTGATGACACATGTATCACTATGATATATGTAAGAATTGTTTAAGAAATCCCAAACCACTCAAGAAAAAAAAGATGCCCATGGATTGTGACAGTAGTTTTCGATGGGTGATAGTTTAAAAACTATTATCATAGGTAGTGAAATCCAAATGTAAGCAAATGGTTTATATCAAATATATTAAACAATATAGGTTACTGTTCCTAAGAATACAATATTATTATTTTTAAGTTACTGTTTCAATTGTGTGTATAAGCTATCACCATAAATGTATATATTAGTAATTAGAGAATTCTTCTATAAAAAAATGATTTATAAAATTCTCTAATTTTCGACTCATGATTTTATAAACTAAATTAGTAGAGTAGGAAAATTAGTGGTGTACAAAAATTCTTTTATAAAATTCTCTAATATTCTGGATCAAAATGTTCCTACTCCACTAATTTAGTTAGTGAGTAGTCAATCTCCAACTACAAAAAGTAAAACTATAAACAAGTAATTTAAGACGAAAAGTAACTTAAGACTGCTTATGAAAATATATACATAGGGTGATAGGTTGTACATAAGCAATCACTGCTAGGGTGGTCCGTTTCAGGCTAAGTCTCGTCTAGGTTAAAAATAACATATGCAAACCCGAGCCTACTAGATTTTGGGTTAATTGCGTTCATGTCATGTGAGATCGAGTCACTGATGTCAAGTCAGGTCGAGTTAGTTCAGGTCAACTACGAGTAACCTGGTCATAAAGCTGCCTATTTGTATCGGTTTAGATAAAAATTAATAAGAAAACGTTATTTTTGTCAAACGGGTCGCTCCAAACCTAAGTTAGGAAAAAATGTTCAACCGAAATCCGACCCTATTTCATTCGTATTTTTTGGGTCGATAAAAATAAGATTAGACCCGATTAACTTGGCTCGAGTAGTCATAATCGGGTTAGGATTTAAATCGAATTAGGATTAATAGAAACTTTTTGACACACCTTCAGGGGGGGGCTTATGAGCTTATTGAATTGGATAAGCTTATAAGCTCATTTATTTGGCTTAAAAGCTTATTTATTTATGCTTATGAACTTTATATGATCATAATTTAAAAAGTATAATTTTTTTTTTTCATTATATATTGTCACTTTAAGCGAGAAACAAAGTACAGTATTTAATAACTAAAAATAAGTTGTAAAACCACCAACAAAACTATACATTCCGGTACAATGCCAAAAATCAAATGTATAGTCTTAAAGTAAAAAATATGCAGAAAAAATAAAAACGGTCTCTTTGTCTTCTTTTTTGTTTAAAGTAAGATGACCTGAACCAGGGTTTGACCCTTTTATGAACTAGTTCTTTTTCTGAACCAGTCCGTTCTTAATTGAGCATGTTATCATCCTTTTTGGGACTGGCCGGTCATTAATACTTTTTTTTTTTAAAAGGCCGGTCATTAATACTTAACCCAGACCTTCTTCCATTGAACCAGTTCATTCTGATATAAAGCGCATCATTTATCTTGTTTTTCAGGGGGTTTTAAAACATTAATAAAATGGCCACTACTAGCAAAACCCAGGTCAATTTTCCGCCCATCTTTGTTTATACCCATTTCAGTTTTCTTATAAAGTTTGATAACTTTTGAGTTAATTTTTTATTTGAAGATTGACCTATTACATGATCTGTTCATACGTACTAACCCTTTTTGTTTCTGGATTCAAAGTTTAATTTTATAAAAAAAGTTTTTTATTTGTATGTTTGAAATGCAAATTTTGATATGCTTACTGTGGTGTCTCAGATTGTTTATTTCTTTGCGTATCTGCTTTTTGATTTACTTTAAAAGGACAATTTGAAATGAGCAATCCCAAACACTCTTTCTGGAAATTTATAGGGTGAGGGATTTAGGGGTTGTTTACCATTGCGCTAAGTGAGTAAATAGTTATTGCATTTTCATATTGACTCGAGATACTAGTTTCAGCATAGTTCTGACCACATGTCCTCTGATTTTCTGGCTTCAGAAGGGCCATCGACATATGATGAAGAAGGATTTCTAAAGAGGTTAGGAAGAAAAATGGCGGAATTTCCACTCGAACCTCCTTTGTCTAAGATGCTGTTAGCGAACGTTGATTTGGGTTGCAGTGATGAGATTTTGACCATTATTGCTATGATTACGACTGGGAATATCTTTTATAGACCTCGGGAAAAAAAAGCTCAAGCATATTAGAAGAAGGCCAAGTTTTTTCAGCCTGAAGGAGATCATTTGACTTTGCTTGCTGTTTACAAGGCTTGGAAAGCTAAGATTTTTTCGGGGCCGTGGTGTTTCGAGAATTTTGTTCAGTTGAGATCGCTTGGGAGGGCGCAAGATGTCAGGAAGCAGCTTCTATCGATCATGGACAAGTATGTTCTCTTTGCTTTGTTTCACATTACAAATGTTTAATATATGTTTTCTGATGTAAATGTGCTAGTTTTCTGTGATAATTTGCTTGGTTTGGTTGTGTTTCAGCTCATGTCTCGAATGGGTAAAGGTAACTAGTTGGTTAGAATGGACGGGCTGAATGGGTTAAATGGTTTGGAAGTCACTCAAAATGCTCAAAACTTAGTCAATCGTTCTATTTATGAAATTCCATTATCGTTATAACAACATTGTTTTCATAGTAGTGTTCAAAACATTTATGATTTACAGTTCAAGAAAAGAACTAATAAAATTAATGTTTCTGCACTTGCAATGCAACCACCATCTCCATAGCTGCCTGTTACCGACCTGCCATCCACGACCCACCTCTTGTTTTCTGAGATGTGATTGTTGCAAATTCCCCTTTTTATGAGCAGCGTCCGGTGTTCTGGCTTATGTTGCTCTGTTCTAATAAATTATGTTGCACAATTGCTCTGTGCGCCTGTTAAAAAAATGTACCTTATGATGTAATTCTGGTCAGCTAGTTTTTAGTATGGTTTCTGCAGTCACTACAAGAAAAAGGTCCTTTAATGACACACAAAAAGTGTCAGAAAATGTCCAAAAAAGTGTCACTAAAAAACTTTTTCTTTCACCTACAGTTATAAAAAGTGTGAGTTAAAGTCTTGCTGGTAAAAGTATACAGTGACACCCTTTACTAACACTTAATAGTGACAGGACAAGTTGAAACCATCTCTAACACACACAATCTGTCACTATAGGTGTTACTATAGCTTGCTATAAAAATGCTATATTTCTATTCTAATTAACACCCAAAAACTAATACTAATTAATAACAAAAAAATCGATATTCAAATATATTTATTATTTCAACCACATACCTCGATACAAAGTATTTTCCAAACGACAAACAAAAAGCGAACTTTATCAAGTGTGAAATGCAAAATGAAATACAATGAAATACAACTGAGTTTAAGAAAGAAAAAACTGGCCATGCTCAGGCTTCACAATCGTTCACGTCGCTTTAAAATTCCATTGGTTCCTGTAAACAATACGTAATCATGATAATAATAATATAACAAAAAAGCAATAGATAACCATATAAAGCCGGAAGTAAGGTAATATTTAAGAGTTTACTTAAATTAGACTTATGTTTACCTCTAAGGCCAATGTAATCAAGCTTCGAATTTCTTCATATACGCAAGAACTAAAAATAAACTTAAATTAGACTTATGTTTACTAACCTCAAAGTAAGAAAACAACTCCAGTTCAGCTATTGTTTATTTAGCGTGTACATTGCGCATAATTGAAGGATTGTAGGGTCCAATCAAAGATGCTAGCAGTCAGATACCCAAAAATCCTAGCTCAAATTTTCCAGTGTGTGATATCAAGGTGGCATTAAAGTTTTGCAAAACTTCAATGACTACCATTTTTTCATGTGAATAGCAACTGTTCATTTTTACTTATGGGAAATCTCCCTGATTTGCAAAACTTCAATGACTACCATTTTTGCAAAACACCAGACTCATTTACATCATTTTCTTGCAAACAGTACGCAGTAATCAGCTAGGTTCTTCTATTCCAGATGTGTATTATAAATAAGCCTAAAATCGTAAACTTTGGTCTGATTTATGTTTTAGGCAACTAACTTATTTACACCAGATATAAAATATCATACATTAAAAAAAGTCTAATTTAAGATAATATCTATTATATGAAGAAATTAGAAAGTCACGTGCCATGTCCTGAGAACAGTAATGAGCGTAATATAACAGGGTTGATATAACAGGGGTGTAGCTAAACGATAGATAAATACCTGAGAATACCCACAGGTTTGTTTAACAATTTATTTGTTAAATAGCTGCCACTACATGCTCTTCACCATTAAACCACACTTTAAGGATGTTAGTGGCGAATATTTTGTTCACAACAACTTGTCCAAAGCAAGTAGGTATATTGTGACCCCTCGCCAATTGACCCATTACTGATTGGACATTTTCTGAATCGACCCATAGCAGAAAATTGTTATACTTATATTTCCATACCTGCATTTGAGATATGTGTCAGCGACTTTTCTGTGAACAATATCCTGCTAATCAACCTGAAAATTCACAAAAAAACACTACTTATCGACCTGCATAATAGTAGGTTCACTGATAACTATATCGACCTGCATAATAGTAGGTTGACTGTCAACAGTGAGGTGACAGACAAAACAGGATGAGGAATATCACGACATTATGAGAAAGAAGTTTAAAGTAACTAAGGTAAAGTTCCAGCAGGTAATCAAAAGAAAATAAATATATTATATTAAAATACCTTGCTAATTAGCCCATCTTCTATTACAGAACTGCTTATGCGCTTGAATAACTCAAAGAGTGCTTCAACTTCACTTACACTAACTGTACAAAGATAAATTAAGTATAAAATGACAACGTAACAGCGGATAAAATATAAAAATGGTTGGCCTAAGTACGCATTGATTGAGGTCTATCATGGCTAATGGATAATACATCATTGCCCTGCTGCAAAAATAACCAGGTCATATATAATACGGAGTAATATTTATAGCAGCGCTATATCTTCAACTTCTATATATGTCTAATATATGTCTTTTTAAGTTCGTTTTGTCTCGATATCTGATCGAATAGATTTAACAATTTCAAGCAAAGACTTAACTGTTTTTGGTTAAAAATATTTATATGGTATTTTATACTACTTGCACACAAAGCATGTAAAAAAATGTAAAAATATTATCAATCTACGTAATACGTACTACACTAAAACATATGACAATCACAACAATTAAAACGCACAAAATACAAAATACAAATTTAACAAAAATAACAAAGTACGGAAATCGAAGTAAAAACAAAATACTATATCCTCGAAATCAACCTAAATGTTTATATCTAGGTGGGACTAACTAAATTAGTTATGCTACTAGTACAATCTTAAACGAGATGACTAACTCTACTAATTATCTATATCTAAAAGTGGCCCATGTAATTAGAAGCCCAACATTCTAGTTAAAATGACGTAGATGTTAAAATGGGCACAAGTGAAATGATCACAGATCATGGATAATAAAATTAGTCACAAGTGTAGTTGCTGTTCAAAAATATCACTTCTACTAGCTTAAAACAATAAAAAAAATTTGACCAAATCTAAAACTTTAGACCATTTAGAATGAAAACAGTATTAGTCGTTTTACCAAAGATCATTTTCAAAGCAAATATAAATTTTACAATGAACTATTCTATTAGCTATTAATTTTCTAAGTAGTTGTTGTTCGTACCAAATCAAAAACATATCTTTCATGAACTGCTACTTCTTCTTTGCCCAAAATCTTTGTGATAGCATTTATGCTTAATGAATTCCACACTATATCTATCTAGCTCAACTAACAGGTAGTTATACAAAACACTTCTAACTGATTTCAACAGAATACACCAGCTAAATCAAACAGATCAAACGAGAGCAAGATTATACTAAACAATTATGACTAGCAGATTATTTTAATAATACGCAGAAATATAACATGTGCTTAACCTGCACTTTTGAAGATGTGCCCTTTGATGACGAAGGCTAGAGCTGAGCTGCCTTAAATCAAACGCCGCCTTTGGACTGAAACTATATCCTGATCTAAGAACGATTCTTACGAACTGACTGCACCATTACTCGTACACCAAGTGAATCAAACCAGCACATCTACTGAGCTGCATATGAACAATAGACTGACTATCCAACCGTTCTGCTATCTACATTACTCGAACCCTTTTGAAGCCTTTGTTTAACTAACATCTACACGACCAATCACCACCAATCTTATCTCCGGCTGACTTCAACAGCTAAATCCAAAACTCGTGAATCAGAAACTAAAAGAACTATCATGTAGGCTTGAGTTAATGATAAAACCAAAACTCGATGTGCATCTACTGGTCACCAAGAAAACTTAATCAGAAACGCCATTACAGCTTCAATTGCTCTACCAGAACAAAGAAAGTGCTGATTCCTCAACTTCAACACTTGGAGATAAAAAATTTGCAGAACTTAATCCTACTAACTGAATTGGCTCAAAAACGTTATTACACCAAAAATGAATCCACTGTAACCGTAGAATATCAGCCAACTCTATCACAGAAACAAAATCTTCAAACCAAAAGCTTGATTCAACTAACAATAACTAATTCTTAACATAATGAAACCTAATTTTCATTTTCGCAAAACAATTCACGCACTTCACTTACTCCTGATCACTATCAACGCCTAATTAACTAACAAGAACTTGTTATCAACCCGAACACTCAATAACACTATTAAACAGAATATATATAACATACGCCTAATCACAATCACATCAACTAACTTGATAAAAAATTCACATCAACAGACTAGAAACTAATTTTATCAATTAAAATCAGAAATTTAATCAAAATCACATTAACAGCTATATTGCGGACTTACATTCAATTGTGTTGCGATTCCTACTGACAATTAACTGATTAACCCACTTAGAAACCCTAACTAATTAACTAACTTCAAAACCGACTTCGAAACCCTAACCGCCGATCCAAACTAAATAGATTGAACGATTCAAAAACCTAACTAGGAAGAGGAGCCATTAAGTGTGTGAGATGAGGCGATTTGTTTGAATTGGGGATTTTCATTGTTTGGAGAGGAGCGATTGAGTGTGTGTGTGTGTGACAGAGAGAGTTTTGGTTCTTTTGTGTTTGCACAATAATTATATTAAATATCATTTTTTTTAAATTATATTATTAATAAAAAAATTTAATGTAATGTTGAATAATAACATTTATAAATTTTATTTTCTTTTTACCTTTTTTTTATTCTTAGTTAGAGCAAGTGATTGGAATTTTAAAAGGTTTCACAACGCAAAATCAAAATCAGGTGAGATTAGACCGAGAGCGATTTAGCTTAAAACTTCAAATCGAGGATCAAAGCCATTGTGTTTGATGTGGTCCGGTTTTTCGATTTGTTTGCCCAAGACATGTGCGTAAGACTGAATCTGATCGAATCAAACCAGACTGATAATCAAACATGAACTAAAGTATCCACAAAAAACCAGACGAAAATTGAAACCAAACCTTAAAAATCAGATCGGGTTGAGAACGATTTAGTCCAAATCCTCGACTCGAGGACTAAAACAAATGTGTTCGGTCTGTATGAGTTTTCCGATCGACAGTGCGTAAGATCAGACCGAATCAAACCGAAATTCAAATATTAAGTAAATTGTGGATAGAAGACCGGAATGAAATAGGTTTGGTCTAGTTCGAGCTCGATGTGATTTATTCGTTCAAGCCGTTCGGTGGTTCAGAATGTTCAACGCTAGCCAGTACTCTCTATGAATAGCGGATCCGTAAAAAAGACTGTTGCTCACGCTTTTTAAAAAGTGTAGGTGAAAGGTATATTTTTGCCCACACTTTTAAAAAGGTATAGGTGAAAGTCATACTTCTGCCCACACTTTGTAAAAAATGTAGGTGAAACTGTGAAAGTTAAACTTTTCCTCACGCTTTTTAAAAAGTGTAGGTGAAAGTTGGACTTTTGCTCACGTTTTTTAAAAAGTGTAGGTGAAAGTTAGACTTTTGCTCACATTTTTAAATAAGTGTAGGTGAAAGTTAGACTTTTGCTCATACTTGTTAATAAGTGTAAGTGAAAGTTAGACTTTTGCTCACACTTTTTAAAAAGTGTAGGTGAAAGTTAAGCTTTTACTCACACTTTTTAAAAAGTGTGAGTGAAAGTTAGCCTTTTACTCATACTTCTTGATAAGTGTAGGTGAAAGTTAGACTTATACTTACACTTTTTCAAAAGTGTAAGTGAACATATACTTTTACTCATGCTTATTTTTGTGTGTCATTAAAAGGTGTGTCACTATATGCCCTTTTTCTTGTAGTGAGTGATGTCTATTTCACCCTCAAATTGGTTAATTTGGTTTATCCTCTGGTTAACGTCTCAAATAGATAAATCTTTCATGGAATCAGACTGAATAGGTTAAACTGCTCAAAAGTAAAATGCATAAACTTTTAATTCAAGAAAAAGAAGTAAAAGAGGTTCTGGGTCAGCTCTACCTGATCCGGCCTGTTTAAAACTTACCTGTCACGCTACCCGCGCTTTTTCCACCTCTATTTTCTCAAATGCGCACTAATCAATGGTCTGTGTTCTGGCCCATATGCTTTGTTCTTAAAAATCATAGGTTACAATTGTTTTTTAATTCTAAGCTTAAAATAAAACTACAACTAATGCCGTGAAACGGCTCAAATAGTTTGAAATTGAATAAGTGTTCTGTAGATGTGTTGTGTCTAGTTGGAGTCTTTTTAACCATTAATGCCCAATTTCTTTCAAAAACTAGATTATCGGTAGAACATATTTTGTTAATAAACCTTCTTTATGTGAATTCCTCTTATTATGTTTAATAGCCCATCTATCTGGATCATGTTGCTGACTTTCCAAAGACAACCGTACTGGGTCATCTATCTTGGATATTGTGAGTGCCAGGAAGAACTATACATAGGTACGAAAGGCAATAACAGCTGGCTTTTTCTTTCATGCTGCACGTAAAGACCCACAAGAAGGATACAGAACCATAGTCAAGAACCAGCCCGTTTACGTACACCCGAGTAGTGCGCTTTTCCAAAGACAACCGTACTGGGTTTATTACAACAAAATAAGACTTACTAGTCCTTTTTCATAATTCTCTTTGTCTCTTTCCTCATAAAATAAAACCTTTTTATCTTCACATTTACATTATTAGAGATCTGTTAGGTTTATTATATATACACGTTTTTCTTTGATTAATTGTATCAGTTTTTAAGGAATAATGTGTGAGGAGGAGAAAAAAGTTGTGGTGATCTGATCAATAAGCATGGTGAGAAGCTTGTGGGCTTACTGCACAGAGACGGGTTCCAATCACAAAGGTATGTCATTTATATGTATTATCTTATGACAAATTAAGGGTATCTCAGATTATTGCTTGTTAGGAATGCATATGTGCTAAAAAAAGCAGATTTTGAGGTGCTTATATGGTTTATTATTTGTGACCGAAATCAAGTGTACGTGTTGAATTCTGGGGCATTTGGATTAGCCAAATCAGCCCTCTAATGGGCTTATTTGACTTTGGAAAACCTGATTAGCTCACTTTTTTTTAGAGCTTATTAACTTTACCAAGCCAATAAGCTGCAGCTGATAATGTCATAAGCTCCAATAAGTGAGCTTATCGACTTCTCCAAAGTTAAATAAGTTGAACCAGACACCCTTGGGTGTTTGCATAAGCTTACTGAAACTGTTGTTTTTAAAACAGAATGACCTGTTTCGGCTTAAGAGCTTTCGGTATCAAAACAGGTAATGGGATAACAGCGCATAGTTATAGATGCGTTTATCTAAAATAACGTTAGCTTATAAGCAGATAAGTTAATTACCTAAGATATTTTCAGTAAATTAACCCAAATTTCAGGAGTTTGTTTAAACTTATATGTGGCTAATGAGCTTATTTGTTTTCCGTCTTATATTTCATAAACTCCAAATTTCCGGCTTATTTGATACTTGTGGCCTTGTGGGCTTATATAAGTTTGATACGATGTGTTAAACTTATATAAGCCTGTAAGACTCAAAATAGGTGAAAAAGTTGGAGCTTATGAAATATTAGGCGATATCAAATAAGCTCATAAGCCCACATATAAGCTTAAATAAAACACCACCTAAAAAGTGTTAAGCTTATCCTGAATTGCTATATGCAACCCCAAATGCTCATGCTACCGAAATTGTCCAAACATAAAAGCAACTTTTTATCTGATTATAACAACCTCATAAGTAGAAGCACAGTTAAGCAGTATCCACAGCAACCTGTAACGACTTGATGAATACATTCTGATTATATCATCAAGATTCAATCGAAAACACATTAACTGTAACGACTTGTAGTTCGAGATAAATTGTTTTGTTGATTATATTGTATGAATGTAGGAAACTGATACCATGGTGAACCTTGCAAATGCACGAATATGGAAGAAGCTTGCCTGCAAATTGACAAAGATTGCAGGTAAGATATAAAATTACTTCAGCCAAATGTGTCCGACACTCTGACTCTTAAAAGTCGAATGTGTTTTGACTCATTTTTTATATCAAGACATAATGTATCCATTTCATTAACACGATGATGGTAGGATATTTCTACTATATATAATTAAAAAGTTATACTTGTTACGCAGGGCGTAGACAGTACACGGGTATGATGATAAAATTGTTCGACGCATTGAAGCATTAGAGTTTGGAAAGATCATACCGACCCACAAGTTACATATTGTTACGGGAGCCAAGCACGGATTCTCGAAGCATCAAGATGAACTAATTTCCGTTATTTTGTCTTTCATACATTTGAAATTACTGATTGTATATAACCTTATTTAATAATTCTTATTTTGATTATTGAAATCATACCAAAATTTTGAAAATCAGTATCAGCTATCCTTGAAATTGTATCATAGAGAACACTTGAGTGATTTTTTTTTTACCCTTTATGGCAGTTTACATATACCTCTCATTGTTGTTTTTGATATATGCGCGGTTGTACCATATATTGTTTACAGCAGTATCGACACTTCAATATTGTTTGCAGCAGTATTGACACTTCAATGTACATTATTTTTCCAAGTGATGTATATGCGGTCAATATGTATGCAATATCTGTTGCACAAGCTACTTGGTGACTGGGATAGGCTATATTTTCTGTTTGTGATATGTGCCGATTGTCTTTCTCTTGGACGACGCTGATACCAAAATGCCGGCATGACCACACGTTCACGAAACACTAATCTCACTCTTTTTCTCTCTGCAGCTTTGCTTTCTCCCTCCCTATTGGTTCTCGAGATTTATGCTTCTGATATCTTCCAAAGTGTGGATGGGTGGATTTAGGTTTTGTAGTTTGGGTCATGCTTACTCTCTGCTAGACGATAGTAGTTTCTCAGGCAGTCACTGAAATGTTTTTTACTTGCTTGAGGTGTAAACATGAATATGTACACGAATTCCTCATGTACAGTATACATTTATTCTTTGTATGTTTAGTCAAATCATCTCCAATGCAGCAACAAGAATAGCAGCAAAATAAACATGTAGACTAAAAAATCCAACTCTCGGTGCAACCATAAACCATAAACACTTGTGCATCTCTGTGTACAATAAACGATGAATATCAAATAATACATTTAAAAACTTTTTTTGTTCCCATCATGCATAACGAAGTGATTATGCCCATAAGAAACAAGAGGGTCATGACATACCTCGCTAAACGGGTCAAAGTTTTACAAGTCAGAAACAAGTTTTACTAAATCCTAAACAAGTCATTCCTACAGCAAAATAAGATAATAAGAGTCTTGATAAACAAGTCATTCCAGATGCGATCCTCTCAATCTCTTCTTGCGCTTACTTTTCGTTTTAACCGTTTCCTCTTTATGCCAATACATCAACTTCTACCTTTCTTCCTATATTTAGTCACTTGTTGGAGACTTCCATGTCAACTTGCCCGTTCCTATATGAGCAATAAGGATTAACAAATTCAGAGAGGATGATAGTAAGAAAGGTGGAAAATATATTTAGTTGACGTTTAGAAACTGAAAATTTTATTTTTATGACAATTATAAAGATGATTGAATTCACGAAGTGCCTTCGAATGTACACAGGTCATATATGTGATGTACGTTTACTAGCGATTTCCGTCAACATTTTCCCATGCCATCTATTTAATTTCATTAGATTTCGGTGTCCATATAGGTTGTTAATGCACTGCACTCTAAGTGTGGATGACCATGAGATCACCATCAGCAGTATGGTGCAACAACTAGGAACCAATAAAAAACAGAAAAACAATGAAATAAGGATTAACTATATGAGAGTAAACATCAAAATACCCCCTTAAAGTTGCAAATTAATTCTCTATTTGATCACACAACTTTAACAAATATCCAATCACAAATCATCAAGATTTTCAAAATCCCAAAAAAAGATAAACCAAAAGATTAAATTTAGTGTTTTACAAAATCAAGAACCCAAAACTAAAACTGGAAAAAGATTAATTTTTGAGAATCGGGTCATAAAAAAAACATGAAATCTTGTAAAAAAAGAACATAATTAAGGAACTAAGGATTAATCACAGTTAAAAAAAACATCAAAAGGCTGTAATAAAACATAATTGAGGAACTTACGTTGATGCTCCATCTTTAGATGTGAGTGTTTCTGCACAGAAAAAGTGATTTCGAATCTTTGAAATTAAATTGATAATGAAGGGGAAGTTCGACAGTTTTTGTATTAAATTGATTTTGAGTTTTTTTAGATTGATTTGAGTTTTTTAGATTGGTATTAAATTGATAAGCTAGGAAAGTTGACCAGAAATAATCTGTTTTGTGATTTTTGAAAGTTTTCGTGATTTTGTCAGATTTAGTCCTGCAACCCTATTGTTCTATTTGTTGTGCCAGTCCTTCTTCACACATTCGTTAATTTTTCTTTTAAATAAAAATAGTAGTTAATAAGCTTCACTTTTAGACCTTCTCGTCATAAATTAATTTTACTTCCGGTCCTTTATTGAGTTCTCTGTTAAATTACCTGTTAAGTGTAACTGTTTGGCCCTTCTTGTTGAAACTGATTTGCAATTGTGGTCCTTTTCGTTAAAATACTGTTTTGCAAACTTAGTCCTTTTGTTAAACTCTTAGTTTAAATTTTAAATTGTTTTTTCTTTATTAGTTTTTACAAGTTTTTATTTTTTAATTTTTTTTAATAAAATAATTTTGTAGTTTTAATTACTATTTTTATTTGTGTTTTTCATAATAAATAAAATAATAAAAATAAATAAATAAATAAAATATTTTTTTCATTAAATTTAACTTTTCAAATTACTTTTTGCATTTCATTTAGTTTGCATTTAGGATTTAATTACGTAATTTAATTTCTCGTTTTGCATATAGAATTTTGGAAATAATTGCATTTGCCTATGAGCCATAGATACAAATAGATATACGGATACAATCACATGATCATAAACCCTAATAACAAGCAAAAGAAAAAAAATCCTAAAAAAAACTTACTTATCAGTAGAAGGGATTGAGAGGGTCAAACTTATGGTTAGGACACCGATCCTTCTATTGAAATTTGATCGAGTGTGTAAGTGTGTGTGAAAGAGGGAATGAAAGAGTCAAACTAACTGTTCTTTTTATATGATTGTTCTTTTGAATATAATTGTTCCTTTGTTCTTTTTTAATATAACTGTTCTTTCGAATATAACTGTTGTTTTGTTCCTTTGAATAAGTGGTTGTTCCTTCAAACAAGTATATATTCCTGCTCCTACTGTTCCTATTAAAATTATTATTATTGTGATTTTTTAAAAGATTAAAATAAATATATTGATAAAAAGGGTATATATATATGATATTTTTGTATTAAGTTTTGGTATATATGATAATATGGTATTTTGTTGGACATATATGATATTAAAAGGTTTTACTTGGGTATAAGTGAAATTAACCCTAAATAAACAGCCCAAATAATTTAATCGACACAACTACATATATAACTACCAATTGACCGTCGCATGATAAACTGGTCAAAACATAAACGTTGTAATTATGCACTTGGAATCGTCACTCTGTTTAAGAAAACCCACTATATAAACAGACTTGTGGGATGTGTGGAATGATAAAAACATGACGCAAAGATAATAAATGACCATCTAACTCCAGAGATTTGTGGTCCATGTGTAACGTCGAAATCGATGAAGAGATACAAACCGACCTTAAAATTATGAGGCAATTGAAGGAGACTGCAAAAGAAGTACAAGCCAGAATCCATTGGAGGCATGCCTTGGTAGAAACATTAAAGGAAAATTTTAAGGATATCAGGTTTGTACTTTTTTATTCTTCTCAGAATTGACACACAAAGATATAGCATTTGCGCAGGACCTTCTCTCGAAGATTGACGAGGTATCTAAAAGGGTGGATGAAAAAGAGAAGTTCATTGCTGACGTTAAAAGACTTTTTTTATTGACATGTGAAAAGCAAATCCTAGCGTTATCTATTTTTGTTCTTATGGCTATTTGGATGTATTCAAAACTATTGGACTATGGTGTATTCAAAATTATTGAAGCATGGTGTAAGATGTGCCTGTTGGTTTTATGTAGGCGCTTGAGCTAGAATTATGCTCAGCAGATCGTGTCATGATACTTGTTAGGCATAATTTTGAACACATGGATGAGTTCATGCCATATGCCAATTACTTTCCAATGCTTTATATTCTATATTTGGATGAGTATACCCTGATTCAGGTTTTGTGTGAGTGATTATAGGTTCGGGTATTAGGTTAATGCTGACCGATTAATCGATAACTCGATTAGGAGGTCGAAGGTCAAGTTTGATTTTGAGTTCCGTATTCATATCCCGATTAGGAGCCCTAATGTAACACCACGGAATATAATTATTTGTCTTCTCGTGCTCGGCTTTGACTTTCCTTCAAGTCAAACACCGCTCGACGTACCAAGCGACACTTTGCTTCTATCCTGGCCACCAATCATCATTATGAAGATCCCGATATATCTTCGTTTCCCTTGGGTGAATAGAGAATTTGGTTTTATAAGCCTAATCTAAAAGCGTCTGACGAGCTCCACCCGGATAAGGAAGCTTGCCCTCTAATATGCTCGTCGTATTGGTTCGGGAATCAGGTTAATGCGGACCGATTAATCGAAAACTCGATTAGAAGGTCGAATGTCAAGTTTGAATTTAAGTTCAGTGTTCATATCCCGATTAGGAGCCCTAATGTAACACCTCGGAATATAATTATATGTCTTCTCGTTCTCGGCTTTGACTTTCCTTCAAGTCAAACACCGCTCGACGTACCAAGCGACACTTTGCTTTTTTCCTGGCCACCAATCATCATTATGAAGATCCCGATATATCTTCGTTTCCCTTGGGTGAATATAGAATTTGGTTTTATAAGGCTAATTTAAAAGCGTCTGACGAGCTCCACCCGAATAAGGAAGCTTTCCCTCTAATATGCTTGTCGTACTGGTTCGGGTATCAGGTTAATGCGGACCGATTATTCGAAAACCCGATTAGAAGGTCGAATGTCAAGTTTGAATTTGAGTTCCACATTCAGTATTGTTGATAGCAATGTCACGTTCACATTCAATTTGAATTTGATGGGTCTCCTAGAAAAATAGGTCTAGAGGAGCTTTAGCCTAAATGAGTTTTAGTCTAGATGTGTCATGCTTCGTGTTTTGGTAACTATTTTTTTTTAAAACACAACAATAATACTAACCGAGTATCCAATTTAATTGATTTCGTATGTCTTCAACCGTTTTTTACGTTTTCGTTCGTTTTCTTACTTTTTTACATTTTCCGCCTGTTTTCTTACATTTTCGTCTGTTTTTTACGTTTTAATATATTTTTTACGTTTTCGTCTTTTTCTTACGTTTTCGTTAGTTTTTCTTTCATTTTCGTCAGTTTTTTTACGTTTTTGTCTATTTTTTTGTTTTTGTCAGTTTTTTACATTTTAACTTGTCTTCTTACTTTATCGTCTGTTTTTATTTTACGTTTTTGTCTATTTTTTACTTCATCTGTTTTTTAGGTTTTAAAATGTTTTTTGCATTTTCATTTGCTTTTTTACGTTTTCGTCTATTTATTCACTTATTTGTCTGCTTTTACGTTTTTGTTTATTCTCGTGTGTTTCTTACAATTTTGTTTTTTTTACGTTATCGTCCATTGCTTACTTTTTCACATGTTTTTATAGTAAAACGCACAAAACCTATATAACAGTAGAAACATGAAAAATAAAACGAATGAAAAACGAATAAGTTAGAAACGTAAAAACAACCGAGAACGTAAAATAAACAGACAACAACGTAAGAAACAACAGATGAAAACGTTATATGAAAGTGTAATCAATCGTACGAGAACGTAAGAAAACAAACAAAAATGTCAAAAACAGACAAAAACGTAAGAAAATAGATGAAAACCTTACAAATCATGTGAAAGCGTAATCAATCGTACAAAAACGTAAAAACAAACAGAAATGTCAAAAACCAGACGAAAACATAAGAAACAACGGAGAAAAGTAAAAAATTGAAAACGTAAGAAAACATACGTAAAATAAAAAAAATCAAACGAAAGCGTAAGAAAACATACAAAAACAAAAAACACAAAACATATTAAAAACAGATACATAAGTAAAAAATATACGAAAAAGAAGAAAACAGATGAAAACACAAATGAAATATATAAAATAATTGACGAAAACATAAAAAACAAACGAAAACGTAAGGATACGAACGGAAACGTAAAATAACTTTCGAAGACATAAAAAACAAACGAAAACGTAAAAAACCGATGAAACGAAAGGAAACTGACGAAATTGTAAAATAACGGAGGAAAACATTAAAAAAAACATAAGAAACCTGGATGAAAACGTAAAATAACATAAAAAGTAAAAATAGACGGAAACGAAAAAAATAGACGAAACGTATGGAAACAGACAAAAACATACAAAAACATACAAAATAGACGAAACATAATAAAACATACGAAAACGAAAAAAAGCAGACCAAAACGTAAAAATAAACATATGAAAACGAAAAAATAAAGAAAACCGTAGGAAAACAGACGAGAACGTAAAATAACCCAAAAACGAAAAAAAATATACGAAAACGTAAAATAACGGATGAAAACGTAAAAACTGACGAAAACGTTAAAAAACAAACGTAAATGTAAGAAAAATGATATAGACTAGAAACTAGATAAATAAACTGGATGTGTTGATTCCAATGAATATTAGAAACATTTCTTCAAACAATCGTTGATTCTAATGAATACCGATTATTAGGATAAAAACTTCGCAAAAATCGGCCAATGGTTTAACTTTTATTAAAATGAAAATTGTCTTGTTAAGGTTACAACAAAATATTTAAATAATGACACGAAAGAAAGAAAAACCGCAAAACACCAATGGGCTGGACTGTAGCCTAAAGACAAAGTCCAACAGAAATGTAAATAACATAAAATGCAAATAAATCATAGTAAAATGGCTTTTTGGGCCTCGAAAAATGCTTAACCAGCTCAATGTGGTTACAACGGCGTTCCTCTCGTTTTTCCGGTTGTTCTGACAGGTCACGGGCTGAAAGCGGACTTACGATGCTCAAGTTATTTCGTTTTAAAATAGCCCTCTTCTTCACACGATATTGGGATTCAAGAAACAAGTCAACCCATTATTCAGTACTTGGGCCTCCATAAAAAACAGACAAAAAGGTAAAGAAAAAAAGGCAAAAACGTAAAAAAAGTGACAAAAACGTAAAAAAATAGTATATGTTAAAAAATATATAAAACTTTGAAAGATTAATATAGTTTATATGGGCTTTTTACATTTATCTTGTTTTTCATGGGTTTATTTCACGCGGGTTTCAAAAAAGATTAATAAAGTTTATATGATATTAAGAGACTAGTTAATATACTAATTACTTAAACTAAAATGAGATAAAATTGACATAATAAAATATATATGACTTGAAAGATTACGTATCGTCAAGGTGATCGTGCTCGAACCGTCGTGAAAAGTGATTTTTTCCAATGTTTTAAAACCTGGGTCTTAGATTGACCCGATCGAGTCGCCGGGTCCGGGTCAACCCGGGTTAACCCGGATTTCTAAAAAATATATTTTTTTTATATTTTTAATAATTAACAAAATTATACTTATAAAAATTACAAAAACTTACGTATATTGAAAATATAAATTGTTTACCAACCAAAATAATACGTAAAAATAAAATTTCGTCGCAAATACGTAAAATAAAAAAAAAAATTAAAAAAACCCGAAAAATTTCGAAACCCGGCCGGGTCTTGAGAACCGGGTTGACCCGGGTCACCCCAAACCCGCCGGGTCAAGCCGGGTTTCGAAAATATGAAACCCGGGTCAATATGACCCGTTTTTCGGCCGGAACCGGTTCAACCGGTTGACCCGGCCGGTCGACCCGGGTCTGAAAACATTGATTTTTTCCACATAACACTAAAACCCACCCCAACACCAAAACACTCCTCTTTTATTATTTGAGACCATCGTGAAAAAAATAAATAATGAACACGATAAATGCTAGCCATGGTGTGGTCTCTGTGAACACGATAAATGTCGAGTGTTGACTAATATCAAAGTTTCATTTTATACCCTACAATTTTATTAATATCACAAAATCCCCCCTAGTTTATCAAACGCATCACTACACCTCAGTAACACAACACACTCTAATCTGAAAATGGCCACCGCCACCGCCACTTACGCTGCCGGAAACCACCATCAAAACCCAGGTCAATTTTCCGGCAATCTTTATTTATACCAATTTCAGTTTTCTAATTAATTTTGATGTTTTTTTTGGGTTATTTTGTGATTTCAAGATTCATCCATTATAAGATTTTATCATATGTACCGACCCTTTTAGTTTCTTGGATTAAAATTTTAATTTTAAAAAAAATTCAATTTTTGATATGCTTACTGTATTAAAAACTGCTTCTCTACCTTTGAAATGAGCAATCCCAAACACTCCCTATAAGCCCATTTTATATTACAAGTCAAACCATTGCGCTAGGAAATAGAATTATATAAACCAACTTGCTTCTCGAAATTCATTGCGCTAAGTGAGCAAATGGTTATTTTGACCATAGTTCTGACCAAATGTGCTTTGAAAACCAGATCCCTATTCTAACAAAGGAAAATGAAACCTCTGACAATAACTATCTACGACTACTTGAAATTATTGTGAAAGCGATATTGGATGCCTCTGAAAGAAGAAGCCCTATCTTCATCGATTCTCCCCATTCCAACACTGAAGCTCCTTGGCACACCTTTACTCGCTGCAAAGGATTGTAATTTTATGTTGTCTTGTTGTTTGATGTAGGCATCCAACTCGGCGATATTAAGATTCGTTCCTCTGCTGCTTCCAGTTGCAGCAGCAGTGGATATAGTTCTAACAAGCATGCTCTCGGGAGGTTCTTCATTATGTGGCATTTTGTTAGTACTCGTGGTGAAGCTCCTTCGAAACTGTTGTGACTCGTGTGTGGTTTCCATGGTCCTTATAGGCTTATGGTAGGTATTGGAGAAGTTATTGGCGCCTCTAGCGTAAGCATCTAGGACTTTTGACATAGCTCTAATGGGTGTTTTGATGATCCTACCGAAGGTCATTGGCTTCTTATGAGATGATTTTTGGCTCATGATCTGAAAATGTATATGGGCTTGTTGAATGAAGCTTGTGGTTGTGGGGGAAACTGTAGAGTTATATATAAATGGAGTCTTTAATTGATAGACAGATAAAAAACGAGTATTTAGAGTTTCTTATATTATAATTTACAACAGCTATATATTATATGCCATGTGCTACACGATTTGATTATAAGTTATAGTTTTATGATTGACGCGTACGATACATATTTTATATGTACATATCAAGGTCGTCAAGATCGGGATCTTACCTAGGATCGTTTTTGTCTTTATAAGATCGAGATCTTAAAATAGGATCGAGATCGTAAGATCCTACTATAATGTAATTTTCTTAGTAGTCTTTGCAATATTTTACAAATCTATAAATTAATATGCATCGTAAACACAAAATTATACGAATATTTCATAAAAATATAGTCCTAAATTATGATTATGAAATTATAAGAAGATTTACATGTGTTTTTTTATATTATACAAAATAGAACCTATAAATCTGTACATTTTTAACTTGTCGTTCGAGAAAAAGTAAGATCGGATCGTAGTAGATCCTAAGATCCTATGATCAAAATCGGGATCCTATAAGATCTTAAGCATGCAAAGATACTACTTAAGATCCGGATCATTTATGGTTTACAGTATCATAAAATCGTAAGATCCTAAGATCAAGATCGAGATCTTAACAACCTTGGTACATATATCATAAGCTAGCTGCTCATTAATTATGTAATATTCGTAGATAAGCTATTTATCCAACTACTCAAATGTAAATGAGCTTTGCAATGATGTCCCCTCAAATATATGCTGTTTGTGTAATGTGTTCAGTGCAAGTAACAGTTTTTTAGAACGTTTTTACTAATTAGCATTTAGCATGATTGTTAAAAAAATTTGTTTGATTAAAGTAATGAGCATTAGCATTAATCATAAAAATACTACCTTTTTATATGTTCTTTCAAAAAGCATTTTTAAATGAAATTTTTAATAAAAGAGCTTTAGGCTTACGAAACTACTTAAATACCTTCATTATAATAAAATATAGTAAATTTATGCTAAAATTTTCTTTGGTGAATGATCAACCTCTAAACACAAATAACCTGAATATGAGTAAAGTGCAAAAAAATCAACTTGTGCTAACATTGTAAAATACTTAAACTAAGTGCTTAGCTTGTTAAGTTAATTCAAACACTTTGTTATAAGGCTTATCATAATCAACCAAAAACCAAATCGAACGGATTAATTGAGCTGAATCGATTTAGTTTTCATTTTCGATTTTGCTCAGTTCAATTCGAGATAAAACCATAAAAAATATGCCCAAATTATTTAAACTGGTTTCCTTAGGTTAACCTTTCGTTTGGTTCCCGTTCCGTTATATTAACTTTGGTTCGATTCATTTTCTTTAAAATCAATGTTTGGTTTAACTTGGATTTGATCTCTGCTTCGATTTTTGACTCATTAATCAACATTACTTTATCTTTACATCAAATATCATCTAAAATTATTCATATTCAAAGAGACTTTAAAAAAGAAAAACATTCTTTTAAAAGCATAAAAAGTCAACATATGACAAAAACACTTCAAACATAAAATGGTGACATTTATGTCTAAGTTTTACTTTCTACCCTACACTTTCACTAACATAAAAATAAGCCTCATATTTATAAAATTCATCACTTAAACATCATCACTAGTTAAAACCCAGGTCAATTTTATTTATACCTATATATGTTTTGTAATAAAATTTAGATGCTTTTAAGGTTATTTTGTGATTTGAAGATTGATCCATTACATGATTTGATCATATGTACTAACCTTTTTAGTTTATTGAATTCAAAGTTATGTTTTTGTTTCAGCTTATATAGCGGGCTTATGACTTATTTGGTTTTCGGCTTTTGTTTCATAAGCTCATATTTTGAAATTTGTCGCCTTATTTAAGCTTATTATTACTTTATAAGTTGGAAAGTAGGGGTGTAAACGATCCGAGCCGAGTCGAGTTTTGACCTAAACGAGCCAGGCTTGTTTATTAACTGCGTGGCTCGAGCTCGGCTCGAGCTCGAATAAAACTTTATAATCTGGCTCGAACTCGAACTCGAATATTTTTTTGTTGTTCGAGCTCGAGCTCGAAGCTCGTTTACGATTTTTAACTTTTGTTTAGACTAACTTCTATTATAAATATAGTTGGATAGACTCGTTTATTAACTCAAGCTCGAGCTCGAAAGCTCGTTTATGATTATTAAAATGATATTAATACTTAATGAGTAAGCTAAGGTGTATATAACATATATATTTATAGATTTATCATTAAGCTCGAATAGCTCGTTTGGCTCGTTAAGCTCGAATAGCTTGTTCGGCTCGTTAAGCTCGCTCGGCTCGAGACAATTAAACGAGTTTTTGAACGAGCCGAGCTTAATATTATTTTTCAAAGCTCGGCTCGCCAAATTAAACGAACACAAATATTTGTTCGAGATCGACTCGTGCTCGAGAGTATTAAGTTCGAACTCGAGTTAAACGAGCTCGAGCTCGAGTAGCTCGTTAAAAGCTCGACTCGTTTACACCCCTATTGGAAAGTTTCAAATACGTGAAATTTAGTCAAGTTATAATTAACAGCTTGGATGTTTTGATTATATATCTATCAAGTGAAATTTAGCTAACAAAGGTCTTATGGTCTAGCGGTTAGGACATTGGACTCTGAATCCAGTAACCCGAGTTCAATTCTCGGTAGGACCTAACTTTTATGTACAGTAATTTTAAGTTTTTTTAATTTCAGAATAAGTTGTGGCATATTACAAATAAAGTTGTCGCAGTTTACTTTTGTTACTCATGTGTGATGGCAATTTGCCAAACCCAAAACAACGTGCATCGAAATCTCTCTTAGTCACTTGCAGCATACTATATAGTTTTAAAACTCAAACTCGAAAAGACTTGGACCCTTCACGTTCTGTATGAAGATGCATTGGATATATGTTGTACATATTTGTTCGTGATATTTAGATATGTGCAGATCTTCTGGTACTCACCAAAAAAAGGGGAGATCAGAAGTTTGTCAAACGCGGATGTATATCATTCATCTTTAGAGTTAAGTAGTCGCCTTTTGAGGATCTCATTTTCCTTATAAACCATCGACGAGTAGTGAGAAAATAGGATGTGCTAGAATAAAATGTTGGAAAGTTAGTAACCAACTTGCTTAGTGTGGTGTATGAGATTGCTTAGTTCTCTGCATATCTGCTTATTGATTAGTTTAATAGGAGATAAGGACTGGTGAAAATGACTATTTCAGCGATTGAACATCAAAAAAATTAATGATACAAAATAATTGTGGCGAGAAACTTATGGGCATATTACATGAAACAGGCCTATTTGTATCGGGGACAATTATTTCTGCACAAAGAGAGTAAAAAGGTAAAACTTGCCTATGTTTAACTTAAGACGGTGAGAGTAACACACACCCGACCTATTTCTTCCACCTTATAGTATCAAAAACACAAACACGCAACAAAAAAAACATGGTTCCAAAATCAATCAATCCAAACACAACGAAACCAACCAAAAAGGATGCTGCAGCATTATAGAAGAAAATCGAATACCTGTCCTTAGTATCCCAGCTATGCATAGAACTCGAATCCCGTCTTGGTTTCACCGACAAAGTCATGGCCGATTCATCACTGATTTAGGCCGTAAATGCTTTTCAATTGATGAATTTGATACCAAGTTGAAAAAAAAGGGTGCTGATTTGCCTAATTATTTTGACCATACTCTTTTGAATGTCGTGCATGCTATTTTGCCCCCTAAGGTTAGGAAATCGAAAGGCGAGGATAAGGTTAGGTCTGTGTTGTGTAGTGGGGATAATTGGGACTATGGAGTATGTTAGGGGGTTGTTTACCATTGTGCCAAGTTTAAGGTTCTGTCATAGTTTCAAGAACTCAAATCACGTGCTATGAATATAAACAATTTGCTATTAAGTTAATCATTATCTTCTTTCTAATTGTATACTAAGCAATTGCTATTTTTTTTTCAGGGAAAGTGAAGGCACATTTGAATTTGGTAACTATCGTAAGGAGGTCAATTTGCATGCAATAGTCCAACATTTCACTGCTACGAATCTTGTTATAATTAGTGCAATCCTTGGACATGGTAGAAGTATCTATTTTGCGACTGTTTCTCCTTGAAGTCTAATATGGATATTTGACTTTTTTAGGTCAAACAAGCTTTGAGTTTCATGTCCCATCTTACATTAGTATCTTTTTACAGGTGGGAATGTACTGGTCTTAGACGCATCTTTACATCATTATATCCCAAGAGTTGTCAATGTCTCTAGCCGGTATAAGATAGATAGGGGCATTAAGGAGCTTTGGGAAAAGACTATCTGGAAAGAGCGAAAAAGAAGACTTTATTGAGACATAAAATCGAAAACAGGTTAACCTTAATTCATTTAGAGGTGGAAATTAACCATTTATGAATGAATGAGCCTGTGGTTTATTATATATCCCAAGTGTATCAATGGGTCAAATCAATAAGTTTAGCAAAAAATGAATAAAGGTCAGATGGGTCTGACGAGTTAAATAGGTTGAAATTCACATATGGCGTATCCTCAATGCGCACAACATGGTAAACTGAAACATTCAGGTGACAGTAAAAATGAATCACCTGTAATTCCTTTAAAGCGGTCAAAAAGGTGTTTGTGTGTCGACCTGCACCAAGAAAAAAAATATGTTTTCACTGGAATACAGGTGACCTTATGCTGAGTTACAACTATTATTCTGCTAATATAGGAGAAGTGTCGTTTCGTGTGACGGAAGAAAGATTATTAGAACGCTTGAACACAAACATGCATGAAGCGTACATACAAGTGTTTGTGTGTCGACCTACACCAAAAAACAAAACTTGTTACCTCAGTTACCCAACCCATCCAACTCGCCTATATCATGCCACCTCTAGTGTTACACAATAGGCTACTTTACGTTGAGTTACAACTATTATTCTGCTTATATAGGAGATGGGTCGTTTCGTGTGACTGAAGAAAGTTTATTGGAACGCTTGAACACAAATATGCATGAAGCTGGAGTTAGTATTGACCAAGATTGCAAGGTGTTATTCATGGATAAGATGATGAAATCATTCCAGTTGAAGATAATTTGGAGTTTGCCGAAATCATACCCAACCATAAATTACAGATCATTGAAGTGGCTGACCATTGAAGGGGTATCTAATGCGGAATACTCTTCGCTTTTCTCTATGCAACTTTGATTTCTCCTTCCCTATTAGTTCTCGAGATTTATGCTTCAATTAATCATCGAGAGTGTAGGTGGGCAGCTCTACTCTTCTACTTGGGTACTTGTAATGCTTACTCTATGCTAGACGCTTCACTTGTTTCTCTGCCTGAAATGTTTTTTACTCAATTGCTTGAGGTGTAATCCTTACTTTTAACTTCTAGGAAACAAGAATGTACGCAAATTCATAATATCTATATACTATCTGCTTAGCAGATTCTATATTCTATATTTTCTTATGTCTTGTTACCAACTATGCTCAAGTAGTGCACATTTCTTGTAACTGAAGTGCCGTTTTGAAGTTTTAAGGCCATCTCCCTTCATACGTGGAAACAAGAACATAAACATTGTACAATTTTTAATTCATTGTCTTAATGCATAAAACATTTATCACCTCTGCGCGACAGGATTTGGTCTCAAGATGCCAGGAGTTTAAAACATTTATGCACTCCTTTATTCATGCTTCCACTCTGGGTCTAACATATATGCCACAATCACGATATACCAAAACCCCTTATTTGGTCCAACAAAAAGCTCGTAAAAAACCTAACTCGTGCTAATCACAAGATAGAAATCTTGCAATTGATAGAATTTCACAATCACGATTAGGAAAAACCCCGTGAACAAGACACCCTTCTTGAAAAAACGTAATACAAAACAAAATATAATAGGAAAAGAACAATAATTTTTAAGTCAATGACGAAAAAAATACATACCAATGTCTCAAAGTTGATACTCCGGACGAGTGAGGGCCAAAGTAGTAAAATCACTGTTGGTACCCCAAACATACCTTAGAGAAGGTATATTAAACACAAAGCTGGCAACAACTTGTTTGCTACAGGGACAACCTCGTAATTTCAACTTTTCTAATCTTGGACACCCTTCAGATAACTTCACAAGTCCTCCAATAGAATTTCCTCTAAGAGTAAGAGACAAAGACCTCAAATTAGAACCATACTTCCCAATATACTCCAAACCCAAATCCGTCAATCCTCCGTGACAAAGATTGATATCTAACTTTTCAAGTTGGGGGCAACCCATTAGCATCTCTTGAATCCCTTTGTCTAGCGGTAGATTTTTTGTCGCATCTTTATTAACCAACCTCAAACAGAATTTACGGAGATTCTTCAAATGTGTTCCTACACACTTGATAGCTTCATTTGAATTATCTCCGAGTCTAATCTCCAACCACTCCAATTTAGTACAACCTTTGCTAGAGCAAGCAATCCTATGTTAGTCACAAGCCCATCATGGATAAGTTTGTGCAATTTCTTGCAAAACTCACCAATAACTTGCAATGCCTTGTCTCCAAATACGTCGTTAATATCTAGAACTTCCAAATTGGGGCATCTCTTAAACAACAAACACTGGCACTCATCATCCAGTCGTAAAATTACAAGTTTCAATTTCCTTATATGATGAAAAGGGAGTATAGGTGAACATCGAGTTAGTGCCAAACCCTGAATACTTAATGAACGCATATTGGGGGGAAACTCGAAACCAACAAGCTCACTCTCCCCATCCCAATTATTTCCACCAAAATGTTCCAACCGGACAGCATATCTAAAGGCATCTCCTAGTTCACTTAGATAGCACGCTCCAATCTTCAACGATATTAACGAGTTACAACAGTTTTTTGTAAGAAGTGTAAGATCTTCTGTATTATAAATAGTATACACAAAATGCAACCTTTCCAAAACCGTGTTATTCACTGCCAATTGATGTAACCAATGTTGGATATTTAGAAGTGATATAAGAAGTGAGAATGTTTGCAATACGTGTTTTATTATCAGTGAAAGTGTGCCTATATATAGGCATTACATGCAACAAGGAAATGGAATAAGTAAAAGATCTGTTGAGTAACAAACTCACAGATTACAAGCAAAAGACTAGGAAACATAACGGAAGGAATATCTTCTTCCTTATTTGGTGATAACTACTATTATTCTCCTACAAATTCGGATGACAATTTCAACACACCCCCTTCATTCGAATTTGGCCAGACCCAATTTTTCACAGAATTCTTCATGCTTCTTCCTGCTCAGACTTTTGGTGAACAAGTCTGCAAGTTGTTGGCCAGTGGTGCAACCTTTAAGCTGTACTTCCTTTTTGCTCAGCAATTCACGAATAAAATGGTGTTTGATTTCTATGTGTTTAGTTCTACTATGAAAAACTGGATTCTTGGCTAACAAAATTGCAGACTTGCTATCACAGTAAAGAGTAGTTGCATGACTTTGTTCCTCACTCAAGTCGCCTAATAACCTTCTCAACCAAACCGCTTGACACGCAGTGGCAGTCAAAGCCACATATTCAGCCTCTGTAGATGAAAGAGCAACTGTTGCTTGTTTTTTTGAACTCCAAGATATGATGCTTGAACCGAGCTTGAAACAATTCCCAGTGGTACTATGCCTACCATCAACTTCTCCTGCCCAATCACTATCACTATTGCCTTCTAGTTTAAACGAGTCATACTTTCGGTACCAAATTCCCAACTCTTTTGAACCAGCCAAGTAACGCAAGACCCTTTTTGCAGCTCCAAAATGATGCTTAGTTGGTTGATGCATATATCAGGAGAGAACACCAACTGCGAAGCTGATGTCAGGTCTTGTATGCGTCATGTATATGAGTCGCCCAATCAAACTTCGATATTTTCCACCATCTGTAAGTTGTGTCCCATCTTCAGCCTTAAACTTCTCTTCTGGATTCATTGGTGTATACTCTGTGTTGCAGTTTAACATGTTGTACTTCTTCAAAGTATCATCTATATATTTCTTTTGAGATAGAAATATTCCTTCCTTTGTTTGAATCACTTCGAGTCCCAAGAAATAATGTAATTCACCTAAATCTGTCATCTCAAACATTGACTTCATAGAACTTTTGAAGTTAGAAATCAGCTTAGTAGACGAGCTAGTAAAAATCATGTCATCAACATAAAGACTCACTATTAGTAACTCATCAGTACCTTCTTTTTTAACATACAAGGTTGGCTTAACCTTTGTGTTAGTGGGTCAAATAGACGATAAGCTTTAGAATTAGTGCAATAACCCACAAATATGTACTTTTGTGACTTATCTTCTAGCTTATGCTTCTGACCTGTTCTCAAGCCATAACATACACTTCCAAATACACGTAAATGACTTACAGAGGGCTTGTTACCATACCACGCTTCATATGGTGTTTGATTCAAAACGGCCTTTGTAGGAGACAAATTAATGAGATACACAGCCGTTGCCACACCTTCTGCCCAAAAGTTATTTGGAAGACCTTTTGATTTTAGCATCGACCGAGCCATTTCAACCACTGTTCTATTCTTTCTTTCGGCCACTCCATTTTGCTCTGGAGTATAGGGAGCTGTCATTTCCCTTTTTATGCCCTGCTCTTCACAAAAAATTCTGAATTCACTTGAGGTGAATTCACCACCACGATCAGTTCTCAACACCTTTAAAGACTTTCCAGTTTGTTTTTCTGTCAAGGCTTTAAATATCTTGAACTTTTCAAAAGTTTCTGATTTTAATTGCAAAAAATATACCCAACTCATTCTGCTAAAATCATCTGTAAATCTGCTGCCTGATAATGATTTACTCTTCATGGGACCACATAAATCAGCATGAACTAACTCCAATACTTCAGTCGCCCGTCTCGAGTTTCCAACTGGAAAAGACTTCTTTGCTTGTTTTCCGAGCACACATCCTTCACAAACCTTTTTCTGGTCTTTAATAGAGGGAAGACCGCTGACCATTTCTTTGTTCTTTAACAATTGCAGACCGTTGCTATTTAAGTGACCGTATCGTAAGTGCCATAGATCAGCCTCATTCATCTCTTGGTTATTGACCAACGCAACCTCTGTATCATCACTGAAAACAAGGGGAAACATTCTATTAGTAGACATAGTGGCATGCACCAATAATTTTCCTGACCCCTTGCTCTTGATCACCCATCGTACACCATCAAACTTTACCGTGTGACCGAATTCAATCAGCTGACCAACACTGATCAGGTTATGAGCAAGACATGGAGCATATTGTACTTATTTTATTAGCTTGCATTTGTCACCAAGAGTGATACCGATGGTACCACAACCTTCAATCTGAATTTGCTTATCGTCGCCTAACCGCACCCGAGATCTGATTGATTCGTCTAAGTCCTTAAACTTGGACTTATCACCTGTCATGTGGTTAGTGCATGCGCTATCAAGGTACCACACATCATTTGTCAGCACGTCACTAGATGTGTATGTCATGAACAAGTACTCCTCTTGTTCATCATCGCCTTCCTCTATGTAATTAGCTTCCTCCGGTTTCGACCAACAATATTTCTCAATATGTCCAGTTTTCCTGCAATATGAACATTGGACAGAACTGTTACGTCCTCTGCCTCTTCCTCTAAAACCTCCACGTCCTCGGCCTCTTCCTCTCGAACTAGAAAAATCACTTTCACCTTTAATCTGGAATGCCTTTTCTTCCTCTTTTCCTGCTGGTCTATTCATTCTGACCTCATGAGCTTGCAAAGAACCCATTAATTCATCAAAAGTAAACTGTGAAAGGTCTTTTGATTCCTCTATTGCGGCTACAACATGATCGAACTTAGGGGCTAGGCTCCTTAGCACTTTAGCAACTATAGTTTCGTCAGATATCTTTTCACCATAATATCTCATTTGACTCACAATAGCTGATATGCGTGCCAAGTACTCTTGAACCGATTCATTTCCTTTCATGTTGGAGGTTTCAAATTCACGACGAAAAGATTGAAGCTTGACGGTGATTACTTTTGAAGAACCCTGAAACTCATTCTTCAAAATTGACCACGCTTGTTCTGATGTGGTTGCTGCTGCTATACGAGAGAAGATGGACTCATCCACTGCTTGTTGGATGAAAAATAATGCTTTAGCATCACGTTTCTGATTCTCCTTCTTTTTTGCATCATCATCACTTGAATCTAAATCTCCTTTTTCCACCAATTCCCAGAGATCTTGAGATCGAAACAACGTCTTCATTTTAATGCTCCAATACTCATACGAATCACCTTTGAATATTGGAATCTGAGGTGTAGTTTCACTAATGGTATTTGAATTGGTTGCCATAAGGGAACAAAAAACTAACAGGGTTTGAAGACTGAAATTAACCAGGCTCTGATACCAAATTTGTTGGATATTTAGAAGTGATATAAGAAGTGAGAATGTTTGCAATACGTGTTTTATTATCAGTGAAAGTGTGCCTATATATAGGCATTACATGCAACAAGGAAATGGAATAAGTAAAAGATCTGTTGAGTAACAAACTCACAGATTACAAGCAAAAGACTAGGAAACATAACGGAAGGAATATTTTCTTCCTTATTTGGTGATAACTACTATTATTCTCCTACAAATTCGGATGACAATTTCAACAACCAAATCCAATCTTTGTTATGATAATAAGATTTCAAACATAAAGTTCTCAATTGGTTACAATACCTAGATATATGCCTTAATCCATCTGTCGAAAAACCCTCACACGTACTAATCTTCAAACTTCTTAAATCCTTACCACGTGTTCTCGCCAATGTCTCGAGATGTTTATCATGAATAACCAGACGACGAAGATGAAGTTCTTTCAAATACCTAAACTCAAGATCTAATTGATCTATCCACGGGGAGATTTGGTTATAATTATGATATGTAGATTTAAAATCCGATGGAGGACCTTTAAGGGTTAACGACTTGATAAATGAAAATCTTTTAGGTAAAAGGGATGGATTTGTGTAGTAATGAACGTGGACAGTTACGTGCTTACGTGTAATGCCATCAATCTCATAAAACTTACGGGAAACTAATGAAACAATGTTTCGGTCCTCAACGTCGTGTATATAAGAAATAGCTAAGTCTAAAACTTCCTCCCACACTTTGTTTTTTTCAGGCTTGTGTTTGGTCTTACGTTTAGTGGGTGACATTAAGGTTTAGTTTGGTTTAAGTTCTGATGTTAAAGTTTGAGTGAATCCCCCTTTCTTAAGCCTCTAGAAGTACAGACTAAACCTGCAATAAATGAAATTAAACTGATAAAAAGAAATTTAACAATAAGGTGTAAATTTTGAAAAGTATTTAGACACTTTCAGTCCATTAGTTTATTACTTTGAACTTAGAAGTAACAACCACATGCTGCTATACACAGTGAATCCAAAAATGTAAACAAACTAAAAATAAGGTAGCTTAGGAGTTAGGACGTCGCAACGTGAGTTACTTATGCTTATAATCTAACCAACATCTTAACTAAACAGTAGATCCAAATTCCTTAAACATCCAAAAGTTTGAATACCATCATGATTAATAATATCAAAGGTCGAACAACAGAAAGTCAATTAGGTTACTTTATAAAAGAATTTTTTACAGTTTATGAGTCTAGGGAGAAACATTCACTCAATTTAACAATAACAAACACATATAATTAACATGTAAAAACTTACCTTGTTATTACGTACGTATAGATGTTTTATCTTAAAACAAGAAGTCGATCATAATATATCTTGTTTTGGTTTAATTTGTGTTTTTGTTTCGTATGTGATAAAATAAGAGATATTATAACTTGAGGGCCAAGGCAGTAAGACTTCTGGTTTGGGCTTTTCACTCAGCGCTGATACCGACTTCATTGTTGTTCACTACTACAATTTGACCGAAAAGTGGTCAGAGAGTCTCTTCGGGTACGTGACCACAACATCGTGTCCACGATCCTGTCGCAATGTTTTGTTGCGACCACGAAAACAAGAATCTAGCGACCACTTGTGGGGCCTAAAAAGAAAAAAAGTAAAAAAAAGCTGCTGCCGAGACTCCATGAATTTATGAAATATCAATTGATATAGCATGCTACAACAGATTTTGTTGATATTTTTTACCTTTTTATATATTTAACCACTAGTTATTACATGGGCTTCTGCTTTGTGTTTTCTATTATCAGTTGTACCAATTGGCCGTGTATCCCGTTTTTTTCTGTTATGTTCGTGAAAAATAAAATTAACACGAAACCACGAGCCACGGTGTGTGGTCTCTGGCACCGTTCCGTCACGTTTTCAAAACCATTTGGCTGACCGTGAAGGCTTGAGACACGAAGACGCCACCCAGAGTGTGGTTGTGGCGTCGTTGGGTGGGGTTTTGAGGGAAAACGCTAGCTATGACTTAGGAAGTCCAAAAGGACACTCAAAGCTCTTTGCATAGATTAATATGTATCATATTCCAACACAGTTCGATTACATCTTTACGAGTAATTCTGACAATGTAAAACATGTCTTAGCATAGGATTTTGTATCTTTTCGTGGAATATATTGAGGCACAACCGATCAATCCAATCGAGAACTTGGTTCACTGATATAACGGTACCACTGCCATTTTCATGAAAGTAACTCAAAAGAGCCCAACATAACTTAGCTAGCTCGGTTTTTTCTTGCTTGGGTGACAAAAAGCAGCTCATGTCAATGATGGGTATGGGAGCTCAATGTAGGGAAGCTTCCATTGCTCCGGATTGGAAGTCTTTAACACTACGCACACAGGTGGTGGGACTGTTTTCGAAAGTGCCAAGAAAACTTAAATTTAAATAAGGAGAACAATGGTGGCTCAAGGGTATGGCATCTAACTTTGTCTGTGTGTGTATGTGTAGATATCTAAACTAATATAATAATGTATCGGCCACAAGAATCAGTTTGATAATTACTATATTATCTTTTTTATTAATAATTATAATTTACATATTAGGAGAAGGCAAACGGGCAACAAGCTGCGCCGCTAGCCCTTTTTGTATAGCAAAACCAAGTCTATTAAATACAACGTTTGTGGATTTGGGAGTCAAAACATTACTATTCATAACACGTTGTATTCTCGTAGTTTGATAATGGAAAAAACTATATATTGAGGAAGGTGGGTTTCAATTGTTTGACCACATTGAATTTCGGCAACCGATTAGTCTCCGGTGTTTATTATGTTTTCTGCTCAATGCAACCTTCTCACCAATGCTGGTGCACACGGGGTCACTAGTTGTAGTAGTGTTGTTGTTGCCATTCTTCTATTAACAACCAAACCTCGAGCCCCTGTGGTCATTGACTCCCTTGCTTGTTGATCTCTCGGTGGTATTTATGCCCAACAGACGTTCCAAAAGGAAGAAGTTCACCCAATGAGGTGTTTTTTCAAATATATGATATGAAAAAACGCAATAAGCAGACGAACACTAAAGTTAGGTATCCCAAACAACCTCTAAATATGAAAAATAAAGTAACTGTGAAATACAGAATATTTTAGATAAATTAACTGTGAAATACAGAATATTTTAGATTTTGTTAACTATTTATAGAACCCTTCTGAGCAATATCATACTCTTCCACTACAAGCTATATATCATACTTTTTAGAAGAAATAATTATATGATCCTTCAAAATTTTGCTTTCATGCTCTCCTATTCCGACAATAGTTGTGAGTCTGTGACTTGCGTAGCTTGAAGGTATTATGTAAATTCATATTTGTTTTAGCTATGGATGTTTATGATTTGCTATTTAATTTTTCCAACTGAGTTCAAATTAGAATTACACGGATATTCGGCACCAAAAGCAGCGCAACTGCTTCGTATGTCAAGGCAATACTTCCGTATACAAGTTATCCTTTTACAACAAGTACTTAACCAATTTATATAATGGTTTGTATTATACAACAAAACTAAAATTCCTTTTACAAAAACTTGTCTCATAATATTATAATTAAAAAAGAAAATGATAAAAATAAAAATGCTTAGTACATACAGGATATAAATAATAAAAAAACATGATTTAGCTCGACTAATTGAATCTAAACATAATTTTAAAATCGCTTCTTTAATATCAACTAGACGATTACCCGCGCATAGCCGCGGAAATTCCTAGCGACAAATAGTTAACGATATGTTATATTGTGGTAAGTGTTTCGTGTGACATTTAAAATAAAACGTGTACAAATCAAGTTATTCACCTTGTGTTACACTGAAACAACATAAAAATTTTAAATTATCATGCATAACCCGTTATAGAATTAATATGTTTTCACCCACTAACCCAAATATTTTAAAAACCAAGTTTGACCCGACCGGTTCAACCAGTTGGAAAAACGGTTAAAATTAAACATGGTCTTATATTTTCAAACCCTGTTACACCCGGTGGGTGGGTGGACCTGGTGGACGAACCGGTAACCGGGTGACTCGATCAGGTTGACCCGGTGGGCGAACCGTTGACCCGCTGGTCGAACGGGTGACCCGGTGGTCGAAATTAGGAGTAGTGAAATTATGAAAGAAGTTTGACTAATTAACGATTAAATCTATTTATAGAATTTAACTTTTCACATTTAACTATTTATGGAATTTTAAGTTTTCACATTTCACTTTTCAGTTTTTCAAGAAATGAGGGTTTTTTCTTTATACGTAATATAGATAAAAAATAATTATACTGAGATGCCAAAAGAACACCTACATATGTTTAGAAAAACAACCTAAGGGATTCTAACAAAAACAGTGAATAAAACAAAAGTCATAGACGACCAACATTGCATTAAAAATAATTATACTAAAAAAAGTATTAGCTAACCAACACTATATTTAAGAGGATAAAAAATATTTCCCAAAACAAAAAACTTACAAACAATTAACTCCTTAAATAAAAAACTTAAACATTAAATACAAGTCAATACGAGTGATAATGCATTACGAGTAAAAGAAAACTATATTGAAAAAAACAAAACAAATATTTATCAAATAAAAAATGGTTAAACAACAATTAAAAGTCATACCCGTCCATCGGACAGGTTTTGCCACTAGTATATATATATATATATATATATATATATATATATATATATATATATATATATATATATATATATATATATATATATATATATATATATATATATATATATATATATATATATATATATATATAGGGGGACTTTATTTACAGAACCTATCTTAGTGACAGAACTTGCAGAACTCTTGTTTTTGAAGGCAAACATGTATGTCTGAAGGAGAACATGTATGTTTTTGAAAGCGTACATGTATGTTTTTGGATCAATGAACATACATGAATGCGCGCTCTTAAAAATGTATGTTTTTCAATGCGTGCACATACATGCATGCACGCCCTCAAACATATATGTTTTTGGATATCTTTTTTTTTATTTTTTTTATTTTTATTTAATTTTGACAAAAAGAACTTCAAATATGTTTTGCGAATACAAATATTCTCTAAAAACATACATGTACTCCTTCAGACATACATGTTTGCCCTCAAATACAAGAGTTCTGCAAGTTCTGTCACTAAGATGGGTTCTGTAAATAAAGTTACACTATATATATATATATATATATATATATATATATATATATATATATATATATATATATATATATATATATATATATATATATATATATATATATATTACATTATATATAAGAGGAGGGATATGCCACATAAGCACTTTTAAATCCACGTCATCATTTTTTTCGAACAAATCCTGTAATCTTATTTTACTAAAAGATTTTCGATTCCTAAAATAACTCAACTAGGCTTAGAAAAGATATCATCTAAAATTATCACATATATTCGGGTTTTTATTTATTGGATATGTTTGGATGAAAGTTTATAAACATCAAATTGTTAATCCATCACCAACACCAACAGATTCTGATCATCTGTTCAGAACTTGGTCATGGGCTTCTTAGTCGTTAGCTTTCATCTGGGTTGGAGAACGTACCAAGACATCTGTTTCTCATCACACTGTCAGTTTATTGGCATAAATAACAAAGGTAGATGATGATCAATTAGATCTCAAATATTGCTTCAAGATTCTGTAAGCAAATCCAAAACACCCCGTACGTATGGTTAGGTCGTGTTTATAACACACAGACATACACTCTCTTGGCTCCCTGAATTTATCATTCTATATCTCTTTTCCAGGTACGCAAACACCTCTTTTAAATTTAGTTTTATTTCAGTTTATTTGTTATTGATTTATTTTTAAGATTTCTTGCTTATAGTTTATGAAACTTAATCTTGAGGTATAAAGTTTCAACCTTTTAAGTTTTTTTTATGTAAACAGTAATCTTATTTAATTAACATTGTGTGCCGTTAGTACTAAACAAGTACTATATAAAACTTTGTGAAAATTTAGGTTAGATGGAGACACTGCAGCTTCCCAACTGCCCGAAGCTGATTCGATACCAGACTATTTCTTTGACAGCACACCAGACCCTTTAACCCCATCTCCTGCGACGCCTGAACAAGAAGATGATGTGAATGATTAAGTGAGAGAGATGGTTTGGTGGTGGATGGTTTTCATTCATATGATGGCGACGATATAAGTTTTGAGCAAGGGAGGATTTTTGCTATTGAGTTGCCCGAATTGGTCGAAATTGATGCATGCACACAAGGAGAGCAACGATGAACCGTCAACTGGAAACCATGTAAACAAAAGGAACCTGTCAACGTTATAAAAATGTAACATTTTTTGCTTTTACAATTTTTAAATATTAGGCACTTTATTTTGGAGTTCAGCTATTAAGTTAAAATGTAATTTTTGTTGCAGCGGTTAAGCAAGAAGCTGAGATGCAAGTAGCTAATATACATCAAGTCGTATCATCAGAGAGTTCTGGATAAAGAAGAAAAGTATTTAGTAATAATTTTTTACTAGTTAATTAATAAAGATATTCACAGTCCCAAAACGAAAGAAGCTATGATACAATTTATATCCCGTGAACTTGCAACATTTTTGCTAGCCAAGTCCATAAAGTAATATACATCATAAGTATACTTAGTCCTATTTATTATTGACAGATTATATTCTAAGAACTCTTTTTTGTATATCAGGTGATCACATTGTATTGGGAGTTGCTTCAAAAGGCAAGGTACGCAGAGGCTTTTTAAGATATTGTTAAGGCAATTGATATTTGTTTGTTTTGTAAGATATTGGTAAGTTAGGTTATAAATAGTATTTTTGATACTAGAATTGAAGGTGAGATGTTTTCAGAGTTTTATTAGTATTTCAATGTTTGAATTTTGTTAGGGCAGAATACGTAGCTAATCTATATGCCAAATAAGAATCTATAAGTGATGTGACCGTTTAAGAAACACTAATAGCACTTCCAGCGCTGTAGTTTGTTGAATGCAGATAAGTATAACCACTACATTATATTTACTGGAACACATGATGGCAGTCAGTAACTGTTAGAGGATAAATATGACCCAACCCGAAATGTGAAGTGCCTTCTTTAAATAAGTTAGGTTGTTAAAATGCAATTAGATGTTGGTGCTGATCCAAATATGGTTGATGTTAATGGGGATCGTCCCGTGGATGTAGTTGTGGTTTCACCAAAGATCCCTCATGAAAAAGACCCTCAGAGAACTTTTTGGAGCCGAGGTTTAAGTACCCGATTTGAATCCAGATCTTGAAGCAGATGTTGAAGTGTCAGTTCTAAATCTAGATCTTGGAGCTTATGGTGAAGTTCCGTTTTAAATCAAGATCTTAGAGCTGATGGTGAAGTGCTTGCTTTAAATTCCGATGATGGAGCTGATGGTGAAATGCTCGCTTTGAATCAAGTTCTTGGAGCTGATGGTGAAATACCTGTGATGGAACGGGATCTGAACCCACCATATCCTGAAAATGGATCTCCTGAAAACAGATCCACAGGTTCTCCAAGAAATCTGACTTTTAATGATACCAAGAGAGAGTACCCTGTTGACCCATCATTACCTGACATCAAGAATAGTATCTAATCAACCGATGAGTTCAGGATGTACTCCTTTAAGTTCGACCATGTCCTCGTCTTACTCTCATGATTGGACTGAATGCCCTTTTGTGCATCCAGGTGAAAACGCGCGCAAACATGATCCAAGAAAGTACCATTACAGCTGTGTCCCGTGTCCTGACTTCAAAAAAGGAACGTATAGAAGAACTGACATGTGTGAATATGCTCACGGTGTTTTTGAGTGTTGGCTACATCCTGCTCAATACAGGACTCGCCTTTGTAAAGACGGGACCAACTGCAATAGACGTGTGTGTTTCTTCGCTCACACACAAAAAGAGCTTCCCCCATTATTTGTGTCTACACTTTGCTGCATCTATGAGTGTGATGCCGGGCTCAGGGCCTGGAGGGATTTCATCTTTTACACCACCCATGTCTCCATCTGGTAATGGTATGTCGAGTATAAATTTGGCTCAACCGAATGTCCCATCATTACATTTACCAGGAGGCATTCTTCAATCAAGCCGTTTAATATCTTCATTAAATGCTCGTGACATGCCATCTGATCAAGAATTGAATATTGAGCTTTTAAACGAGCAGTTAAGGAAACAAAGATCAATTTTAACCCCTACAAAACTTAACGACATCTTTCTAGCTGAGAGCTCGTCTCCTAGGTTTTCTGACCAGCCTGTTTTTTCACCCAGACACAATGCATCAGTATTTAATCAGATTCAACAGCAACAGAGTATGTTGTCACCATGTGAATGCCCTTTTGTGCATCCAGGTGAAAACGCCCATAAACGTGATCCAAGAAAGTACCATTACAGCTGTGTCCCGTGTCCTGACTTCAGAAAAGGAACGTATAGAAGAACTGACATGTGTGAATATGCTTACGGTGTTTTTGAGTGTTGGATACATCCTGCTCAATACAGGACTCGCCTTTGTAAAGACGGGACCAACTGCAATAGACGTGTGTGTTTCTTCGCTCACACACAAAAAGAGCTTCCCCCATTATTTGTGTCTACACTTTGCTGTAGCTATGAGTGTGATGCCGGGCTCAGGGCCTGGAGGGATTTCATCTTTTACACCACCCATGTCTCCATCTGGTAATGGTATGTCGAGTATAAATTTGGCTCAACCGAATGTCCCATCATTACATTTACCAGGAGGCATTCTTCAATCAAGCCGTTTAATATCTTCATTAAATGCTCGTGACATGCCATCTGATCAAGAATTGAATCTTCAGCTTTTAAACGAGCAGTTAAGGAAACAAAGATCAATTTTAACCCCTACAAAACTTAACGACATCTTTATAGCTGAGAGCTCGTCTCCTAGGTTTTCTGACCAGCCTATTTTTTCACCCAGACACAAGGCATCAGTATTTAATCAGTTTCAACAGCAACAGAGTATGTTGTCACCAATTAACACAAACTTTCCATCAAAAAGCGGGCCTTTTTCGGTTCAGTCACCATGAAGGATGTCACCTAGAAGCGTTGACCCTATTTATTCAATGATCTCTCGGATTTCTATGTTGGCAACAACAATTCAAGAGTTTAAGCTCACGTGAACTTAGATCAAGATCTGGGTTCATCGTGGGTGGTTCGAGTGAGGGTCTTGACCCTTGGTCTCAATGGGGTCTCCTGGTAATGAGAAACCTGATCAGGGAGTTAATCTAGATGAATTTTGTAAGCTTAGGAGGTCACCGTCCTTTGAGATTAATGGTGGAAACAACGGAGAAGAGACTGATCTGTCGTGGGTTCAATCACTTGTGAAAGAAAACACGAGATGAAGGAAAAGGTGGGAGCTTATGGCGGTGGGTCATCTTCTGTTGATGACATCGGTAGTGAAGGTTTAAACACACAGATTGAACAAGTCGGGTTGGGTCATGTTTATACACTAAAAGTGACGACTTTCCTGTTACTGGTGCATATAAATTAATTAACTGGTACATGATAACATAATCCTTGGTTTATTAATTTAACTGGTACTAAAAATGTAACTTAAATATATTTTGAATTTCTTAATTTTTTACCACTTAATTAATAAAGATATTCACAGTCCCAGAACGAAAGAAACTATGATATGTTGTAAATTAATATTCAGAATTAAACTATAGTCAACCGACCAAATGTGACAACAAAGAAAAATGTAATATCTTACGACTATATATGAACCAGTTAATTAGGCACAATTAATTAACCAGTTAATCCACCTTAAATAATTATATATGCACAAATTATCATGAATAAGATGGTTGAGAACAGAGGTATATAAATCTTTGGACTGCTCGCACTAAAAAACTAAATGGTTCCGGCTTGGAAGCAAATGCGTTACTACTTAGCCCCGACGATAGCCTTGCAGAGATAATAAGGAATATGTGTGCAACTAGATAATATGTGTGCAGATAGACTTGATGGCGCTCTGGATCACATATTCAGAACATCTCAGGTATTTCCAGTTATTATTTCGTAGGAGTGGCAAGATAGTCAGGTGATCGGTTGGGTCACATAGCAGGTTTAGATGGAAACGAACCACATCGGGTTGGTGGACATGGAAACTTTTTTTTGTTCTATAAGTTTTTTGGGAAATAAATTTCTTAATTATAAAAGCGAAAACAAAATTGTTACAATTTTTATTAAAAAATTTAATACCGATTAGGACCGCTGAATTTCACTTCATGCATTCTAATTTGATTGCTTTAAGACATTGTTGAAATACCATGAGATATCATTTGTAATATGTGCAGTACATTAACAATAAGGATAGTTTAGTTTTATTTACATGTAACAAGAATTGGTATACCCAGAAGCTGATTACTTATGTTATCTTTTGCGTATACATAAGAAACATATCGATCTTCCGTGATTTGCAGGTAAAATTTGCATCTTATTTAAGACTTTTAATATTGAGTCACACATATATATCAAACCAAAGTTCATTTAATTTAAATGTTTCGCACCTAATCTATATTTGATCAATCCACCATGGACACTGATAATCAGGGATTCGATGAAGTAGGCCATCTTACTAAACCCAGTTACCATTTACTAAATAATTATCTTTACAGGAAAGTGATGTCAGGTAATATTGTATTTTTGGTTTCGACGTCGAGGTCATTTTGACCGCATATCTCGCAATTGTAATGAAATATGCACAAGGAGAACTATTTGAACGAATATGTGATGCTTGTCAGTTTCCATAACATGAGGTGTGTAGCTAATGCGATAACTTTCTTTGTATAAAGTATCAATGAGACAGGGAATTGAATATGGCAGATATTGTTTGTTGCAGGCACCCAATGTTTTCAGACCCGGTCGATCCAGCTGGTCAACCGGTTGATCCGGTTCCGATCGAAAAAACGGGTCATATTAATCAGGATTCATATTTTCGAAACCCGGTTAGACCCGCCAGATGATTTAAGGTGATCCGGATCAAACCGGTTCTCGGGACACGACCGGGTTTCGATTTTTTCGTGTTTTTTTGGAAAAATTATGTAAAATTTTTATATATTTGCAATGAAATTTTATTTGTACATGTTATATTGGTTGGTAATAGTTTGTATATTTAACATACGGACCCGGCAACTCGACAAAATCAATTTAAAAACAAGTTTTTAAAACATTGCATGCACCACGTATCACATGTGTTCAATTTGTAATATTTCCTTTGTATATACTATGTTATGTATTTCAACAATTAAGGTGAAATTTATTCTATACATAATGCTATTAACTATTTTAAAAGAAAAAAATTCACGAATGCACAAACGCATATATAGAGGAAGCTACACTGAAGCCAATAATAATCACTTGATCCTAACCTGACCCTATAAATTATGAGGTTATCAGGTTTTGGTTCAAAACAGGTCAAATTAAATTGGATTGAGTTGTCGAGTTGTTATCGGGTTGTGAAGAGTTCATGCCGAAACATAAAATAGAGAACAATGAATTAAATTCTGTCTCATCAAAACATTTGAAGTACTCTTTAGTCATATGTGAATAAATTTTTGTCTCATCGAATAATTTAAAGTACTCTTTAGGCATATATCAACTATATTATGTTGTTACATTAATGACTTGCTGATGCAAACTTGCTAATCATCATAACCAATTTGAAGATGCAAATTGGTAATTCAAATATAGAGACGCACCTTCTAATTTTTTTTAATTTTTTTTTGGAAAGCTCAATAATTAAGAACTAAAACTAATGCTACCTATGTCTTACTTTTATTGTTTTCATTTGAATTTTTGAAATTTTATTTTTTTCAACTTTGATCTTTAATAAGTTTATTTGTGTTATATAATACTTGATAAAAATAGTATTAAAGAAAATATTGTTAAAACTAATCCATTCATATAACACAAACCAAAGTATTTAAAATCAAAGTTAAAAAAAATAATAATTTAAAAAGTCAAATGAGGACAATTAAAGTAAGACAAAGAAAGTATATAAGACAAAAAAAAATTCAGGTCAACTCAATAACTTTATAACAAATTATTAAACCCCAACCCGACAATATTAAGCTTTGGGTTTGTTGTGTTGACTCGATAAGCTAAGTTGAACCCGAATCAACCTGATTTTATAAGGCTTTATCGGGTTCGGGTCAGATCGGGTTGACCCATTTAACACCCTTATAATACGATATAACTTTAATGAGTTTGCCTTATGAGAAATGCTACACTTACTCTAATTTTACAAAAAAGTCTTCACACAATAACTTGTCATTGTTTTGGTTGGTGGTTTGTTTTTTAACTTCTCTTTCTTCTCTTTATTAAACCAATCAAAATTTAGACAAGTAATTGTGTAAAGATTTTTTGTAAAACTTATGTGAGTGTAGTATTTCTCTTGCCTTATATTGTAGATGATACCTTATTTTCTTATATTTTTAACTTTTATTTTAAAAGGCTTAGGATAAGAATAATGCCTCGAATACGGGGTTTAAAGGAATAATTTTTTTATAAAGGATTAGCTAACTTGAATGGATACTATATGGCGAACGTCTAGATGTCGTCATCAGTTTCCCTTAATATCTTTGGACTAACTTCGCTCACTTTGAGACTACTGCTTGAGTAGAGCTTATTGAAAGTGAAAGCAAAGTATGCTTACAATAAAGTTTCTTATCAAAATTACGTCCAAGTAATGTTACATTCTACTTAAGGATGGAAATTTTGATTTGCAGGTGGAGATGGATAGGTTTTGTGATGATTTAATATCCATTAGATAAGAAATCACACAGATTGAGAAATAAATCATAGTAAACGACTAGCTGACTGCTAATTGTCTATAAATTAGAAGGAGACTAATATTTATGTCATAATATGAAATATATATTTTCTCAAGTAAATACATATAACCTATGTTATTTTTGTTGTTAATAAGTTAAATAAATAATTTTTGTATATTTGTAATTGATTTTTATTTATTAAAAATTTTATGTACATTAAAAACATATAACACTAAAGTCATGAAAAATCATGTATTAAAAAATAATTATACTAATGAAACCGTAAAATAACAAATGGTATGCTTAAAGAAAATCATGACTAATAATGCATTGAAACACAACAAAACTAAACAAATATTTACCAAAAAAATAATTAAGAAAAATCATAATTCATGCATGTCAATCGAAAAAAGTAAATCAACAATTAGAAGTCATACCCGTCCACCGGACGGGTTTTGCCACTAGTATATATATATATATATATATATATATATATATATATATATATATATATATATATATATATATATATATATATATATATATACTAGCCTTTAGACCCGTCCGGTAGACGAGCTAGCTTTAAGTATATATTTTTTAAATGAAAATTGAATTTATGTGTGTTTGTATTAGAAGTTTAGTATATGTAGTGTTAGTTATGACATTGATATTTTAATTATATGTAGCATAGAATAGACAAAAATAACGTAGTTTAAGATATTTCATTTATTTAAGAATATTATGAGTTAATTGAATTTGCATACGTTAACGGTATGAATAAGTTTGTTACATTAAATTTTTTTAGAATTTTAATAATATTTTATAAATATTTTATGTATTTTTGAATTTTATGAGGTAATAAATTTTGTATATGTTAATGTTATGAATAACGTTTTTACATTAATTTTTTTGAAATTAATATTCTTGTTGTGAATTTTTATATAATTTTGTATTTATTGCATCATTTGTAATTCCTATATATATTTTTATAGAATTTTGTATTTAAGGCATCATTTGTAATTCCTATTTTATTTTTGAAGCATTTTATGGAATATTTTTTATAAAATTTTGTATTTAAGACATTGTTTCACCATCCTTCCTTATATATTTTTTATAGAATTTTGAATTTAAGACATCATTTGTAATTCCTATATATATTTTTATAGAATTTTGTATTTAAGGCATCATTTGTAATTCCTATTTTATTTTTGAAGCATTTTATCGAATCATTTTTATAGAAGTTTTTATTTAAGGCATTATTTCACTATCCTTCCGTATATATTTTATAGAATTTTGTATTTAAGGCATCATTTGTAATTCCTATATATATTTTTAAAGCATTTTGTATTTAAGACATCATATGTAATTCCTATTTTATTTTTGAAGCATTTTATGGAATCATTTTTATAGAATTTTGTATTTTAGGCATTGTTTCACCATCCTTCCATATATATTTTTATAGAATTTTGTATTTAACGCATCATTTATAATTCCTATATATATTTTTATAGAATTTTGTATTTAAGTCATCATTTGTAATTCCTATTTTATTTTTGAAGCATTTTATGGAATCATTTTTATAGAATTTTGTATTTAAAGCATTATTTCACCATCCGTCTTATATATTTTTTATAGAATTTTGTATTTAAGGCATCATTTATAATTGCTATATATATTTTTATAGAATTTTGAATTTAAGGCATCATTTATAATTATTATTTTATTTTTGAAGTATTTTATGGAATCATTTTTATAGAATTTTGTATTTAAGGCATTGTTTCACCATCCTTCCTTATATATTTTTATAGAATTTTGTATTTAAGGCATCATTTTTAAATCCTATATATATTTTTATAGAATTTTGTATTTAACGCATCATTTGTAATTCCAATTTTATTTTTGAAGCATTTTATGGAATCATTTTTATAGAATTTTATATTTAAGGCATTGTTTCACCATCATTCCTTATATATTTTTAAAGAATTTTGTATTTAAGGCATCATTTGTAATTCCTATATATATTTTTATAAAATTTTATATTTAAGGCATCATTTGTAATTCCTATTTTATTTTTGAAGCATTTTATGGAATCATTTTTATAGAATTTTGTATTTAAGGCATTGTTTCACCACCATTGCTTATATATTTTTATAGAATTTTGTATTTAAGGCATTATTTGTAATTCCTATATATATTTTTTATAGAATTTTGTATTTAAGGCATCATTTGTAATTTCTATTTTATTTTTGAAGCATTTTATGGAATCATTTTTATAGAATTTTTATTTAAGGTATTATTTCACCATTCTTCCTTATATATTTATAGAATTTTGTATTTAAGGCATTATTTGTAATTCCTATATATATTTTTATTGAATTTTATATTTAAGGCATCATTTGGAATTCCTATTTTCTTTTTGAAGTATTTTATGGAAACCCTTTAATGAATTACATGTGTCATTTTCATAGAATTTTATATTTAAGGAATTATTTCACCATCTTTCCTATATAAGGGTTTTTGATTTGATTTGATTTGATTTGATTTGATTTGATATATATATATATATATATATATATATATATATATATATATATATATATATATATATATATATATATATATATATATATATAGGAGCGTTATTGTAGTGACCAGTATTAAAATAAAAACAATAGGAACCATTTTGGATCGTTAGATCAATCATTATGGATGATATTTAATTTTAATAAATAGTTAATTGACAATGGTATTTTTGTAATAAAGTTCTAATAATAATGACAATTTACACAATGAAATGATGAATTAGCTTTTGGTTAGAATCTAGTAACACCTAGAATTTGTGATGCCTCAAATAAATAGTATTTAATTATTGATCATGCACCAACTTTTTTTAACTTTGAATATTAATGATGCCATTTTATTTGGCACACTAAACTGTGTGCACATATCAAATCTTTTTACACTATTGTCACGTTATATTTCAAAATACATATATGTAGTGGCAAGAAAATTGTTATTTCATAGGCACGAATTTTAATTAATTACTTTAAGTAACAAACTAAATGTTTTGATATAATTTTACGATACATTTTAATAACACTTTAAGTCTTTATTTTGACTTCTTTTTGTTTTGTGAGATGTTTTAAAAAGTATGTCAAAATACTTAATAAAATATCAATAAAAATGTGTCATTACATTTAAAAATAATAATGTGTCATTGTATATCGCTAAAAATATGTCATTTTCATGTGTCACTACATGTAGAAAATAATATGCCATTATTTACCATTAAAAATATATCATTTTTATGTGTCATTACATCTAAAAATAATGTGTCACTATTTATCACTAAAAATGTGTCATTATTATGTGTCACTAATCTAAAAAAATGTGCCACTATTTACCATTAAAAAGTGTCATTTTTGTGTATCCTACATAAAAAATATGTACTAATATTTATTACTAAAAATATGTCATTTTTATGTATCACTACATCTAAAATAATATGTCATTATTTACCATTAAAAATGTGTCATTTTTATGTGTCATTACATCTAAAAATAATGTGTCACTATTTAACACTAAAAATGTGTCATTATTATGTGTCACTAGATCTAAAAAGAATGTGCCACTATTTTTCATTAAAAAGTTTCATTTTTGTGTGCCCTACATAAAAAAATGTGCTAATATTTATTACTAAAAATATGTCATTTACATGTGTCACTACATCTAAAATAATATGCCATTATTTATCATTAAAAATGTATCATTTTTATGTGACACTACATCTAAAAATAATGTGTCACTATTTATCACTAAAAATATATCATTTATATGTGTCTAAATCTAGAAAAAATATGCCACTATTTATCATTAAAAATGTGTCATTTTTGTGTGTCCTACATAAAAAAATGTATAAATATTTATCACTAAAAATGTGTTATTTTCATGTATCACTACATTAAAAAAATAATGTTATTACATCTAAAAAATAATATGCTATTATATATACCGAAAAGGTATACGTATCATAAATTTATAGTGTGCCACTATGTATAGCGATATTATGTTTCCATCACTAATACATAAGTAGTATATGATATGACCTCGATCCAAAGATCGACCAATGTTGTTGGCGGACATAACTGAGATAACATGGTAAAAGTTTGACCATAATACGTTATTATTATATAAGTTATAATAAAAAATCTCAAATCCACCAATGTATAAATAAAAAATTAGTAGTATATGATGAATGAGACAAACCATACTCATACAAATCAAATATGCGAATTGACTTTACAAAAGCCAACAACCGGAAGGATTTTGATAGGGGTGGGCTTTTCATATGCACTGATAATAGAATTTAAAAATGTTTAGATTTTGATTTTTGGAAGGAGATGAAAGAATGAGAGAAAGACATACAATGATGGCGTGTTGTAATTTTTGGAGAAAGTTGTTTGAGAGTTTTTTTGGAAAGGAGTGAAAATAGGGCAGTTGTGAAGGAAAAATACCAACCATGTCCTTTTAACTTTATTAATTATAAAGGTTTTAATTTTTGGATTTTGATTTAATAAAATGACACATGTTAAAAATAGGTTGGTTCTTACAGTTTTTATTTTATGTCTGGTATTTACTTGAACGCAAATCTATATATATATATATATATATATATATATATATATATATATATATATATATATATATATATATATATATATATATATATATATATATATATATATATATATATATATATATATATATATATATATATATATATATATATATATATATATAGATATATATATATATATACTAGCGTCGTAACCCGCCCAACGGACGGGGTCATTTTTGTTGTTGTTCCGGAGGGTTTATGGTGTGTGCGTTTTTAGTTTACTGAATTTGTAATTTAACCTTTATTTTTTTAGTTATAGTTTACGCCTATGTAACGTTAAATTAGATTTTTTTTAATTAAAAAATTATTTATAATTTATATTTTTAAAAGTTCGAATAATATAATTTGTTAAACAATCCTAATTTTTTTAAAAGAATTCCAAAACACATTTTGGTGTTTTATTTATGTTTGTTCATATGATATTCTTCTACATAAATTAGACGAAAGTTATAAAATGTTGATTGCCTATATTGACGAAAGTATAACGTCAAGTTATGGTGGAGTGGAAGAGCGCTCTACAGAAACATCTGCAAAAAGTTAATATAAACATTCTAGATTAAGCTTGTATGAGTGATAGACCATAGTTATTACACTCCCATAATCGTAAGGTTAATAAAGTAAACTGAATTGATATAAATCAAATAAAAATAACTCGATTAATCATTAATCTAAGAGTCCCAAGTGGTTGCTGCCACGAAGGCAACGATGTGACTCTCCTAATGATGAGGTTCAAAAATGACTCATATATTGACCAAAAAGAGAGCTTGAGTTGCTATAGTTATAAAACATGAAGTGCTTGATGCGGTTCAAAAAGTAAACTTAAAATCAAATGCGATCAAACTAAAAGCACTTACTAAATAATACCAATACTATTGCAATATCAATCTGAATATTACGAAGAATAAAATTAACAAAAAAGGCCATGTGCCTTTAAAAAATAGACTATGGCGTAGTAGCATAAGTGGTGTTTAGGGGTGGGCAAAAAACTGTTTTATGATCTGATCTGGTAAAAAAAATTGAAATCGGTTTATAAAAAAAAGTGTTTCTCTTAAACCGGTTTGGCGGTCCGTAATTGGTTTTATAAAATAGTCGAGACGTGTTCAAAAACCTGTTAAAACCGAACCAAACCGATCCGGATAAATCCGGCTAAAATCTTTCCGGTCCAGCTAAATACCGAGTAAAATCTAAGCCAAGTCGGTGTGTTGTCCGGTTGACTCAAACCGATCCGGTTTATAAATCGATACGGTTTTCAAAAATAAATCGATTTGCCCACCTGGTGGTGCTACTTATGTTAGTGGTTTGGTTAATCATGTCCTTACCGGATGGAACCATATCATGATTTCTCACAACGTGATCGGCCTTTAATCCTCCATGACCCCCTTAATTCTTGTTTTGTATTGTAATATCATGATTTCCATTATACACTTTGACATGATGAAATGTTTCAAATAACTCATGTTATCAAGTTTAAATATCTCAATTTATTCATCTGGGACTATTGAAACTCATCAAACTGGATATTAGAATACCAGACCGTCATCATATTAGAGTGCAGCATGAACATTTACTATCATCTAAGTTTTATTCCAAAAGTGTTTGCTCGTATGGACATATTTGAAAACACATTAATTTTGGAAAATAAAAATATTCAGAACATCCATCTCTTAACTTAACGAATTTAACATTCATCTCTTAACTTAACCATTTTGTATTTCATTACTTTGCCAATTCTCGCTCACGACCAATCAACAATTACAGGGGATACTTTAGCATTTGAAACCGTTGTTGGTCTAGCCTTAATTTTATCAATCTCGGCAACTTGGTGCCAATTCTCGCTCACCACCGATCCTTTGAATATGTAACCCTCCAATTCCATAGTTGCAATCAAGAATTGCAGGGAATACTTCAGCGTTTAAAACCGCTGTCAACCTCAGCAACCATTTTTTGGTATGCAAATAATTGTAGGTATCACAAATGTGCATGTTTACGAAAATTTAACCGTTTAAGAAAAATGAAAAAAAAAACACATTCCTGATAAAACGGAGTAACTTCAACTATTTACAATCGTAGTTTTACCTGATGATGGTCTCATCATGAAAGTGAGATAGAAACCGGAATCACGATCACTATATTTTGAATGTCATATCGATAGCTTCATTACAAATAGAGCTTTTTTCATATGCAAATAATTGTAGGTATCAACTATACACTCTCAATCAAATCAAACCATGGCATGTATACAATGTAATCTGATGGAGATGATCTATAATAAGTGCACGAAGAAGATCAGTGGGTACTCACAAGGAAAGGATGCTGACATAAACTACATTCTATAGTTTTTGAACCAGTAGCTGGAACCAGGAAAATATGATGTGGGGGGAGAAAAAACAATTGTTGACAAATAACAATAAAATGCTGAAGAAAAGATTACGATCGTAATGATAAATCGAGTATTTTTACCTATACTTGAGGAATTTATGAGGTTTAAAAGAGTTGAATTTGGGTTTTAATATGTGAGTGGGGGGCGATACGAGTTTTGAGTGGGGGCACTTTCGAAAAACGAACAAAATTAGACTAAAATCTTGTGTTTTTCGGCTAGTCATGGGGGGCGCTGCCACCCCCTACCCATAGAGTAGATCCGCCCCTGGCTGGAACCTCAACCTGAAATAAACAAACCATGCCAAAATTTCAACATGGAGACATAGATACCTATGACATATAAATAAAACACATAAAATAGTAAAATTTTACTATAGAGGATTACTCTTTTACAGTGGCGGATCCAGGAAGTTAGCGGAGTGGGGGCAAAAAAATTTTATGGACAAAAGTCATTGTATACACCAAAATAAAGATACAAATATAAGATTTTTACGTTGTTTTTTCTTCTTTGGGGGGGGCAATTTGAAGGTTTTTACATTGTTTTGTTTTCGAGTGGGGGCAATTTGATTTTACAATGAGGTGCACTTTAAAAAATGGTCCTAAAAAAATTTTTACACTGAAATTTGATTTTTTTTTTACGAGCCACGGGGGGCGCTGCCCCCCACACCTTCCAAGTACATCCGCCCCTGCTCTTTTACCGGGAAAATCCTTTGAAAAAAAGATACGTATATACTTTTGTTGTTTCCCTTTTATATTTTTGTTTGAATACGATGTATGAAAGTACAAATATGCCGTAAAGAAGCCGAATTGTGTACTCCTCAGCTTCAAGTGGATCAAGAGCTTTTTGAACTGGGCTTAATTTTTCTGACGGGTCGGTTTTCTCAGTTGCACCATTGCTATCTGTTGAGGCTTTCTTAGTTGTCGTTGAATCAGGAGCAGGTGTATCGGGTAACTGTTGGCCACAAAGTCGTAAGGCCCATACATATCATTTAAACCCATTTGCAGTATTCTAACTATAAAATTTAAAAAACGCATACACTCGGTCATTACTGAATCTCAATTTAGTAACATACAAGATGAAAGAACAAATACTTGTTCCCTCCTTTTCAGTTCAGCCTCTTTAGCTTTGAGCTCCTTCTCCTTGGTTTCGAAATCTTAGAAAAAAAATTTCTTTCTAATATCAGAACTATATGCTTTCTGATGTTTACTAATGTTCGACTGCAGTAGTTCAGTTTTGCTATTAGGATGTCAACGACAAGCTCTTGACAGATAGAGAAGTATATTTCGGTCACTGACAGTGATTACAGTAACCTCGGGGTGAGAAATACTACTTCTTCCAACAAATAGGGCGTGAAAAGCTTACTATAAATTCATAAAGCTAGAGATATATTGAATCCAAATCATTTATCTATTTGAACGCCTATCTAGATTTTCTGGCCTTGTACTGCCGTAGGCTGACTTTACAAAGTGAACGTGTTTGTTCGTCTAAGTGTATACTTTATTACTTAAAAGGTAGTACTCCGTATTAGTCATTCAGAGTAGGCAATATTTGATGAAGTGCTTATATATCTTAATTTTAGAATTATCTTTTAGTTTGATCTGGTGATAATTTTGTTTAAATGTTGGATTTGCAGATCATTGCAGAAAATGTTGGGGCCTGTTCTATGGCAGATGTGCCCAACAAAGAATGTACTCCCTACTCATGTACACCAATTTATCTTGACTTCTTTTTTATTCAACTTACTTCGACAAGGCTTGATCATGCGCATGACCTACAATAATAATAAACCCAATGATTGCATTCAAACAATTAAAGACTCAAACTATATTCTTTATAAAAAAGTTAAACCTTGAATTCTGAAAAAAAAAAAAACACTAACATGTGGTTGCTACTAAAGATGAGACTAAAAGCAGATGGAAATGTAAACTTTGTAAAATTAAAGCCTATAAAAAAGTTCTATATCAGCAACCACATGTATATTCAGGTAAACTTTGCAGAAATAAAGCCTATAGAAAAACTTTATCAGCAACCACATGTATATTTAGGTAAACCTTGATGATAAACCTAGTATATTCATGTATATTCAGGTTTTGTATATCAACAGCCACATATTCAGGTATATTCAGGTAAACTTTGTATTTTCATGCATATTCAGGTTTTAAATATGAGCAACCACATCTGTATTCAGATAAAAATTCTAATCAAAATTTAAATGACTTACTGATGCAAGTCGAATTACTGAAAATTTCAGCAAAAGCAACACCAAGCCGCATCTCTGCAGCACCTGAACTTCCAACATCTATGTTGCGGGATAATTGATTAGACCACTAACTATAGATGTGTCATCAGCTCTAGATACTTGAGTAATTAGACATTTGAAAGATAGAAATATATTTAGTTCAGCACCAACTCTTTTTTCAGATATCGAACAACAATAAAATAGTTTACAACAAGTTTGAGTTAAAAACAATATAATGCAAGATGCACCTCAATTGAGATGGGTCTCAAAGATGGGTCTTGCTGCCAACATTGTTCAATTAGTCCTAAAATATACAAAAACTTGGATTGTTATTAAAACATAAAGCTTTTTTGAATATACCAGAAGATGCACAAAGCACCACGACCAAAATAGTGAACTCCATGGGTACACAAGGGTGTTTGGTATTGCACTTTAACTGCTTCAGACCGATTGCGTTAATAGCAGCCCATCTCACCAACCTGTGAGTATCTTGGAATCAATTCTAAACCATGGACACCACCACCGATCTGATGTATTTTTTTAGCACCCATACCTGTTGACAAAAGAAAGTTGGGCTAACTCACGAAATAATAAAATACTAATATGAAAAATACTACAATTTAATTTCGTACAGAACTAACTTAGAAGAAAGTTGTTATAGCCTTTGTCAAGTTTCGTCTAGGTTAGTTCAGTGGAGAGGTTAGTCACTCTTTCTGTTTCTCTCATAAAATCTCGTGTCGCGTATTAAAGTATTTATGTTTACATTATGACACTACCATTATATCACAGGCTCGACGACTTCATCTATACTGTTGCGTAGATGATCTGCCTGAATATCTTTACATTTTTCGCCCAATGTTATTTGTAAGATGTCCTCGTATAGGACAGGCATAAGTCTTTTTTATGCATTGCCAGTTGCATCAGGTTCATTCTAATATATAATATATCTGTTGGATAATCTTGATGGATCATGGGTATGGGTCAGTACTATGTGGGTCAAGGGTAATGTTATGGTTATTGTTTGAACAAGTCTAGAGGAAATAAGCAAGTGACTGCACATTGTTAGGAATAAATTAGTTAGTTGGTTCCTGCTTCTTAGGATATACTGGGGCACGTTACTATCCTTGTGTCTATGTTTCTAGTATAAATAGGAGTCTATCATATTGTAATTAAGATGTCAGCTTTCCCTTTAATATACAAACGTTTGAAACCCATATTTCTGTTTTGATTGGTGTCGAGCGGAGTTGTGTTTTCGGGTTCGAGGGACCGAACCTACACGTGGTATCAGAGCTTAGGGGCTCATGCCTGATGCGTGGTGTCTAGCAAGAAGGGGTCTCTTTGCAACGCATGTTATCAGGTCGTGAAAAACGAAAGTAAGCAGCAAGTTCTTATCACAGCAGGTGACCATAACAACACAACAGCAAGGACCTTTTTTTTTTGAAAGCAGAATATTAGCATGAAGAAGAGTCAAAGGATGCATCACTATAGCATGCGAATACGGAAAGACGAAAGCAAGACCGCAGCAAGAAGATATCAAGAAGTCAGCAAGAGAGTAGCATGAAATCAACAAGAACGAGAATGATAGCGAAAAAAAAAAAAAAAGTCACAGCAAGAGAACGCAGCAAGAAGTATAGCAAGGAGCGCTTTCTCAAAGAAGGAAGCGAGCAAGAAGCAAGAATCATCAGCAAGAGAAAAAAGGGCAGCATGTTTTCGCAAGTTAGCAGGTTGTCGCGTAGCCTGTAGCAAGTAGCAGGCAACAAAACCATAGCAAGTAGCAAGCAAGAAAATAGTCGACAAGCAAGGGTCGATAAGGAAGGATCGACAAGCAAGGGTCGATAAGCAAGAGTCGACAAGCAAGGGTCGGCAAGCAAGAGTCGACAAGCAAGGGTCGACAAGCAAGATTCGACAAGCAAGGGTCGACAAGCAAGGATCGACAAGCAAGGGTCGATAAGCAAGAGTCGACAAGCAAGGGTCGGCAAGCAAGAGTCGACAAGCAAGGGTCGACAAACAAGGTTCAAATAGCAAGAATCGATTAGCAAGAAGGAGAAAGACATAGAGTGACGAGCAGCAAGAGCAACGAAGATGAACAGAAAGCAAGAGAAGAAAGAATGTTGGTTGTGGCAGGAAAGTGAGTTCCAATGTGAGAAGACCGTGGAACGTACTGTGAAAGGGAACCGTCGAGGAGACTCGAGTTGAGATCATCAAGATTACGGGGGTAAATGTTGGATAATCTTGATGGATCATGGGTATGGGTCAGTACTATGTGGGTCAAGGGTAATGTTATGGTTATTGTTTGAACAAGTCTAGAGGAAATAAGCAAGTGACTGCACATTGTTAGGAATAAATTAGTTAGTTGGTTCCTGCTTCTTAGGATATACTGGGGCACGTTACTATCCTTGTGTCTATGTTTCTAGTATAAATAGGAGTCTATCATATTGTAATTAAGATGTCAGCTTTCCCTTTAATATACAAACGTTTGAAACCCATATTTCTGTTTTGATTGGTGTCGAGCGGAGTTGTGTTTTCGGGTTCGAGGGACCGAACCTACAATATCTATTTGGTCAACTTGGCAACACATACTCATGCACCACTGTCTTCTCATCTTTACGCCTTTGTAAGATGTCCTTGACTAACACATAATATTATACGAATATACTCATGTTGCACCTTCCAAAGAGCAGTTCAGTTTTAGTTTCTTGGTACACATGTTCATTAACTTTCTTAAGATGTTATTGGTTTTTTGACATACAGATGCAAATCTTTAGTAATCTTTAGTAATGTAGTTTCTTGGTTACCAATGACATACAGATGTAAAGCTATGATTCAAGACAAGGAAGGTCTTCTTACAGATGTAGAGATTAGTCTTCCCGGCTGCCATTCCACCAGACCATGAATGCCTTTCCTGCTCTGTCCTTTTCTTGATACAGACGGAAATATAACTGTAATATAACTGGACAGTGCAGAAATGGGCTCTGCGGAATATTAGTCAACAGGAATGTTATGACTATTTGACAAATATAGTAACATTTAGAGAACTGCTTATATGATTTGAAATTTAAAGCAACTTTTGTGACAGTTAACTGTGACGGTAGTGCATCGCATCAGGGGAAAAAAACTTCAAACATTTTCACCGTGGGCCTTTTGAAAAGCTTACAGTTTCGTAAAAGTCACCCAGAAAAAAAATCGTTCAGAGAAAAAAATTGCGTAACATTACTTCGAAAAATGAGAAAATATTGGTTATAGATTGGAAGAAATTCTATGCACAGATTTTCCGTTTTCATCCCTTCTTTGATTGTCTAAAAGTCGTGGCAAACACATAGACAAACCTTAAATTTCTAGCACTTTTACCTAACATATAAAATTTAAATCGATATGTCCGAAACACTCCTACTTTCTAGAGTTGTCTGATCGAAAACAATCTAAGCCTTACGTACTTTCCTCGCTCTTGTAGCAGCAGCTCCCCACAGTTTAACTTTTTTGTATGATAAGGCCAAATCGAGTGTTGTAAAAACACCTGAAGATAAGAGCTCGGAAAGCATATTTCTAGTTAAATCGAGCTCCTGTAAATCTGCAAGCATAACAAGGTAAGACCAGCTTTAGTCCAACTCGTTGCACCGTACACATCAAATGATCCAACACCTAATGCTTCAATGCCGCGTGAACTCACACATCCAGGATCATAGATAAAAAATGGAGGGAAAACATTATTGCTAAAGATAACCAAGAGCTATGTGTGGCTTCGATACAGAACTGAACAAGTTATAGATGATCGGTTTTAATAAAACCGATATGCTGCAAACTATACCGCTGTTAATTACATTACGCCAAACAAACTAAGCATATTATTAACCGTTACCTACGCCAGAACCATTGTAGAGAGGCCAACTTCATTTTTGTATCAGCAATTGCAACGCATTAACTGTGCTACTTCTTGTGACAAAGTCACGAAGATATGAGGTTTTAGCCCATGCTTTCAGTGATTTAGAAGCATTGATTTAGATAAGAGGATCATATTCAGATCATAGGTTTTTCCATTGTCTTTATATAACACGGATGCCTATGTTTTAGACTACTGGTTTTTCAACCAAATAGATTATTACGTCTCAAGTAAAACAAAAAAAAGTATTATTTATCCACAATATTATACAATTTCAAAAATGCGCATCATACTAACCTGTACGTGCACAAAATTGTTGAATAAGTCGTGATCCGGATCTCCCTCATGCAGGGCAAGATACTGGTTTTTCATATATTTTTTAATTACTGGATCTCCCTCATGTATTTTTTGCTTCAACGCCGCGTGAACTCACACGTCCAATATCGTTCTCTACCTTCAAAAGAGAAACGGGTCAAAAGGGTTAAAAGCTCCCCCAATTAATTTTTTCAGCATATGTCCTAAGTTTTATTTCAAATATGCACGAACCCGCAATAGTTAGAATCAATCATTTCATTGCACATGGTCACAACTCGCCGAACTTGCCTCACATTCTTCTACTGAGATAAATAGGATATCTGCAATTTATGGCTTCCTCGACCTCTTCGATGGATGACATAACAACGAATCCAAAACACCGACTTGTTCAACTAACTTTTTGTGATAGATAACCTGCAATAGATACCTGCTTCAGTAAGATTTTTAATCGACTAATAAGTAATTTCTGACATATATAGGTCAATTCATTGAGCGATCTGTGAATTTTTTAAAAAGTAGATTTTAAAACTCGATAGTTCCGAAGCTACATATCTATGGTCAAAATACAAAAGGAAAATTGCTAATATGCGAAATTGGGATAAAATTGACTTTGTATCCTCATTTAGACCTTAAAACGTTTAAGGACATGCACCCACCAGATAGATTTCTGCAATAAGAAACAAACATATAGTGTATTAGCAGTTGAGGTGAGTCATTGTCATAAGTGGTAGGATGGAAATCTGAAAGGTTGGGAGACTTAGGTAGTGGGTCTCACCTGGTATTATCACATATCAGAGATCAAATGAAAATGAATTCAATAAATTATATTTAGCACAAATCAAGAAAATGATATTTGGAATTACCATAAACATGCTTTTTAATCCAGTTGACATGATTGACCCGTGAAAATACCATTTGAGAGAGACATCAAATTATCAATTTTCTAACTGACAGAAAATCTACCGCAGCATAAACCAAGTTAATCCAGGACCCCCTTGCCTTCCGGCTCTAACACGAAGCTTTGTAGAGCAGCAAATAATTGACAATGGTTAGCTATGATTAATTCATTACAAAATAAGTAAAGACACTTTTCCGCAAGACTAAAAAAACACCTAGTGGAATAGAGAGTTCGGAACTGGAATCACAATCACAGTTACAGACAAGACACGAAGATAGGGAACGGGAGCTTCGGCGAGAGCTTCAAGAAGATGCCAATATAAAGGTGGGCCCACTAAATAAACTAACAAAGATACTACTATGAAGATTATTGTCATTCTAACTACTAATACAAGATCCAATCCTCCTGTTTCTTGCCAATGTTTTTTACACACACAGACACAATGTGCAAATGGTTAGAAGTGTTGTGTGTGCACGTGTGGGTGTGTGCGTGAGTGTTTTATGCCTGAAATCTCTACTCCACAAGGTGGGTATAAACTGCGTAAAAAAGTACCCATAAATTTAGACGTTAAATGAGTATGTGTATCAAATAACTCGAAGACAACTTCTGTAATTTTACAGTAGTAGTTGAGCCTTTTCTATCAATATTGTGACTATTGAGTTGTTTGATTATTATGTTGTTTTAATGATTAAATGAGTTGTTTGGCGTGTGTACCTTTATTGGACCATCATTCTTTTAGCTTCTTTAGTCTCCAGCTAGCCACTGCCAATAACATAGGATAAATGCAGATGTAAACATGAGTCTACTAAAGTGACTTTTAGTCATATATCAATAGCAATGCCACAGTAGAACCAATAAAGTGAAATGGTACTTCTTAAGTTATAGATGGCCAAAAGTAATGGAGTTCTATACTACCTCTGGTGAAATGAAAAAAAGGGCCTATGTGGTATTTTTATTATTTACCCGTAGGGCTCTAAGGTTAGAGAATCTGACCGCCTATCATACTGTGCTATCATAAAAATCTTGATCTGGGTGTTGCGCTTGATCCTAAAGAACAATCAACAACGTGCTTAGATTCGATTCCAATAACTAAATGCGACCATATACTATCTTTTTCACGAATTTCATAAGATGATCCAAAATAGCATTATAATCGTTAATCACTAACATCACTGATCCTCCATATGCAACTGATTATCCGTCTTCTCTCCATACTTCGTGCACATTCCTTGAATACCATCAGATCCTTCTTCACAGATGCATCTTGATACTGATAATGTTCACCTCGAGAAAAGAATTCCATCGTAAACACATACGAACAGATGGTAAAAGAAAATCAATATTATTAATAGTAGTAATAAAAATGCATCCAATGAGACCTAAAAACTGTCATATATTCTAAAGTACATACCCTTTTGAGGGATTACTCCAAAAAGAATATTTTGAAGGATTAAAAAAGGTTATAAACCTACCTTTAGGTGTTTCTCCTGTTGTGTATACTTGCTTAATCCCAAAGAAAGTATAAATTAACCACAATAACATTCATATGAAGAAGAACAAAATCAAAACCACAGATCAACATATGAATTATTTAGAACCATGGAATCTTCCATATTGTTTCTGCATGAAATACACATAATAAGTACGCATGAATCAAAGAGCCCATAAGAATTGCATTAGTCTGTAATTGAGAGTTACAAGATCAGGTTTATTAAAAAAAGGTATTATGATTGATTGTGAATCAAAGATCAAAGATGATTAGGGTTCTGAAAGAGGGGATCGATCAGTAATTTGTTTATCATGGATGTGGGATCGTTGATCATGTACTGAAGATCGTTTGTGTGTGTTTTTACTGGCGGCTGTGGATATGTCTGTGTGTGTTTGTTTTACCGTAGGTGGGTTGTTTGGAAAATAAAGAAAAAATGATTTTAACCTATTATATATAGGTGCGTTATCAAAACGTAGTTGTTGGAAAAGTGCGGCCCGCTTTTTGGAAATTGCGTTTTCGTAGAGTATTTTTGGTAGGTTTTTGAGATTTTTTAGCTAACAAACAAATTCTATTGGTTAAGAAGTGCCATGTCACAGACATGGATTAGAGGTGTGGTATCAAGTCATAGTTATGCCTATATATAATATATATATATATCTCTATATTATATATATAGGTATATTTATGACTTGAAACCACAGTTTTAGATCCCAGTCATATCCCAGTCACATCTTTTAACCAATAGGATTTGAGTATTCCCTAGAAAATCTCCAAATTCTACGAATTTTCCGTTTGAAATCGCAGTTTTATGAAAATCGCGTTTTGGAAACGCAATTTTGAAAACTTTGTTTTGGAAATTGCGTTTTGTTTTTTCTGTTGTAAAAAACATTATTTTTTTAGTGAGGGTTGTGAGATTCGAACTGAATACCTCTAGGTTATTTGTTTTGGTGTTTTCCAACTGAGCTATTGGATGATTTTTATTTTTTGATGATAAACCTCTATATTTATTATCCGGTTTTGTATTTAATATAATAAATATCTTCTGATATTTTTTAAAATATATCAAGATATACTCCAAGTATATTCATCCATATCTAAATTTTGTTGAAAATTATATTTTTTTGAATTCTATTTATCACGTATTAATTTTCTATCAAACCCTAATTCGCTAAAAAATCATCCATCGTAATCTTCTTTTTCTTGTGTAGGTTTTTTCCAGTTTGATCATAGAAAATATATCAAGATTTCCTTCTTAATATATTCATACAAATCCATATCGTTATACGTATTAATCTCATTCACGTATTAATCTCTTTTATTTTATCAAAACCCTAATGCTCCTTCATAACCTTAATCTTTTTCGTTTCGTTTTGTTTGGCTGAATAAATCCTAATAATATGATTCGTTATTTTTTTTAAGATTATGTATGCCGTTGTATTCATTGTTTGCAGGTTAATGAAGCATCTTAAAAAAAGTTACCTCTTTTTTTGAACTCTAATGATCTCAAATCCTAATGAAACTGGTGTTTTTTTTTTCTTTTGAAGGTTAAGGAATTATCTAAAAAAGGTACCTCTTCTTTTAGAAAACTCTAATCAAAGTATTTTTTCTTTGTTTTGTTTTGCAGGTTAAACATGTAGGTATTCAAAGAATGGCATTGAAGGAGACGCAATGTCAACCATCCATATAAAGCTTTGAAGCTGCAGGTCACACATTCCGGTCATCCATGGATCTAACCCTTTTTGGTGGAAAGGGTGTTAGCTTTCTTCCAGCTATCTGAGTTTTCTTAATCGGCCCATGGAACTGACATGAAGGATCTTGACAGTCTGATTGTTGAGGCATATACTGTGAAAGAATCAAGCATTTGAAGGATCTGGGTGAAGGTGAACAACTCAGCTGTTCAAAATTAAAATTGGTTCATATTGTTGCTTAATATTATCTGATTTTGTACTTAATTTGCAGGTTCAAAAGAGAAGAATGTATGATATTACCAATGTTCTTGAAAGAATAGGTATAGTCGAAAAGATTACAAAAAAATTCACATATAGTGGAAGTAAGTTATTGATTCTTCTTTATGTATGTCTGTGCTTAAATCAATGTTTACTAAAACATGGACCTTTCCTTAACAGGGGACATAAGTCGTCATCACCCGATAATCCGCATTGAGTCTAATTTTGATTTATTTTATTATTATCAGAGATAGTCTACTTTCTTGCTGCCAAAATTAGTATCGGTATGAAAAAGGCTTGCTGTTACTCTTGGACTTTTTATGGTCCGAGACCCTTCTATAAAGGACCCTAACAAGGTAGAACTCCTGACACCAGAAGTAGAAGTTGAAAATGGGTGAGCCTTTTGGCTAACGGGTCAAAATAGGTTGCCATTTGGTAAAGGTCAACATGAAAATATCTTTGATTAATGTGTTGAATGTGATTTACAAGAATTTTTATTATAAATAATTTAAATTATTCTAAAAAGACGGGTTTAAGGTGTTTCAAGACTACCCAAGAGTCGTGAGTTTCTTGTGGACGTGTTTACTTATTGCCTTACAACCCCTATCAATATTGCGTTAAGATAGTAAATGATATAATGTTAATAAAATAAAATATTGAAAAAAATATATCTTTATTTGATTTATTGCTGATATTTTTTGTCATCCAACTCAACAGGTTATACACTTACTCCTTACTACACGAGTCACTTGGTAATTCACTTATAGATTTAATATCTGGTCATCAAACTAACCGCAAGTCACTTCTTGGTGAACTGAACTGGATATTTACTACAGTTACAGACATAATTGCATAGAATAACTATACTCTTATTATGCCTCTAGCTCTTTATATCGATGCTTGAACTAAGCGTTTAATTTTATTCTTATCAGAACTATTTCAAAGACTATTTAAGCAAGATCTGTTGGTACCCAATCACAACCAAACAGATAAATATGGATTAATAGCTCTACATCAGATTGTAGAAGCTAAGGGTGTGTTTGGCATTATTTTAAAAGTGATTACAAATATTTACTTAGAGCGAATTTTCGGATTAGAGGAGTGAGAGGTTTAATATCTGATGCACATGTTATGACGTTTCATTGTATTTTGCAGGCACACAGGACATGAGTGACATGAGCAGTTGTTACAAGAATAGCTAGACTTGGCATATAATGATAAATGCAGGTTAAACTATGAGTTATGCATTATTGCTAATTACACTATTGCCACTTGCGTAAAATGATTTGAACTTCTGATGTATGCATTGCGAGTTGGGAAATATTTCTGAGGGCTGCACAAGGTTTGACTTTTATTTTATCTGTCAGAAGCGGCTTTGGCAGCTTTTTCAGGTTTGTAATGAGAGTTGGGCAGTCTTTATGAAGGGTAGCACAAGGACTGGCATTTCTCTTATCCGTCGGAAGCGGCTTTGGAAGCTTTTAAAGGTTTGTAATGACATCTCTAAATCAATGAGCATACGTCTTTTGAATTTAGCTCATGCCTGCACACACACTTCATTCAAAGATACCAAGCTGAATATACAGAAACCAACTATAACCATAAACCTTGTGTGGTTTGTGGTTTGATTGCAGGAAAACTGCATGAGATAATGCCGAGAATGTTTTGTGACTAATCGATAATATAATGGACAACGTGAAGAAACACACCAACATGAGTTATGCGTCACCTCTGAAGAATCGGAGAAAGTAATAGAGGGTATAACTCAAGGGGCATAGAATCTGTTTAAGGTGTTTAAGGTTTTTAATCTATTTTCATTCGATTCGTTTTATGTTATGGAATTACGAATAATGTTTTTTCATTATTGAATTTAACATGCAGGCCCTCCTTACAGATTCACTACAAGTTAAGGATTGAATAAGTATGCTTATGAGCTTATCAACCTGTGATAAACGGGTTAGTCTGTTCTTACAACTAAACACTATATCAAATCTTTTGCGTCTCTGTGTTTTTAGGTTTTAAGTGAAACCATATTAACTGCCAATGTTTTGTACTTTATAAGGAGGCCTACACAGATGGGGATGTCCCTAAATATTGGTAAATTGTTCGTCTGATACATAAAATATCAGAGTGAATGGTGATAAATTTTTTACTAATAATTAGTATGTAAATTCGTCGACACAAGTCCTAACGAGTTTGTATTGAAAGTTGTTGCAGATATGACTTTGCTAGAAGTCAGAACATCTTTTATGTGGGTCGGGATACATTTTCCTTTTATTTTGTGGACCTGCATTATGTCTCTTGATGTTTGGATGCTGACAACGAGTTTTCTTTAACGTTTGATGATTTTATTTGCAAACCTTGGTGTTCTTTTTATTTATTGTGATGTCTGATATTTCTGTTTGTAATTCACTTTGGTTTCTGACTATTGATTAGTGACTAGGGCACTATCTTAGTAATTGGTTTCTGACTATTGAGTAGTGATTGAAGATTACCCGATTCACTGCAAGTAGATCTATGTTTCAGATTGAACCTGTAGTGTCAGTTTGTGTGGTGAAAGCAAGCGCACGTCAGGGAATAGGTATTTACCTTCATTAGGAATGCTTATTGCTTCTGGAAATAGGACCATGTAGTGTAATTTGGTTGCGTATCAGTGTGTCAAAAGCACACTTAGTGTTTTGTTTTGCCCCGTTTTTAGTCTTAAGAGTATGACCAGTGGGATATCTGAATAGAACATGCTGCATATTGTGCTTTAAAGTAATTCGACGTCCAAAAATTAGTGTTGATACTGGTCTATTATGCTGTTTTGTGAATCTTTTTAGTTTTTATCGTATAATCAACATTTTACGACAAACTTGTAGTCTAACATGCTGGTACAAAACGTGTAATCGTTTTAAGCCGAATCATAGGGTTGAATAAGTTCTCTCCTTATTAATTTGATTACCCATTAATGAACTTTACCTTTTTGCCTTTTTCTTAGCAGATAAAAGGGAGGCTGTAGTGTTGAACTTGGGTAGAGGTGTGCTTTATTTGAATCTAGAATCATAGGCTACACTGACATAAAATAACTATGCACCCTTTCTTAAACCATCATTTAGTTAATTACACGACACGCACATATTTATTCTATGTCTGATTCGCTGGACATCTTGACAAAAATCGATGACACTTAGCTATTGGACTTCTATACATCCACCAAAACCCGGGCCTCACTCATGGAAACCTTAAATTATCCAACGTCCTCTTAGGATCTGGCTTCACGTCATGCCTAACTGACTATGGTTTGATGTCATTCAGAAACTCTGAGTTCCTGAAGAATCAAGGGCGTCCTCACTCTTTTACCGTCCCCAGAATGTAGTGACATGTGAAAACCACTCACACAGCAAGCGGATGTCTACAGCTTTGGTGTTCTTCTGTTGGAGCTTCTTACAGGTCAGACTCAGGACCTTGTATTGGAACACGGGTCAGATATTTCTAAATGGTTCAAGTTTGTAAGGGAAGAGGAGATTGAGTCGGGTGATGAGCCGACATCATCTGGTAATGAGGCAGCAGAGGAAACATTGGCGGCGCTTTTGAATATAGCTATGGCGTGTGTTTCACTTGTACCAGAAATGAAGGATGTGTTGAGGATGATTCGGAGACAAGAGTCGAAGCTGCTCATGTCTCGTCTAATAATATATGGGTTAAGAAAAGTGAGACTACTGTACTCTTCGTCCCATCATATATGATAGTATTTGGAAAGCGGATGTCTAATGACCATTCACCAGGAAGATGGTCAGATACCGTACAGAGCTTGCTAATGGATGAACATTTATTGATTCATGGGTTGTTGATTTTAGTAAAAATTGATTAATTAATTTCTGTAGGAAAACAATAAACCCAAACACATAAATTAACACTTTTTATACTCCGTACATCTTTGTATGTTTCTTTGTGCAAAATAGATATTACAATATAATAATATTAATTGATATTTTTTTTGACGACTAACGAGGTTCTATGTATAAAAAGTACATTTGGACGACTTTCAACTTGTAAAAATCCTTGCTAAAAAAAAAACTTGTAAAAATCGTTTGGCTTGTTTCCTCTTCAACTAATTTGAACCATAAATAGGTGTATGTATCAAAGTTATCACAAACATGGTCCTTGCTATTAGAATAGCGCGAAAAAACCCGCTTACTATCAAGAACCATAAAATTACAATCGGTACCTTTCGGAACGGGTTCGGGACTGAATTTGGAAATCCTGACTTGGTACCGGAGTGCCAAAGGTTTTTTTTTTCAAATTTTTTAGTGAATTGTGATTCAATTGGTAATGCCAGTGGTAAATTATCTTGGCATTAGTCACCGAAAATGATAGGTACGTATATGTGGTTGTAAGATTATCAGTTTATTTTTGCAATAATATAAACAATCACTAAAGCTTTATTAGCTCATATGTTTTTACTACGTATTTTCATAAATTTAAATGTTCTACTATTAGTACTATTACATAATAACATTTACTTTTTTCTCCACTTAAGCACATATCAAGCTCCTTTTTTATTTACCAACTTAATTTTGAACTTTTTAAAAAAATAGGTTTAAATTTTAAATTTTTTAAATAGTATCTATTTTAGACATAAATTTCTAAATCATATTATAGCAATATACCGGGTTTGATCACCGGTTCAACCGATTAAGTCACCAAGTAAAGGGATCACCGGTTCAAGTCGATCGAGTCATTGTGTTACGGACGAACCATAAACCCTCTTAAACAAGAAAAGAAGCGACCCCGCCCGTTGGGCGGGTTACGACGCTAGTATATATATATATATATATATATATATATATATATATATATATATATATATATATATATATATATATATATATATATATATATATATATATATATATATATATATATATATATATATATAACAATAATAAATTTTCTCTCTTTATTTTCTTTCAAACCATTCCAAATATAAATCGAATTTTAATCACAAACCAAACGCACCCTTAGTATTTTCTATTCAAGGGCTTTATGCACCTTTTTAATGTCACAAGTGCACTTATTTAATGCAGTATAGGTATCTCATCTTGCAACTATTTCGCCCGTTTGAAGTCTCATGTAATGTGGATGGTTTGACTTCTTAAGCTCAAACGAGCTTTGAGTTTTATGTTCAACTTACACCATGGTATCTTTTTGTACGTGGTAATGTGGTGCATTTATATGCATCTTTACCACCACGATATCCCAATTGTTAACAATGAGTCTAGTCAATATAAGATGGACACGGACATTGAGGAGTTTATGCCACTTAGTACGTATGATGCACCATAAGTGAGTTTACGTTGAATTAAAACTATTATTCTGCTACATAAGAGAAATGTTGCTTCGTGTAACATAAGCAAGTTTATTCGAACATGATTATAAACATGCATGAAGCGAGACTCAACAATTGCCAAGATTGCACAGTGTTAACAATTCACGATTATACGAAGAAATTATTCTATTCGGGATGGTTTAGAGTTTGTCGGGATCATACCCAACCATAAATTACAAATCATTAAATTCGATGACCATTGTTACAACAAACACTAAAAGGAATTAGTATCTACCGCTCTGGCTTTCATGAAGGACAATCGACATATCGTATGATCCTTGAAAACCTTCTTGTGTTATAGTGGATAATATAAAATATGAAGTAAACTATTTGTACTAATGCATGATTACAGATAATTTGGTTTTCATAAATGACATTTTGCATATATCATAATGCATACTCCTTCGAAGATCGTGAGGATGTGGGATGGTTTCAGATCATGAGGTTGTGAGATGGTTGTGGTCATGAACATGGTTTCATTTTCAGGTCGAGAGATGATTAAGATAGTGTGGTCATCACATGGTTTAGATTGTGCGGTCGTGATAGCTTAACTTATTGTCATAAGGGTCGAGGTGTGGGCCCGATCGGGTTGGCCGTTGATGGTTTTGGTTCACTTGGTGGATAAGTTGGTTGGTGTAGCTTCAGAAATTTTATGTAGTTGTGGGCGAGTTGTACTAGTTACTATAGGTTAGACCCGTAGACGTGTGTCGGGGTCAGGTGAGCAAAGGTTGGTTGGTTTGACATAGGCCGGTTTTACAATTATGGATTTTCTCAACGAATTGTACATATCACTATTCCACCACTCGATTTGGTTACATGGTTGAAAACGTGTGGTGTAAGGTTCGATCGGTAGTTATAAGGTCTTGGTCGGGTTTTTAACCCATCTCCATGCTTAAATGGGGTGATGCCTTTAAGTGGCGGGTTGTCCTTATGATTGTTTGATATTCTCCATTATCGATGTAAGGGTCCTTTCGGATAGTGACTTTGGAGTCGGTGGAGTTGTTTAAGCTTTTGAGGTCGTTGTCCAAGATCTAGTGTAGCGTTGTTGTAGTCCGTGTCGGTCATTGTTGATCAAGATTGTTGTTTTCTATCATTTTACTAGTTTTTAATTGAGTAAAATGCATAAATAGTACTTGTAGTTTGTCCATTTTGCACGTTTAGTTACCAGTATTCTAAAAATGAAGGCGGCATCGCTAGTCTTTGGATTTGGGTTAATTTCATACTTTGACTTAACGTTCGTTAAACACTGACCGTTATCCTTCGTTGATACAAAGGTTTTTTTTATTTGACCCAACAACCTTTTCCCAATTTTTAGCCCATTTGTTTTTAACCTGAATTGAAAATTAAAGTGATGAGATAAGGATTTGAAGTGAGAGAATAAATTTCATACAACGCCAATCCAGACATTCATTTTCATTCTGGTAAGTCTTGAAGTATGGCTATCCTTGCCTTTTGTTCTTCCAATATCAACCATTATCACACCACCATTAATAATAACTCTTCAACAAGCTATAACCTTCATTACACAAAAAGCTTGAAACTTTCATGGACTTTTTGTTGGGGTTTACTTCGTTCCAACAGGGTGAAGATAATCAATATCCTAACTACGTACCAATGAATGGTTACCGGATATCTATTGAAGTCGTGTAATCACTTTCCAAAGAAGATTATTCGACCCTATGCCTGGGTTAACATGAATACATCCTTGGGATAAAACCAAGAGTTAGTTCTTGTTTTAGGCACAAATAAAGAACTCTGTACGTGTAAGTGTTTCTATTTTCTATATATCTCATCATGCAAATATGATCAATATTTATAGTGATCCTAGTCCTAGAAGGATGTAACTCATAGTCAAAGGTATTAAGAGCATTAATCGGCCAATTAAGCTCATAATTACCTACATGAAAGCATAGTGGTTACATTACCATAAACATGGTCATCAAGTCAATATTCAACCCTTATTGATTGGTCAAAGAGGTTACAAAGACTTTGTGCATCACCAGGAGCAACGTCCTAACCAGGAGCAACTTCCTAACCAGGAGCAACCCTAACCAGGAGCAACTTCCTAACCAAGAGCAGCTTTCTACTGATGAACTTTTCTTCCTGCTCATAACCATCAGCACAACCACTATATTGAGTCCAGGGAGGTCGGGGACTTAAGGGGTGTACACTCCGTACCTCCAAACCCATTTACAAGTATGACTCGATCCCATAATTGCACTAAATTTCCAACAATCCTCCCTAATTTAGTACAATTCCTTTTTGCATGAAAATCAACTTTAACAAAACCAGTGCATAAATGAAAACATCCTGAGGATTGAATTTCCATATTAGTACATTACTTCAAATATTCGTGAATCAGGATGTTCTAATAATTGAACCCTTCAACTACTTTGAATACCTGAAGATAAAATACACACAAATTTTCAAACACTTAAAACGCTCCTGACACCATACAAGCCATGTGTCCATATCCAATTCATAAATGTTGTAAGAGCCAAAGTCCATGCTCCTTGAGGCGGCGAAACCTCAACCTTTACATAGGTGGTTCCTCTTGAGTTCATGCTCCTGCTAGGCACTTATTCAAAGAAATTAACCATTAAGAAGTTTATAACTTCATCCTCCTTTCAGCAGGTACAAGCTCATCCTTGGGATGATATATATGTGCTTCAGTCCCCTGAATGTGTAGCTTTCCACATTGAACTCAGCTCCCAAGTTTCCTCAGGAGGGAGTTGGGTGTCCTAGCATTCTGTGACTAGTTTGGAGTTTAAACCCATCCCTTTAGCAAACTTTATAACCAAGTCTCTAGCCAATCCCTTCGTCAAATGATCAGATAAGTTTTGTTGAGACCTCACAAACTCTATTGATATCACCCCATTCATGATCAACTCACGAATCATGCTATGTCTAACACCTAAGTGTCTAGACTTACCATTGTAGATTTGGCTATAAGCCTTAGCCAAAGTAGTTGCACTATCACAACGGATTGATATGGGTGCCATAGGTTTGACCCACAATGGAATCTCAAGAATCAAGTTTCTCAACCATTCAGCCTCTTTACCAGCAGCTGCTAGAGCCACAAATTCAGATTCCATTGTTGAACCAGTAATGCAAGTTTGCTTCTTGGATGCCCAAGAAATTGCACCACCACAAAGAAGGAATACCCAGCCACTTGTGGATGAATTATCCTCGGTATTTCTAATCCAACTTGCATCAGTGTAACCTTCCAACACTGAAGGATATCCAGTATATGATAAAGAATAATCCATTGTTCCTTTCAAATACTTCAGTACCCTCTGAATTGCTTGCCAATGTTGAGTACTAGGATTACAAGTGTATCTACTTAGTTTACCCACATTAAATGCAATGTTAGGCCTAGTATTAGTCATGGCATACATCAAGCAACCAATCACCCTAGAATACTCAAGCTAGGAGACAGCTTGACCATTGTTAGGCATTAGTTTCTCACTTGTATCCATAGGTGTACTCACTGGAGTACAATCAAAGTGATTGAATTTCTTCAGGACCCTCTCAATATAATGAAACTAAGAAATTACAATACCATCACTTTCATGTTTAATCCTTATGCCAAGGATAACATCAGCCTTCCCCATGTCTTTCATAGAGAACCTTGATGACAAAAACTCTTTGGTTAAATCAACCTGAACTTGGTCAGTACCAAAGATTAACATGTCATCAACATATAGGCAAATGATGACTCCTTTACCAGGTTCATCAAATTTGATATATAGACATTTGTTAGCTTGGTTAAGTGAATAACCATTAGACAAAACCACATCATCAAACTTTTGATGCCATTGCTTAGGTGCCTGCTTCAGTCCATATAATGACTTAATCAGTTTACACACCTTACCTTCATGACCAGGCATAATGAAACCTTGAGGTTGGTTCATATAAACCTCCTCATCCAAAACACCATTCAAGAATGTTGTCTTCACATCCATCAGATGAATAATCAGATTGTGAATACTTGCCAAGGCAATCAACATTCTTATGGTACTTATGCGTGCTATAGGAGCATAAGTATCAAAGTAGTCTATCCCTGACTTTTTCCTAAAGCCTTGAATGACTAACCTTGCCTTGAACTTTTCAATAGTTCCATCTACCTTCATCTTTTTTTTGAAAATCCATTTGCATCCAAGTGGATTGCAACCTGGAGGTAGATCAATCAACACCCAAGTGTTGTTGCCCATGATGGAATCCATCTCATCATTGATTGCTTCTTTCCAGAAAGCAACATCCTAGGACTTCATTGCTTCATCAAATGTTTTGGGATCATCCTCAACATTAAAGCAATAGTAGTACTGGTCAGAGACCTCATCCCTTGTACCTTCAACTAAGTAGAGTTGAAATTCGGGCCCAAAATTCTTTGGAGTCCTATGCCTTGTGCTTCTTCTAAGCTCAGGCTCAGGTTGCTGAACGACAACCTCATTAGTGACCCTTTCAGGTTCCACTGAAACACCAATGTCCTCAGCTCCAGTAGGAGTCCTAAGGCTTGGTCTAGGGACTGATGAGAACCTATTCTCATCAAAGTTAGCATCCCTTGATTCAATGATTGAGTTTATAGAGACTGAATCATTAGGTTCAATGACATAGAACCTATATGCCTTGGAATGCGCAGTATATCCAACAAAGATGCATTCAATGCCTCTTTCACCCAAGGTTTTCACCTTTGGATCAGGGAGTCTTACAACAGCCCTACAACCCCAAACTTTGAGATAGTTCAAGTTTGGTTTCCTTTTAGTCCAGAGTTTATAAGGGGTAATCCTGTTCCTTTTATTAGGAACCCTATTTAGTAAATAGCAAGCTATTAACATAGCTTATCCCCAAAACCCTTGACTTAGTCCTGAATAGGACAACATGGAATTAACCATCTCTTTTAGTACTCTATTCTTCCTTTCAGATATACCATTTTGTTGTGGAGTATAGGGAGCAGCTGTCTCATGGATGATTCCAACAGACTGAGAGTACAAAGTATCTATGTACTCACCTCCCCTATCAGTCCTAAATCTTTTGATTTGGACTCCTTGTTGTAATTCAACTTCTGTTTTAAATACTTTAAATTTATCTAATGCTTCATCCTTAGTATGTAACAAATAAAAATAGCAAAACCTAGAAGCATCATCAATAATGTTACCAGGTATTTCTTATTCCCTAATGAGGGAGTAGCATGTAAATCACATAGGTCACTATGGATTAGCTCCAAAACTGTAGTTACACGTTATACATCCTAAAATGGTTTCTTAGTAATTTTATTCAGTATGCAAGTCTGACATTTATCAATGTCCATGTCAAAGGCTGGAATTAACCCATCCTTAGACATATCTTACATCCTTTTATAGTGGAGATGGCCTAATCTAGCATGCCATAGTGATGAATCATTCAGTTTAGTGGTAGTCATCAGAACAAAATCAACATTTATACTAGAATCAATATTAAGCCTGAACATTTGATTACTCAAATAGCCAAAACCAATAAACACACCATGTTTAGATAAAACAAATTTATTAGATTCAATCACTTGTTTATAACCACAATTATTCAAAACACTACTAGAAACAAAGTTCTTCCTAATATTAGGAACATGCAAAACATTAAACAAAGAAACAATCTTTCTAGAACTAAACTTAAGATCTACGCAACCACGTCCATGCACTAGGGCTGTTGACTCATTTCCCATGTGAAGAATAGATCCATCATTCAGTGACTCATAAGTCTTGAACCGGCATCTATCTTTACACACATGAACTGTTGCTCCAGAGTCAACCCACCACGCCACATCATCATCCTACACAAAATAAGCTTCTGATATATATGTAACATAATAAATCTAGAGAGATTTATTAAACATATTCTAACCTTTTGTGCTTGATCCATTAGCTTTGTTGTCAATGCTAACACCTTTGCAATCCCTTTTGAAGTGTCCAGGTATCCCACACTTCCAACAAGCCACTTATGACTTCTTGTTAGGATTATCTTTGGTGTTATCCTGATGCTTACGTTTTCCCTTGTTGTCATTGTACCTGGTGGAGTTGTTATGCTCCACCATATTGACAACAGATGAACCAACAACATTGTTTCTCTTTGGTTATCACTTTCATGCACCCTGAAGGATTCCTCAATGCGCAAATGACTGCCCAACTCAACAAGAGTTAACTCCTCCTTCTTATGTTTCAAGGTGTGCTTGAAATCTTTCCAAGAAGGAGGTAGTTTGTCAATGACACACGAGACCCGAATGGTCTCATCCATGTTCATTTTATGTTGTGTAAATCTACCAAGTATTCCAAGAAGTTCATTGTATTGTTCTATGTCTGGTCTTGAATCAGTCATTTTGTAATTTATGAAATCCCTCACAAGGAACTTCTTACTTGATGCATCCTCAACCATATATTTTGATTCCAAGGAATCCCATAGTTCTTTAGCAGATTCAACATTTTGGTAAATATCAAACAAAGAATCAGACATACCATTGAGAATTATGTCGCGACATACATAATCATCATTCTCCCATTTGCTTCTTTTCCTTAGTTCCTCCAAAGTAGCATCATCACCACCATCAGGAATAGGAGTAGTCAGCACGTACACCACGTTCATGGTAGAAAGATGAAAGTGCATCTTCTTTTGCCATCTCCTAAAATAAACCCCTTCAAACTTGTCCAGTTTGGAGAAGTTAGCCACCATATGCTTCATTGCCGCCGCCATTGACTATCACAAAATAATCTTCTTTGATTGTTGGGGTTTACTTCCTTCCAACAGGGTGAAGATAATCCATAGCCTAACTACGTACCAATGAATGGTTACCAGATATCTCTTGAAGTCGTGTAATCACTTTCCAAAGAAGATTATTTGACCCTATGTCTGGGTTAACACGAATACCTCCTTGGGATAAAACCAAGAGTTAGTTCTTGTTTTAGGCACAAATCAAGAACTCTGTGCGTGTAAGTGTTTCTTGTTTCTGTATATATCTCATCATGCAAATATGATCACTATTTATAGTGATCCTAGTCCTAGAAGGATGTAACTCATAGTCAAAGGTATTAAGAGCATTAATCGACCAATTAAACTCATAATTACCTACATGAAAGCATAGTGGTTACATGACCATAAACCTGGTCATCAAGTCAATATTCAACCCTCATTGATTGGTCAAAGAGGTTACAAAGACTTTGTGCATCACCAGGAGCAACGTCCTAACCAGGAGCAACTTGCTAACCAGGAGCAACTTCGTTACCAGGAGCAGCTTCCTACTGATGAACTTTTCTTCCTGCTCATAACCATCAGCACAAGCACTATATTGAGTCCAGGGAGGTCAGGGACTTAATGGGTGTACACTCCATACTTCGAAACCCATTTACAAGTATGACTCGATCCCACAATTGCACTAAATTTCCAACACTTTTAGCCATTCTCCGGATGGGTCACTTGTTAAATGAAAGAAATGTATGAAAAAACTCTCAAAATAGTTATACAACCATATATATGATGATGATGTTACTGGGGTTCATAAGTCTATTTCTGACCCATTTAAGGCTTTTCAGCATTTCAAGAAATTATCACCTGCCTAATCTTGTTCATAATACACAATCCTCTAATTATATGCCTCAATTGTTGAATTTTAATAACATGATACAAGATATAGTTGTTGTGTTTCATGTTATGCAAACTAGATTATTTATAGGAATTTGGGGACTTATTTGATTAGTAAATCTGAGTTTATTTTGAATGCGTATTCACGTAAAAATTGAGAAAAAATGTTGGGTCAAATAAAGGAGAAGGACAAAACAGCCCTGTAGCAATGAGAGATAACGGTAATGTTAAGTCAGAGTATAAAATTGAATTTAAATCCAAATATCAGCGAGACCGTCTGCACTTTTGAAAGACTGGTAACTAAACGTGCATAATGAACAAACCAAAAGTAGGATATATGCGTTTTACTTTTTTTAATTTTAAAAATTATTTAGGGCCTGTTTGGTTAAGGGGACTTAGACTTATTATTTGAGTTCTACTTTAAAGTTAATTGTTTGGTTGTAAAACTGATTTCAATAAAACCCATCAAAAACTCATGTATATGACATTTGAAAAACAAAGGGACCACACTATTTATCTTCTTTTATAGTTCAAATTATTTCTTTTTCTTGCATTTGTGTAGTGTTTCGTATGACTTACTCTTTTTCTGATTAAAATTGAGCGCATAAATTTTGAGGTTATATCAATAATTTCTTTTAAAAAAATTATCCATATCTATCCTATAATTAAATCAGGATAAAAAGTAAATACGTGGCACAATTCTATAGACAATAAATTACAAAAAATCCAACGTGGATGTCTTAGAGCAAAATTCGGTATTTGAAAAGTAAGTATCCAAAAATTTCTCATCTATCAGTTTTCAAGCCCAGAAATTCAGCCCCTCTCCCCACGATCCTAAAACTGACATTGACAGTTTAATTCAATTCAAACGGTTTTTAAATCAAAACTTTATATATAAGATTCAGGGCTTGTTTGTTTAATTTTTTAATTAAGTCCTGTTAAATAAAAGTGTCTGTCTAGATATATACTGTCTGTTTATAAATGAATATATGACTGTTTGTTTTGAGTGTTGAATAAAGTGTCTGAATAAAAGAAAATTACCTTTATACCTTTAAATGAAGTTATGTTAGTTTATAAGAGAAGAAGTGGAAGGGTAAATATGTAAAATTATTAATTAAGTCATGGACTTAATATGGAAACCCTCCTCATTGTGGCTTAAACTAGAAAGTGACTTATTAATTTTAAGCACAAAACAAACAAGCTTCTAATAACTTAATTTATTTACTAATTTTTCAATTAAGACTCTTTAAGTCATTAACAAACACCACCTCAGTCCCACTATTTTAATGGGCAATCTTAATGATATAAAGCCTTCCACCAGTTACATAACATTTTATATCATCCTTGTCATTTATTTTGTTTTCCCTGCGAAGCTATTCACAGTTATCCATCCAATTCGGATATGGTGTATTTTTTAGGTATAATATTTACTTCTTTAGTTTTAGTTGTGAAATGGAGTAGTTTGTGAAAAAAATTTATTTTGCGTGAATGAATGATTTTGTGCTTATGTATTAGATATGGGTTATTTTTTACATCTTCTGATTGCTTATGAGTTATGACATCTTCTGATTGCTTATGAGTTATGACATAGGCTGACATAAATTGCTATATATTTTTGCAGGCTCTATTTATGCCATACGACCAAAAAGATACAACACTATCTGGACCAAAAACTAAACTACCTTCATTGTAGAGACGGCTATATATGTGGTTGGATCAGCAGGCTAATCTGTTGGGTAAATATTATGCATATTTTATGGAACTTCATGTTTATATCTTTTGTTAAAGAAGCCCGTTTTCCATTCAGTTAAGTGCTGCTAATCTCATTTTCTTTATATTTTATATTAAACACATTTTCTAAAATAGGTATCTGGCACATGGGACCACAACATAGTACGTATTTGAGTTGACCAGGGTCCCTATATCTTTCACCTTTGAGGTTTTTGTATACTAGATTTCAGATCGTGTGACCATAATTTTCTCAATTTGCTTACGCTCATCCACTTGCCAGATATATGGCGATGAAAAAGACGCTCAAGAGACTCCTTCAAGATGTTCAACCATGGACCATCCCACCTTTAATGTACGTGAGACATATTGCTACGTGGTATTAGTTTTCCCATGTTGTTTCTACTTTTTCTATGGATTAAATTCTGTCAAAAGGGTGACCTCACTGTCAAAAGGTAACATTTCTACGTCAAGGTTGGCTTTTATTTCGAAGATTAATTTATGATAGAATAGTAGATAATAATCTTGATTTCACCAAAATGGAAATGTTCAATTCATTGGCAGTTGGTTCTGTGACCAGTTTGTTCAAACATATAGGAGGTGCCTGTAATGAGCCTGAAATGAGAAACAACACATGTTTCTTATATGTATCGTGAATGATACTTAGGATGTACCAATATCCATTTGGTCCAAACTCATTCAAAGTCGTGAACAAACGGCCCAATGGTGATGCCACAATCGGCTTACTCTAACTTGGTTATATGAGCCGGCCTCTTTATAATGTGTCAGCCTGGCCGTGAGTAATATGGCAGGAACTTTGGGGTCATACCAGCAACAACAAGCATGACGTCAAACAATACTTCTAAATAATTCTTTCATATTTTAGACATGAGAAACAAAGTTGACAATTTTTTGTATGTGTAAAGTTAAATGTCATCATAGTTTTATGTTTTAACTTTCAAGGATGTATTTGTGATCTTCAAAATCCTCATTGGCTCATTGCATATATACACCAATACTTTGATTAGCTTTTGGCCCAATCCAATATCCAAATTAAAGATTGGGGTAACGCAATTTAAGATATACAAGGGTTAATAGATTAAAGTAGATATCTTATACCTAGTAACTGATATGATCTTTGCTGCATTGTAATGTAATTCAATGCGTAACTAAAAGGCAAATGACAATCGTCTTCATAAAACTAGCAAATACTTTTCCAACAAACAAAAAATACAAAACTACGTCAGAAACATCCCCATTTCAAAGCCACCGAATGTCATTCAATCTGTATTTTTTAAGGTGTCCAAAACACTCTATGAAAATCTGATGAAGAAAATTAAGTGTCACTGCTTAAATTTTTGGGCAGTTAACATACACAAAACAAACATTTTTTTCACTCTTACATTACGTTTTTCACCTTTACGAAAAAACAAACAAATACAAGAGACATTTTTTTTTTTTTAGAACGGCAAATGTTAGTGGTTAGTGAGTCGAGTCGTGCAATGACATCCAAGCGGAAGAGTGTCTTCTTCGAACCCTCGCCTAGTTATGTTAGACTCCTTATCCGCTTCACCTGAAAGGCACCTGGCAGGTCTTGAACCCAAGACCTCCAAGAAACCTCCCCCAAGGAAAGCACTTAGTACAACCTTGGTGGCCAACTGAGCTAAGCCAGTTGGTTAAATACAAGAGACATTTTTCACCCGTTTTATTGGGCTTATTCATATACCTTGATTATTGACACAAACATTACGCGAGCAACAATAAAATGCCACCGTAGTGCATCGCACGGGTTTGAATGATTCATCTCATACATAGTATCTTTTCTTGAAAACATATTGCGGATGATAAATTGATGGAATTTATTGGTGAACTCAGTCATTTATATGATTCAAAATACGGCATGTAGAGCTTAACCCGAAAGTAAGTTAACTGATTCAACAATGATCTTGGGCATGTGTGCATTCTGCTGTAGTTATTGTATATAAAACTTTGAACATAATAAACGATCTTAATCAGTTATTGAGAAAAACGGCCAACGGCCGGGTAGAGACCTAGTTTATGAAGAAATAAAGAAAAACATTAATCGAGAAGAATAAAGGGTCAACATATGACAAAAACACTTTGACTAATATCACTACACACTTTGACCAACATTTCATCTGAAAATGGCCACCGGAGACTCCACCCGGGTCAATATTTCGGCGATCTTTATTTATACCTATTTCAGTTTCGTAATAAAGTTTTATTTATACCTATTGTGATTTCAAGATTCACCCATTATCATATGCACCAACCCTTTTAATTTCTTAGATTAAAAGTTAATTTTTAATTTTTTTTAATGTATGATCCTTTGAAAAAACATCTTGTATCTCGTAAGTCGTAACCAAATAAATTATAAAGCAAACTATTGATGTATAAATACCGATCATTTGGAAAATGATAGACTGCCCTTAATGTGAGATTTTCTCTCTTGGGCATACAAATTTTTTTTTTTTTTGTAAAAACTGGTAAAAACGAAAAATAACAAAGGCAAGAGCTTATAAAATAAAATAATCAATACCAAATCTTAACCGAAAGCTAACTCATATGTTGATGTGTATGTTGTCTAAAGAAGATTACATAATGATAGTATCATTACCCTGTAACTGAAACCAACCGGTAATAGCCTAGGCTACTCCTATATATTGATTAGGCGACACAAACGTCTCACTGTATCTCACTATCTCAGATATTCTCATGTTCCTACACAACGTCTCATTGTCTTTTCCTTTACCTTCGCTATGCTTCTTTTTCAGATCTACATCATAAAGAAAACCTTTGTAATCATAAAGAAAAAAATTGCAATCATAAGTACTTCCATCATGATTGTAGCCGAGCATCAACAAATTTCCATTGCTCCTCATATGCAATGGCTTCATACTGGACATATTACCCGGATCTACATGATAAGTTTCCATCTTCTTCCAATCTCCTTCTTCAGTAATCTTCCAAAATTCGGTTTCAAAACTAGTCTTCCCAAGGTAATGCACAATACAAACATGAATACAACCTTTTTTAACCATGAGAGTCGCAGAGAATCTGTTTTCAATATAATTAAAACCAGAAGTAGTTTTCATCTCTATGAAACTTTCAGTTTTTGTATCAAACTTTATAACCGAATATTTCTTATCACTATCTAAAAAATAGAGATTTTCATTCAAACAAATACCTTGCAACGCTGTATTTACTTTCAAGCCGTCTGTACCTTGAACGGGGACCCTTCTCCATGTGTCTGCTTTCAGCGAGTATATGTATATGTAAATAATATCACAGCTCTGGCTCAAAATTGCGAGCTTGTAGTCGTCTTCGCAAGAGCTATAAAACAACCCTAATGTTGATCCAAAGAAAATGTTGTTGCGTTTTCGGAAAGAGATAGGTTTAGACAATATCTTATACTCACTTGTCAAAGGATTCCATAAAATTAGATCATATATTGCTACCACATTATGATTATGTTTGTGAATGCATAAGCATACCACCAGTCCATGAATAGATGCTAGAAACTTAACTTGTCCTTTAGACGCCATGGAGGGTAGTTTAAACGAAGTAGGAGTTATAAAATTATCCGCAGGTGCTTCACAGTCGATGGTGCACAACATGCGTGGTTCTGTAGAATCATCGGGTAAGACGATAAATTGGCTGTGGTTTTGATGGTGATCTATATAGCGAAAGTGCATCTTTATGAAAACGTTCGACGATAGGAACGAGTACCATTCCTTGGAAGCACACTTGAAACGTGATACAGATTTGGTCGGAAGCCTTGGTAGAATACAGTCGAATAATACGCCATCTGGTATGATAGTCGTCATGCTAATTTTTCGATCTTGTTTAGATACCAATTACTATGCGATTGTTCATCTGTTTGTTTATATTTAGGGTTTTTGTTTTGTAATTGTGTTCGGTAAAAAAGATATGTGTACGAGGCATGAAGCCCATGTAGGCCCACTTAGTAGTTTGTTTTGTAATTGTGTTCAGTAAAAAAGGTGTGTTTGGCATTTAACATTATTATTAGAAAGCTTGTTTTGGAAGAGATCGAGCAGTTATGGTAAATAAAAATTATGAAACGCTAATTTCTGAATGCTCTTTGTATAAACAATTTAGTGTTTGGTATTTAACACTATATCATATAACACATTAAATTGATGTTTTACAGCTATCCTACAAATAGTTTTTAAATTAAACTCCTAATATTGCTAATATCGCTAGCTAGTTTCAACAAACATTCCCGATATTTTGATTGGCAAACAACAATTAGATTTAACTTTTTTCAGAATGATCCATTTCAAACACTCTATAAAGTAACATGTAGAAGCTAGAGCATTTAGGAGACATGATGATGCAAAATTATGTCATTACCAAACGTTTTATATGAAAAACAGCTGCCACTGCACATCTACTAATAATTTTGCCAAACACGCCCATATGAAATATTTATATCTTTAATAGTTGACAAATCAAAGTCATATCTGTCTATGTGATTCCTTAACTAGATCACCAGTTTTTAGTGTTTGTATGAAACATTAATGAATTGATTATGTGCTTATTTTGTAGACTAACATGTACAATTTTATTTATAAAATCAAAAAAATACTATTATTTATAAAGTAACATGTAGGAGCTCGAGCATTTAGGTGAATGCAAAATTATGTCATTTTCATTATATACTATGTACCACTTGGGCTTTGCTATGTGTTATTTGTTATTAGGCCTAGCCAAGTTTATATATAGTAGGAGAATTCATAGTATTGCCTTTAAAGTTTAAGGAGTTCAAGTCTTTTCTTAGGCTTGTCGCATCGGGCATCCATCGTACTCGGTTGGCCGAGTTCGCAAATCGGTCGTCCCGATGCGGGACCGATTGCGCTTGGTCATAGAGTGTAAATGAGTCGGGTCTCGATCGACTTGAGGGAGCCCTGTGAGGACAAAAAAAAACTGCCAAATTGACATTTGTATCATATTTTTTTTTATAAAAAAAATATTTAATATTTTAACCCTTGTATTGAATAAAAAAACAGAGAGATGACTTTCTCACTTCCACATAATATCGACCAAATCACAATTTTGTTTTTCACGAAGATAAGGTACGTTAGAAAACGATGATCGAGTTAGTCATGACATTTGAAAATAATGTTATTATCAATGTTTTCTATTATTTATGTAATGTTTTTAATTATTATGCACTTATAATGTTTGTTTTATGAATCAATTTTAATTTAATAAAAAAATTATGGCAATCACTAACTAAAGAATTTTTTGCAAATTATTTAGGAGGTAAGAGACAAAATTTAACATGTTCACATATAGTCATATTTATATAGTGATAGTTACTTTGTTCATTGATCGATGTGGGACAAAGTTACAATATCTTTCCTCGCAGAGCCTCACCTGCATACACGCACATGTCATCAAATGATTAGCATGACAGTTTAAAGCGATTAATTTCCATTCCAACTCTATCTGTCTTTGCCGCTTTCTGAACCATTATTAGACTACGTTTACTAGCAATCCTTCCCAACCGGTTGGGGTATTAAAGGACAAAAAATAATAATAATATATTAAAACTTAAAAGTACTAGTAGCAATCCTCCCCGACCTGGTTCGTTTGGTGATCTACAAATACTCTGTCCAACCTCGCCACATGTCGTGTTTGGAATGGCCAGTAACTTCATGAATAATTTCACAATACTGCAAAACTTTCTAGGAAAAAAAAACTGATAGTGCTCTCTTATCACACTATCACAGCGAGCAAAATGATGTCTTTAAGAAACAAATATAATATATTTGAATCATTAAAATTTTGGAATTGTTGATTTTGGTAAATCTGGAAAAGGAAGAAGAGTTTGGAAGGGACGGTGAGGATGGAGAGTTGGAGACTAAAGAATAGATAATTTTGCTTTTAAAAGTTGTAATTTTCTAATTTCAAAGCGTTATCTTTACTTAAAACTATGTACGACTTTTATTTTTAGATAAAATCATGCATTTAGTTATTGTAAATGTTGCTTATGAACAAGCTGGAGGTTTAAATGTGATTTATTAAGCTTAACGGTGTCATAAAATGAAAATGCATATTCTTATTTAGTACTGTATATAAATTATATCGAGAATGTCTATCAAAAAATATAATTTTTATATGAAATATTAAGTAGGTAAATTAAATATAAAAGATTAATAATGTTATATGTTAGGTTGGGTTATTGATAAATGTTAAAATTGTTGAGATTGGTTGTATGTGTTGGTTGTGTTAGTGAATGAGTGAAAAAAAATAATATTTTAATAAGAGATTGGGTTGGATGAGATTGCGAATAAACATAGTCTTAGACATGAAATGACAGCGTGCTGTTTTTCAAAAAGAAAAAAAATGACACATGTTAATGTCATTTGGCGCTTACATACGAACAACCTTGGTGTCTAACTTAATTTTTGATGAACCACAACCATTATATCTCTCGAACTGTCACTCATTTGTAGCTAACGCCAAGGCCAAGATAGATAAATACAATGTGTGTGCCCATTTCAACAAACGAAAGGCTACAACCTCATGGAAGCAATCAATAGCTTTTATCATCAAATACATTACTTTGAAGAAACTATAAACTACTCGGTGCATAACAATATCATCAAATATTACCAGACGCCCTCATCTTTCTGTTTAACTTTTTGATGATCGTTACCTCTTGCTTCTCATCCATGAACTTGAAAAAACTTTTCAGGCGTGTCGAACGGTATCATTTTTGCTTTTGGTTCATGGCTGCATGATGCTGATGTCTTCTGAATTTGCAAAGTGTCATACACAAGTGTATAAGAACACCAACAACACATACAAGTCCAAATATCAGAAACAATCCCCACAAGCGTTTTAGTTGAACTTGGTCAGATACTAATGAGGAGCTTTGTAGGCCACATGCTTCTTTGTTGATCCAATTATCATGAATCTTCTTAAACTCTCCGGTTTCTGTTAATTTTAGTATGGCAGTTGACATTCAATATACAAAGGAGAGTCCCTCGGAAATGCCTGAAATTTTAAAATATCACATCAAACGATCATGTAAGCAGTCAGCTGAACCATTTGCATAAATTAGTTACAGTCAACTAATCATTTTAGCACTTACAAAACCTATCCCACTTGTTGTGAACTCTTTGCCAACAATCTGAAAGTCACAGTCCTTAAGGACGTAATTTGTGACACAATTTGCGATTACAAATTTGCGCCATGATTTGCCACATATTTTGCGACATTGACAAAGTGTATGTCGCTAACTTGTCGCTAAAATGTCGCTATTTGCGACTTAGATGAAAATATCGCTAAAATACGACGCTAAAAGGCTATTTTCTTGTAATGCTTTGAGAGAGAAAAATCAACATATGGCCTTTCATCAACAATCTAAAATATACTGATGAAGCCGGGCAACATATGGCCTTTCATCAACTAAAATGTAGGAGTTAAATATGTTGGCAAACAATCTGAGAGTCACATGGGATGTTGACTTCTTTCACCAAATAATCTTCATTATAGGACCCCACTTGATATCCAATAAGCTCGTTGCTTATGATCAAAGATTCGATTACTAATGGGAGATTTAAGTTGTTGCACGATCAGAATTGATGTCAAGCTAGCAGTGTAGCTCGAGTTTACAATTAGAACTACAAAAAGCCAGATGCACACAACCATACGACCAAGGGTGCTCACCGTGTTCTCTCGTGCCACATTCAACGCATTATTGGTAAATTCATAATTTACCAATAAAAGTTGAAATCAAATTACATGTTGCGATAAGACAATTAAAAGATAAATGGCATCAAGATCCAACATAGGCTAATAAGCACTACTAGGCAACAATTAGGCTATTGCGTGACTGTCAATTTTTAATATACGCACTCATGAAGAGGTTACTGAACTCCTACATTTTATGAAGCCGGCCAACATATTTAACTTTTACTATAAAGCATTCTTTGATACCATACGTCGGATTTAGGTGCCATATAATTCTAAGTGATTCTACGTATATAATTAGAAATTAAAGAGTGAGCAATCACTAGACTTTACAAGTTGATCCTTCTATAACAAAATAATGTCCTTCTGAAAGAACTTTGATCGTATCATTGCCTGATAATAGCAGACGCCATCCTCTTTCTTATTAACTTGTTCCCTGATACCTCCTCGCGTTTCTCGTCCGCGAACGATAAAAACCTTTGCAGATGCATTGAATGGTACCCTCGATTTCTTGGCTTCTTGACAAGAAAGGAATATTATAATCTTTAGGGATGAATCTAACCCATGGCCTAATGTACTTCATATGATTGTGGAAATGGTCAGGTTAAAGCTAATGGGGCTCCAAGTCATGGATTCGCCATTAAGGAAGTGGAAAAGATTTGGGATCTCAAGTTTCAACACATCAAGGGTTAAGAGGGTGTTTGGCATAAGGCTGTTTCCTTGAACCTTGGGAGTATGGGTATGATAATAATAATTAATCAACTTATATGCAACATCGTTTACAAGTTCCAAGTAGCATGGATTCTTGTGACCGTCCCGATAGACGATCGACTCGTAAGGAAGTGGGTAGTGAAGTAACTTTAGGGCGGGATTGAAGACATATATGCCAAAACCACCAACTTGTTTGGTGTATTATTGACTTGCATAAGTAACACTATGAATCACTATCATTCTCATTTCATAAGGTCCAAACCCGTAAACCAAACAGGGTCCGAATATCTCGGGTTCTTGTGGCCATTCCCAAACATGACGAACTCGTAAAAAGGTGGATATGGAAGCAACTTTATGGCAGCAAGGAATACATCTATGCTAAAACCAGCAACTTGTTTGGTACCATTGACTTGCATAATCATTTCTTTAAAACCAGCTATTGATGGAAATCCAATCCTCAAAGGTCTCCCGTTGTTGGTAAATTCCCATCCACGAGGTTTCTCTTTTGCGTTCCCAGGCCATACCACCCTTCTTAATCGTTGCTTAGAAGAAATGTTGGATGGTATTATGTCAAAAGAGCTGTTTGGTGTCTAAACCGACAGCCCGGAGTAGTTAGACCATTATCCAACTAGCTTAGTTGGTCTTTTGCTTGTACAACGTTGATGACATCAACGGAAGGATTTTTTTAAAAATCTGTCTGTATTGAAGAAAAGAGGGCCTGTCAGACCAGTCATATTTGTGTCCAGTATGTTGCTTAGCATCTGCTTTCCCATATTAAAAATGCTAAGGTTTTTAAGAATGAGGCGCCCCGTTCCATTAGTATCACTTAATCTTGAATTATTGGAGAATGTAATCTGACCACCTTCTCTAAGAAACTTGTCTATAGCATGAGCAATTATCCAGTCAGTATCGTAAGTGTATAAACCGTAGGGGTTGATTCCCATAGCAGAGTCGCTACTTAAATTCTTCCGTCGTCTTGAGAAAGCTTTTTTCCTGTATGTATCTGGTATATGTGGGCGAAGTGTTAAGACGCCATGTAAAGTGTCTGCATTTTTAGGAGGAATACAAGTAGAATCAAGAACAACTGATAGCCAAGCAGTTGCAATCCATACGTATCCTCTTTTCATCATGCCAAGACTCTTGGCAATCTCAAAGATGGAAAGGCCAGCCTTGGAATATGTGTGTACAAGAATGACACGAGACTCCAGACAAGGTTGGGCATTTACTAGGATTACACACGGTGTGTCATCACACCATGCATGCAACAGAGAAAAGTGTTATAAATGGGTCATCAAATCAAGAAGTTTAACAAAATTTGAAATGGGTCAAATGGGTCGGATGGGTTAAAGAGGTTAAAAGTCACATATAACGTATCTTCAACCTTGTAAACTGATGTATGCAAACATTCAGGTAACAGTAACAACAGATCATTTGTACTTTCTTTAAAGCGTACAAAAACACGTTTGTGTGTCCACCTGCACAGAAAAACAAACATGAAGCTAGACTTAGCATTGACCAAGATTTCAAGGTGTTAACCATTCATGGATCAGATGATGAAATCATTCTAGTTGAAGATGCTTTGGAGTTTCCCAAGATCATACCCAGCCATAAGTTACAGATCGCTGAAGGAGGCTGACCATTCCTACAGCAAACATCAAGATGAAGTAGTATCTACTGTTTTGGCTTTCATAAAGGAGAATCAACATAGGGTATGATCCTTTAAAAACCCGGCTTTTATTCTCGTAACCAAATAAACTACTCTATTATTACTTAAAACAAAGTCGAATGCTACCCATATAGTTGACGATAAGGTGCTTTTAACATCAATAATTGTTTCTAATTTCATACAGTGAACAACAACAAGAACAGCGGGAAAAGGAGGTTAACGAGTGTTAATCTACTCGTAAAAGTATACCATGCAAGGCCTTGTCAGTTGGTCCTTTCTGTCGTTACGTTTGTGCTTATTATTGCAACCTTTGCACTGATTGGCTTTCTCTTGGTGAAGGGTGATACCAAGTCCCAACTTGACCACACGTTCCAGAAAAATTACTCTCAGTTCTTTGGATATCTAATGCTGGATTACCTCTTTGTCTGCAAAGAAGTGGGATTCCCATATTACATCAAGTTCCTGCTCTTCACTTTTGTCTATGCAACTTTGATTTCTCCCTCCCTATTAGTTCTTGAGATTTATGCTTCAGTTAATCTTCGAGAGTGTGGATCGGCAGCTTTAGCTCTTCTACTTGGGTACTTGACACTAGTTTCTCTGCAGTCGCTGAAATGTTTTTTACTTAAACTGCTTGAGGTGTAATCATACTCTTTAACTTTTAGGAAACCAGAATGTACTCGAATTCATAATATCTATGTATCTATATTCATTAATCTTTGTATGTTTAGTCAAATCATCTTCAATGCAGCAAAATAAACATAGACTAGAAAACCCAACTCTCCTGCAACCAAAGACAATTTTTGATTATTTTCTTATGTTTCAACCTTTCTTGTTGGGTCATGTCAAAGTGATTATTTTTGACATCATATCCATGACGAAACACCAATACTATATCACTTATTTCAATCATAATTCATTAATAAAACCAAATTGGCTCTATAACCGGAAAGGACACTTTGTCCTGAATGTTTGAATCCTTAGGCAACCTAACCTTCCAAGATGAGTGTTGCAATTACCCATTTACACTTACGCATGCGTATTATAGGGGCAGCCAGTGCTACATCAGTTGGAGGACAGACAATTGTCGCCTTTATACGCCACTATGAGATTGGATTTCGTGGTCAAAAGGAGACAAAAAATACATGTGGTAAAAGCGTACAAACAAACAAACATGTCACCCCTTACAAATCGACCATTAGAAGTCGGGTCGGCCTCCACTCTTCCCGATCCACTTGAACAGAAAGACAAGTAGATCTCAGCAACCCTCCCAAGAATCAAGTGAATTATCTGTTTTTTTACATGTAAAATTTAACTTAGTAATTTAAGCAGGGGCCTGGAAAGAAAAATTGTAAGGTGAAAAAACAAACATGTCGGCCCTTACAAATTGACCACTAGAAGTGGGGTCAACCTCCACTCTTCAGGATCAACCTGAGCAGAAAGACAAGAAGATCCCAGCAACCAGCCCAAGAATCAGTGAATGTTCTATTTTTTACCTGAACTACAATATAACGTAGTAATCTGCTGTCTTATTGTTATTGCCAAGCACAAACCAGGAAAGAAAAAGTTGTAAGGAGAAAAACAAAACAAAAACTATTGGTTGTGGTACGTACAATAATTAACTAACGTAAGTGCATATCCACTCGGCAAGTAAATGAGCAACCACTCAATAAACACAACACCGCAAATAGTAAATATCCACTCAGCAAGTAAATATTTCTGCCATTGCATCCTGTTTCCTGATAAACACCAACAAAACAGGAGGTGCATCGCATACAACGATAAACGATTCAAAGTTTTACAACCTAATCACTAAACCTATCTCAAGCTACAAATCATTCCAGATGTAAAGTTTGAGTTTAAACATTTCAATCATCTCAGACATTTCCTTTTCTTATATTTTGTCAGTGGTTGGAGACTTCCTTTTCAACTTGCTCCTTCCTATACGAGTCAATAAAGATGAACAAATTGATCATTCCAGGGTGATCATAAGAAAGGCAGAAACATATGTTTGACATTTAGTAACTAAGAAATTTCATTTTTATGTCATTTATAACGATTAACAAATTCACGAAAGTGGAATGTACACAGCTCATATATGTGATGTGCGTTTACTAGTGATTCCGACCATTTTTCCCTGTGTCTTCTAACTAATTTTATTAGCTTTCGGGTTACATATATTTTATATGTACTGCACTTTAAGTGTGGATGACTATGCAATCACCATCAACCAGTATGTGCTACAACTATGCTCAAGTAGTGGCGTAGTGCACATTTGCCTGTAATTATTCCATGCCAACTTTATCAACACGAATTGATAGTTACATAAACTTTATCAACTTTTTAATTCATTGTCTTTATACATAGGCCATTATCAACTCTTGGCTATAGGATTTGGTCCCAGGTTGCGAGGGGTATTTGAAAATGGGATGGTGCAATCCTTTATACATGTGATATGCAGAACCCCCTTATTTGGTCTAATAGAAAACTCATGTTATTATCAGAAATTAATAAAAATCAATGTTAACAGGAAAAGAACAATAGTTTGCAAGTAAATGATGAAGAACATACATACCAATTTTTCAACTTCGAAACTCTGGGCGGATGAGAGCCAAATCCTGTGAATTATAACCACCAATTTTAACCCAAACATATATATCTTAGAGAAGGTATATTAAACACCGTAATGGTAACAGCTTGTTTCCCAAAAGGACAATCATATAAATCTAGCTTTCTTAATCTTGGGCAGCCTTTTAATAACTGCACAAGTCCTTCATCAGAATTTCCTACGCGGCTTAAAGACAAAGACTTCAAATTAGAACCATACTTCCCGATATAATCCAAAGCCAGATCTGTCAATCCCCCATACCGAAGATTGATAGCTAGGCTTTCAAGTTTGCCGCAACCCATTAGCATCGCCCGAATCCCATTGTCTAGCGTTTGAGCTGCTTCTTTCTCCAAGCTCATCCTAAATTTACGGAGATTCTTCAAATGAGTTCCCACAAACTTGATAGCTTCATTTGAAATATCTTTGAGTCTAACCTTAAGACACTCAATTTTATTACACCCTTTTGCGAGAGCAATGAGTCCCGCCTGGGTCATAACCCCACAATGGGTAAGTTTTCGCAATTTCTTGCAGAACTTACCAATAACTTGCATTGCCTTGTCTTCACATTGATCATTGATATATAGAACTTCCAAATTGGGACACCTCTCAAACAATAAATATTGCCTATCTTCGTCTCCATGTGCATATGCAAGTTTCATTTTCCTTATATGATTCAAAAAAGGGAGTCCAATTGAATATCGAGTTGCAACGAAATTAGTTAGACTTAATGAACGCATATTTGGGGGAAAGTGGAAACCAACAAGCTGACTCTTCACATGAATATCTCCAGTGAAATGTTCCAAGCTAACAGCATATCTAAAGGCATCTCCTAGTTTACTTAGATGGCATTTTCCTATCTTCAACGAAATTAATGAGTTACAACAGTTTTTTGCAAGAAGTGTAAGCTCTTCTACACTATTAGAAATCTTAATATCCCTGACATGTAACCTTTTCAAAACCATGCTATTGAATGCCAATTGATGTAACCAAATCCCGTCTATCACTTTGATATGATTACCATATCCTAAACAAAAAGTTCTCAATCGGTTACAATACTTAGAGACATGCATTAGCCCATGTGTCGAAAACCCTTTACACTTCTTAATTTTCAAAGTCCTTAAATCCTTACCATATGTTCTTGCCAATGTCTCGAGGTCTTTATCAAGAACAACCATACCACAAATACAAAGTTCTTTCAAACACCTAAATTCTAGAGCTAATTGTTCAATCCACGGGGTAATTCGGATACGAGAAGGATCTATGTTATTAAACATAGATGGGGGACCTTTGAGTGTTAACGACTCAATGAAAGGGAATCTTTTACTTAAAGAAGCAGGATTTAGGTAGTAATGAACATGGACAGTAAGGCGCTTACGCGTAATGCCATCAATCTCATAACACCAATGGGAAACTAACGAAACAGAGTTCCGGTCCTCAGCATCGTGAATATAAGGTACAACTAAGTCTAAAACTTGCTCCCCCACTGTTGTTGGTGCCATTTAAGTGTTTGATTGTGTGTGTTTTTATGGTAGAAAAGTGGATCGATCTTTTTTATTTTTGTTCTTCTTTAGCTTCGATGTTTATATTTCATTATATACTACGTATAGAGTATAACAGGCCTTCCTTTTAGGCCCAAGTTTAACTGATAGTATCGATCAAACACAAACACAAACACAAGTCCTAAAGATGTCGATTCCAAAACGCGATCAGCAACACTGCTCTTGGCATAGATTACGTATCATTTTTCAACACAGCTCGATTACATCTTACGAGTAATTTTTGCTTTTACAATTTTTAAATATTAGGCACTTTATTTTGGAGTTCAGCTATTAAGTTAAAATGTAATTTTTGTTGCAGCGGTTAAGCAAGAAGCTGAGATGCAAGTAGCTAATATACATCAAGTCGTATCATCAGAGAGTTCTGGATAAAGAAGAAAAGTATTTAGTAATAATTTTTTACTAGTTAATTAATAAAGATATTCACAGTCCCAAAACGAAAGAAGCTATGATACAATTTATATCCCGTGAACTTGCAACATTTTTGCTAGCCAAGTCCATAAAGTAATATACATCATAAGTATACTTAGTCCTATTTATTATTGACAGATTATATTCTAAGAACTCTTTTTTGTATATCAGGTGATCACATTGTATTGGGAGTTGCTTCAAAAGGCAAGGTACGCAGAGGCTTTTTAAGATATTGTTAAGGCAATTGATATTTGTTTGTTTTGTAAGATATTGGTAAGTTAGGTTATAAATAGTATTTTTGATACTAGAATTGAAGGTGAGATGTTTTCAGAGTTTTATTAGTATTTCAATGTTTGAATTTTGTTAGGGCAGAATACGTAGCTAATCTATATGCCAAATAAGAATCTATAAGTGATGTGACCGTTTAAGAAACACTAATAGCACTTCCAGCGCTGTAGTTTGTTGAATGCAGATAAGTATAACCACTACATTATATTTACTGGAACACATGATGGCAGTCAGTAACTGTTAGAGGATAAATATGACCCAACCCGAAATGTGAAGTGCCTTCTTTAAATAAGTTAGGTTGTTAAAATGCAATTAGATGTTGGTGCTGATCCAAATATGGTTGATGTTAATGGGGATCGTCCCGTGGATGTAGTTGTGGTTTCACCAAAGATCCCTCATGAAAAAGACCCTCAGAGAACTTTTTGGAGCCGAGGTTTAAGTACCCGATTTGAATCCAGATCTTGAAGCAGATGTTGAAGTGTCAGTTCTAAATCTAGATCTTGGAGCTTATGGTGAAGTTCCGTTTTAAATCAAGATCTTAGAGCTGATGGTGAAGTGCTTGCTTTAAATTCCGATGATGGAGCTGATGGTGAAATGCTCGCTTTGAATCAAGTTCTTGGAGCTGATGGTGAAATACCTGTGATGGAACGGGATCTGAACCCACCATATCCTGAAAATGGATCTCCTGAAAACAGATCCACAGGTTCTCCAAGAAATCTGACTTTTAATGATACCAAGAGAGAGTACCCTGTTGACCCATCATTACCTGACATCAAGAATAGTATCTAATCAACCGATGAGTTCAGGATGTACTCCTTTAAGTTCGACCATGTCCTCGTCTTACTCTCATGATTGGACTGAATGCCCTTTTGTGCATCCAGGTGAAAACGCGCGCAAACATGATCCAAGAAAGTACCATTACAGCTGTGTCCCGTGTCCTGACTTCAAAAAAGGAACGTATAGAAGAACTGACATGTGTGAATATGCTCACGGTGTTTTTGAGTGTTGGCTACATCCTGCTCAATACAGGACTCGCCTTTGTAAAGACGGGACCAACTGCAATAGACGTGTGTGTTTCTTCGCTCACACACAAAAAGAGCTTCCCCCATTATTTGTGTCTACACTTTGCTGCATCTATGAGTGTGATGCCGGGCTCAGGGCCTGGAGGGATTTCATCTTTTACACCACCCATGTCTCCATCTGGTAATGGTATGTCGAGTATAAATTTGGCTCAACCGAATGTCCCATCATTACATTTACCAGGAGGCATTCTTCAATCAAGCCGTTTAATATCTTCATTAAATGCTCGTGACATGCCATCTGATCAAGAATTGAATATTGAGCTTTTAAACGAGCAGTTAAGGAAACAAAGATCAATTTTAACCCCTACAAAACTTAACGACATCTTTCTAGCTGAGAGCTCGTCTCCTAGGTTTTCTGACCAGCCTGTTTTTTCACCCAGACACAATGCATCAGTATTTAATCAGATTCAACAGCAACAGAGTATGTTGTCACCATGTGAATGCCCTTTTGTGCATCCAGGTGAAAACGCCCATAAACGTGATCCAAGAAAGTACCATTACAGCTGTGTCCCGTGTCCTGACTTCAGAAAAGGAACGTATAGAAGAACTGACATGTGTGAATATGCTTACGGTGTTTTTGAGTGTTGGATACATCCTGCTCAATACAGGACTCGCCTTTGTAAAGACGGGACCAACTGCAATAGACGTGTGTGTTTCTTCGCTCACACACAAAAAGAGCTTCCCCCATTATTTGTGTCTACACTTTGCTGTAGCTATGAGTGTGATGCCGGGCTCAGGGCCTGGAGGGATTTCATCTTTTACACCACCCATGTCTCCATCTGGTAATGGTATGTCGAGTATAAATTTGGCTCAACCGAATGTCCCATCATTACATTTACCAGGAGGCATTCTTCAATCAAGCCGTTTAATATCTTCATTAAATGCTCGTGACATGCCATCTGATCAAGAATTGAATCTTCAGCTTTTAAACGAGCAGTTAAGGAAACAAAGATCAATTTTAACCCCTACAAAACTTAACGACATCTTTATAGCTGAGAGCTCGTCTCCTAGGTTTTCTGACCAGCCTATTTTTTCACCCAGACACAAGGCATCAGTATTTAATCAGTTTCAACAGCAACAGAGTATGTTGTCACCAATTAACACAAACTTTCCATCAAAAAGCGGGCCTTTTTCGGTTCAGTCACCATGAAGGATGTCACCTAGAAGCGTTGACCCTATTTATTCAATGATCTCTCGGATTTCTATGTTGGCAACAACAATTCAAGAGTTTAAGCTCACGTGAACTTAGATCAAGATCTGGGTTCATCGTGGGTGGTTCGAGTGAGGGTCTTGACCCTTGGTCTCAATGGGGTCTCCTGGTAATGAGAAACCTGATCAGGGAGTTAATCTAGATGAATTTTGTAAGCTTAGGAGGTCACCGTCCTTTGAGATTAATGGTGGAAACAACGGAGAAGAGACTGATCTGTCGTGGGTTCAATCACTTGTGAAAGAAAACACGAGATGAAGGAAAAGGTGGGAGCTTATGGCGGTGGGTCATCTTCTGTTGATGACATCGGTAGTGAAGGTTTAAACACACAGATTGAACAAGTCGGGTTGGGTCATGTTTATACACTAAAAGTGACGACTTTCCTGTTACTGGTGCATATAAATTAATTAACTGGTACATGATAACATAATCCTTGGTTTATTAATTTAACTGGTACTAAAAATGTAACTTAAATATATTTTGAATTTCTTAATTTTTTACCACTTAATTAATAAAGATATTCACAGTCCCAGAACGAAAGAAACTATGATATGTTGTAAATTAATATTCAGAATTAAACTATAGTCAACCGACCAAATGTGACAACAAAGAAAAATGTAATATCTTACGACTATATATGAACCAGTTAATTAGGCACAATTAATTAACCAGTTAATCCACCTTAAATAATTATATATGCACAAATTATCATGAATAAGATGGTTGAGAACAGAGGTATATAAATCTTTGGACTGCTCGCACTAAAAAACTAAATGGTTCCGGCTTGGAAGCAAATGCGTTACTACTTAGCCCCGACGATAGCCTTGCAGAGATAATAAGGAATATGTGTGCAACTAGATAATATGTGTGCAGATAGACTTGATGGCGCTCTGGATCACATATTCAGAACATCTCAGGTATTTCCAGTTATTATTTCGTAGGAGTGGCAAGATAGTCAGGTGATCGGTTGGGTCACATAGCAGGTTTAGATGGAAACGAACCACATCGGGTTGGTGGACATGGAAACTTTTTTTTGTTCTATAAGTTTTTTGGGAAATAAATTTCTTAATTATAAAAGCGAAAACAAAATTGTTACAATTTTTATTAAAAAATTTAATACCGATTAGGACCGCTGAATTTCACTTCATGCATTCTAATTTGATTGCTTTAAGACATTGTTGAAATACCATGAGATATCATTTGTAATATGTGCAGTACATTAACAATAAGGATAGTTTAGTTTTATTTACATGTAACAAGAATTGGTATACCCAGAAGCTGATTACTTATGTTATCTTTTGCGTATACATAAGAAACATATCGATCTTCCGTGATTTGCAGGTAAAATTTGCATCTTATTTAAGACTTTTAATATTGAGTCACACATATATATCAAACCAAAGTTCATTTAATTTAAATGTTTCGCACCTAATCTATATTTGATCAATCCACCATGGACACTGATAATCAGGGATTCGATGAAGTAGGCCATCTTACTAAACCCAGTTACCATTTACTAAATAATTATCTTTACAGGAAAGTGATGTCAGGTAATATTGTATTTTTGGTTTCGACGTCGAGGTCATTTTGACCGCATATCTCGCAATTGTAATGAAATATGCACAAGGAGAACTATTTGAACGAATATGTGATGCTTGTCAGTTTCCATAACATGAGGTGTGTAGCTAATGCGATAACTTTCTTTGTATAAAGTATCAATGAGACAGGGAATTGAATATGGCAGATATTGTTTGTTGCAGGCACCCAATGTTTTCAGACCCGGTCGATCCAGCTGGTCAACCGGTTGATCCGGTTCCGATCGAAAAAACGGGTCATATTAATCAGGATTCATATTTTCGAAACCCGGTTAGACCCGCCAGATGATTTAAGGTGATCCGGATCAAACCGGTTCTCGGGACACGACCGGGTTTCGATTTTTTCGTGTTTTTTTGGAAAAATTATGTAAAATTTTTATATATTTGCAATGAAATTTTATTTGTACATGTTATATTGGTTGGTAATAGTTTGTATATTTAACATACGGACCCGGCAACTCGACAAAATCAATTTAAAAACAAGTTTTTAAAACATTGCATGCACCACGTATCACATGTGTTCAATTTGTAATATTTCCTTTGTATATACTATGTTATGTATTTCAACAATTAAGGTGAAATTTATTCTATACATAATGCTATTAACTATTTTAAAAGAAAAAAATTCACGAATGCACAAACGCATATATAGAGGAAGCTACACTGAAGCCAATAATAATCACTTGATCCTAACCTGACCCTATAAATTATGAGGTTATCAGGTTTTGGTTCAAAACAGGTCAAATTAAATTGGATTGAGTTGTCGAGTTGTTATCGGGTTGTGAAGAGTTCATGCCGAAACATAAAATAGAGAACAATGAATTAAATTCTGTCTCATCAAAACATTTGAAGTACTCTTTAGTCATATGTGAATAAATTTTTGTCTCATCGAATAATTTAAAGTACTCTTTAGGCATATATCAACTATATTATGTTGTTACATTAATGACTTGCTGATGCAAACTTGCTAATCATCATAACCAATTTGAAGATGCAAATTGGTAATTCAAATATAGAGACGCACCTTCTAATTTTTTTTAATTTTTTTTTGGAAAGCTCAATAATTAAGAACTAAAACTAATGCTACCTATGTCTTACTTTTATTGTTTTCATTTGAATTTTTGAAATTTTATTTTTTTCAACTTTGATCTTTAATAAGTTTATTTGTGTTATATAATACTTGATAAAAATAGTATTAAAGAAAATATTGTTAAAACTAATCCATTCATATAACACAAACCAAAGTATTTAAAATCAAAGTTAAAAAAAATAATAATTTAAAAAGTCAAATGAGGACAATTAAAGTAAGACAAAGAAAGTATATAAGACAAAAAAAAATTCAGGTCAACTCAATAACTTTATAACAAATTATTAAACCCCAACCCGACAATATTAAGCTTTGGGTTTGTTGTGTTGACTCGATAAGCTAAGTTGAACCCGAATCAACCTGATTTTATAAGGCTTTATCGGGTTCGGGTCAGATCGGGTTGACCCATTTAACACCCTTATAATACGATATAACTTTAATGAGTTTGCCTTATGAGAAATGCTACACTTACTCTAATTTTACAAAAAAGTCTTCACACAATAACTTGTCATTGTTTTGGTTGGTGGTTTGTTTTTTAACTTCTCTTTCTTCTCTTTATTAAACCAATCAAAATTTAGACAAGTAATTGTGTAAAGATTTTTTGTAAAACTTATGTGAGTGTAGTATTTCTCTTGCCTTATATTGTAGATGATACCTTATTTTCTTATATTTTTAACTTTTATTTTAAAAGGCTTAGGATAAGAATAATGCCTCGAATACGGGGTTTAAAGGAATAATTTTTTTATAAAGGATTAGCTAACTTGAATGGATACTATATGGCGAACGTCTAGATGTCGTCATCAGTTTCCCTTAATATCTTTGGACTAACTTCGCTCACTTTGAGACTACTGCTTGAGTAGAGCTTATTGAAAGTGAAAGCAAAGTATGCTTACAATAAAGTTTCTTATCAAAATTACGTCCAAGTAATGTTACATTCTACTTAAGGATGGAAATTTTGATTTGCAGGTGGAGATGGATAGGTTTTGTGATGATTTAATATCCATTAGATAAGAAATCACACAGATTGAGAAATAAATCATAGTAAACGACTAGCTGACTGCTAATTGTCTATAAATTAGAAGGAGACTAATATTTATGTCATAATATGAAATATATATTTTCTCAAGTAAATACATATAACCTATGTTATTTTTGTTGTTAATAAGTTAAATAAATAATTTTTGTATATTTGTAATTGATTTTTATTTATTAAAAATTTTATGTACATTAAAAACATATAACACTAAAGTCATGAAAAATCATGTATTAAAAAATAATTATACTAATGAAACCGTAAAATAACAAATGGTATGCTTAAAGAAAATCATGACTAATAATGCATTGAAACACAACAAAACTAAACAAATATTTACCAAAAAAATAATTAAGAAAAATCATAATTCATGCATGTCAATCGAAAAAAGTAAATCAACAATTAGAAGTCATACCCGTCCACCGGACGGGTTTTGCCACTAGTATATATATATATATATATATATATATATATATATATATATATATATATATATATATATATATATATATATATATATATATACTAGCCTTTAGACCCGTCCGGTAGACGAGCTAGCTTTAAGTATATATTTTTTAAATGAAAATTGAATTTATGTGTGTTTGTATTAGAAGTTTAGTATATGTAGTGTTAGTTATGACATTGATATTTTAATTATATGTAGCATAGAATAGACAAAAATAACGTAGTTTAAGATATTTCATTTATTTAAGAATATTATGAGTTAATTGAATTTGCATACGTTAACGGTATGAATAAGTTTGTTACATTAAATTTTTTTAGAATTTTAATAATATTTTATAAATATTTTATGTATTTTTGAATTTTATGAGGTAATAAATTTTGTATATGTTAATGTTATGAATAACGTTTTTACATTAATTTTTTTGAAATTAATATTCTTGTTGTGAATTTTTATATAATTTTGTATTTATTGCATCATTTGTAATTCCTATATATATTTTTATAGAATTTTGTATTTAAGGCATCATTTGTAATTCCTATTTTATTTTTGAAGCATTTTATGGAATATTTTTTATAAAATTTTGTATTTAAGACATTGTTTCACCATCCTTCCTTATATATTTTTTATAGAATTTTGAATTTAAGACATCATTTGTAATTCCTATATATATTTTTATAGAATTTTGTATTTAAGGCATCATTTGTAATTCCTATTTTATTTTTGAAGCATTTTATCGAATCATTTTTATAGAAGTTTTTATTTAAGGCATTATTTCACTATCCTTCCGTATATATTTTATAGAATTTTGTATTTAAGGCATCATTTGTAATTCCTATATATATTTTTAAAGCATTTTGTATTTAAGACATCATATGTAATTCCTATTTTATTTTTGAAGCATTTTATGGAATCATTTTTATAGAATTTTGTATTTTAGGCATTGTTTCACCATCCTTCCATATATATTTTTATAGAATTTTGTATTTAACGCATCATTTATAATTCCTATATATATTTTTATAGAATTTTGTATTTAAGTCATCATTTGTAATTCCTATTTTATTTTTGAAGCATTTTATGGAATCATTTTTATAGAATTTTGTATTTAAAGCATTATTTCACCATCCGTCTTATATATTTTTTATAGAATTTTGTATTTAAGGCATCATTTATAATTGCTATATATATTTTTATAGAATTTTGAATTTAAGGCATCATTTATAATTATTATTTTATTTTTGAAGTATTTTATGGAATCATTTTTATAGAATTTTGTATTTAAGGCATTGTTTCACCATCCTTCCTTATATATTTTTATAGAATTTTGTATTTAAGGCATCATTTTTAAATCCTATATATATTTTTATAGAATTTTGTATTTAACGCATCATTTGTAATTCCAATTTTATTTTTGAAGCATTTTATGGAATCATTTTTATAGAATTTTATATTTAAGGCATTGTTTCACCATCATTCCTTATATATTTTTAAAGAATTTTGTATTTAAGGCATCATTTGTAATTCCTATATATATTTTTATAAAATTTTATATTTAAGGCATCATTTGTAATTCCTATTTTATTTTTGAAGCATTTTATGGAATCATTTTTATAGAATTTTGTATTTAAGGCATTGTTTCACCACCATTGCTTATATATTTTTATAGAATTTTGTATTTAAGGCATTATTTGTAATTCCTATATATATTTTTTATAGAATTTTGTATTTAAGGCATCATTTGTAATTTCTATTTTATTTTTGAAGCATTTTATGGAATCATTTTTATAGAATTTTTATTTAAGGTATTATTTCACCATTCTTCCTTATATATTTATAGAATTTTGTATTTAAGGCATTATTTGTAATTCCTATATATATTTTTATTGAATTTTATATTTAAGGCATCATTTGGAATTCCTATTTTCTTTTTGAAGTATTTTATGGAAACCCTTTAATGAATTACATGTGTCATTTTCATAGAATTTTATATTTAAGGAATTATTTCACCATCTTTCCTATATAAGGGTTTTTGATTTGATTTGATTTGATTTGATTTGATTTGATATATATATATATATATATATATATATATATATATATATATATATATATATATATATATATATATATATATATATATATATAGGAGCGTTATTGTAGTGACCAGTATTAAAATAAAAACAATAGGAACCATTTTGGATCGTTAGATCAATCATTATGGATGATATTTAATTTTAATAAATAGTTAATTGACAATGGTATTTTTGTAATAAAGTTCTAATAATAATGACAATTTACACAATGAAATGATGAATTAGCTTTTGGTTAGAATCTAGTAACACCTAGAATTTGTGATGCCTCAAATAAATAGTATTTAATTATTGATCATGCACCAACTTTTTTTAACTTTGAATATTAATGATGCCATTTTATTTGGCACACTAAACTGTGTGCACATATCAAATCTTTTTACACTATTGTCACGTTATATTTCAAAATACATATATGTAGTGGCAAGAAAATTGTTATTTCATAGGCACGAATTTTAATTAATTACTTTAAGTAACAAACTAAATGTTTTGATATAATTTTACGATACATTTTAATAACACTTTAAGTCTTTATTTTGACTTCTTTTTGTTTTGTGAGATGTTTTAAAAAGTATGTCAAAATACTTAATAAAATATCAATAAAAATGTGTCATTACATTTAAAAATAATAATGTGTCATTGTATATCGCTAAAAATATGTCATTTTCATGTGTCACTACATGTAGAAAATAATATGCCATTATTTACCATTAAAAATATATCATTTTTATGTGTCATTACATCTAAAAATAATGTGTCACTATTTATCACTAAAAATGTGTCATTATTATGTGTCACTAATCTAAAAAAATGTGCCACTATTTACCATTAAAAAGTGTCATTTTTGTGTATCCTACATAAAAAATATGTACTAATATTTATTACTAAAAATATGTCATTTTTATGTATCACTACATCTAAAATAATATGTCATTATTTACCATTAAAAATGTGTCATTTTTATGTGTCATTACATCTAAAAATAATGTGTCACTATTTAACACTAAAAATGTGTCATTATTATGTGTCACTAGATCTAAAAAGAATGTGCCACTATTTTTCATTAAAAAGTTTCATTTTTGTGTGCCCTACATAAAAAAATGTGCTAATATTTATTACTAAAAATATGTCATTTACATGTGTCACTACATCTAAAATAATATGCCATTATTTATCATTAAAAATGTATCATTTTTATGTGACACTACATCTAAAAATAATGTGTCACTATTTATCACTAAAAATATATCATTTATATGTGTCTAAATCTAGAAAAAATATGCCACTATTTATCATTAAAAATGTGTCATTTTTGTGTGTCCTACATAAAAAAATGTATAAATATTTATCACTAAAAATGTGTTATTTTCATGTATCACTACATTAAAAAAATAATGTTATTACATCTAAAAAATAATATGCTATTATATATACCGAAAAGGTATACGTATCATAAATTTATAGTGTGCCACTATGTATAGCGATATTATGTTTCCATCACTAATACATAAGTAGTATATGATATGACCTCGATCCAAAGATCGACCAATGTTGTTGGCGGACATAACTGAGATAACATGGTAAAAGTTTGACCATAATACGTTATTATTATATAAGTTATAATAAAAAATCTCAAATCCACCAATGTATAAATAAAAAATTAGTAGTATATGATGAATGAGACAAACCATACTCATACAAATCAAATATGCGAATTGACTTTACAAAAGCCAACAACCGGAAGGATTTTGATAGGGGTGGGCTTTTCATATGCACTGATAATAGAATTTAAAAATGTTTAGATTTTGATTTTTGGAAGGAGATGAAAGAATGAGAGAAAGACATACAATGATGGCGTGTTGTAATTTTTGGAGAAAGTTGTTTGAGAGTTTTTTTGGAAAGGAGTGAAAATAGGGCAGTTGTGAAGGAAAAATACCAACCATGTCCTTTTAACTTTATTAATTATAAAGGTTTTAATTTTTGGATTTTGATTTAATAAAATGACACATGTTAAAAATAGGTTGGTTCTTACAGTTTTTATTTTATGTCTGGTATTTACTTGAACGCAAATCTATATATATATATATATATATATATATATATATATATATATATATATATATATATATATATATATATATATATATATATATATATATATATATATATATATATATATATATATATATATATATATATATATATATATATATATATATATAGATATATATATATATATACTAGCGTCGTAACCCGCCCAACGGACGGGGTCATTTTTGTTGTTGTTCCGGAGGGTTTATGGTGTGTGCGTTTTTAGTTTACTGAATTTGTAATTTAACCTTTATTTTTTTAGTTATAGTTTACGCCTATGTAACGTTAAATTAGATTTTTTTTAATTAAAAAATTATTTATAATTTATATTTTTAAAAGTTCGAATAATATAATTTGTTAAACAATCCTAATTTTTTTAAAAGAATTCCAAAACACATTTTGGTGTTTTATTTATGTTTGTTCATATGATATTCTTCTACATAAATTAGACGAAAGTTATAAAATGTTGATTGCCTATATTGACGAAAGTATAACGTCAAGTTATGGTGGAGTGGAAGAGCGCTCTACAGAAACATCTGCAAAAAGTTAATATAAACATTCTAGATTAAGCTTGTATGAGTGATAGACCATAGTTATTACACTCCCATAATCGTAAGGTTAATAAAGTAAACTGAATTGATATAAATCAAATAAAAATAACTCGATTAATCATTAATCTAAGAGTCCCAAGTGGTTGCTGCCACGAAGGCAACGATGTGACTCTCCTAATGATGAGGTTCAAAAATGACTCATATATTGACCAAAAAGAGAGCTTGAGTTGCTATAGTTATAAAACATGAAGTGCTTGATGCGGTTCAAAAAGTAAACTTAAAATCAAATGCGATCAAACTAAAAGCACTTACTAAATAATACCAATACTATTGCAATATCAATCTGAATATTACGAAGAATAAAATTAACAAAAAAGGCCATGTGCCTTTAAAAAATAGACTATGGCGTAGTAGCATAAGTGGTGTTTAGGGGTGGGCAAAAAACTGTTTTATGATCTGATCTGGTAAAAAAAATTGAAATCGGTTTATAAAAAAAAGTGTTTCTCTTAAACCGGTTTGGCGGTCCGTAATTGGTTTTATAAAATAGTCGAGACGTGTTCAAAAACCTGTTAAAACCGAACCAAACCGATCCGGATAAATCCGGCTAAAATCTTTCCGGTCCAGCTAAATACCGAGTAAAATCTAAGCCAAGTCGGTGTGTTGTCCGGTTGACTCAAACCGATCCGGTTTATAAATCGATACGGTTTTCAAAAATAAATCGATTTGCCCACCTGGTGGTGCTACTTATGTTAGTGGTTTGGTTAATCATGTCCTTACCGGATGGAACCATATCATGATTTCTCACAACGTGATCGGCCTTTAATCCTCCATGACCCCCTTAATTCTTGTTTTGTATTGTAATATCATGATTTCCATTATACACTTTGACATGATGAAATGTTTCAAATAACTCATGTTATCAAGTTTAAATATCTCAATTTATTCATCTGGGACTATTGAAACTCATCAAACTGGATATTAGAATACCAGACCGTCATCATATTAGAGTGCAGCATGAACATTTACTATCATCTAAGTTTTATTCCAAAAGTGTTTGCTCGTATGGACATATTTGAAAACACATTAATTTTGGAAAATAAAAATATTCAGAACATCCATCTCTTAACTTAACGAATTTAACATTCATCTCTTAACTTAACCATTTTGTATTTCATTACTTTGCCAATTCTCGCTCACGACCAATCAACAATTACAGGGGATACTTTAGCATTTGAAACCGTTGTTGGTCTAGCCTTAATTTTATCAATCTCGGCAACTTGGTGCCAATTCTCGCTCACCACCGATCCTTTGAATATGTAACCCTCCAATTCCATAGTTGCAATCAAGAATTGCAGGGAATACTTCAGCGTTTAAAACCGCTGTCAACCTCAGCAACCATTTTTTGGTATGCAAATAATTGTAGGTATCACAAATGTGCATGTTTACGAAAATTTAACCGTTTAAGAAAAATGAAAAAAAAAACACATTCCTGATAAAACGGAGTAACTTCAACTATTTACAATCGTAGTTTTACCTGATGATGGTCTCATCATGAAAGTGAGATAGAAACCGGAATCACGATCACTATATTTTGAATGTCATATCGATAGCTTCATTACAAATAGAGCTTTTTTCATATGCAAATAATTGTAGGTATCAACTATACACTCTCAATCAAATCAAACCATGGCATGTATACAATGTAATCTGATGGAGATGATCTATAATAAGTGCACGAAGAAGATCAGTGGGTACTCACAAGGAAAGGATGCTGACATAAACTACATTCTATAGTTTTTGAACCAGTAGCTGGAACCAGGAAAATATGATGTGGGGGGAGAAAAAACAATTGTTGACAAATAACAATAAAATGCTGAAGAAAAGATTACGATCGTAATGATAAATCGAGTATTTTTACCTATACTTGAGGAATTTATGAGGTTTAAAAGAGTTGAATTTGGGTTTTAATATGTGAGTGGGGGGCGATACGAGTTTTGAGTGGGGGCACTTTCGAAAAACGAACAAAATTAGACTAAAATCTTGTGTTTTTCGGCTAGTCATGGGGGGCGCTGCCACCCCCTACCCATAGAGTAGATCCGCCCCTGGCTGGAACCTCAACCTGAAATAAACAAACCATGCCAAAATTTCAACATGGAGACATAGATACCTATGACATATAAATAAAACACATAAAATAGTAAAATTTTACTATAGAGGATTACTCTTTTACAGTGGCGGATCCAGGAAGTTAGCGGAGTGGGGGCAAAAAAATTTTATGGACAAAAGTCATTGTATACACCAAAATAAAGATACAAATATAAGATTTTTACGTTGTTTTTTCTTCTTTGGGGGGGGCAATTTGAAGGTTTTTACATTGTTTTGTTTTCGAGTGGGGGCAATTTGATTTTACAATGAGGTGCACTTTAAAAAATGGTCCTAAAAAAATTTTTACACTGAAATTTGATTTTTTTTTTACGAGCCACGGGGGGCGCTGCCCCCCACACCTTCCAAGTACATCCGCCCCTGCTCTTTTACCGGGAAAATCCTTTGAAAAAAAGATACGTATATACTTTTGTTGTTTCCCTTTTATATTTTTGTTTGAATACGATGTATGAAAGTACAAATATGCCGTAAAGAAGCCGAATTGTGTACTCCTCAGCTTCAAGTGGATCAAGAGCTTTTTGAACTGGGCTTAATTTTTCTGACGGGTCGGTTTTCTCAGTTGCACCATTGCTATCTGTTGAGGCTTTCTTAGTTGTCGTTGAATCAGGAGCAGGTGTATCGGGTAACTGTTGGCCACAAAGTCGTAAGGCCCATACATATCATTTAAACCCATTTGCAGTATTCTAACTATAAAATTTAAAAAACGCATACACTCGGTCATTACTGAATCTCAATTTAGTAACATACAAGATGAAAGAACAAATACTTGTTCCCTCCTTTTCAGTTCAGCCTCTTTAGCTTTGAGCTCCTTCTCCTTGGTTTCGAAATCTTAGAAAAAAAATTTCTTTCTAATATCAGAACTATATGCTTTCTGATGTTTACTAATGTTCGACTGCAGTAGTTCAGTTTTGCTATTAGGATGTCAACGACAAGCTCTTGACAGATAGAGAAGTATATTTCGGTCACTGACAGTGATTACAGTAACCTCGGGGTGAGAAATACTACTTCTTCCAACAAATAGGGCGTGAAAAGCTTACTATAAATTCATAAAGCTAGAGATATATTGAATCCAAATCATTTATCTATTTGAACGCCTATCTAGATTTTCTGGCCTTGTACTGCCGTAGGCTGACTTTACAAAGTGAACGTGTTTGTTCGTCTAAGTGTATACTTTATTACTTAAAAGGTAGTACTCCGTATTAGTCATTCAGAGTAGGCAATATTTGATGAAGTGCTTATATATCTTAATTTTAGAATTATCTTTTAGTTTGATCTGGTGATAATTTTGTTTAAATGTTGGATTTGCAGATCATTGCAGAAAATGTTGGGGCCTGTTCTATGGCAGATGTGCCCAACAAAGAATGTACTCCCTACTCATGTACACCAATTTATCTTGACTTCTTTTTTATTCAACTTACTTCGACAAGGCTTGATCATGCGCATGACCTACAATAATAATAAACCCAATGATTGCATTCAAACAATTAAAGACTCAAACTATATTCTTTATAAAAAAGTTAAACCTTGAATTCTGAAAAAAAAAAAAACACTAACATGTGGTTGCTACTAAAGATGAGACTAAAAGCAGATGGAAATGTAAACTTTGTAAAATTAAAGCCTATAAAAAAGTTCTATATCAGCAACCACATGTATATTCAGGTAAACTTTGCAGAAATAAAGCCTATAGAAAAACTTTATCAGCAACCACATGTATATTTAGGTAAACCTTGATGATAAACCTAGTATATTCATGTATATTCAGGTTTTGTATATCAACAGCCACATATTCAGGTATATTCAGGTAAACTTTGTATTTTCATGCATATTCAGGTTTTAAATATGAGCAACCACATCTGTATTCAGATAAAAATTCTAATCAAAATTTAAATGACTTACTGATGCAAGTCGAATTACTGAAAATTTCAGCAAAAGCAACACCAAGCCGCATCTCTGCAGCACCTGAACTTCCAACATCTATGTTGCGGGATAATTGATTAGACCACTAACTATAGATGTGTCATCAGCTCTAGATACTTGAGTAATTAGACATTTGAAAGATAGAAATATATTTAGTTCAGCACCAACTCTTTTTTCAGATATCGAACAACAATAAAATAGTTTACAACAAGTTTGAGTTAAAAACAATATAATGCAAGATGCACCTCAATTGAGATGGGTCTCAAAGATGGGTCTTGCTGCCAACATTGTTCAATTAGTCCTAAAATATACAAAAACTTGGATTGTTATTAAAACATAAAGCTTTTTTGAATATACCAGAAGATGCACAAAGCACCACGACCAAAATAGTGAACTCCATGGGTACACAAGGGTGTTTGGTATTGCACTTTAACTGCTTCAGACCGATTGCGTTAATAGCAGCCCATCTCACCAACCTGTGAGTATCTTGGAATCAATTCTAAACCATGGACACCACCACCGATCTGATGTATTTTTTTAGCACCCATACCTGTTGACAAAAGAAAGTTGGGCTAACTCACGAAATAATAAAATACTAATATGAAAAATACTACAATTTAATTTCGTACAGAACTAACTTAGAAGAAAGTTGTTATAGCCTTTGTCAAGTTTCGTCTAGGTTAGTTCAGTGGAGAGGTTAGTCACTCTTTCTGTTTCTCTCATAAAATCTCGTGTCGCGTATTAAAGTATTTATGTTTACATTATGACACTACCATTATATCACAGGCTCGACGACTTCATCTATACTGTTGCGTAGATGATCTGCCTGAATATCTTTACATTTTTCGCCCAATGTTATTTGTAAGATGTCCTCGTATAGGACAGGCATAAGTCTTTTTTATGCATTGCCAGTTGCATCAGGTTCATTCTAATATATAATATATCTGTTGGATAATCTTGATGGATCATGGGTATGGGTCAGTACTATGTGGGTCAAGGGTAATGTTATGGTTATTGTTTGAACAAGTCTAGAGGAAATAAGCAAGTGACTGCACATTGTTAGGAATAAATTAGTTAGTTGGTTCCTGCTTCTTAGGATATACTGGGGCACGTTACTATCCTTGTGTCTATGTTTCTAGTATAAATAGGAGTCTATCATATTGTAATTAAGATGTCAGCTTTCCCTTTAATATACAAACGTTTGAAACCCATATTTCTGTTTTGATTGGTGTCGAGCGGAGTTGTGTTTTCGGGTTCGAGGGACCGAACCTACACGTGGTATCAGAGCTTAGGGGCTCATGCCTGATGCGTGGTGTCTAGCAAGAAGGGGTCTCTTTGCAACGCATGTTATCAGGTCGTGAAAAACGAAAGTAAGCAGCAAGTTCTTATCACAGCAGGTGACCATAACAACACAACAGCAAGGACCTTTTTTTTTTGAAAGCAGAATATTAGCATGAAGAAGAGTCAAAGGATGCATCACTATAGCATGCGAATACGGAAAGACGAAAGCAAGACCGCAGCAAGAAGATATCAAGAAGTCAGCAAGAGAGTAGCATGAAATCAACAAGAACGAGAATGATAGCGAAAAAAAAAAAAAAAGTCACAGCAAGAGAACGCAGCAAGAAGTATAGCAAGGAGCGCTTTCTCAAAGAAGGAAGCGAGCAAGAAGCAAGAATCATCAGCAAGAGAAAAAAGGGCAGCATGTTTTCGCAAGTTAGCAGGTTGTCGCGTAGCCTGTAGCAAGTAGCAGGCAACAAAACCATAGCAAGTAGCAAGCAAGAAAATAGTCGACAAGCAAGGGTCGATAAGGAAGGATCGACAAGCAAGGGTCGATAAGCAAGAGTCGACAAGCAAGGGTCGGCAAGCAAGAGTCGACAAGCAAGGGTCGACAAGCAAGATTCGACAAGCAAGGGTCGACAAGCAAGGATCGACAAGCAAGGGTCGATAAGCAAGAGTCGACAAGCAAGGGTCGGCAAGCAAGAGTCGACAAGCAAGGGTCGACAAACAAGGTTCAAATAGCAAGAATCGATTAGCAAGAAGGAGAAAGACATAGAGTGACGAGCAGCAAGAGCAACGAAGATGAACAGAAAGCAAGAGAAGAAAGAATGTTGGTTGTGGCAGGAAAGTGAGTTCCAATGTGAGAAGACCGTGGAACGTACTGTGAAAGGGAACCGTCGAGGAGACTCGAGTTGAGATCATCAAGATTACGGGGGTAAATGTTGGATAATCTTGATGGATCATGGGTATGGGTCAGTACTATGTGGGTCAAGGGTAATGTTATGGTTATTGTTTGAACAAGTCTAGAGGAAATAAGCAAGTGACTGCACATTGTTAGGAATAAATTAGTTAGTTGGTTCCTGCTTCTTAGGATATACTGGGGCACGTTACTATCCTTGTGTCTATGTTTCTAGTATAAATAGGAGTCTATCATATTGTAATTAAGATGTCAGCTTTCCCTTTAATATACAAACGTTTGAAACCCATATTTCTGTTTTGATTGGTGTCGAGCGGAGTTGTGTTTTCGGGTTCGAGGGACCGAACCTACAATATCTATTTGGTCAACTTGGCAACACATACTCATGCACCACTGTCTTCTCATCTTTACGCCTTTGTAAGATGTCCTTGACTAACACATAATATTATACGAATATACTCATGTTGCACCTTCCAAAGAGCAGTTCAGTTTTAGTTTCTTGGTACACATGTTCATTAACTTTCTTAAGATGTTATTGGTTTTTTGACATACAGATGCAAATCTTTAGTAATCTTTAGTAATGTAGTTTCTTGGTTACCAATGACATACAGATGTAAAGCTATGATTCAAGACAAGGAAGGTCTTCTTACAGATGTAGAGATTAGTCTTCCCGGCTGCCATTCCACCAGACCATGAATGCCTTTCCTGCTCTGTCCTTTTCTTGATACAGACGGAAATATAACTGTAATATAACTGGACAGTGCAGAAATGGGCTCTGCGGAATATTAGTCAACAGGAATGTTATGACTATTTGACAAATATAGTAACATTTAGAGAACTGCTTATATGATTTGAAATTTAAAGCAACTTTTGTGACAGTTAACTGTGACGGTAGTGCATCGCATCAGGGGAAAAAAACTTCAAACATTTTCACCGTGGGCCTTTTGAAAAGCTTACAGTTTCGTAAAAGTCACCCAGAAAAAAAATCGTTCAGAGAAAAAAATTGCGTAACATTACTTCGAAAAATGAGAAAATATTGGTTATAGATTGGAAGAAATTCTATGCACAGATTTTCCGTTTTCATCCCTTCTTTGATTGTCTAAAAGTCGTGGCAAACACATAGACAAACCTTAAATTTCTAGCACTTTTACCTAACATATAAAATTTAAATCGATATGTCCGAAACACTCCTACTTTCTAGAGTTGTCTGATCGAAAACAATCTAAGCCTTACGTACTTTCCTCGCTCTTGTAGCAGCAGCTCCCCACAGTTTAACTTTTTTGTATGATAAGGCCAAATCGAGTGTTGTAAAAACACCTGAAGATAAGAGCTCGGAAAGCATATTTCTAGTTAAATCGAGCTCCTGTAAATCTGCAAGCATAACAAGGTAAGACCAGCTTTAGTCCAACTCGTTGCACCGTACACATCAAATGATCCAACACCTAATGCTTCAATGCCGCGTGAACTCACACATCCAGGATCATAGATAAAAAATGGAGGGAAAACATTATTGCTAAAGATAACCAAGAGCTATGTGTGGCTTCGATACAGAACTGAACAAGTTATAGATGATCGGTTTTAATAAAACCGATATGCTGCAAACTATACCGCTGTTAATTACATTACGCCAAACAAACTAAGCATATTATTAACCGTTACCTACGCCAGAACCATTGTAGAGAGGCCAACTTCATTTTTGTATCAGCAATTGCAACGCATTAACTGTGCTACTTCTTGTGACAAAGTCACGAAGATATGAGGTTTTAGCCCATGCTTTCAGTGATTTAGAAGCATTGATTTAGATAAGAGGATCATATTCAGATCATAGGTTTTTCCATTGTCTTTATATAACACGGATGCCTATGTTTTAGACTACTGGTTTTTCAACCAAATAGATTATTACGTCTCAAGTAAAACAAAAAAAAGTATTATTTATCCACAATATTATACAATTTCAAAAATGCGCATCATACTAACCTGTACGTGCACAAAATTGTTGAATAAGTCGTGATCCGGATCTCCCTCATGCAGGGCAAGATACTGGTTTTTCATATATTTTTTAATTACTGGATCTCCCTCATGTATTTTTTGCTTCAACGCCGCGTGAACTCACACGTCCAATATCGTTCTCTACCTTCAAAAGAGAAACGGGTCAAAAGGGTTAAAAGCTCCCCCAATTAATTTTTTCAGCATATGTCCTAAGTTTTATTTCAAATATGCACGAACCCGCAATAGTTAGAATCAATCATTTCATTGCACATGGTCACAACTCGCCGAACTTGCCTCACATTCTTCTACTGAGATAAATAGGATATCTGCAATTTATGGCTTCCTCGACCTCTTCGATGGATGACATAACAACGAATCCAAAACACCGACTTGTTCAACTAACTTTTTGTGATAGATAACCTGCAATAGATACCTGCTTCAGTAAGATTTTTAATCGACTAATAAGTAATTTCTGACATATATAGGTCAATTCATTGAGCGATCTGTGAATTTTTTAAAAAGTAGATTTTAAAACTCGATAGTTCCGAAGCTACATATCTATGGTCAAAATACAAAAGGAAAATTGCTAATATGCGAAATTGGGATAAAATTGACTTTGTATCCTCATTTAGACCTTAAAACGTTTAAGGACATGCACCCACCAGATAGATTTCTGCAATAAGAAACAAACATATAGTGTATTAGCAGTTGAGGTGAGTCATTGTCATAAGTGGTAGGATGGAAATCTGAAAGGTTGGGAGACTTAGGTAGTGGGTCTCACCTGGTATTATCACATATCAGAGATCAAATGAAAATGAATTCAATAAATTATATTTAGCACAAATCAAGAAAATGATATTTGGAATTACCATAAACATGCTTTTTAATCCAGTTGACATGATTGACCCGTGAAAATACCATTTGAGAGAGACATCAAATTATCAATTTTCTAACTGACAGAAAATCTACCGCAGCATAAACCAAGTTAATCCAGGACCCCCTTGCCTTCCGGCTCTAACACGAAGCTTTGTAGAGCAGCAAATAATTGACAATGGTTAGCTATGATTAATTCATTACAAAATAAGTAAAGACACTTTTCCGCAAGACTAAAAAAACACCTAGTGGAATAGAGAGTTCGGAACTGGAATCACAATCACAGTTACAGACAAGACACGAAGATAGGGAACGGGAGCTTCGGCGAGAGCTTCAAGAAGATGCCAATATAAAGGTGGGCCCACTAAATAAACTAACAAAGATACTACTATGAAGATTATTGTCATTCTAACTACTAATACAAGATCCAATCCTCCTGTTTCTTGCCAATGTTTTTTACACACACAGACACAATGTGCAAATGGTTAGAAGTGTTGTGTGTGCACGTGTGGGTGTGTGCGTGAGTGTTTTATGCCTGAAATCTCTACTCCACAAGGTGGGTATAAACTGCGTAAAAAAGTACCCATAAATTTAGACGTTAAATGAGTATGTGTATCAAATAACTCGAAGACAACTTCTGTAATTTTACAGTAGTAGTTGAGCCTTTTCTATCAATATTGTGACTATTGAGTTGTTTGATTATTATGTTGTTTTAATGATTAAATGAGTTGTTTGGCGTGTGTACCTTTATTGGACCATCATTCTTTTAGCTTCTTTAGTCTCCAGCTAGCCACTGCCAATAACATAGGATAAATGCAGATGTAAACATGAGTCTACTAAAGTGACTTTTAGTCATATATCAATAGCAATGCCACAGTAGAACCAATAAAGTGAAATGGTACTTCTTAAGTTATAGATGGCCAAAAGTAATGGAGTTCTATACTACCTCTGGTGAAATGAAAAAAAGGGCCTATGTGGTATTTTTATTATTTACCCGTAGGGCTCTAAGGTTAGAGAATCTGACCGCCTATCATACTGTGCTATCATAAAAATCTTGATCTGGGTGTTGCGCTTGATCCTAAAGAACAATCAACAACGTGCTTAGATTCGATTCCAATAACTAAATGCGACCATATACTATCTTTTTCACGAATTTCATAAGATGATCCAAAATAGCATTATAATCGTTAATCACTAACATCACTGATCCTCCATATGCAACTGATTATCCGTCTTCTCTCCATACTTCGTGCACATTCCTTGAATACCATCAGATCCTTCTTCACAGATGCATCTTGATACTGATAATGTTCACCTCGAGAAAAGAATTCCATCGTAAACACATACGAACAGATGGTAAAAGAAAATCAATATTATTAATAGTAGTAATAAAAATGCATCCAATGAGACCTAAAAACTGTCATATATTCTAAAGTACATACCCTTTTGAGGGATTACTCCAAAAAGAATATTTTGAAGGATTAAAAAAGGTTATAAACCTACCTTTAGGTGTTTCTCCTGTTGTGTATACTTGCTTAATCCCAAAGAAAGTATAAATTAACCACAATAACATTCATATGAAGAAGAACAAAATCAAAACCACAGATCAACATATGAATTATTTAGAACCATGGAATCTTCCATATTGTTTCTGCATGAAATACACATAATAAGTACGCATGAATCAAAGAGCCCATAAGAATTGCATTAGTCTGTAATTGAGAGTTACAAGATCAGGTTTATTAAAAAAAGGTATTATGATTGATTGTGAATCAAAGATCAAAGATGATTAGGGTTCTGAAAGAGGGGATCGATCAGTAATTTGTTTATCATGGATGTGGGATCGTTGATCATGTACTGAAGATCGTTTGTGTGTGTTTTTACTGGCGGCTGTGGATATGTCTGTGTGTGTTTGTTTTACCGTAGGTGGGTTGTTTGGAAAATAAAGAAAAAATGATTTTAACCTATTATATATAGGTGCGTTATCAAAACGTAGTTGTTGGAAAAGTGCGGCCCGCTTTTTGGAAATTGCGTTTTCGTAGAGTATTTTTGGTAGGTTTTTGAGATTTTTTAGCTAACAAACAAATTCTATTGGTTAAGAAGTGCCATGTCACAGACATGGATTAGAGGTGTGGTATCAAGTCATAGTTATGCCTATATATAATATATATATATATCTCTATATTATATATATAGGTATATTTATGACTTGAAACCACAGTTTTAGATCCCAGTCATATCCCAGTCACATCTTTTAACCAATAGGATTTGAGTATTCCCTAGAAAATCTCCAAATTCTACGAATTTTCCGTTTGAAATCGCAGTTTTATGAAAATCGCGTTTTGGAAACGCAATTTTGAAAACTTTGTTTTGGAAATTGCGTTTTGTTTTTTCTGTTGTAAAAAACATTATTTTTTTAGTGAGGGTTGTGAGATTCGAACTGAATACCTCTAGGTTATTTGTTTTGGTGTTTTCCAACTGAGCTATTGGATGATTTTTATTTTTTGATGATAAACCTCTATATTTATTATCCGGTTTTGTATTTAATATAATAAATATCTTCTGATATTTTTTAAAATATATCAAGATATACTCCAAGTATATTCATCCATATCTAAATTTTGTTGAAAATTATATTTTTTTGAATTCTATTTATCACGTATTAATTTTCTATCAAACCCTAATTCGCTAAAAAATCATCCATCGTAATCTTCTTTTTCTTGTGTAGGTTTTTTCCAGTTTGATCATAGAAAATATATCAAGATTTCCTTCTTAATATATTCATACAAATCCATATCGTTATACGTATTAATCTCATTCACGTATTAATCTCTTTTATTTTATCAAAACCCTAATGCTCCTTCATAACCTTAATCTTTTTCGTTTCGTTTTGTTTGGCTGAATAAATCCTAATAATATGATTCGTTATTTTTTTTAAGATTATGTATGCCGTTGTATTCATTGTTTGCAGGTTAATGAAGCATCTTAAAAAAAGTTACCTCTTTTTTTGAACTCTAATGATCTCAAATCCTAATGAAACTGGTGTTTTTTTTTTCTTTTGAAGGTTAAGGAATTATCTAAAAAAGGTACCTCTTCTTTTAGAAAACTCTAATCAAAGTATTTTTTCTTTGTTTTGTTTTGCAGGTTAAACATGTAGGTATTCAAAGAATGGCATTGAAGGAGACGCAATGTCAACCATCCATATAAAGCTTTGAAGCTGCAGGTCACACATTCCGGTCATCCATGGATCTAACCCTTTTTGGTGGAAAGGGTGTTAGCTTTCTTCCAGCTATCTGAGTTTTCTTAATCGGCCCATGGAACTGACATGAAGGATCTTGACAGTCTGATTGTTGAGGCATATACTGTGAAAGAATCAAGCATTTGAAGGATCTGGGTGAAGGTGAACAACTCAGCTGTTCAAAATTAAAATTGGTTCATATTGTTGCTTAATATTATCTGATTTTGTACTTAATTTGCAGGTTCAAAAGAGAAGAATGTATGATATTACCAATGTTCTTGAAAGAATAGGTATAGTCGAAAAGATTACAAAAAAATTCACATATAGTGGAAGTAAGTTATTGATTCTTCTTTATGTATGTCTGTGCTTAAATCAATGTTTACTAAAACATGGACCTTTCCTTAACAGGGGACATAAGTCGTCATCACCCGATAATCCGCATTGAGTCTAATTTTGATTTATTTTATTATTATCAGAGATAGTCTACTTTCTTGCTGCCAAAATTAGTATCGGTATGAAAAAGGCTTGCTGTTACTCTTGGACTTTTTATGGTCCGAGACCCTTCTATAAAGGACCCTAACAAGGTAGAACTCCTGACACCAGAAGTAGAAGTTGAAAATGGGTGAGCCTTTTGGCTAACGGGTCAAAATAGGTTGCCATTTGGTAAAGGTCAACATGAAAATATCTTTGATTAATGTGTTGAATGTGATTTACAAGAATTTTTATTATAAATAATTTAAATTATTCTAAAAAGACGGGTTTAAGGTGTTTCAAGACTACCCAAGAGTCGTGAGTTTCTTGTGGACGTGTTTACTTATTGCCTTACAACCCCTATCAATATTGCGTTAAGATAGTAAATGATATAATGTTAATAAAATAAAATATTGAAAAAAATATATCTTTATTTGATTTATTGCTGATATTTTTTGTCATCCAACTCAACAGGTTATACACTTACTCCTTACTACACGAGTCACTTGGTAATTCACTTATAGATTTAATATCTGGTCATCAAACTAACCGCAAGTCACTTCTTGGTGAACTGAACTGGATATTTACTACAGTTACAGACATAATTGCATAGAATAACTATACTCTTATTATGCCTCTAGCTCTTTATATCGATGCTTGAACTAAGCGTTTAATTTTATTCTTATCAGAACTATTTCAAAGACTATTTAAGCAAGATCTGTTGGTACCCAATCACAACCAAACAGATAAATATGGATTAATAGCTCTACATCAGATTGTAGAAGCTAAGGGTGTGTTTGGCATTATTTTAAAAGTGATTACAAATATTTACTTAGAGCGAATTTTCGGATTAGAGGAGTGAGAGGTTTAATATCTGATGCACATGTTATGACGTTTCATTGTATTTTGCAGGCACACAGGACATGAGTGACATGAGCAGTTGTTACAAGAATAGCTAGACTTGGCATATAATGATAAATGCAGGTTAAACTATGAGTTATGCATTATTGCTAATTACACTATTGCCACTTGCGTAAAATGATTTGAACTTCTGATGTATGCATTGCGAGTTGGGAAATATTTCTGAGGGCTGCACAAGGTTTGACTTTTATTTTATCTGTCAGAAGCGGCTTTGGCAGCTTTTTCAGGTTTGTAATGAGAGTTGGGCAGTCTTTATGAAGGGTAGCACAAGGACTGGCATTTCTCTTATCCGTCGGAAGCGGCTTTGGAAGCTTTTAAAGGTTTGTAATGACATCTCTAAATCAATGAGCATACGTCTTTTGAATTTAGCTCATGCCTGCACACACACTTCATTCAAAGATACCAAGCTGAATATACAGAAACCAACTATAACCATAAACCTTGTGTGGTTTGTGGTTTGATTGCAGGAAAACTGCATGAGATAATGCCGAGAATGTTTTGTGACTAATCGATAATATAATGGACAACGTGAAGAAACACACCAACATGAGTTATGCGTCACCTCTGAAGAATCGGAGAAAGTAATAGAGGGTATAACTCAAGGGGCATAGAATCTGTTTAAGGTGTTTAAGGTTTTTAATCTATTTTCATTCGATTCGTTTTATGTTATGGAATTACGAATAATGTTTTTTCATTATTGAATTTAACATGCAGGCCCTCCTTACAGATTCACTACAAGTTAAGGATTGAATAAGTATGCTTATGAGCTTATCAACCTGTGATAAACGGGTTAGTCTGTTCTTACAACTAAACACTATATCAAATCTTTTGCGTCTCTGTGTTTTTAGGTTTTAAGTGAAACCATATTAACTGCCAATGTTTTGTACTTTATAAGGAGGCCTACACAGATGGGGATGTCCCTAAATATTGGTAAATTGTTCGTCTGATACATAAAATATCAGAGTGAATGGTGATAAATTTTTTACTAATAATTAGTATGTAAATTCGTCGACACAAGTCCTAACGAGTTTGTATTGAAAGTTGTTGCAGATATGACTTTGCTAGAAGTCAGAACATCTTTTATGTGGGTCGGGATACATTTTCCTTTTATTTTGTGGACCTGCATTATGTCTCTTGATGTTTGGATGCTGACAACGAGTTTTCTTTAACGTTTGATGATTTTATTTGCAAACCTTGGTGTTCTTTTTATTTATTGTGATGTCTGATATTTCTGTTTGTAATTCACTTTGGTTTCTGACTATTGATTAGTGACTAGGGCACTATCTTAGTAATTGGTTTCTGACTATTGAGTAGTGATTGAAGATTACCCGATTCACTGCAAGTAGATCTATGTTTCAGATTGAACCTGTAGTGTCAGTTTGTGTGGTGAAAGCAAGCGCACGTCAGGGAATAGGTATTTACCTTCATTAGGAATGCTTATTGCTTCTGGAAATAGGACCATGTAGTGTAATTTGGTTGCGTATCAGTGTGTCAAAAGCACACTTAGTGTTTTGTTTTGCCCCGTTTTTAGTCTTAAGAGTATGACCAGTGGGATATCTGAATAGAACATGCTGCATATTGTGCTTTAAAGTAATTCGACGTCCAAAAATTAGTGTTGATACTGGTCTATTATGCTGTTTTGTGAATCTTTTTAGTTTTTATCGTATAATCAACATTTTACGACAAACTTGTAGTCTAACATGCTGGTACAAAACGTGTAATCGTTTTAAGCCGAATCATAGGGTTGAATAAGTTCTCTCCTTATTAATTTGATTACCCATTAATGAACTTTACCTTTTTGCCTTTTTCTTAGCAGATAAAAGGGAGGCTGTAGTGTTGAACTTGGGTAGAGGTGTGCTTTATTTGAATCTAGAATCATAGGCTACACTGACATAAAATAACTATGCACCCTTTCTTAAACCATCATTTAGTTAATTACACGACACGCACATATTTATTCTATGTCTGATTCGCTGGACATCTTGACAAAAATCGATGACACTTAGCTATTGGACTTCTATACATCCACCAAAACCCGGGCCTCACTCATGGAAACCTTAAATTATCCAACGTCCTCTTAGGATCTGGCTTCACGTCATGCCTAACTGACTATGGTTTGATGTCATTCAGAAACTCTGAGTTCCTGAAGAATCAAGGGCGTCCTCACTCTTTTACCGTCCCCAGAATGTAGTGACATGTGAAAACCACTCACACAGCAAGCGGATGTCTACAGCTTTGGTGTTCTTCTGTTGGAGCTTCTTACAGGTCAGACTCAGGACCTTGTATTGGAACACGGGTCAGATATTTCTAAATGGTTCAAGTTTGTAAGGGAAGAGGAGATTGAGTCGGGTGATGAGCCGACATCATCTGGTAATGAGGCAGCAGAGGAAACATTGGCGGCGCTTTTGAATATAGCTATGGCGTGTGTTTCACTTGTACCAGAAATGAAGGATGTGTTGAGGATGATTCGGAGACAAGAGTCGAAGCTGCTCATGTCTCGTCTAATAATATATGGGTTAAGAAAAGTGAGACTACTGTACTCTTCGTCCCATCATATATGATAGTATTTGGAAAGCGGATGTCTAATGACCATTCACCAGGAAGATGGTCAGATACCGTACAGAGCTTGCTAATGGATGAACATTTATTGATTCATGGGTTGTTGATTTTAGTAAAAATTGATTAATTAATTTCTGTAGGAAAACAATAAACCCAAACACATAAATTAACACTTTTTATACTCCGTACATCTTTGTATGTTTCTTTGTGCAAAATAGATATTACAATATAATAATATTAATTGATATTTTTTTTGACGACTAACGAGGTTCTATGTATAAAAAGTACATTTGGACGACTTTCAACTTGTAAAAATCCTTGCTAAAAAAAAAACTTGTAAAAATCGTTTGGCTTGTTTCCTCTTCAACTAATTTGAACCATAAATAGGTGTATGTATCAAAGTTATCACAAACATGGTCCTTGCTATTAGAATAGCGCGAAAAAACCCGCTTACTATCAAGAACCATAAAATTACAATCGGTACCTTTCGGAACGGGTTCGGGACTGAATTTGGAAATCCTGACTTGGTACCGGAGTGCCAAAGGTTTTTTTTTTCAAATTTTTTAGTGAATTGTGATTCAATTGGTAATGCCAGTGGTAAATTATCTTGGCATTAGTCACCGAAAATGATAGGTACGTATATGTGGTTGTAAGATTATCAGTTTATTTTTGCAATAATATAAACAATCACTAAAGCTTTATTAGCTCATATGTTTTTACTACGTATTTTCATAAATTTAAATGTTCTACTATTAGTACTATTACATAATAACATTTACTTTTTTCTCCACTTAAGCACATATCAAGCTCCTTTTTTATTTACCAACTTAATTTTGAACTTTTTAAAAAAATAGGTTTAAATTTTAAATTTTTTAAATAGTATCTATTTTAGACATAAATTTCTAAATCATATTATAGCAATATACCGGGTTTGATCACCGGTTCAACCGATTAAGTCACCAAGTAAAGGGATCACCGGTTCAAGTCGATCGAGTCATTGTGTTACGGACGAACCATAAACCCTCTTAAACAAGAAAAGAAGCGACCCCGCCCGTTGGGCGGGTTACGACGCTAGTATATATATATATATATATATATATATATATATATATATATATATATATATATATATATATATATATATATATATATATATATATATATATATATATATATATATATATATATATATATAACAATAATAAATTTTCTCTCTTTATTTTCTTTCAAACCATTCCAAATATAAATCGAATTTTAATCACAAACCAAACGCACCCTTAGTATTTTCTATTCAAGGGCTTTATGCACCTTTTTAATGTCACAAGTGCACTTATTTAATGCAGTATAGGTATCTCATCTTGCAACTATTTCGCCCGTTTGAAGTCTCATGTAATGTGGATGGTTTGACTTCTTAAGCTCAAACGAGCTTTGAGTTTTATGTTCAACTTACACCATGGTATCTTTTTGTACGTGGTAATGTGGTGCATTTATATGCATCTTTACCACCACGATATCCCAATTGTTAACAATGAGTCTAGTCAATATAAGATGGACACGGACATTGAGGAGTTTATGCCACTTAGTACGTATGATGCACCATAAGTGAGTTTACGTTGAATTAAAACTATTATTCTGCTACATAAGAGAAATGTTGCTTCGTGTAACATAAGCAAGTTTATTCGAACATGATTATAAACATGCATGAAGCGAGACTCAACAATTGCCAAGATTGCACAGTGTTAACAATTCACGATTATACGAAGAAATTATTCTATTCGGGATGGTTTAGAGTTTGTCGGGATCATACCCAACCATAAATTACAAATCATTAAATTCGATGACCATTGTTACAACAAACACTAAAAGGAATTAGTATCTACCGCTCTGGCTTTCATGAAGGACAATCGACATATCGTATGATCCTTGAAAACCTTCTTGTGTTATAGTGGATAATATAAAATATGAAGTAAACTATTTGTACTAATGCATGATTACAGATAATTTGGTTTTCATAAATGACATTTTGCATATATCATAATGCATACTCCTTCGAAGATCGTGAGGATGTGGGATGGTTTCAGATCATGAGGTTGTGAGATGGTTGTGGTCATGAACATGGTTTCATTTTCAGGTCGAGAGATGATTAAGATAGTGTGGTCATCACATGGTTTAGATTGTGCGGTCGTGATAGCTTAACTTATTGTCATAAGGGTCGAGGTGTGGGCCCGATCGGGTTGGCCGTTGATGGTTTTGGTTCACTTGGTGGATAAGTTGGTTGGTGTAGCTTCAGAAATTTTATGTAGTTGTGGGCGAGTTGTACTAGTTACTATAGGTTAGACCCGTAGACGTGTGTCGGGGTCAGGTGAGCAAAGGTTGGTTGGTTTGACATAGGCCGGTTTTACAATTATGGATTTTCTCAACGAATTGTACATATCACTATTCCACCACTCGATTTGGTTACATGGTTGAAAACGTGTGGTGTAAGGTTCGATCGGTAGTTATAAGGTCTTGGTCGGGTTTTTAACCCATCTCCATGCTTAAATGGGGTGATGCCTTTAAGTGGCGGGTTGTCCTTATGATTGTTTGATATTCTCCATTATCGATGTAAGGGTCCTTTCGGATAGTGACTTTGGAGTCGGTGGAGTTGTTTAAGCTTTTGAGGTCGTTGTCCAAGATCTAGTGTAGCGTTGTTGTAGTCCGTGTCGGTCATTGTTGATCAAGATTGTTGTTTTCTATCATTTTACTAGTTTTTAATTGAGTAAAATGCATAAATAGTACTTGTAGTTTGTCCATTTTGCACGTTTAGTTACCAGTATTCTAAAAATGAAGGCGGCATCGCTAGTCTTTGGATTTGGGTTAATTTCATACTTTGACTTAACGTTCGTTAAACACTGACCGTTATCCTTCGTTGATACAAAGGTTTTTTTTATTTGACCCAACAACCTTTTCCCAATTTTTAGCCCATTTGTTTTTAACCTGAATTGAAAATTAAAGTGATGAGATAAGGATTTGAAGTGAGAGAATAAATTTCATACAACGCCAATCCAGACATTCATTTTCATTCTGGTAAGTCTTGAAGTATGGCTATCCTTGCCTTTTGTTCTTCCAATATCAACCATTATCACACCACCATTAATAATAACTCTTCAACAAGCTATAACCTTCATTACACAAAAAGCTTGAAACTTTCATGGACTTTTTGTTGGGGTTTACTTCGTTCCAACAGGGTGAAGATAATCAATATCCTAACTACGTACCAATGAATGGTTACCGGATATCTATTGAAGTCGTGTAATCACTTTCCAAAGAAGATTATTCGACCCTATGCCTGGGTTAACATGAATACATCCTTGGGATAAAACCAAGAGTTAGTTCTTGTTTTAGGCACAAATAAAGAACTCTGTACGTGTAAGTGTTTCTATTTTCTATATATCTCATCATGCAAATATGATCAATATTTATAGTGATCCTAGTCCTAGAAGGATGTAACTCATAGTCAAAGGTATTAAGAGCATTAATCGGCCAATTAAGCTCATAATTACCTACATGAAAGCATAGTGGTTACATTACCATAAACATGGTCATCAAGTCAATATTCAACCCTTATTGATTGGTCAAAGAGGTTACAAAGACTTTGTGCATCACCAGGAGCAACGTCCTAACCAGGAGCAACTTCCTAACCAGGAGCAACCCTAACCAGGAGCAACTTCCTAACCAAGAGCAGCTTTCTACTGATGAACTTTTCTTCCTGCTCATAACCATCAGCACAACCACTATATTGAGTCCAGGGAGGTCGGGGACTTAAGGGGTGTACACTCCGTACCTCCAAACCCATTTACAAGTATGACTCGATCCCATAATTGCACTAAATTTCCAACAATCCTCCCTAATTTAGTACAATTCCTTTTTGCATGAAAATCAACTTTAACAAAACCAGTGCATAAATGAAAACATCCTGAGGATTGAATTTCCATATTAGTACATTACTTCAAATATTCGTGAATCAGGATGTTCTAATAATTGAACCCTTCAACTACTTTGAATACCTGAAGATAAAATACACACAAATTTTCAAACACTTAAAACGCTCCTGACACCATACAAGCCATGTGTCCATATCCAATTCATAAATGTTGTAAGAGCCAAAGTCCATGCTCCTTGAGGCGGCGAAACCTCAACCTTTACATAGGTGGTTCCTCTTGAGTTCATGCTCCTGCTAGGCACTTATTCAAAGAAATTAACCATTAAGAAGTTTATAACTTCATCCTCCTTTCAGCAGGTACAAGCTCATCCTTGGGATGATATATATGTGCTTCAGTCCCCTGAATGTGTAGCTTTCCACATTGAACTCAGCTCCCAAGTTTCCTCAGGAGGGAGTTGGGTGTCCTAGCATTCTGTGACTAGTTTGGAGTTTAAACCCATCCCTTTAGCAAACTTTATAACCAAGTCTCTAGCCAATCCCTTCGTCAAATGATCAGATAAGTTTTGTTGAGACCTCACAAACTCTATTGATATCACCCCATTCATGATCAACTCACGAATCATGCTATGTCTAACACCTAAGTGTCTAGACTTACCATTGTAGATTTGGCTATAAGCCTTAGCCAAAGTAGTTGCACTATCACAACGGATTGATATGGGTGCCATAGGTTTGACCCACAATGGAATCTCAAGAATCAAGTTTCTCAACCATTCAGCCTCTTTACCAGCAGCTGCTAGAGCCACAAATTCAGATTCCATTGTTGAACCAGTAATGCAAGTTTGCTTCTTGGATGCCCAAGAAATTGCACCACCACAAAGAAGGAATACCCAGCCACTTGTGGATGAATTATCCTCGGTATTTCTAATCCAACTTGCATCAGTGTAACCTTCCAACACTGAAGGATATCCAGTATATGATAAAGAATAATCCATTGTTCCTTTCAAATACTTCAGTACCCTCTGAATTGCTTGCCAATGTTGAGTACTAGGATTACAAGTGTATCTACTTAGTTTACCCACATTAAATGCAATGTTAGGCCTAGTATTAGTCATGGCATACATCAAGCAACCAATCACCCTAGAATACTCAAGCTAGGAGACAGCTTGACCATTGTTAGGCATTAGTTTCTCACTTGTATCCATAGGTGTACTCACTGGAGTACAATCAAAGTGATTGAATTTCTTCAGGACCCTCTCAATATAATGAAACTAAGAAATTACAATACCATCACTTTCATGTTTAATCCTTATGCCAAGGATAACATCAGCCTTCCCCATGTCTTTCATAGAGAACCTTGATGACAAAAACTCTTTGGTTAAATCAACCTGAACTTGGTCAGTACCAAAGATTAACATGTCATCAACATATAGGCAAATGATGACTCCTTTACCAGGTTCATCAAATTTGATATATAGACATTTGTTAGCTTGGTTAAGTGAATAACCATTAGACAAAACCACATCATCAAACTTTTGATGCCATTGCTTAGGTGCCTGCTTCAGTCCATATAATGACTTAATCAGTTTACACACCTTACCTTCATGACCAGGCATAATGAAACCTTGAGGTTGGTTCATATAAACCTCCTCATCCAAAACACCATTCAAGAATGTTGTCTTCACATCCATCAGATGAATAATCAGATTGTGAATACTTGCCAAGGCAATCAACATTCTTATGGTACTTATGCGTGCTATAGGAGCATAAGTATCAAAGTAGTCTATCCCTGACTTTTTCCTAAAGCCTTGAATGACTAACCTTGCCTTGAACTTTTCAATAGTTCCATCTACCTTCATCTTTTTTTTGAAAATCCATTTGCATCCAAGTGGATTGCAACCTGGAGGTAGATCAATCAACACCCAAGTGTTGTTGCCCATGATGGAATCCATCTCATCATTGATTGCTTCTTTCCAGAAAGCAACATCCTAGGACTTCATTGCTTCATCAAATGTTTTGGGATCATCCTCAACATTAAAGCAATAGTAGTACTGGTCAGAGACCTCATCCCTTGTACCTTCAACTAAGTAGAGTTGAAATTCGGGCCCAAAATTCTTTGGAGTCCTATGCCTTGTGCTTCTTCTAAGCTCAGGCTCAGGTTGCTGAACGACAACCTCATTAGTGACCCTTTCAGGTTCCACTGAAACACCAATGTCCTCAGCTCCAGTAGGAGTCCTAAGGCTTGGTCTAGGGACTGATGAGAACCTATTCTCATCAAAGTTAGCATCCCTTGATTCAATGATTGAGTTTATAGAGACTGAATCATTAGGTTCAATGACATAGAACCTATATGCCTTGGAATGCGCAGTATATCCAACAAAGATGCATTCAATGCCTCTTTCACCCAAGGTTTTCACCTTTGGATCAGGGAGTCTTACAACAGCCCTACAACCCCAAACTTTGAGATAGTTCAAGTTTGGTTTCCTTTTAGTCCAGAGTTTATAAGGGGTAATCCTGTTCCTTTTATTAGGAACCCTATTTAGTAAATAGCAAGCTATTAACATAGCTTATCCCCAAAACCCTTGACTTAGTCCTGAATAGGACAACATGGAATTAACCATCTCTTTTAGTACTCTATTCTTCCTTTCAGATATACCATTTTGTTGTGGAGTATAGGGAGCAGCTGTCTCATGGATGATTCCAACAGACTGAGAGTACAAAGTATCTATGTACTCACCTCCCCTATCAGTCCTAAATCTTTTGATTTGGACTCCTTGTTGTAATTCAACTTCTGTTTTAAATACTTTAAATTTATCTAATGCTTCATCCTTAGTATGTAACAAATAAAAATAGCAAAACCTAGAAGCATCATCAATAATGTTACCAGGTATTTCTTATTCCCTAATGAGGGAGTAGCATGTAAATCACATAGGTCACTATGGATTAGCTCCAAAACTGTAGTTACACGTTATACATCCTAAAATGGTTTCTTAGTAATTTTATTCAGTATGCAAGTCTGACATTTATCAATGTCCATGTCAAAGGCTGGAATTAACCCATCCTTAGACATATCTTACATCCTTTTATAGTGGAGATGGCCTAATCTAGCATGCCATAGTGATGAATCATTCAGTTTAGTGGTAGTCATCAGAACAAAATCAACATTTATACTAGAATCAATATTAAGCCTGAACATTTGATTACTCAAATAGCCAAAACCAATAAACACACCATGTTTAGATAAAACAAATTTATTAGATTCAATCACTTGTTTATAACCACAATTATTCAAAACACTACTAGAAACAAAGTTCTTCCTAATATTAGGAACATGCAAAACATTAAACAAAGAAACAATCTTTCTAGAACTAAACTTAAGATCTACGCAACCACGTCCATGCACTAGGGCTGTTGACTCATTTCCCATGTGAAGAATAGATCCATCATTCAGTGACTCATAAGTCTTGAACCGGCATCTATCTTTACACACATGAACTGTTGCTCCAGAGTCAACCCACCACGCCACATCATCATCCTACACAAAATAAGCTTCTGATATATATGTAACATAATAAATCTAGAGAGATTTATTAAACATATTCTAACCTTTTGTGCTTGATCCATTAGCTTTGTTGTCAATGCTAACACCTTTGCAATCCCTTTTGAAGTGTCCAGGTATCCCACACTTCCAACAAGCCACTTATGACTTCTTGTTAGGATTATCTTTGGTGTTATCCTGATGCTTACGTTTTCCCTTGTTGTCATTGTACCTGGTGGAGTTGTTATGCTCCACCATATTGACAACAGATGAACCAACAACATTGTTTCTCTTTGGTTATCACTTTCATGCACCCTGAAGGATTCCTCAATGCGCAAATGACTGCCCAACTCAACAAGAGTTAACTCCTCCTTCTTATGTTTCAAGGTGTGCTTGAAATCTTTCCAAGAAGGAGGTAGTTTGTCAATGACACACGAGACCCGAATGGTCTCATCCATGTTCATTTTATGTTGTGTAAATCTACCAAGTATTCCAAGAAGTTCATTGTATTGTTCTATGTCTGGTCTTGAATCAGTCATTTTGTAATTTATGAAATCCCTCACAAGGAACTTCTTACTTGATGCATCCTCAACCATATATTTTGATTCCAAGGAATCCCATAGTTCTTTAGCAGATTCAACATTTTGGTAAATATCAAACAAAGAATCAGACATACCATTGAGAATTATGTCGCGACATACATAATCATCATTCTCCCATTTGCTTCTTTTCCTTAGTTCCTCCAAAGTAGCATCATCACCACCATCAGGAATAGGAGTAGTCAGCACGTACACCACGTTCATGGTAGAAAGATGAAAGTGCATCTTCTTTTGCCATCTCCTAAAATAAACCCCTTCAAACTTGTCCAGTTTGGAGAAGTTAGCCACCATATGCTTCATTGCCGCCGCCATTGACTATCACAAAATAATCTTCTTTGATTGTTGGGGTTTACTTCCTTCCAACAGGGTGAAGATAATCCATAGCCTAACTACGTACCAATGAATGGTTACCAGATATCTCTTGAAGTCGTGTAATCACTTTCCAAAGAAGATTATTTGACCCTATGTCTGGGTTAACACGAATACCTCCTTGGGATAAAACCAAGAGTTAGTTCTTGTTTTAGGCACAAATCAAGAACTCTGTGCGTGTAAGTGTTTCTTGTTTCTGTATATATCTCATCATGCAAATATGATCACTATTTATAGTGATCCTAGTCCTAGAAGGATGTAACTCATAGTCAAAGGTATTAAGAGCATTAATCGACCAATTAAACTCATAATTACCTACATGAAAGCATAGTGGTTACATGACCATAAACCTGGTCATCAAGTCAATATTCAACCCTCATTGATTGGTCAAAGAGGTTACAAAGACTTTGTGCATCACCAGGAGCAACGTCCTAACCAGGAGCAACTTGCTAACCAGGAGCAACTTCGTTACCAGGAGCAGCTTCCTACTGATGAACTTTTCTTCCTGCTCATAACCATCAGCACAAGCACTATATTGAGTCCAGGGAGGTCAGGGACTTAATGGGTGTACACTCCATACTTCGAAACCCATTTACAAGTATGACTCGATCCCACAATTGCACTAAATTTCCAACACTTTTAGCCATTCTCCGGATGGGTCACTTGTTAAATGAAAGAAATGTATGAAAAAACTCTCAAAATAGTTATACAACCATATATATGATGATGATGTTACTGGGGTTCATAAGTCTATTTCTGACCCATTTAAGGCTTTTCAGCATTTCAAGAAATTATCACCTGCCTAATCTTGTTCATAATACACAATCCTCTAATTATATGCCTCAATTGTTGAATTTTAATAACATGATACAAGATATAGTTGTTGTGTTTCATGTTATGCAAACTAGATTATTTATAGGAATTTGGGGACTTATTTGATTAGTAAATCTGAGTTTATTTTGAATGCGTATTCACGTAAAAATTGAGAAAAAATGTTGGGTCAAATAAAGGAGAAGGACAAAACAGCCCTGTAGCAATGAGAGATAACGGTAATGTTAAGTCAGAGTATAAAATTGAATTTAAATCCAAATATCAGCGAGACCGTCTGCACTTTTGAAAGACTGGTAACTAAACGTGCATAATGAACAAACCAAAAGTAGGATATATGCGTTTTACTTTTTTTAATTTTAAAAATTATTTAGGGCCTGTTTGGTTAAGGGGACTTAGACTTATTATTTGAGTTCTACTTTAAAGTTAATTGTTTGGTTGTAAAACTGATTTCAATAAAACCCATCAAAAACTCATGTATATGACATTTGAAAAACAAAGGGACCACACTATTTATCTTCTTTTATAGTTCAAATTATTTCTTTTTCTTGCATTTGTGTAGTGTTTCGTATGACTTACTCTTTTTCTGATTAAAATTGAGCGCATAAATTTTGAGGTTATATCAATAATTTCTTTTAAAAAAATTATCCATATCTATCCTATAATTAAATCAGGATAAAAAGTAAATACGTGGCACAATTCTATAGACAATAAATTACAAAAAATCCAACGTGGATGTCTTAGAGCAAAATTCGGTATTTGAAAAGTAAGTATCCAAAAATTTCTCATCTATCAGTTTTCAAGCCCAGAAATTCAGCCCCTCTCCCCACGATCCTAAAACTGACATTGACAGTTTAATTCAATTCAAACGGTTTTTAAATCAAAACTTTATATATAAGATTCAGGGCTTGTTTGTTTAATTTTTTAATTAAGTCCTGTTAAATAAAAGTGTCTGTCTAGATATATACTGTCTGTTTATAAATGAATATATGACTGTTTGTTTTGAGTGTTGAATAAAGTGTCTGAATAAAAGAAAATTACCTTTATACCTTTAAATGAAGTTATGTTAGTTTATAAGAGAAGAAGTGGAAGGGTAAATATGTAAAATTATTAATTAAGTCATGGACTTAATATGGAAACCCTCCTCATTGTGGCTTAAACTAGAAAGTGACTTATTAATTTTAAGCACAAAACAAACAAGCTTCTAATAACTTAATTTATTTACTAATTTTTCAATTAAGACTCTTTAAGTCATTAACAAACACCACCTCAGTCCCACTATTTTAATGGGCAATCTTAATGATATAAAGCCTTCCACCAGTTACATAACATTTTATATCATCCTTGTCATTTATTTTGTTTTCCCTGCGAAGCTATTCACAGTTATCCATCCAATTCGGATATGGTGTATTTTTTAGGTATAATATTTACTTCTTTAGTTTTAGTTGTGAAATGGAGTAGTTTGTGAAAAAAATTTATTTTGCGTGAATGAATGATTTTGTGCTTATGTATTAGATATGGGTTATTTTTTACATCTTCTGATTGCTTATGAGTTATGACATCTTCTGATTGCTTATGAGTTATGACATAGGCTGACATAAATTGCTATATATTTTTGCAGGCTCTATTTATGCCATACGACCAAAAAGATACAACACTATCTGGACCAAAAACTAAACTACCTTCATTGTAGAGACGGCTATATATGTGGTTGGATCAGCAGGCTAATCTGTTGGGTAAATATTATGCATATTTTATGGAACTTCATGTTTATATCTTTTGTTAAAGAAGCCCGTTTTCCATTCAGTTAAGTGCTGCTAATCTCATTTTCTTTATATTTTATATTAAACACATTTTCTAAAATAGGTATCTGGCACATGGGACCACAACATAGTACGTATTTGAGTTGACCAGGGTCCCTATATCTTTCACCTTTGAGGTTTTTGTATACTAGATTTCAGATCGTGTGACCATAATTTTCTCAATTTGCTTACGCTCATCCACTTGCCAGATATATGGCGATGAAAAAGACGCTCAAGAGACTCCTTCAAGATGTTCAACCATGGACCATCCCACCTTTAATGTACGTGAGACATATTGCTACGTGGTATTAGTTTTCCCATGTTGTTTCTACTTTTTCTATGGATTAAATTCTGTCAAAAGGGTGACCTCACTGTCAAAAGGTAACATTTCTACGTCAAGGTTGGCTTTTATTTCGAAGATTAATTTATGATAGAATAGTAGATAATAATCTTGATTTCACCAAAATGGAAATGTTCAATTCATTGGCAGTTGGTTCTGTGACCAGTTTGTTCAAACATATAGGAGGTGCCTGTAATGAGCCTGAAATGAGAAACAACACATGTTTCTTATATGTATCGTGAATGATACTTAGGATGTACCAATATCCATTTGGTCCAAACTCATTCAAAGTCGTGAACAAACGGCCCAATGGTGATGCCACAATCGGCTTACTCTAACTTGGTTATATGAGCCGGCCTCTTTATAATGTGTCAGCCTGGCCGTGAGTAATATGGCAGGAACTTTGGGGTCATACCAGCAACAACAAGCATGACGTCAAACAATACTTCTAAATAATTCTTTCATATTTTAGACATGAGAAACAAAGTTGACAATTTTTTGTATGTGTAAAGTTAAATGTCATCATAGTTTTATGTTTTAACTTTCAAGGATGTATTTGTGATCTTCAAAATCCTCATTGGCTCATTGCATATATACACCAATACTTTGATTAGCTTTTGGCCCAATCCAATATCCAAATTAAAGATTGGGGTAACGCAATTTAAGATATACAAGGGTTAATAGATTAAAGTAGATATCTTATACCTAGTAACTGATATGATCTTTGCTGCATTGTAATGTAATTCAATGCGTAACTAAAAGGCAAATGACAATCGTCTTCATAAAACTAGCAAATACTTTTCCAACAAACAAAAAATACAAAACTACGTCAGAAACATCCCCATTTCAAAGCCACCGAATGTCATTCAATCTGTATTTTTTAAGGTGTCCAAAACACTCTATGAAAATCTGATGAAGAAAATTAAGTGTCACTGCTTAAATTTTTGGGCAGTTAACATACACAAAACAAACATTTTTTTCACTCTTACATTACGTTTTTCACCTTTACGAAAAAACAAACAAATACAAGAGACATTTTTTTTTTTTTAGAACGGCAAATGTTAGTGGTTAGTGAGTCGAGTCGTGCAATGACATCCAAGCGGAAGAGTGTCTTCTTCGAACCCTCGCCTAGTTATGTTAGACTCCTTATCCGCTTCACCTGAAAGGCACCTGGCAGGTCTTGAACCCAAGACCTCCAAGAAACCTCCCCCAAGGAAAGCACTTAGTACAACCTTGGTGGCCAACTGAGCTAAGCCAGTTGGTTAAATACAAGAGACATTTTTCACCCGTTTTATTGGGCTTATTCATATACCTTGATTATTGACACAAACATTACGCGAGCAACAATAAAATGCCACCGTAGTGCATCGCACGGGTTTGAATGATTCATCTCATACATAGTATCTTTTCTTGAAAACATATTGCGGATGATAAATTGATGGAATTTATTGGTGAACTCAGTCATTTATATGATTCAAAATACGGCATGTAGAGCTTAACCCGAAAGTAAGTTAACTGATTCAACAATGATCTTGGGCATGTGTGCATTCTGCTGTAGTTATTGTATATAAAACTTTGAACATAATAAACGATCTTAATCAGTTATTGAGAAAAACGGCCAACGGCCGGGTAGAGACCTAGTTTATGAAGAAATAAAGAAAAACATTAATCGAGAAGAATAAAGGGTCAACATATGACAAAAACACTTTGACTAATATCACTACACACTTTGACCAACATTTCATCTGAAAATGGCCACCGGAGACTCCACCCGGGTCAATATTTCGGCGATCTTTATTTATACCTATTTCAGTTTCGTAATAAAGTTTTATTTATACCTATTGTGATTTCAAGATTCACCCATTATCATATGCACCAACCCTTTTAATTTCTTAGATTAAAAGTTAATTTTTAATTTTTTTTAATGTATGATCCTTTGAAAAAACATCTTGTATCTCGTAAGTCGTAACCAAATAAATTATAAAGCAAACTATTGATGTATAAATACCGATCATTTGGAAAATGATAGACTGCCCTTAATGTGAGATTTTCTCTCTTGGGCATACAAATTTTTTTTTTTTTTGTAAAAACTGGTAAAAACGAAAAATAACAAAGGCAAGAGCTTATAAAATAAAATAATCAATACCAAATCTTAACCGAAAGCTAACTCATATGTTGATGTGTATGTTGTCTAAAGAAGATTACATAATGATAGTATCATTACCCTGTAACTGAAACCAACCGGTAATAGCCTAGGCTACTCCTATATATTGATTAGGCGACACAAACGTCTCACTGTATCTCACTATCTCAGATATTCTCATGTTCCTACACAACGTCTCATTGTCTTTTCCTTTACCTTCGCTATGCTTCTTTTTCAGATCTACATCATAAAGAAAACCTTTGTAATCATAAAGAAAAAAATTGCAATCATAAGTACTTCCATCATGATTGTAGCCGAGCATCAACAAATTTCCATTGCTCCTCATATGCAATGGCTTCATACTGGACATATTACCCGGATCTACATGATAAGTTTCCATCTTCTTCCAATCTCCTTCTTCAGTAATCTTCCAAAATTCGGTTTCAAAACTAGTCTTCCCAAGGTAATGCACAATACAAACATGAATACAACCTTTTTTAACCATGAGAGTCGCAGAGAATCTGTTTTCAATATAATTAAAACCAGAAGTAGTTTTCATCTCTATGAAACTTTCAGTTTTTGTATCAAACTTTATAACCGAATATTTCTTATCACTATCTAAAAAATAGAGATTTTCATTCAAACAAATACCTTGCAACGCTGTATTTACTTTCAAGCCGTCTGTACCTTGAACGGGGACCCTTCTCCATGTGTCTGCTTTCAGCGAGTATATGTATATGTAAATAATATCACAGCTCTGGCTCAAAATTGCGAGCTTGTAGTCGTCTTCGCAAGAGCTATAAAACAACCCTAATGTTGATCCAAAGAAAATGTTGTTGCGTTTTCGGAAAGAGATAGGTTTAGACAATATCTTATACTCACTTGTCAAAGGATTCCATAAAATTAGATCATATATTGCTACCACATTATGATTATGTTTGTGAATGCATAAGCATACCACCAGTCCATGAATAGATGCTAGAAACTTAACTTGTCCTTTAGACGCCATGGAGGGTAGTTTAAACGAAGTAGGAGTTATAAAATTATCCGCAGGTGCTTCACAGTCGATGGTGCACAACATGCGTGGTTCTGTAGAATCATCGGGTAAGACGATAAATTGGCTGTGGTTTTGATGGTGATCTATATAGCGAAAGTGCATCTTTATGAAAACGTTCGACGATAGGAACGAGTACCATTCCTTGGAAGCACACTTGAAACGTGATACAGATTTGGTCGGAAGCCTTGGTAGAATACAGTCGAATAATACGCCATCTGGTATGATAGTCGTCATGCTAATTTTTCGATCTTGTTTAGATACCAATTACTATGCGATTGTTCATCTGTTTGTTTATATTTAGGGTTTTTGTTTTGTAATTGTGTTCGGTAAAAAAGATATGTGTACGAGGCATGAAGCCCATGTAGGCCCACTTAGTAGTTTGTTTTGTAATTGTGTTCAGTAAAAAAGGTGTGTTTGGCATTTAACATTATTATTAGAAAGCTTGTTTTGGAAGAGATCGAGCAGTTATGGTAAATAAAAATTATGAAACGCTAATTTCTGAATGCTCTTTGTATAAACAATTTAGTGTTTGGTATTTAACACTATATCATATAACACATTAAATTGATGTTTTACAGCTATCCTACAAATAGTTTTTAAATTAAACTCCTAATATTGCTAATATCGCTAGCTAGTTTCAACAAACATTCCCGATATTTTGATTGGCAAACAACAATTAGATTTAACTTTTTTCAGAATGATCCATTTCAAACACTCTATAAAGTAACATGTAGAAGCTAGAGCATTTAGGAGACATGATGATGCAAAATTATGTCATTACCAAACGTTTTATATGAAAAACAGCTGCCACTGCACATCTACTAATAATTTTGCCAAACACGCCCATATGAAATATTTATATCTTTAATAGTTGACAAATCAAAGTCATATCTGTCTATGTGATTCCTTAACTAGATCACCAGTTTTTAGTGTTTGTATGAAACATTAATGAATTGATTATGTGCTTATTTTGTAGACTAACATGTACAATTTTATTTATAAAATCAAAAAAATACTATTATTTATAAAGTAACATGTAGGAGCTCGAGCATTTAGGTGAATGCAAAATTATGTCATTTTCATTATATACTATGTACCACTTGGGCTTTGCTATGTGTTATTTGTTATTAGGCCTAGCCAAGTTTATATATAGTAGGAGAATTCATAGTATTGCCTTTAAAGTTTAAGGAGTTCAAGTCTTTTCTTAGGCTTGTCGCATCGGGCATCCATCGTACTCGGTTGGCCGAGTTCGCAAATCGGTCGTCCCGATGCGGGACCGATTGCGCTTGGTCATAGAGTGTAAATGAGTCGGGTCTCGATCGACTTGAGGGAGCCCTGTGAGGACAAAAAAAAACTGCCAAATTGACATTTGTATCATATTTTTTTTTATAAAAAAAATATTTAATATTTTAACCCTTGTATTGAATAAAAAAACAGAGAGATGACTTTCTCACTTCCACATAATATCGACCAAATCACAATTTTGTTTTTCACGAAGATAAGGTACGTTAGAAAACGATGATCGAGTTAGTCATGACATTTGAAAATAATGTTATTATCAATGTTTTCTATTATTTATGTAATGTTTTTAATTATTATGCACTTATAATGTTTGTTTTATGAATCAATTTTAATTTAATAAAAAAATTATGGCAATCACTAACTAAAGAATTTTTTGCAAATTATTTAGGAGGTAAGAGACAAAATTTAACATGTTCACATATAGTCATATTTATATAGTGATAGTTACTTTGTTCATTGATCGATGTGGGACAAAGTTACAATATCTTTCCTCGCAGAGCCTCACCTGCATACACGCACATGTCATCAAATGATTAGCATGACAGTTTAAAGCGATTAATTTCCATTCCAACTCTATCTGTCTTTGCCGCTTTCTGAACCATTATTAGACTACGTTTACTAGCAATCCTTCCCAACCGGTTGGGGTATTAAAGGACAAAAAATAATAATAATATATTAAAACTTAAAAGTACTAGTAGCAATCCTCCCCGACCTGGTTCGTTTGGTGATCTACAAATACTCTGTCCAACCTCGCCACATGTCGTGTTTGGAATGGCCAGTAACTTCATGAATAATTTCACAATACTGCAAAACTTTCTAGGAAAAAAAAACTGATAGTGCTCTCTTATCACACTATCACAGCGAGCAAAATGATGTCTTTAAGAAACAAATATAATATATTTGAATCATTAAAATTTTGGAATTGTTGATTTTGGTAAATCTGGAAAAGGAAGAAGAGTTTGGAAGGGACGGTGAGGATGGAGAGTTGGAGACTAAAGAATAGATAATTTTGCTTTTAAAAGTTGTAATTTTCTAATTTCAAAGCGTTATCTTTACTTAAAACTATGTACGACTTTTATTTTTAGATAAAATCATGCATTTAGTTATTGTAAATGTTGCTTATGAACAAGCTGGAGGTTTAAATGTGATTTATTAAGCTTAACGGTGTCATAAAATGAAAATGCATATTCTTATTTAGTACTGTATATAAATTATATCGAGAATGTCTATCAAAAAATATAATTTTTATATGAAATATTAAGTAGGTAAATTAAATATAAAAGATTAATAATGTTATATGTTAGGTTGGGTTATTGATAAATGTTAAAATTGTTGAGATTGGTTGTATGTGTTGGTTGTGTTAGTGAATGAGTGAAAAAAAATAATATTTTAATAAGAGATTGGGTTGGATGAGATTGCGAATAAACATAGTCTTAGACATGAAATGACAGCGTGCTGTTTTTCAAAAAGAAAAAAAATGACACATGTTAATGTCATTTGGCGCTTACATACGAACAACCTTGGTGTCTAACTTAATTTTTGATGAACCACAACCATTATATCTCTCGAACTGTCACTCATTTGTAGCTAACGCCAAGGCCAAGATAGATAAATACAATGTGTGTGCCCATTTCAACAAACGAAAGGCTACAACCTCATGGAAGCAATCAATAGCTTTTATCATCAAATACATTACTTTGAAGAAACTATAAACTACTCGGTGCATAACAATATCATCAAATATTACCAGACGCCCTCATCTTTCTGTTTAACTTTTTGATGATCGTTACCTCTTGCTTCTCATCCATGAACTTGAAAAAACTTTTCAGGCGTGTCGAACGGTATCATTTTTGCTTTTGGTTCATGGCTGCATGATGCTGATGTCTTCTGAATTTGCAAAGTGTCATACACAAGTGTATAAGAACACCAACAACACATACAAGTCCAAATATCAGAAACAATCCCCACAAGCGTTTTAGTTGAACTTGGTCAGATACTAATGAGGAGCTTTGTAGGCCACATGCTTCTTTGTTGATCCAATTATCATGAATCTTCTTAAACTCTCCGGTTTCTGTTAATTTTAGTATGGCAGTTGACATTCAATATACAAAGGAGAGTCCCTCGGAAATGCCTGAAATTTTAAAATATCACATCAAACGATCATGTAAGCAGTCAGCTGAACCATTTGCATAAATTAGTTACAGTCAACTAATCATTTTAGCACTTACAAAACCTATCCCACTTGTTGTGAACTCTTTGCCAACAATCTGAAAGTCACAGTCCTTAAGGACGTAATTTGTGACACAATTTGCGATTACAAATTTGCGCCATGATTTGCCACATATTTTGCGACATTGACAAAGTGTATGTCGCTAACTTGTCGCTAAAATGTCGCTATTTGCGACTTAGATGAAAATATCGCTAAAATACGACGCTAAAAGGCTATTTTCTTGTAATGCTTTGAGAGAGAAAAATCAACATATGGCCTTTCATCAACAATCTAAAATATACTGATGAAGCCGGGCAACATATGGCCTTTCATCAACTAAAATGTAGGAGTTAAATATGTTGGCAAACAATCTGAGAGTCACATGGGATGTTGACTTCTTTCACCAAATAATCTTCATTATAGGACCCCACTTGATATCCAATAAGCTCGTTGCTTATGATCAAAGATTCGATTACTAATGGGAGATTTAAGTTGTTGCACGATCAGAATTGATGTCAAGCTAGCAGTGTAGCTCGAGTTTACAATTAGAACTACAAAAAGCCAGATGCACACAACCATACGACCAAGGGTGCTCACCGTGTTCTCTCGTGCCACATTCAACGCATTATTGGTAAATTCATAATTTACCAATAAAAGTTGAAATCAAATTACATGTTGCGATAAGACAATTAAAAGATAAATGGCATCAAGATCCAACATAGGCTAATAAGCACTACTAGGCAACAATTAGGCTATTGCGTGACTGTCAATTTTTAATATACGCACTCATGAAGAGGTTACTGAACTCCTACATTTTATGAAGCCGGCCAACATATTTAACTTTTACTATAAAGCATTCTTTGATACCATACGTCGGATTTAGGTGCCATATAATTCTAAGTGATTCTACGTATATAATTAGAAATTAAAGAGTGAGCAATCACTAGACTTTACAAGTTGATCCTTCTATAACAAAATAATGTCCTTCTGAAAGAACTTTGATCGTATCATTGCCTGATAATAGCAGACGCCATCCTCTTTCTTATTAACTTGTTCCCTGATACCTCCTCGCGTTTCTCGTCCGCGAACGATAAAAACCTTTGCAGATGCATTGAATGGTACCCTCGATTTCTTGGCTTCTTGACAAGAAAGGAATATTATAATCTTTAGGGATGAATCTAACCCATGGCCTAATGTACTTCATATGATTGTGGAAATGGTCAGGTTAAAGCTAATGGGGCTCCAAGTCATGGATTCGCCATTAAGGAAGTGGAAAAGATTTGGGATCTCAAGTTTCAACACATCAAGGGTTAAGAGGGTGTTTGGCATAAGGCTGTTTCCTTGAACCTTGGGAGTATGGGTATGATAATAATAATTAATCAACTTATATGCAACATCGTTTACAAGTTCCAAGTAGCATGGATTCTTGTGACCGTCCCGATAGACGATCGACTCGTAAGGAAGTGGGTAGTGAAGTAACTTTAGGGCGGGATTGAAGACATATATGCCAAAACCACCAACTTGTTTGGTGTATTATTGACTTGCATAAGTAACACTATGAATCACTATCATTCTCATTTCATAAGGTCCAAACCCGTAAACCAAACAGGGTCCGAATATCTCGGGTTCTTGTGGCCATTCCCAAACATGACGAACTCGTAAAAAGGTGGATATGGAAGCAACTTTATGGCAGCAAGGAATACATCTATGCTAAAACCAGCAACTTGTTTGGTACCATTGACTTGCATAATCATTTCTTTAAAACCAGCTATTGATGGAAATCCAATCCTCAAAGGTCTCCCGTTGTTGGTAAATTCCCATCCACGAGGTTTCTCTTTTGCGTTCCCAGGCCATACCACCCTTCTTAATCGTTGCTTAGAAGAAATGTTGGATGGTATTATGTCAAAAGAGCTGTTTGGTGTCTAAACCGACAGCCCGGAGTAGTTAGACCATTATCCAACTAGCTTAGTTGGTCTTTTGCTTGTACAACGTTGATGACATCAACGGAAGGATTTTTTTAAAAATCTGTCTGTATTGAAGAAAAGAGGGCCTGTCAGACCAGTCATATTTGTGTCCAGTATGTTGCTTAGCATCTGCTTTCCCATATTAAAAATGCTAAGGTTTTTAAGAATGAGGCGCCCCGTTCCATTAGTATCACTTAATCTTGAATTATTGGAGAATGTAATCTGACCACCTTCTCTAAGAAACTTGTCTATAGCATGAGCAATTATCCAGTCAGTATCGTAAGTGTATAAACCGTAGGGGTTGATTCCCATAGCAGAGTCGCTACTTAAATTCTTCCGTCGTCTTGAGAAAGCTTTTTTCCTGTATGTATCTGGTATATGTGGGCGAAGTGTTAAGACGCCATGTAAAGTGTCTGCATTTTTAGGAGGAATACAAGTAGAATCAAGAACAACTGATAGCCAAGCAGTTGCAATCCATACGTATCCTCTTTTCATCATGCCAAGACTCTTGGCAATCTCAAAGATGGAAAGGCCAGCCTTGGAATATGTGTGTACAAGAATGACACGAGACTCCAGACAAGGTTGGGCATTTACTAGGATTACACACGGTGTGTCATCACACCATGCATGCAACAGAGAAAAGTGTTATAAATGGGTCATCAAATCAAGAAGTTTAACAAAATTTGAAATGGGTCAAATGGGTCGGATGGGTTAAAGAGGTTAAAAGTCACATATAACGTATCTTCAACCTTGTAAACTGATGTATGCAAACATTCAGGTAACAGTAACAACAGATCATTTGTACTTTCTTTAAAGCGTACAAAAACACGTTTGTGTGTCCACCTGCACAGAAAAACAAACATGAAGCTAGACTTAGCATTGACCAAGATTTCAAGGTGTTAACCATTCATGGATCAGATGATGAAATCATTCTAGTTGAAGATGCTTTGGAGTTTCCCAAGATCATACCCAGCCATAAGTTACAGATCGCTGAAGGAGGCTGACCATTCCTACAGCAAACATCAAGATGAAGTAGTATCTACTGTTTTGGCTTTCATAAAGGAGAATCAACATAGGGTATGATCCTTTAAAAACCCGGCTTTTATTCTCGTAACCAAATAAACTACTCTATTATTACTTAAAACAAAGTCGAATGCTACCCATATAGTTGACGATAAGGTGCTTTTAACATCAATAATTGTTTCTAATTTCATACAGTGAACAACAACAAGAACAGCGGGAAAAGGAGGTTAACGAGTGTTAATCTACTCGTAAAAGTATACCATGCAAGGCCTTGTCAGTTGGTCCTTTCTGTCGTTACGTTTGTGCTTATTATTGCAACCTTTGCACTGATTGGCTTTCTCTTGGTGAAGGGTGATACCAAGTCCCAACTTGACCACACGTTCCAGAAAAATTACTCTCAGTTCTTTGGATATCTAATGCTGGATTACCTCTTTGTCTGCAAAGAAGTGGGATTCCCATATTACATCAAGTTCCTGCTCTTCACTTTTGTCTATGCAACTTTGATTTCTCCCTCCCTATTAGTTCTTGAGATTTATGCTTCAGTTAATCTTCGAGAGTGTGGATCGGCAGCTTTAGCTCTTCTACTTGGGTACTTGACACTAGTTTCTCTGCAGTCGCTGAAATGTTTTTTACTTAAACTGCTTGAGGTGTAATCATACTCTTTAACTTTTAGGAAACCAGAATGTACTCGAATTCATAATATCTATGTATCTATATTCATTAATCTTTGTATGTTTAGTCAAATCATCTTCAATGCAGCAAAATAAACATAGACTAGAAAACCCAACTCTCCTGCAACCAAAGACAATTTTTGATTATTTTCTTATGTTTCAACCTTTCTTGTTGGGTCATGTCAAAGTGATTATTTTTGACATCATATCCATGACGAAACACCAATACTATATCACTTATTTCAATCATAATTCATTAATAAAACCAAATTGGCTCTATAACCGGAAAGGACACTTTGTCCTGAATGTTTGAATCCTTAGGCAACCTAACCTTCCAAGATGAGTGTTGCAATTACCCATTTACACTTACGCATGCGTATTATAGGGGCAGCCAGTGCTACATCAGTTGGAGGACAGACAATTGTCGCCTTTATACGCCACTATGAGATTGGATTTCGTGGTCAAAAGGAGACAAAAAATACATGTGGTAAAAGCGTACAAACAAACAAACATGTCACCCCTTACAAATCGACCATTAGAAGTCGGGTCGGCCTCCACTCTTCCCGATCCACTTGAACAGAAAGACAAGTAGATCTCAGCAACCCTCCCAAGAATCAAGTGAATTATCTGTTTTTTTACATGTAAAATTTAACTTAGTAATTTAAGCAGGGGCCTGGAAAGAAAAATTGTAAGGTGAAAAAACAAACATGTCGGCCCTTACAAATTGACCACTAGAAGTGGGGTCAACCTCCACTCTTCAGGATCAACCTGAGCAGAAAGACAAGAAGATCCCAGCAACCAGCCCAAGAATCAGTGAATGTTCTATTTTTTACCTGAACTACAATATAACGTAGTAATCTGCTGTCTTATTGTTATTGCCAAGCACAAACCAGGAAAGAAAAAGTTGTAAGGAGAAAAACAAAACAAAAACTATTGGTTGTGGTACGTACAATAATTAACTAACGTAAGTGCATATCCACTCGGCAAGTAAATGAGCAACCACTCAATAAACACAACACCGCAAATAGTAAATATCCACTCAGCAAGTAAATATTTCTGCCATTGCATCCTGTTTCCTGATAAACACCAACAAAACAGGAGGTGCATCGCATACAACGATAAACGATTCAAAGTTTTACAACCTAATCACTAAACCTATCTCAAGCTACAAATCATTCCAGATGTAAAGTTTGAGTTTAAACATTTCAATCATCTCAGACATTTCCTTTTCTTATATTTTGTCAGTGGTTGGAGACTTCCTTTTCAACTTGCTCCTTCCTATACGAGTCAATAAAGATGAACAAATTGATCATTCCAGGGTGATCATAAGAAAGGCAGAAACATATGTTTGACATTTAGTAACTAAGAAATTTCATTTTTATGTCATTTATAACGATTAACAAATTCACGAAAGTGGAATGTACACAGCTCATATATGTGATGTGCGTTTACTAGTGATTCCGACCATTTTTCCCTGTGTCTTCTAACTAATTTTATTAGCTTTCGGGTTACATATATTTTATATGTACTGCACTTTAAGTGTGGATGACTATGCAATCACCATCAACCAGTATGTGCTACAACTATGCTCAAGTAGTGGCGTAGTGCACATTTGCCTGTAATTATTCCATGCCAACTTTATCAACACGAATTGATAGTTACATAAACTTTATCAACTTTTTAATTCATTGTCTTTATACATAGGCCATTATCAACTCTTGGCTATAGGATTTGGTCCCAGGTTGCGAGGGGTATTTGAAAATGGGATGGTGCAATCCTTTATACATGTGATATGCAGAACCCCCTTATTTGGTCTAATAGAAAACTCATGTTATTATCAGAAATTAATAAAAATCAATGTTAACAGGAAAAGAACAATAGTTTGCAAGTAAATGATGAAGAACATACATACCAATTTTTCAACTTCGAAACTCTGGGCGGATGAGAGCCAAATCCTGTGAATTATAACCACCAATTTTAACCCAAACATATATATCTTAGAGAAGGTATATTAAACACCGTAATGGTAACAGCTTGTTTCCCAAAAGGACAATCATATAAATCTAGCTTTCTTAATCTTGGGCAGCCTTTTAATAACTGCACAAGTCCTTCATCAGAATTTCCTACGCGGCTTAAAGACAAAGACTTCAAATTAGAACCATACTTCCCGATATAATCCAAAGCCAGATCTGTCAATCCCCCATACCGAAGATTGATAGCTAGGCTTTCAAGTTTGCCGCAACCCATTAGCATCGCCCGAATCCCATTGTCTAGCGTTTGAGCTGCTTCTTTCTCCAAGCTCATCCTAAATTTACGGAGATTCTTCAAATGAGTTCCCACAAACTTGATAGCTTCATTTGAAATATCTTTGAGTCTAACCTTAAGACACTCAATTTTATTACACCCTTTTGCGAGAGCAATGAGTCCCGCCTGGGTCATAACCCCACAATGGGTAAGTTTTCGCAATTTCTTGCAGAACTTACCAATAACTTGCATTGCCTTGTCTTCACATTGATCATTGATATATAGAACTTCCAAATTGGGACACCTCTCAAACAATAAATATTGCCTATCTTCGTCTCCATGTGCATATGCAAGTTTCATTTTCCTTATATGATTCAAAAAAGGGAGTCCAATTGAATATCGAGTTGCAACGAAATTAGTTAGACTTAATGAACGCATATTTGGGGGAAAGTGGAAACCAACAAGCTGACTCTTCACATGAATATCTCCAGTGAAATGTTCCAAGCTAACAGCATATCTAAAGGCATCTCCTAGTTTACTTAGATGGCATTTTCCTATCTTCAACGAAATTAATGAGTTACAACAGTTTTTTGCAAGAAGTGTAAGCTCTTCTACACTATTAGAAATCTTAATATCCCTGACATGTAACCTTTTCAAAACCATGCTATTGAATGCCAATTGATGTAACCAAATCCCGTCTATCACTTTGATATGATTACCATATCCTAAACAAAAAGTTCTCAATCGGTTACAATACTTAGAGACATGCATTAGCCCATGTGTCGAAAACCCTTTACACTTCTTAATTTTCAAAGTCCTTAAATCCTTACCATATGTTCTTGCCAATGTCTCGAGGTCTTTATCAAGAACAACCATACCACAAATACAAAGTTCTTTCAAACACCTAAATTCTAGAGCTAATTGTTCAATCCACGGGGTAATTCGGATACGAGAAGGATCTATGTTATTAAACATAGATGGGGGACCTTTGAGTGTTAACGACTCAATGAAAGGGAATCTTTTACTTAAAGAAGCAGGATTTAGGTAGTAATGAACATGGACAGTAAGGCGCTTACGCGTAATGCCATCAATCTCATAACACCAATGGGAAACTAACGAAACAGAGTTCCGGTCCTCAGCATCGTGAATATAAGGTACAACTAAGTCTAAAACTTGCTCCCCCACTGTTGTTGGTGCCATTTAAGTGTTTGATTGTGTGTGTTTTTATGGTAGAAAAGTGGATCGATCTTTTTTATTTTTGTTCTTCTTTAGCTTCGATGTTTATATTTCATTATATACTACGTATAGAGTATAACAGGCCTTCCTTTTAGGCCCAAGTTTAACTGATAGTATCGATCAAACACAAACACAAACACAAGTCCTAAAGATGTCGATTCCAAAACGCGATCAGCAACACTGCTCTTGGCATAGATTACGTATCATTTTTCAACACAGCTCGATTACATCTTACGAGTAATTTTGACAATGTTAAACATGTTGCCAAATATGTTTCTTCTTTTCGTGGGACAACCGCTGATTAATCCAATTGAAAACTTGGTTCACTAACAGTGCCATTTTTCAGGACCGTTTAATTTTCTTTTCTTGTAATGCTGAAGTTGAGAAAACCTCACCTACTCGTGCAAGTTATCACGAAAATAACTCAAAATGAGTAGCTTGCGAGCTCAATGTAACCCCAACTGCACAAGTAACAAGAGACCAACATAACTTAGCTAGCGCAGGGTTTTTTGCTTGGGTGATAAAAAGCAGCTCATGTCAATGACGGGTATCAAAGCTCAAGGTAGGGAAGCTTACATTGCTCCGGACTGGAAGTCTTTAACGGTACACACAGGTGGTGATGATATCCATCAGTTGCCATCTACTGACTGCTTTCGAAAACTTAAACAAAAATGAGAACAATGGTGGATCAAGGGTATGGCATCTAACCTTGTGTGTGTGTGTATGTGTAGATTTGCGTGTTACCCATGATTCACTTAGAGTAACTATTTGATTTGGTTGTAACATTGTCGTTTATTTTCTTATCGCGAGACCAATCCTTTTTAATTGTTTTGCATAGAATGCGTTCAGCAAGTTTTGTTACTTGAATGACCTCAATATAACATTGAAGATCTACCTAGTAGTAATATACCTGTAGTTTAAGAACATGTTTTACAAGGTATTTGATCCTACTACTGTGGAGTATTACTTTATGTAGTAGCACGTCGAGAAACCCGAATAAACAAAAATCTAAACCAATATAATTCACAACAATGTATATCGGCTACAAGAATCTGTTTCCTAATGGAAAAAACCAGCACAGTTTTAGTGTTAAGTCCTCAGTCATATATTGAGGAAGGTGGGATTTCACTTGTTTGACCACCTTGAATTTCGGCCCAACCGATTAGCCTCGAGTGTTTATCATGTCTTCTTCTCAATGCAACCTTCTCGACCAATGCTGGTGCACACAGGCACCAGTTGTAGTAGTGTTGTTGTTGTCATTCTTCTCTTTAACAGCCAAAACCATGCGGTCATTATATTGATCCTATGTTCAACATTAGCAGTTCTTGTTTTGTCAGCTGTGACACCCTTGCCTGTTGATCTTCTGTGGTATTTAATCCCAACAGACGCTCCAAAAAGGAAGAAGTTCACCTGATGTAGGGTCCATGGTTCCTACTTTCATCAGTCCACCAGGGACGGCAAACTGTTGTTCATTCTTTTTGGCACACAAATAAAGTATTTTCGTGTATACTGATGTCTCCAATCTGCTCTTCAAAGACAATCCCATGATGAACCTGAAAACACCATACATGCAACAAAAAATTAAATGGGTCGATTCAGACAATCTGTCCAATACAAACACCAATACCCATAGCTGCGCGCCAAAATAAAGATCAACTCTCCTTCGAAACATAGACTATATTTTCCTATGTTTCTCACCTTTTACTTTCATTAATATCACAAAAACCCCTAGTTTGTCAAATTCATCCCTCAAAAATTCAGCACTACACAATTTCATCTTAAGATGCCCCACCGGAGAAATGAAGCACGACAAAGACCCTAAGACGATCCTCTTATCAAACTCATTTCTTACACCTGCCAGATGAAGGTCCAACAATCAAAGAGAGAATCCCCGCCATGGAACACTAACATAACATGTACCACCTATGGGCAATCACTCGATATGAAGAATAGAAATGGGTAAAAAACGAAAAACGCTAGCTATGACTACGCATACAAATAGAGTGGTGACACGATGATCTGTAGCCTGTAGGAATGTTTTACGAAGAAAACGCTTTACATGGTAAGACCCCACAACACGTCAAAATTAAACCCTTGACCCTTGTCGATGTGATCAAAAGCTAGATGCGAACCACACTACCTACTGAATAATTTTGCAGATATAACCATCGAAACAACTCGAACAACCAGGATCACCCAACCAACCACAGATCCCCCTTTTAAAGTATGAATAAAAAAACCTCATATAATATGTGCCACTTAAGGGCAAAATCACCTGATATAAAGCATAGAAATGGGTAAAAACCGACCACGACCTCGACACTGAAACTATGTACTGGCTATGACTACACAAACAAATAAAGTGGTGGCACAATGAACCCTCCCAAGAATCAAGCTAGTATTCTGTTTCTTTTTTACCTGAAGTACAATTTCAGGTAGTAAGTTGTTGTCTACTGTTATTACCATGCACAAAGCAGGAAAACAAAATGTGTAGGTTAAGAAACAAAACAAAAAAAAACTACTGGTTAAATACGAAGGATATATAACCTAAGTGCATATCCACTTAACAAGTAAATGACCATCACCCACTTAACGAACACAACAATGCAAATATTTCTGCAATTGCATACTGAGAACCACCAACAACACAGGATGTCCATGACATAGAACAGTCACAACCTAATGACTAAACATACAGCAAAACAAGCTACAAGTCATTCCAGATACGAGATTTGAGTTCAAACATTTCTATCATTTCAATCTCTTCTTTCTTTGCTTACTCTTCATTTTAGACATTTCCTTGGACATACTAAATGTATGCTATTATAGCTAGTTTGACTACTGGAAAGTCAAATAAGCTCCAAGTCTTTGACTTTTAACATCTGTATAAAGGAAACTCAATAATATTGTTGAATTTTCTTGAATAAGCACATACTTTTGAGTTTTAGAGCTGATAAGGTAGACCTAAAGCTAGTATTTTCTTTTTTTGTAGCTAGGAATGCGGTGGTCTTATATGCATCTTCGCACCATGATATCCTGACAATTCTCAACGCGTTTGGTCGTTATAAGATGGATAGGGGCTTCAAGGAACGATGGGGAAAAGACTATTTGGAAAGAACGAAACAAGATGGTTTTGTTAGCATAAAATCCAAAAAAAAGGTCAACCATTTACTAAGTTCTTTCAAACACCTAAACTCGAAGTTCTTTCAAACACCTAAACTCGAGAGCTAATTGGTGAATCCATGGGGTGATTCGGATAGCATAACCATCTCTATCATAAAAAATAGACGGGGGACCTTTGAGTGTGAAAGACTCGATGAATGGGAATCGTTTACTTAAAGAGGAAGGGTTCGGGAAGTAAAGTGTGTGGACAGTTAGGCGCTTACGGGTAATGCGATCGATTTCATAAAAATTATGAGAAACTAAAGAAATAGAGTTACGGTCCTGGACAATGTGTATATAAGGTATGACTAAGTCTAAAGCTTGCTCCGCCATTAATTGGTTAGGTTCGGTTTGGCTTAACACTAATAATAATCTTAAAAATATCCCAAAATAAACAGCTTAACTAACCAATTACGAAAACAACGAAGAGCATAGCCTAATCAAAACCACATAATAAAAATAAAAGATTTAATTCAGTGAGACAATATACCAAACACCTGGTGTGCAGACACAAATGACCCATAAAAACCAAGATTCAGTTCGATGGAATTCATGAACAAGATGAGATTATTGAAAGTGAAGCTTGATTCTTAGTGGGTTTCGGTTATTTGTGACGGATAACTGAATGTGTTTTTGAAGGTGTAATTAGTGTGTGTGTGAAATGGAATGAATGAAAAGCAATTTGATAAGGGGGGATTTTGGGTGGGTGTCCAAGTTATAATTTCTTTATAGACAGGGGTACGGGTGGCGAAATCCGACACGAAAATTAACAGGTTCGGGTTGAGTATACTAAATTTTGGGTCAGGTTTGGGTCGATCTGACCCGTTTATTAAACAGGTTAGGTTTGGGTTGAGATTAAATTAAGCGGGTCGACCTGACAACACGTTTAAGATTTTTTTCCTTATATTAAAAATAATTAATATTTTATCATACGTGTTAACTAGGTTAAACGGGTCGAACCTAAACCCATTTAACATGTTAACACGTGTAATGTGCCTATTTTTGTATATAAACTTGTTAAATGAGTCAACCTGAAACCCGTTTAACCTATTCAACCCATGTAACCTATTTAACGCCAACCCAAATATATAAATAGGTTAAATGGGTTAGGTTCGGGTTATTTGTAAACAGGTTAGGGTTGACATAACTGACCCGATTATTTGAATGGGTCAGGTTTGGGTCGAGAATATCTGACCCACCAACCTGACAACCCGGACCCACTAACCCGAACCCGACACGAGTTTCCAACCCTAGATAGGGGGACTAAAAGGTCGAACAAAACTTAACGGGAAGGGATCCTCACAAAAGGACCAAGTAAGTATGCACAAAACTGACAACCACATGGACGAACTGTGCATTAATACATATATTATTTATCATAGGAAAGTAGTCCATGTGGGTTAATCATACTTTCAAACCTATCCATTGACACGAACAGTCTTTTGTATTATCGATCCACTACAACATTAGTCCTGCACGGTCCGCCGCGAAACAAAGGCTATATACCTCGCTATGTGTTAAATCCCGTCGTTTGTCATAACACAAAAATGGTCGGGACGTAAATGAAAAAAAACAAATGCACAAATCCGCCTCTTAAATGTTGAAAGTTAATACATATTTTAGTTTTTCTTTATCGATATAGCCCTTGCAGTTATTCTTTCTTAACAAGTCTAGTTATTGACCTCAACAATCTTTCGCCTTATCGATTATTACAGCTGTTAGTCTTGCCTCCTCCGTCGCGAAACGCGGGCTATATATCTTGTTTATTTAAAAAAAGACAAAAGTTTTGGTTGTTTGTAAATCACAAGAACGAAACATGAAAAGTGTGCATTTGATGGGTTTAGATACCTCCACTTTCGGCAACTATACAAGCAAAGGGGGAGTGGCCAAAAAAACAACAAACAAACAACCTGCTTTTATTTTAGCCCAAGAGTGCTTCTTTTGTCTGTATGCATGATGTACTAGTATATAGGTTAATTAATTAATTAATTGCGAAAATTGTTTTGTACTATGGAAAGCGTAGGGGAGGGGGGGTTGAATACTTTTTCCTTAATATTTAAAAACTTTTGTATCAATATAGATCTAGAGGGAGATAGTATGAGAAGTGTTGTTTATAATTAAGGACTATACTACGGACCAAGTGGCACACTAAGTGATCACAATTCACGCAAACAATGATTAGATGCAAGTATAAAGGTAACTTAGTAAGGAAACATAGAATGCAAACCGATACATTGATTTATAGTGATTCAGCTACAAAAACACCTTTCTTTCCCTACATCTACTCCCCAAGTCACCTACTCGAGAGTTCAACTTTCACTAGTCAACAACTTCCCTTAATAGCGGAGGAAACCTTTACACGTTGCTTAGAATATTTACCGACACCTAAGTTAGGATGTCATGTTCTTTCACAAGGGTACAACGACTCCATTTTACATCACTTACACTTTATCTGGTATTAAGCTGAACACTGAGTCCTTTAACAATGGATAGGACCAACACCCGGATTCTTACACGCAAGTAGAATCAACACAACTTTTAACCTTACACCATTTGTAGGTACTAGTCTAAGCACTAGGTTCACACAAGAACCGACACGACACACATGAAGTTTGTGAGAGTTTATAATAGATGGAGATAGATAGAGAGAGAGAAGACCATATGATATGATCTTGCCTAGATCATGTATTACATCTTGAAGAACATGTCTTGACATAGTCGTAATCTTTATCCAGTCGAGTCATGAAGCATCATGTTAATAGATCTTATAAAAGAGAAACATGGATCTATACACAAAGTCAACACGTAGTTAGCCTATGGCCTTTCATCTCCTAAGATGTATAGATCAATGGTGCTAAGTCATGGATCTCGGTTGAGAAGCACACGAGATGTCAAGATCATAGATCTTAGACATAATACCATAAGATTACGAGTACAAAGAAACTAATCTAGATAGATGTGAGACAATGACTCATGTGTGCCTTGTGCTTGAACTTCTCAAATGAGATGATCTTCGCTTAATCTTGAATATCTTGCATACAGCTTAAATGATCTTCATATCTACAAAGAGAGACACTAAACGAAGAGAATAACAAGTATATATATGAGATCTACATGTTAGAGAGAACAAGTATGTGAGAGTTAGAGAGAAGATGATAGAGTGGGGTGAGAAAATGAGTGAGCAATTGATCTCTATTTATAGCAATGTTGCAAAACAAGGTTTACAAGGCCTATTAATCGTCGGCTAATTGCTACAAGGCCATCAACCTTGTCGATTAATGTAAAAGCGATTAATTACTGTCATCTGGGGTCATGGCGGTCAAGGGAGGTCAAATTTGACAGAAACCAGCAAATCTTACCGAAAATACCAAAAACTCACTATAAACTTATGCTTACCACTTATAATAACTATTTATACGTATGATAAGTTGAATTTTAAGAATAATAATGCTGAAAATACCTAAAACTCGTTAAAAATACCCAAAATTTCCTAGAAATACCCAAAATTTGCTAAAAATTTTGATACGATTAATTACCCAGTAATCCCGCCTAGAACGATTACAAGCTACAAGGTGGTCGACCGGCCCACTAGTGATTCACGATTTTTGCAACATTGATTTATAGCAAAAAAATCACATCCACTCACGGATCCCACAAACCCCTTTGAAAGGGTCTGCCTTTATAAAAAAAAGGGTCCTTGGGGTTTGATAGAAAATCAGCAATTGATTTGCAAATCTTTTGTTAAGTCAACTCTTATAACCAAATCTATGATAACATTTTCTTCAAGGATATGTCTAGGTTTTGCAAGACATGTTACTAATGATGTAAAAACAATTGAGTAATGATAAATAGGCCTATTAAATGGACCTACGAATATGTCTAATCCATTCATCTTTTGACAAGTGTTGTACACTAATTCTTTCTTAATATTAACCACCAATCAAGTTTTTATTTCCATCAATCACATTTGTAGGTCTATTATTAGGTCTACCAATCATTTTTCAAAACAATTTATCTTTTATTTTTACAAAGATAGAAATGTGTAAGTATACACATTAGCTTAGAAAGAAAGGTTTAAGTAAAAATGGTGTTGATGAAAGTATGTTGAGACAAAATACGGTTATGAGTAACTTGTACATTTTATGTTACGTATTACAAGTTACATGTTTGTCATCCGCAAAACAAACAAGACTATGTAGATTAAATATCGTAATATTTGCACTAACACGTATGTTTTCGTTCGATTTCGTCTATTTTTGTACGCTTTTGTATGTTTTCATTTGTTTTCTTATGATTTCGTAAGTTTCTTTTACGTTTTCGTAGGATTTAGTCGGTTTTCTACAAATATGTGTGAAAATGTAAAAAACACACAAAAACGTAAAAAATGGGCGAAAACCTACAAAATTGTAGGAAAACATATAAAAACTTAAGAAACACTGGTGAAAAAAATAAAGAAAATAGAATGAAAGTACTACAATAAACGATCTTTTTTTTGCAGATGAATATTTTAGATGTACCTCTTCTTATACATACATAGTTTGCAGATGAAGAGGTAAAACCTCTAAAAAACTAACGAAACCTAAATCGTTAACCGGATGTGTAGATGTCAAAAAAATATGAATGTATGTTATACATGATTCGGCTTCAGTAACCACACTGGGGTTTCATGTTTATTTTTGTTTTTTCTTTCATATGTAAACCGGTTTGGTTTATCTTTTGCAGCGGTGTGGTGCAACTAGGGATGTTAATCATGTCAAATTGGTCGGGTTCACTCGGGTTGGGTTCGTTTAGGTACGAGTAGAGGCGGAGTCATACAGTTAAGATCGAAGGGTCTCGGTAGAAGAGCCAAAAAGCCGAGTCTTCTATCTCAGTCTCAATAGAAGGTAAGCTTTGATAATTTTTAGAAACTACACTACAAATCGGTTCGTTAAGAGAGCAAAATACAAATAATCTAAAATTTTATAAAATTTACACAATGATATTTTTTTTCGTTGAATGGTTCGCCTTTAAGTACAAGTATCCCGAGTATGAGCAAAGTGATAGAAAATCAGTTTCTATTAATATTTTGAAGTTGTTAAATACTTAAACTAAATGGTTAGCTTATTAAGTGTTGGAACAACATAATTTAATTCAAACACTGTGTTGTAAGATTGATCAAATTCAACCAAAAACCAAATTGATCCGAATCGACCTTATCCGGTTTGGTTTTCAGGTTTGGTTTTGCTCAATGCGGGTAAAAAAAACCTAAACTAATTAAACCGACTCATTAAGTTAAGTTTGGTCGGTTTCGATATGACTATGTTAATTTTGATTCGGTTCTCGATTCACTTTTTTTTAATTCTCTGTTCAAATTGGGCTTAATTTCCGATTCAATTTTGACCCGTTGCTGAGGTCTACTTTTATAATGCAACATCTTTTTTTTCAAATATCACCACCTTCACATTGAGTAAAATATTTTTTTTAAAGCATAAAAGGTCAACATATGCAAAAACATTCATTTTCTACCCTATACTTTCACTAATTTCATAGTTTGTGAAGTCTGAACAATAAATTGAACACTTGCTGTTGAGTGTTGACTAATATCAAAGTTTCACTTTCTACCATACACTTTCACGAATGTCACAAAAACCCTTAGTTTATCAAATGTTATCAGTCAAACAATCGTCACTTCACTACACACTCTCAGTAGTCAGAAAATGGCCACCCAAGATTCCACCCTCACGACCACCACCGCCGCTGAAAACCACCAGCAATACCCAAGTCAATATTCAGACGATCTTTATTTATACCCATTTCAGTTTTGTCATTAATTTTGATGTTTTTTTGGGCTATTGTGATTTTATCATCTGTACTAACCCTTTTATTTTCTAGGATTAAAATTTTAATTTAATAAAAAATAATTTTTTTTGTATGTTTGAAATACAAATTCTGATATGCTTCTGTGGTGTCTGAGATTGCTTATTTCTTTGCGTATCTGCTTTTTGATTTAGTTTAGAAGGAGGTAAGCGATAGTTTGAGCACTGCTTATGTGTGAAAATGTAAAATAAACACAAAAACGTAAAAAAATGGGCGAAAACGTACAAAATCGTACGAAAACATATAAAAACATAAGAAACACTGGTGAAAAAATAAAGAAAATAGAATGAAAGTTCTATAATAAACGATTTTTTTTTGAAGATGAATATTTTAGATGTACCTCTTCTTATACATACATAGTTTGCAGATGAAGAGGTAAAACCTCTAAAAAACTAACGAAACCTAAATCGTTAACCGGATGTGTAGATGTCAAAAAAAAATATGAATGTATGTTATACATGATTCGGCTTCAGTAACCACACTGGGGTTTCATGTTTATTTTTGTTTTTTCTTTCATATGTAAACCGGTTTGGTTTATCTTTTGCAGCGGTGTGGTGCAACTAGGGATGTTAATCATGTCAAATTGGTCGGGTTCACTCGGGTTGGGTCCGTTCAGGTACGAGTAGAGGCGGAGTCATACAGTTAAGATCGAAGGGTCTCGGTAGAAGAGCGAAAAAGTCGAGTCTTCTATCTCAGTGTCAATAGAAGGTAAGCTTTGATAATTTTTAGAAACTACACTACAAATCGGTTCGTTAAGAGAGCAAAATACAAATAACCTAAAATTTTATAAAATTTCACAATGATATTTTTTTTCGTTGAATGGTTCGCCTTTAAGTACAAGTATCTCGAGTATGAGCAAAGTGATAGAAAATCAGTTTGTATTAACATTTTAAAGTTGTTAAATACTTAAACTAAATGGTTAGCTTATTAAATATTGGAACAACAGAAGTTAATTCAAACACTCTGCTGTAAGGTTGAGCAAATTCAACCAAAAACCAAATTGATCCGAATCGACCTTATCCGGTTTGGTTTTGCTCGATGCGGGTAAAAAAAACCTAAACTAATTAAACCGACTCATTAAGTTAAGTTTGGTCGGTTTCGATATGACTATGTTAATTTTGATTCGGTTCTCGATTCACTTTTTTTTAATTCTCTATTCAAATTGGGTTTAATTTCCGATTCAATTTTGACCCGTTGCTCAGGTCTACTATATAATGCAACATCTTTTTTTCAAATATCACCACCTTCACATTGAGTAAAATATATTTTTTTTAGATTTAAGTTCTTTTGGATACCAAAGTTTTCTAAGATACAAGGGGACTCATCCCCACCATCCATCTCCATCTCATCCAAGGGCCGAGATTAAATCCCCATTTTACACTACAGGGGTATTTCCGTCAATTCACCCGCCGACTATATAAACAACTTTCTCCATCTTTCTCATAAAAAAACACACACCCCGTCTTTTACTTCTCTCTCTACACCCCCCCCCCCCCCCGATCCACTTTCTCTCTCTATAAATTGAAGCGAAAAATCACAACATCATCATGAATCCATCACAATCGATCAATTAGATCGATTAATTAACACGATTTCATAACAGGTTTGTCTATAATATGTTCTTATTTTTTTAGCTTATTCGATTTAGAATAAGCTTATTAACTTACTATCATTAGCTTATTTTGAACGAAATATTCCGATTGATAGTTCTTATTTTGATCGAATTATTCCGATTGATTGTTCTTATTTTGATCGATTTATTTAATTAGCTTTTAATAGGTGATTTATGTGAATAAGCTTATTTGTTTGAATAAGATTTTGAATTAGATAAGAGTTATGAATAATCTTGGGAATTACATAGGAGTTATGTGAATAAGCTTACAAATTACACAAGAGTTATGAATAAGCTAGCTTATTAGCTTATTTTGACAAATCAGAAGGTATTTTATGTAAGTTGAATTAAGTTTGCTGATGTAGGCTGCAATAAGCTTGATACATCATATATGATATATATATATATATCATATATGATATATCATCACTTTTCATATATGATAGATATATCATATATGATATAATTATCATATATGATATATTAAACAAACCATAAGAAAAGAACAGATTTTGTATGAGTATTTTTCAAAAAATCAATATAAACTCTTGAGGACCTGTCTTCTATCATATATATGAGTAATTCGTTTTGGTGTTAAAATGTTGCATAATATGTTCTTTTCTTTCTTTTATAAATGCACTTAGACAAAGATGGTACGATTGCACGATTTGGAGCAAAGCAGTGAAGATGTTGATTATTACAAGAGGATGTGCATGGATATGCTTTAAGGATCAAGATTAAGTAGACGTCATTCATGAATTCGTCATTTAATAATCTGTTTTTTTTTTCATTTTTTGATTTTGTGTAAATGGTTATCATATATGATATCAGAGGTATATCATATATGATTTTACATTAGGTTACGTTCTGTTTGAATTATCATATATGATTCTGTTGAAAAGTACATTTTTATGTTATGAACAAGTGTTTAATTATTAATTGTGCATACTCTTTGTTGTAATCATTAATTCATCAGATTCTTTGTTTAATATATCCAAGTTTTTCTTGAGTACCATATATGATAGTGCATTATCATATACTCCGTATGACTTAACTTATCAAAACCATCATGACATAATACCAAGAAAGTTAAATCATATTAACAAGATGTTGTACGAGATACCAATTGATTACAAAATCGTTCATATACTTCAAAACTCCATTAAGAGATTACAAGAAAAAAACAAACAATAAACGTAAAAGAAAAATTCATGATCTTCTTCATTAAGCTTCTTGGCCTATTGGATGATTGTAATGTTCAACACGCCTTGTAAACAGCCTTCTCTACACAAAAAAGAAGATTTAATTCAATTTTCAAGCACATAATGATATATGATATATTTGATCATATATGATATTTAGCTTATATCATATATGATATAGCATATCATATATGATACCTCATTAGAAAGTCATACTAAATATGTCTAGCCAGATTAATCCATAAAAAAAGAGTTAATTCAATTTTCAACCAAACAATCATATATGATATATTTCATCATATATGATATTTTAGCTTATATCATATATGTATATCATATATGATACTTCACAAACAGGTTACACTAAATATGTTCAGCGAGAATAAGCCATAAAACCTTATAATTCATGAAAATAAGCTAATAAGTTAGCTTATAATTCATCATAATAAAGCTGATGATAATCTATAAGCTTATTCACATTAAGCATCAAGTTACCTTATCATTCGACATGTTAAATTCACGTAACTTATCAAATAAGGTATACAAAATAAGACGAATTATAAGCTTATTCAGATCGAATAAGCTAAAAAAGATGATTCAAAACAGATCGAATGAACTTTACCTAATTTATGAACGGAAGATCGATTTACGATGGTGATTATTGATGAATCTGATGTTTGTGATGATAGATTAAGACCTGGATATGTGTACATGTATGTGTTTTTGTGTGTGTTTTAGAGAGAAGAAGAAAAAAGAAAGATCGATCCAGATCTGGGATGTGGAAGGTGGTATGGTGTTAGGTGGGAGGGGTAAAATGACGAAACTACCCCTCCGCTTTTTTTTGTTTTTAATCTGGGCTGTTGGATGAGATGGGATGGACGGCTTAGATCAGTCCCCTTATATCCAAAGAATATAAGGTATCCTAAATAACCGGACTCTTTTTTTTAAAGTATAAAAGGTTAACGTATGCAAAAACATTCATTTTCTACCCTACACTTTCACTAATATCATAATTTGTGAAGTCTGAACAATAAATTGAGTGTTGACTGTTGACTAATATCAAAGTTTCACTTTCTACCTTACACTTTCACGAATGTCACAAAAACCCTTTTACTTTATCAAATGTTATCAGTCAAACAATCGTCACTTCACTACACACTCTCAGTAGTCAGAAAATGGCCACCCTCACGACCACCACCGCCGCCGAAAACCACCAGCAATACCCAGGTCAATTTTCAGACGATCTTTATTTCTACCCATTTCAGTTTTGTCATTAGTTTTGATGTTTTTTTGGGCTATTTTGTGATTTGAAGATGGACCCATTACATGATTTGTTCATATGTACTAACCCTTTTATTTTCTTGGATTAAAATTTTAATTTCAAAAAAAAATGATTTTTTTTGTATGTTTGAAATACAAATTCTGATATGCTTCTGTGGTGTCTGAGATTGCTTATTTCTTTGCGTATCTGCTTTTTGATTTAGTTTAGAAGGAGGTAAGCAATAGTTTGAGCACTGCTTATGTGTTTATATAAGAAGGAATAACGACTTTGAAATGAGCAATCCCAAACACTCCCTATGACCCCATTTCACATTACAACTCAAACCATTATTGCGCTAGGAAATATAAACCAAGTTGCTTCTGTAAATTTATAGGGCGAAGGATTTAGGGTTGTTTGCCATTGTGCCAAGTGAGTAAATGGTTATTTTGACCATAGTTCTGACAAAATGTGCTCTGATTCTCTGGATACCTAAGGGCCATTGACATATAAGTCCTCAAATTATCGGAATTTTTCAAAAACTAAACTATCGAGTATCTGGTTTTCAGAACCTTAAGCATTAAAAGCACATCCTAACACAATGACGGAAGTAAAACTTTATCAACATCGTTTCTATGCTATAACATTTATGAAACTGCATCTGAGTTGATTGCCTATCCAGCTATCCTACATTGTTTCAGGGATTGAACAGCAGACAATAATGATACAAACCAATTGTGGCGAGAAACTTGTGGCCATATTACATGAAACAGGCCTATTTTCATCGGGGACAATTATTTCGGCACAAAGAGAGTAAAAAGGTAAAACTTGCCTATTTTTAACTTAAGACAGTGAGAGTAACACACATCGACCTATTTCTTCCACCTTATAATATTAAAAACACAAACAACCCTGATCCCAAAATCAATCAAACCCAAACACAATGAAACCAACCAAAAAGGATGCTGCACCATTATAGAAGAAACTCGAATACCTGTCGTTAGTATCCCAGGTATGCACAGAACTCAAATCCCATCTTGATTTCACCGACAAAGTCTTGGCCGAATTCATCACTGATTTAGGCTGTAAATGCTTATCGGTTGATAAATTTGATACCAAGTTGAAAAAACAACGGTGCTGATTTGCCTAATTATTTTGTCCATACTCTTTTGAATGTCGTACATGCTATTTTGCCCTTTAAGGTTAGGAGGCCGAAAGGAGAGGATAAGGATAGGTCTGCATTGGGTTGGGTATTGGGGATAATAGGGAGTATTTTAGGGGTTTTTTTACCATTGCGCCAAGTGAGTAAAATGGTTATTGCATTTTTATATTTGTAGATAATCAGTTTCTAGTATAAAGTGTGTAATGGAATTGACTTGAGATATCAGTTTGACCAAATGTGCTCTGATTCTCTGGTTACTTAAGGGCCATTTACATATAAGTTCTTAAATTATCATGATTTTTCAAACACTCAACTACCGAGTATCTGGGTCTCAAAAACTTAAGCATTAAAAGCACATTGAAACGCTATATCCAGCTGCCCGTTACTATTACATAATGAATTTCAAAACTCAATGACGAACACCACTTTAGTTTTATTTATATAGGAAGTGAAAGTTCATCAAGATCATTTTTATGCGATAACATTTCTGAAACTGCATCCAAGTTTATTGAAAATGCCTATCCTATATTATTTCAGGGATTTAACAGCACAAAATAATCATACAAGTATCATTGAAATTTGAAATAAGTGGGATATGTTCTCACCTCCTCTTATACATTTTTAAGTGCTAGTGCACTGAACGGTATGAAACTTCCGACATAGGGCGTGGATATAGTGGCCTACGTGTACACTTCCAGTTCCATCGCCAATCACGAGAGTGACCCGAGACCTAGACAAAACATGGGTAGGGTGTTAGATTATATATATGAGCATACTTACATTGAGCATACTTGTGACTCTTATTTACAAGAAGGGCATGTGACCATCAAAGAGATATCAGCTTCTAGTGATTTGTGGCAGTTGATGGATGGAAAGCAACACGAGCTAATTAGGCGGTCCAAATTCAGATCGCCTCGTTGAAAATAAAGGACACAAGTGTATCACTTTGTCCTGAATATTTATTTGAATCCTTCTACAACCTATCCTAAGGATTTATCCATACTAACAATACCTTACCTTCATTATTAACAGCACCCACCTGAATAACAAATTACTTTTTTATTATCGACCGTTTCCCATAAAACATTTTTTTCTTCTAACATCTCTTTTTAGAGTCCTGTCAGGTCTAGTATTCGTTTATTATATATATATACATACAGATACAGGGTTTATTAGTACTGTATTAGGTTCTTATATTTACGCGTTTTTGTTTGATCGATAATATCAGTTTTTCAAGAATGTTGAGGAGGAGAAAATAGTTGTGATCAATAAGCATGGCGAGAAGCTTGTGGGCTTAATGCATGAGACTGGGTCTGATGAGATTGTTGTTTTGTGTCGTGGTTTTTGATCATCAAAGGTTAGCTGTCATTCTTTGTCTGTTAAGGGTATCTCAAATTGCTTATCAAGAATGCATATTGTGCCAAATAAGCAGTTTTGAACTGCTTATATGGTTTATTATGTGTGACTGAAATCAAGTGTACATGTTGAATTATGAGGAGTTTGGATTAGCCAAATTAGCCCGCTAATGGGCTTATTTGACTTTGGAAAAGATGATAATCTCACTCTTTTTAGAGCTTATTAACTTCGCCTTATTGGCGAAGCTGATAAGGTCATATGTTTCAATAAGTGAGCTTATCGACTTCTCCAAAGTTAATAATCCCATAAGCCGGCTAAAAAGCTGATCCAAACACCCGGGGATGTTTGGGGGTAAGCTTGTTGAAACTGCTATTCTTCACACACAGTGATCACCTATTTCAGCTTAAGAGCTTTTAGTATCAAAGCATGTTATGGGATAACAGTGCATAAAAAAGCAATTATAGACGTGTTTATCTAAAATACCTTGAGCTCATAAGCAAGATAAGCTAATTACATAAGATATTTTTTTTAAGTAATTTAACCCAAAAACCACCTAAACAAGCTTAAGCTTATAATATGTGTCTTATGTGCTTATTTTTCTGGCTTATATTTCATAAACCCCAGTTTTCCGGCTTATTTTGAGACTTATGGGTTTATATAAGTTTATCAGATCGTAATAAAATTAAATAAGCCCACAAATCTCAAAATAAGCCGAAAATTGGGGCTTATGAAGTATTAGCCGAAATCAGATAAGCTCATAAGTCATAAGCAATCCAGAATGCTCATGCTACCCGTAATTGTCCGAACATAAAAGCAAATTTTTGTCTGATTATTACAACCTCATAAGTAGAAGCACAATTTGATGATTACAACCTCATAAGTAGAAGCAGTTAAGTACTAATGTACTATCCACAACAACCTGTTTCGTTGTAGTTGATGAATAGATTTAGATTGTATCATCATAAAGATTCAATCGATAACACTATAAACTGTAGCCACTTGTAATTATAGATAAATTGTTTTGTTGATGATCTTGAATGAATATATAGGAAACTAATACCATGGTGAACCTTGAAAATGCACTACAAAAGGAAGGAATCACTGCCTTTCGTTTTAATTTTGCTGGAAACGGGTATGTTTGTGTGTTGAATAGATAATTACGTGTTCAAGCACTCCCTAGTTATGTGGACGTAGGATATTAAGTTTTTGTCATTTGGTATATATTTCTTATTAGGGAAAGTAAAGGCACATTTGAGTATGGTAATTATCGTAGAGAGGCTGATGACATGCACTCACTAATCCAACACTTTCGTGAAGCTAATTGTGTAACAAGTACAATCCTGCAAAAGGAAAGAATCACTGCGTTTCGTCGTGATTTTGCTGGAAACGGGTAAGTTGTGTAATACTCTTATTGTTGTTATATGAAGTCGCTGTCATGAATGTAGGCTACACTAGTTGCGATTCTGTAAGAAGGTGACATTGATCTCTAACTTGTCAGGACGGTATAAGACATAGAGGGTGTGAAAGAGCGGCTGGGAGAAGGGTTTTTGCAAAAAGTGAAGAAAGAAGGTTTTATAGATGTTAAAGGCAAAACAGGTATTCTTGCTGATCAACTTTTAAAACTTTCATTCCCAACGCCTTAAATGCAAAAAAAACTAACTTTTAAAAAAAGCTTGGCGTGTAGGAGAGTTCTTATATCGTGTGACTGAGAATAGTTTGATGGAGCGGTTGCATACAAAGGTGTGTGAAACTTGCCTACAAATTGACAAAGATTGCAGGTAAGATATAGGATTACTTCAGTCAAATGTGTCTGACCCTAATAAGTCAAATGTGTTCGACTCATTTGTTATATCAAGACATAATGTCTCCATTTAATTAACACGATGATGGTAGGATATTTCTGCTGTAATTAAAAAGTTATGTTTGTTACGCAGGGTGTTGACAGTACATGGGTACGATTAAATTGCTCGACGCAATGAAGCATTAGAGTTTGCAAAGATCATACCGTACTACAAGTTATATATTGTTAAGGGAGCCAACCACGGATTCTCGAAGCATCAAGATGAACTAATTTCTATTATTTTGTCTTTCATAAAAGAAACTTAATTTTTGATGGTACATTTAAGTAATTATTATTTTGATTATTGATTTCATACCAAAATTTTGAAAATCAGTATCCAAATTATCAATGAACTTGTATCATAGAAAACCCTTGAGTGGTTTTTTACGCTTTTGCGGCAGTTTACATATACCTCTCGTTGTTGATTTTTATGTATGCGCGGTTGTACCGTATATTGTTTACAGCAAGTATTGGCACTATACATTTTTTTCAAGAGATGTGTAAGTGGTCAATTTGTATAAGTATGCAACATCTATTGCACAAAATACTGGGTGTCTGATATAGGCTATTTTTTCTGTTTGTGATGCGCCGACTCATTCTCTTGGACAATACTGATACCAAGTCATTACCACATGTACTTGCAAGAGCTCTGTTGCTGGACTACCTCTTTGCCCGCAAAGAACTGGGATTCGCATATCACATCAAGTTCCTGGTCTTTGCTTTTCTCTGCAGCTTTGCTTTCTCCCTCACTGTTGGTTCTCGAGATTTATGCTTCTGATCATCTTCGAGAGTGTGGATGGGCGTCTTTAGCTTTTGTGCTTGGGTACTTATGCTTACTCTCTGCTAGACGATAGTAGTTTCTCGGGCATTCACCGAAATGTTTTTAATTGCTTGAGGTGCAAACAAGAATATGTACTCGAATTCATCATATCAATTGTATACTCTCCTTCCATAGACTATTTTCTTATGTTTCCACCTTTCTTGTCGGGTCAAAATAGGGAGGTATATTCGGCACACGTCGAAGTATACCTTTAAACATACACTTGTTAGATCGACACATAAACACTTGTGTCTCTCTCCATGTACCATATAAACGATGAATATATAGTAATAAATTTAATACTGCTGCATACCCATAATATCCGCAGTGCATACTTGTTAGATCGACACATAAACACTCGACAAGCACATCAATGCAAATATTTCTGCAATCACCTATGGATAACCACAAACAGAACAGGAGGTGATATAGAATGTTAAACGGGTCAAAGTTTTACAACTCACAAACAAGTGTTACTACAACCTACAACGAAATAAGCTAGTATCAGTCTTGACAAACAAGTCATTCCAGATGCGAATTTTGAGTTTAAACATTTCTATCATCTCAATATCTTCTTTCTTCTGCTTAGTCTTCATTTTAGCCGTTTCCTCTTCATGCCATTACACCAACTTCTATCTTTCTTCCTATGTTTAGTCACTCGTTGCAGACTTCCTTTTCAACTTGCTCCATCCTGTGAGTCAATAAAGATTAGCAATGCAGCTAATGATAATAACAATAATAAAGATTTAACAACTTCATGAAGCGCCTTGATGAACAAAGCTCGTATATGTGATCTACGCTTAGCTTTCAGTTTCCATATATGTTGTATATCCGCTGCAACTATAAGTGTGGATGACTATGGAATCACCATCAGTTAGTATGTGTTACAACCATGCCCTAAGTAGTACATATTTCCTATAATTATCCCACGCCAGCACCCATGTATCTGTGAAAGAGAAGAAACTAAGAAATGCACAAGTTCGTATTTTCTACGCCTACCGTAAGTTGAACAAAGTCGTACCTATACCCCAACAGACAGTTACACGAGTTCAAACTTATATCATAAAGTGAAGTGTTGTTATCAAATTTTAAGGCAATCTTTGTTAATACATGGAATCAATGACATAAACTTTATCCACTTTTTAATTCATTGTCTTTATGCAAAGGCCGTTTATCACCTCTCGGCTGCAGGATTTATCCCAAGTTGCCAGTAATATTAAAAAATGGGATGGTGCATCATTTATATACAATAACCCCTCGTAAAAAACCGAACTCGTGCTAGACAGATGATAGAAAGCATCCAATTGATAGAATTTCACACAATCACGATATTCGAAGACTACCAAAACTCCCAATGTAAGACACCCTTAGTAAAAGAAAGTAATACAGAGCAATATTACTAAGATAAGAACAATAATTTGGAAGTAAATAACAAAAGAACTTACATACCAATGCTTCAAAGTTCAAAATCTGGACGCATGAGAGCCGAATCAGTCTGATTACTATGATGAAGCCAAACATACCTTAGAGAAGGCATGTTAAACACAATACTGGTAACAGCTTCTTCCTTAGAGGGACAATTCCATAAATATAGCTTTCTCAATCTTGGGCACCCTTGTGATAACTTCACAAGTCCTGCATTAGAATTTCCTATAAAAGTAAGAATCAAAGACCTCAAATTAGTACCATACTTCCCGATATATTCCAATCCCACATCTGTCAATCCTCCATGCCAAAGAGTGATCTCTAGCTTTTCGAGTTTGCTGCAACCTATTAGCATAGACCGAATCCCAATGTCTAGCAAAAAATTTGTTATCCCATCTTCGTTAACTGAGTGCATATGAAATTTACAAAGATTCTTCAAATGCATTCCTACACACTCCAGAGCTTCATTTGAAATATCTCCGAAGTTAACATTTAAAAACTCTAACCGAGTACACCCTTTTGCCAGAGCAATCAATCCCAGTTGGGTCACACGCCCATTATGGGTAAGTTTGCGCAATTTCTTGCAAAACTGACCAATAACTAGCAATCCCTTGTCTCCACATACATCCCCGGTGTATAGAACTTCCAAATTGGGACACCTCTTAAACAATAAACACTGACACTCATTAAACTGAAATATGGAAGTTTCAATTTCCTTACATCATTCAGAAAAGGGAGTACAATTGAGTATTGATTTACTGCCAAATGCTCTAAACTTAATGAATGCATATTACGGGGAAACTGGAAACCAACAAGCTCACTCTTGGCATCACGAATATCTCCGGTGAAATGTTCCAACCTAACAGCATATCTAAAGGCATCTCCTAGTTTACTTAGATTGCACGCTCCAATCTTTAACGAAATTAACGAGTTAGAACAGTTTTTTGCTAGAAGTGTAAGCTCTTGTACATTATTAGAAATATCAATATCCCTAACATATAACCTTTCCAAGACCGTGTTATTCAATGCCAGTTGATGCATCAAAATGTCATCTTCCTTTTCATCATACTCACAATTTTCCAGACTCAAAGTTCTCAATTGGTTACAATACTTAGAGACATGCATTAGCCCATGTGTCGAAAACCCTTCACACTTGTGAATCTTCAAACTCCTTAAATCCTTACCACGTGTTCTCGCCAATGTCTCGAGATCTTCATCAGAAACAACAAGACGACGGAAACGAATTTCTTTCAAACACCTAAACTCGAGAGCTAATGGTTCAATCCATGGGGTGATTATACCATACTCGTCCAAACCAGACGGGGGACCTTTGAGTGTCAAAGACTCGATAAATGGGAATCTTTTACTTAAAGAGGCTGGGTTTGGATAGTAAAATATGTGAACAGTTAGGCGCTTACGCGTGATGCGATCAATCTCATAAAACTTACGGGAAACTAACGAAACAGATCTGCGGTCATCCACATTGTGAATATAAGGTATAACTAAGTCTAAAACTTGCTCCCCTACGTTGGTTGTTTCGGGTTTGTGTTTGGTGTTAGGTGCCATTGAGGTTTGGTTTGGTTTCTTAACTAAGTATTCGACTAGCCTATCAATAAAAGATCTAAATGAATGAAAAAAAATACAGTAACTAACCAATTGTGAAACCCAAATTCATTTTAAAACAACGAATAACATAACATAATCACAACCCAACAAACTAAGCCACTGAGACATATTATGAAATGAAATGGAAGTGGAGATAATTACTTTTCTTTATGTTTATGGTACAGCTAGGTTAATTGTAAGGAAGAGCAAATCCAATTGAAAATTGAGCCGAACAGATAAACCGAGGCGAACCGAACCCTAATGAAATCAAATGGATCATTTTTGGTTTTATTTTCGGTTTTGTATATTTATTTCGGTTTGCTCGGTTCGGTTTCGGGTTAAAAACACGAAATGCCTAAACTACATATTTGGTTCGGTTTTTATTAGTTTTGTACAATTTTGCTTTTGCCAGATTTAATTCTCCTAGGTTTTTGGTTCATATTTTTTTTAATTCGCTTTTGGTTCGGTTCGTTTTCTTAGGTTCGGTTCGGTTTTAAACCATCCATTCGGGTAAGGGTAGAAATGGAGCTACAAAATTATGATCTTTTTTTTTTAGCAAAGCTACAAAATTATGATCGAAAATCATTTTTAGAAACAACAATTCTCTAAAGGAAAAAATACACATATATTTAAATATTTTATAGTTTTTACATTATTATTTATTTTTCGTTGGATGATATATTTTTAAAAGAAAATAACCCGAATATGAGTTAAGTGATAAAGAATCATCCCGTACAAACATTTTGAAATTATCATATACACTAACTAATTACCTTATTAAGTCTTGAGATAACATAATTTAATTCAAACACTATGTTAAGTTTGAGCAAAATCAACTAGAAACCAACCCGACCTTATTTGGTTTGGTTTTCGGTTTCGATTTATTCGTTTTGGTTCAAAACCAAGAAAAATACATCAAAACTATTTAAACTTATTTTGTTAGGTTAACTTTGGTTCAGTTTCGATCGGGCTATGTTAACTTTGTTTTTTTCTCTTTAAAACAAACTTTGATTTGATCCTCGGTTCAGGACGGTTTGATCTCCGATTCGATTTTTTATTTCCATACAAAATAAACAAATAAAAACATTCTTTTATCTTTTTTTTAACATAACATTAGCAGGTACCCGCGCGATGCGGCGGCGGGTACCTTGTGACTAAATTCTTCGGTGTTCTAACGAAGAAAAATGGCGGATTTCCACCGGAACCTCCTTTGTCTAAGATGCTGTTAGCGTTGACTTGGGTTGCAGTGATGAGATTTTGACCATTATTGCTATGATTACGACTAGGAATATCTTTTATAGACATCCGGAAAAACAAGCTCAAGCAGATTAGAAGAAGGCCACGTTTTTTTAGCCGGAAGGAGATCATTTTAACTTTGCTTGCTGTTTACGAGGCTTGGAAAGCTAAGAATTTTTCGGGGCCGTGGTGTTTCAAGAATTTTGTTCAGTCGAGATCGCTTAGGAGGGCGCAAGATGTCAGGAAGCAGCTTCTATCGATCATGGACAAGTATGTTCTCTTTGCTTTGTTTTTCATTACAAATATTTACGTAGTAATAATTAATATATGTTTTCTGCTGTAAATGTGCTAGTTTTCTGTGATAATTTTTTTGGTTTGGTTGTGTTTCAGCTCATGTCTCGAATGGGTAAAGGTAACTAGTTGGTTAGAATGGACGGGCTGAATAGGTTAAATGGTTTGGAAGTCACTCAAAATGCTCAAAACTTAGTCAATCGTTCTATTTATGAAATTCCATTATCGTTATAACAACATTGTTTTCATAGTAGTGTTCAAAACATTTATGATTTACAGTTGTTGTACGAAACCGACAACAACCCGAAGATCGATATCGCGGAACCGCTAGATCACGAGTTGTATCGAGCACAAGCAGCGAACACGAGAGAGTACAAAGAACCGACAATAGTATATGCACACGGAATACCCCCAACTACCCCTTTATTAATAACCCTAATAAAGATTACATTGGGAAGAAGAATTCAATGAATTAGGATCCCCTCATCCCTATTTATAGAGATGAGGGGGTAGGCACATTCCTAATACAAGTTTATTCCTAATCTATATTACAAAGTACACTTAAGTCCCTAACCTATGTTTAATATTACTCCTAATATTCTAACAATTTCCACCTTAGGAGTAACACTTAAACATAACCGATACTCAACACCCTTTTACCGGTGTTGGAACCTCGAACCGGGAACCACCTTGTCGACCAGGCATTGTACTTCTGTAATTTCCCTAGATTAGCTTCCATAAACTCCTTCACGTTCTTCTTCTCAGCAACATTACCCTCCGCACCCTCTTGACCAGGTACTCCGGTTACCGTAATGTTTGCCCCCACCTTTATACCAAGGTGTACCTCTTCCTGCTAATTTACCAAGCAGCACGTGTTTGTCTTTTCTTCAGGTTGTTTGTCCTCTAACCGTATTTGAGCCACTGCAGCATGATCGTTACTAACCTGAAAAACCTCAGCTTCACGACCCTCTTGAGCTCCATGCAGTTCCACCTCAAACCGTATTTGAGCCACTGCAACATGGTCGTTACTATCCTGAAAAACCTCAGCTTCACGATCCCCCTGAGCTCCCTGCAGTTCCACCTCAAACCAAACACGTTTATAAACATGTACTCCATGGACTCATGTTTTAACACCAGGACCAAGTTGTTTGAACCCAACTTGTTTTGAACCTCCATGCTTATGTACATGAAATCCATCAAATTTCTCGATGTTAAACATAGTTATAGAACTAGCCATTTTTTCTTTATCCCTTTGTTGTTTGCTAAACCTTGTGATTAACCTCACAATCACAAACCGACAAAGTCCCTTCGATGATTCGCTAAACCTTGTGATATATTAAACCTCACAATCACGAATACGAAGTCCCCGTTTATAAAGAAAAACCCTTGTTTTATCGATATAACCCTAAGAGAAACCTTCTTAGAAATCGATCAAACCAAGTAACCCTTCAAAAGAACACCCTTTCTTACTCAAATATCGATTGAGCCTTGGAAATTAATATATCCAACAAATCGACAACCCTTGAATCAAGAAAGTACCTGACTCCTTTTGAAGTAACCCTTGTCGTACTTTTAATTTTGCAAAACCGATTTCTAATAACCTAAGAAATCTTGCAACCTCGACAAGTCTTGAATCTTCTTTAACCTTGCTACAAACCTTGTTAAGTTGTTTCTTAACCAACTTTACCGACAAGCCTCACAAGCCGTGTGCAATATACCCCTTGTTGCGTAAACCCTTTCTTGCAAATCGAATTAAACAGGATAACCCTAAACCCTCGATTAGAACAAGCAAACCCAATCGTAAACTTGAAACCACAAGCAAACCACGATCAAACTTGAACCACAAGAAAATATCCTTCTTGCAATCGAATTTATTAGAGAACCCTAAAACCTCGATATCGAACAAGCAACTTCGACCGCCAACTTAAAACCCAAGCGAACCACGATCGAAACTTGAACCACAAGAACCCGCCACAACAACACTCACAACAACAAAAGAAAACCTTTCAACTTAATTATTTTCTTTCTCAAATAAAAGAAAACAATACATCAAAAGTCAATTTGTAAAAAACAAATCGATGCCCTTTTTTTTCCTTTGTTTACGTCACTTTGTAGATATATAACTCTATCACATGCATAAAAACAAACCAATGATTGGTTAGCTATCTTTCTATCACACGTAATATTCAAACAAGAAACTATTATACTTTCTTTATGTTTCTTGTCGATCGCTACTCAAAGAAATCGATCGATTTCGAAAACCAAACCTCGATACCTTCTTTCGATTGAATCGAAACCTCGCTCTAGCCCTCGATCTTCGGAGACCACAATAACCGTGAGCTCTTGATACCACTTGTTGTACGAAACCGACAACAACCCGAAGATCGATATCGCGGAACCGCTAGATCACGAGTTGTATCGAGCACAAGCAGCGAACACGAGAGAGTACAAAGAACCGACAATAGTATATGCACACGGAATACCCCCAACTACCCCTTTATTAATAACCCTAATAAAGATTACATTGGGAAGAAGAATTCAATGAATTAGGATCCCCTCATCCCTATTTATAGAGATGAGGGGTAGGCACATTCCTAATACAAGTTTATTCCTAATCTATATTACAAAGTACACTTAAGTCCCTAACCTATGTTTAATATTACTCCTAATATTCTAACAACAGTTCAAGAAAAGAACTAATAAAATTAATGTTTCTGCACTCGCAATGCCACCACCATCTCCATAGCTGACTGTTACCGACCTGCCATCCACGACCCACCTCTTGTTTTCTGAGATGTGATTGTTGCAAATTCCCCTTTTTATGATCAGCGTCCGGTGTTCTGGCTTATGTTGCTCTGTTCTAATAAATTATGTTGCACAATTGCTCTGTGCGCCTGTTAAAAAAATGTAACTTATGATGTAATTTGCTCAGCTAGTTTTATTATGGTTTCTATAGTGATGTCTATTTCACCCTCTAATTGGTTAATTTGGTTTATACTCTGGTTAACGTCTCATATAGGTAGATCTTTCATGAAATCAGACTGAATAGGTTAAACTTATCGAAAGCCACTCAAAAGTAAAATGCATAAATTGTAATTCAAGAAAAGGAAGTAAAAGAGGTTCTGGGTCAGCTCTACCTGATCCGACCTGTTAAAATTTTCCCCATCATAACCCATCAACAAGAAGGATACAGAACCATAGTCAAGAACCAGCCCGTTTACGTACACCAGAGTAGTACCACGAGCTCGTTATGACAACAAAATAACACTTACTGGTTGACTTGACTCCACAAAATGACGACACTTAAGTTTCATTTTCCACCCCCCACTTTCACTAATATCAAGACACCCCCTAGATTATCAACGTTCATCACTACATATTCTCCGTAGCACAACACACTTTCATCGGAGAATGGCCACTGGAGACTCCACCACCACCACCACTACCACAGCAACCGGAATCCACCAGCAAAACCCAGGTTAATTTTCCGGCCATCTTTATTTATACCCATTTCAGTTTTATAATAAAGTTTTATGCTTTTTAGGTTATTCTGTGATTTGAAGATTGACCCATTACATGATTTGATCATAACCCTTTTATTTTATTGGATTGAAAATTATGTTTTTGTTTCGGGATATATAGCAGGCTTATGACTTATTTTGTTTTCGGCTTATGTTTCTTTTTCGGCTTATGTTTCTTTTCCGGCTTATGTTTCATAAGCTCATATTTTGTAACTTAATTTGAAACTTTTCGGATTATTTAAGCTTATTGGGACATGATAAGCCTGTATAAGCCGAGAAAGTTCAAAATAAGCCACAAAATATGAGCTTATGAAACATAAGCCCAAAACCAAATAAGCCATAAGCCCGCTATATAAGCCGGAACAAACACCCAACTTAACTGGTTTGCATCTAGTGCTAATTGTAAGGTTTATTCACTTATGTGATGATAGGAAATCTTAAATTCTCTACTCAAAACATCTTATATTATAAGGAATAACCACATAAACATAAGCTTAATTAGTTGGTATCTGTGTGTTTTCGAACTAGACTAGCACTTAACTTTGAAATAAGCAATCCCGAACACCCTATTGTTAGAAGTTATAAACCATTGACGAGTAGTGGAAAAACGAGATGTGCTAGAAATAAAAGGATTGAAAGTTAGTAACCAACTTGCTTATTGTGGTGTTTGAGATTGCTTATTTCTTTGCGTATCTGCTTATTGATTAGTGTAAAACAATATGAGCAAAGGCGAAACTGTATTGAAAATTTCTTATCTGCTTATATTAGAAAGAATAAGCACTTAGAAATGAGCAATCCCAAGCAGTCACTATTAGCTGGTTTGACGTTAGCAGCCATGAAGCATTGGAAAGTAGTGAATAAATGGGACGAGACATACAAGGATAGAAAGTTAAAAAAACCACCTTTCTTTTTGGATTTCCTGTAGGTGGTGGAGGCCCGAATAACTGACAAGGTGAGGGATTTAGGGTTCTTTCCATTGTGTTAGATAGATTGTATGATTATCGCTTTTTTAAAGTCGTAAATAGTTAATTTTAAGTAAACAGTCTATGAGTAGTTGCTGCAGGTTGCAACCAAGCGTCTTAAGTTCTATTCATTAGAAGATAAAACGCTAGGAAGGGGTTTGCCGTTTGCTTATATTCTTTGCGTCTTTTATCATTGATGCTAGATGTAAGAATGTGGTAACTTTCACCTTCTCATCTGGCAAACATAATAGTACAAGTCTTAGCTAGAGAAAGTGAGTGAAAAATAAGCTGAATAATGTAGAAAAATGTGAATCTGTCTTATACGATAAAGAGCGCTACTGCAGTCTCTAATGTATATATGAATATTCTGTTCGGATCAATGGGAAGGTTTCTATTGCTCTCTTATTAATGGTTTGTGTAATAGAGTTTTCTACTTGCATATCGAGAGTCATTTAAAGTTAGATTACACTGTTATAGGTTCTAATTTCACTGATATACTTCATTAAGTTCTATTTGTATGCATGTAAACACTTTGGTGGCGTTCTGTTATGTTTGAAACTTATGTGAATGCATATTTTCCGTCTACTGATGTCAGCTGAAGGAAGTTGAAAAATTGGGCCCGAGGAAAGGCGTTATCAGCCAATCTGTGAAAGACGTTATACAAAGTCTAGTGGATGATGACCTGGTCTCAAAAGACAATATAGGAACCTCGGTAAGAAATTGCCTCTGGAGGCTTGACTAATCAAGTAATCAGCAAAAGAGACATCAGTCCTGCACATAATATTATACTGTAATATTTCAGGTATACTTTTGCAGTCTTCCTAGTTGTTATCTTTGCTTTGTTTACATTACAAATATTTAATATATGTTTTCTGTTGTAAATGTGCTAGTTCTCTCTGATAATTTGCTTGGTTTGGTTGTGTTTTAGCTCATGCCTCAAATGGGTAAAGGTAAATGGACGCATTGAATAGGTTAAATGGTTTGGAAGTCACTCAAAATGCTCAAAACTTAGTCAATCATTCTATTTATGAAATTAGATTATCGTTATAACAACATTGTTTACATGGTAGTGTTCAAAACATTTATCATTTGCAGTTCAAGAAAAGAACTAGTATAACAGTTTTGCAGTCAACCACCACCAAGTGGCCTAGTGGTACATTTGGGGGTGGCCACAAAGGTTCACCTGCAACGACTCTGGGCTATTCAAAAGGGTAGTCGCCCTGGGATTAGTCGGCTCGCAATGTTGAGTCGGAAACCCAGGTATACAAAAAAAAAAACAGTTTTGCGGTTGCAGTGAGACCACCATCTCCATAGCTGCCCGTTATTCTAGAATGTGCCTTCGCACATACTCTGTTCCTCTGCATATGTGGATTAAGATCTGAATCATACTTGTACTTTTCACTTTAATACGATACAATCAATACACGTAATTTGCATAAACTAGAGAACATGTTCTTAGGTTTCGGAGTTCATGAAAGTGACAGAATAATGCCCATTTAAGTATTGGCCTATGTATGGCTATGTATAGTCTAGTTATGCTGTGTTGAGTGGCTGATATGAGCTATGCGGATAAAGTGCCTCTAACAATTCAACTCCATGTCTCGTGGTGGATGAGTTGGTGGTTTTCCAATTTTTGTATAGCGTTAGTTGGGGAGGTCTATAACTTTTTGGTTCACTTTTATAAAATTGTTGCAGTTTCAAAAACAAACAATTTATACTATAGAAACCGTAACTGAACTGAATAAGGTCGGGTCGGTTTGGTTTAGCTAGTTCGGACCGAATAAGTGTCGGTTTGACGCGAACCAAACCGACTAAACCGAAATAAAAAACCGAAAACCGAGTCGGTTCGGATGGTTTATCGGGTCGAGGCCGGTTTTCGGGTGAAAAAGCTCAGCCTTAATCTAATAATCTAATGTTCATGGTTTAGTACAAAGGTGTTGAAATAAAAGTACCAAAGGAGGATACATACACACAGAGAATGTTAATGATTTGTATAGACATGTAAACGTTACTAGATTATTTCGTCTAGTCGCCAATAATTCTCATGCACCCTGAAGGATACATATTACTGTATGTTTTATATTATGAGAAAGTCTAGTAATGAGTATAAATAATAATGGGCATGTTACACGTTTACAGAAATTGTAAATCAATGAGCGCTCATATTAATCACTATCAACAACACCATTAAGGCTCATATTAATTAAGAGAGAAACGTAGCATAGGTATAAGGCATCAAGGCTCTCAATACATTCCATATTAACAATCTGTCAAACAAAACATACCAAGTCATTTTAAACTTAGTTTAAGAGCATAACGACCCAGAACTTCTAACTAGTCAAATAGCAATGAAGTTGTAATATTTATTTTATCATAATAAGAAAAGTTTTATAAACTCAAAACATTTATACTTTACAAATTTTGATCCTACTAGATGACGTTAATATGTACTTACTATATTTTCATTTTTACATTAACACACGCGGGCTTCTGTTGGGCTTGTTATGGCCTATTCAAATTTTTGTATATGCTAAAATGTCATTCGTTGGGCCAATGTTTAGTTTGTGGGCTGCTGTTTATAGAAAGAAGCGAGAAAAGCCCATGCTTTTGTTTTACTGAAACCAATTGTGGGCTTATCTTTTTCTCTATCCAATTAATTTTTTGATTTAGGATTTTTGAGGACTTCGAGTTTTTTTAACGTTTTGGCTCATTGAGCTAATATGTATCAAATAATATACCCATAATTTAGCTAAGGAGTACTAGGTTTAGATGTGTTTCAAATATGGTTTCAGTTCGTTGCTCTATTTCGATTTTGCGTTAACTTTTTTCTAGCATGCTAGCTGATGTTTGGCCTGCTTTTGTATTGTGAGTTAGTGATAATATTTCAGGATTATATTTGGCTGCTTGTTATTACTGTCCAGTTC